>ML769339.1:1602599-2202599 GCA_009732865.1 Stipitochalara longipes BDJ
CAAGACTACGGCATTAAACTGATTTACTTAGGTTCAGGATTCCACTGATTGTTGTCAAGCTCGTTGCCTCTGTCAATATCTTGCTGCTGCTGACTACCGAAATGGGGTGCCTGTGATAGGAAACTCTATTCAAATATCTCTAAAAGCTCATTGAGATTATGCAAGCATAGAGGGAGGGAGTCATGGTTAGAAATATTGATTCTCGAAATCAGCGTTTGCTTTCATAGAAATACATTGCTAGCTCCTGTTGGTTCAGAGCTAAGTTTGCATTAAATAGCTGCCGGTGGTTGCTTTACCTATTGGAATCAAGTGTGCGTAAGTGTATAAGTTCAACTTTAGGAGATGGCTTCTTGCAATCCGATTTGCCTCGTACTTTACTAACAAGTATCGTGAGTTGAACGAGCTTCTTCCTGCCCCGGCAGTGGGTTTCATGTATGACTGGAACTAATGACAATATGAAAACCAGGAAGTTTACTGATGGTAGAAGCGACTCACTTGTTTTCAACTTATTAACATGAGTTATGTAGGCAACTTCTTAATTTATCCTATAGAAACACTGTACTTGCTAGCTATTAGCAACATCGTGTATATAAGAGTGAGTTCTCTCCGCAATAGCCTCTCATAGTAATTCATCTTCTAGCTCCCTCAAAGACGATGCGAGCCGATGCTCCGGACATCTATAGATGTAATAACTATGAGAACATTGCGCTCCTCCTGTAGGCTAATTGTTCTCTTTATGACTATATATAACGAAGCATTGAGTGAGTATTTGATCGTTGTCAGGCCACTCCTTGATGTCAATGCCTATAAGTATAGATTGTCGGGATGGAACCTGGTGCGACCAGATGAGAGCAGCTTGTTCTCTGGAGAAATGAAGTATAGCAGATAAGAGAGAGAGAGAGAGAGAGAGAGACGCTGGAGACTTGCCAACATCATTTCTAATCGTCATAGATCAGCAGTAAAATTGAAAGGAGGTCGGGTCAGGGCGCTTACTTCGTAAGAGAATCTTCTCGGGAGAGAATGTGGGCTTCGGAAACATAGCAAAGAAGGACCCACTGGTATTCACCTGCCAAAGGAAGGAATAAATTTTTCTGCCAACTAACTTGGCCGGCTTTTCAGTCTCTAGAGCACGTAGATCTCATTTATGTATCACGTATAGATATATGAGATGGTCATGCCCAAATACCACATCTGGTGTTCTGACATAAAAGTTGTGATTGATAGATAGGGGTATAGATGTATATGTGAATTGTTAATGAGAAGGATTCTGCACTTGCATCATGTCTTCCCCAAACTCCGCAACTCCATCGCTTAGCAAAAATGGTGCTTCATTTCTCATCTCTCATGACGCAAGCATTCTACAACGCCCCAGCTCTCAAACTCGCATATACACTTGACATCGCTGGCGTGATAAGCGCCGCCCTCGGAATCGAATTGTCGTTGGCAGGAATCATGACTTCAACGAATTAGCAACATATCTCTTGAGCGGAGTCCGGAGAGGAAACTTCTCCCCGGGCAGTGAAATAGAGCTCTCAGTATAGCGAACAAAGAAAAGTTGCTTACACATATACCTCACACACAAAGTCGTTGCGTCTTTCACAACATGCACACCACGGGGGCTCATACTATTACCCACGTTCTCGAGGCCCAAGAGGACTCTAAAATTGCTGAACTGACTCCGAGCCCAGTTCCCCTGTCCTTGTCCAGCGCAATACCCCCAAGAGGTTGACGGTTCGGAAGCACAATAGACGCCTGCTCCTGAAGCTGCGCCATGGGCTTGCAGTGATGTGCCGGAAAGGACCTTTAGCCCTTCACAAGTTATTGCAAAGAGACGATCTAGTGAGGTTCCGTGAAAAAGAACCCGAGTCTGGGCAAAGGCATTCCAAGCTAGAAGATGTCTAGAGAACGCAGCTTCGTGTTCTGGGTTGTGGCTTGCGAGCAAGAATTGATGTGACCCCGCTGGAAGGGAAGGGATTCGAAGAGGCCCCTGGGCGGAAGATATAAAGCCCCGGCAAGCTGTGCAGACCCATTTGAGGAGCTGTTCTACTTGCGGGTTCAAGGCTCGTATTGCTTCTGCCATACCATCTGAATTCTGGAGAGAAGACATGGACGGGAGGAGATTGAGGATCTGGAGAACTGTTGCCGTGTTGTTGAATGGGCAGTTTGGAAGGAGTTGCAAATTTCCAGTCGAGGCTGCAGAGTAGACCATAGAGAGGAGGAAATCGACTGCCGCCGGATCTTGTCTAATTTGGCATAGATGAACCTCGAGAGACGCTAAAAGGAAGGCGTTTCTACACACAGATTGCGAGCACGTCGTGGGACTCCTGGCCTTAACACCGTGATCTCGGCCGCAGGTAATACAACATTTACCAAGGTCTTTGAGGATACTAGTCACTAACATGTGAATCGCTTCGAGAGATGTGAAGCCCTCGGCAAGATGCCGAGAAATAGCCCTTGCCAGATGATATTTTGTAGGTGAAGTTTGTCCTTGACAAATTGGAAGGTCTGGTTCTTCTCCACCAGGAAGTGCCTGCCAGGGGTAATGAATGGAAGTGGCATGGCCGACTCTGTTCTTCCCCTTCATCTCAATATCTAAGTGAATGCAGAATGCAGGATCATCGGTGACGAGAAAATGGAGATATAGACTTTGAGAGTCACCTAAACCGAAACGAAGTCGTTGGAGTTGAGTCAAATGCGTCAATGGAAAGAGCATTTCGACTCTCGTATCGTCCACTTTCTCGACAACACTCATAAGAGCTGGTGGTAGATTTGCAAGAGCATCGTCGACAGCCGAGCCGTCTTCAATGCCGACGCTTGCAAGCATTTGAGAAGTGCCCTGAGGATCAATCGATTTGAGAAGGAAGCGCATTTCTTCTAAGCGTTGTGCTTCGGCAAAAAGTTCTGCGTACTCCGCATCAAGATAACCCGTCACAACCTTCAAGCCTGCTTCCGACCAATCTTTCGTGCTTCCTGGACGCATGTCAAATACCTCGGCTACAGACCGAAGGGCTTCTTGGTCCCCATCAGTCAAATCTGGCGCTTGCAGATACCCAGCGAGTATCACCTCGACAACCTCCCGGGGCTTGTTCTGAGCAAAGTCTAAGACGTGCAGGCATACGACACAGCCCTGTTCAGTGGCAGAGTCCAGAGAAGATAGGGCGTCGACTATGGCCAAAGCGTTGCTTCCATCACGTTCGAGGAGGGAGATGATCGTCATCATTGCGGGCTTGGAATAAGCTAGAGACAGTTAGTATCTAGTGACGTCTTGATAGAAATGGGTGAGAAAAGTATGCAAGCTATGTCCCTTAATTTGATGTTGCTGTCCATATCCCGAAATGGAGCGAATGGAGAAATCCACATACCTTCCATATGCAGCATGAGGAGAAGAGCTCGCTCCAATGTCTCCTCGAGGTGGCCATAAGGCCCATCACCACCAACCAAGATACACTGCACAGTAGATCCACATTGAGCGTCTGCTTCTAGTTCATTGATGACATTCATGTACATCATATCAAGGCTTGCGGCCCATTGATGCAATCGAGGATTCAAGATCGGGGCAGAAGCGTTCGGGTCCCATTTCACGTCCTCCCCGAATATCTTGCGAATATCCAGAAGAAATTGTACCCATTCTCTGGCTTTTAGATTGGCCAAAGCGTAATCGATGAGCTTCTGTCCCTGATTCTGAAGCATACGATTCAAAACTGGGCGCCAGCAAGTCAGGACGGATGCTTCGGTTGTTACAAGAAGAGTGGTCAGATCAACACAAGCAGGATCTGGAGCGTCATCATGATTCTGTATTATGGTCCGAAGGCTGAACACAAATCCATCCTCCAGTTGGGGTAGTTGATCCAGACAGCGGCAGCGAAAATTCGTGGTGATCACCCGACCTTGCACCACAGAGAGAGCCAGCAAGCGACGGTCTGAGTCCAGGGCCTGTTTCCAGAGTTTTATCAATGCCTTCATCAAAATTCTGGTACCTGTGTTGATTGTGCCACGCTTGACAAGACAATTAACCAAGTAATCGTTGACTTTTTTTACTACTTCCAGCATGTTTCCAGTAAAAGACATCCTCGCGAGATCTCGAATGGACTGAAGGCATCCGATATCCTCTGGGGTTGGCCAGTCTTTGAACAGGTCCACCAACGAACTGTCAAGTGAAGGCCATAGCCACGGTGTTTCTAGTAATCCAGAACCACACGCTTGGAGCCTCGCTTCTGTATCGCTAGAGGGTTGACCGGATCGTATCTGGGACAATAAAATTTTCTGCATTTCTTCAAGTGTTCCCCTCACAAGACTTGAAATATCAGGGCCAATCGCAGCCCGTAAGGAGTCTAGATATTCGTCAGCAGCCGCCAATGCTAAAGCCTGAGTGGAACGAAAGTGCTCATGAGCATGCCAGTACAAAGTAGAGTTGTATAAGAGTAAACGAGCAAAGATCCTCACCACAGCGTCGGCTCCCTAATATTGGCAGTAGTCTCATAACCGCAGCCATCTGTACACCCCAGGATTCGTTTCGAGCCCGATAAGCTTGGGAAACTAGCGCGCTGATTGAGGGATCTGCTAAGTGGCTTAGGCACTCTAAACAATCTAGTCTTTTGTTTGTAACACTTTGACTGATGCAAAAATACGCAAGGATGGCCGTGTCATCATTCTCACTCGTTACGACAGCAGCATCGACCAATTTCAAGAGACGATCAACCATATCGGGGACGTCGTTAGAGAACCCCTGTTCCACTTCGAAATCTATGTTTGCCACTCGATGTTTGGTAAGTGAGGCAATGAAACCCCGAGCTTCCACTGCTTCTCGAAGAGTTGCATGCCTGTCGCTGATATAGTCCGGCCCTTCAAGAGCAAGTGCGTTCGCGAGAGTGGCTCGTTGAGCCGGGGAGAAGAGCTCCCACCGGCCAATTCGTGCAACATCGGGGTTCCAGTTTGCCCAAGCGCACCAGTGCGGAAAGTTGGCGTATAAAATTTGAGTTGAATCCATGTTCTCTGGCAAGGACTCGACAGATCTCTGAACAAATCTTGACAGCCACTCGGTGGCTGCCTGAGCTCGACGCCACTGACATTGGCCCCTCAACCCTTCCACTTGTGCTGCAAAGTTGACGCACGCTAACCTAGCTAGGGTTTGAATATGTGAATGAATGAGAAAGTTAGCAGGCACTCCGTTGATCAGAATCTGGAGCAATCCCTCCAGGTATCGACCAGCTGAAGCGTTACTGGAAGCCATCAACTCTATCGCTCTTTGAGCCTCGAGTGCACTGACTGCCCCTTCATTGACATGATTAGCGGCGATGATAGCTTGAAGGTATGATGGGAGTCCATAGGAATCTCCTGGTTTAATGTTGAGGTCCACGGTAAGCAAGTCTCGGACAGCTTTCGGTGACATTGCATGAGCACATGCTGCAACTGCAATATCTTTCGCTGCATGATTCCTTATGAGTGCAGTCAAACAGGCGTCACGATCCTCTACAGTGTTCTTCCCTCTCTTTTTTGTTAAATAGCTATCGGTGATTTGGCGGAGCGTTATCCATGGGAAAGAAGCATTCGGCACATATCCCAGCCCGATGGGATGCTGATCTCCAGCTTCAAGTAATACCTGCCGATGCCAGTTATCGCTTTGGCCGTGAGTGGAAAATTTGGATTTGATGGAGAAGTTTGAGCGTGAACGTCGTAGAGTCTGCATTTTGTTCAGCCTGATCGTGTCCAGCCTCGCCGGCTCCGGAAGCTGAAAACCGCGGTCTTTTCATCAAAGAGATGAAGTCCAGGTAAGCACTGAAAAATGACTACACAGTATCATGGATAACAAGTAGAAACATTACAAAATGAGGTAAGTATTTGCTTTGAAAGTATAGCAGGGCCGAGGAGGTGGGCGTGCGAAAGTGACCTCTAACGAAATCCGCTTTCGGTGAGCTTTCCAGGCAACATTGAGATCCTTAGCACTCACGAATCAGGACGGGCCGCGATGCTAACGTGTTCGAGAACTGCCCCCAATCAGGTTATATTCATGGGACTACCAATGAAAAGCAAGTGGTCGTCGCCGTTATGCACGGGAATCATTTACTACTGCATGTGATTGTGGAAAAGTCGCTACACAAGCAAAGCCGGGCGAAAGCTATCAAAGGATTGTGCAGGAGCCGCTAAAATTGTAGCCTCTCATATTGAAGAAATTATTGAAGAGAGCCTACGCTGGGCGCATTCTCGGCTACCTAGACTTTTTCAGGTGTCGTGCAGCCTGCTGTAAGAAGTCCCCAATCTTGTGGATGCATACTACATTTGCTTTTGCATCTCGAACAGCCTCACCAATGGTCGTATCGAAAGCTTGCCCAGTGTGACTGTCTTTTGCAGGCACGCGGAGCTTGTTGAGTGCCTTTTGTTCCGACTCCGGAAGAGTTGCCACATACCCAAGGAAATGGTCCAAAACGTGTCGGCTCGCCATTTGGTCCTCGCTCATGTCCGCAAGCAGGACTACGGACATTTTCTCAAGCTCCTCGATAGTCTTTGGTCGGACACCTTTCGAAAGCTTTCCTTGTTCGACTCCCAATGCTGCAAGCCCTTTCCCGAGGGGATGCTGCAAAATCATGCGGATATCTTCAGTAGTAAACATTTGGCGACTTAAAGGATTGCGCATGATTCCAGAACCACTTTGAATCGCCTGGGCCAGTTCCTCCATATCCCAAGGATATCCGTCCTCTGTTGTTAAGAATCGAGCCCGTGGAATATCGGCCACTTTATCTCCATACATAGTTTCATCGCAAACGTAGGTCCGGTGTAAAAGTTCGTGTTCCACATGCATCAGGGCCAGCGAAGCGTGTCTTTTCATTCCGTCTGAAAGAGCAGAGGACACCATCCCCACCCTCTTGACTAGAGCCTCGCGCACAGCATCATTGTCTAGATGACCAGGTTGTGATCGTAGCCATCGTGCCATATCCTCCAGATCACCGATAGCGATATCCACAGCTCTCTCGGGATTCTTCTCCATGGCACGCGCTATTGATTGAGCGCTTCCTGGTTGCCTTACTCGCACAACAGAGCTGATACGCCCATCAGTGATGTCCGTCAGATTCTGAATGTGCATGTCGAAGCGCGTAGAGATTGCATCTTCTTTCTTTTTGGCGACGGAAAAGATTGAGCCAAGAATATTCATGAATGAAGGACCTTTCCCCTTTTTCTCCTTTTCCGGTACTGGAGGTTCATGTTGCTTTGCCAAGTCTCTCACCAAATAGTTCTCCCGAAGTAACTTTGCTGCTCTGATGCGTAAGGCCTCGTAACCATGAACCAACTCGCGCTGTGCTGCTTCAATATCATCAGGTACGGAAGGTGGAGGAGGTCGAGAGATTAGGGGCGTAGGGACGTTTTGAGTTTGCGATTGTGTCGACTCTGCAGACAATATGTCCGCCCAACCATGAGCCTCTTCGTCGTAAGGATCAAGAGCTAAGAGGCCACTGATAGCATCTCTTGCGGCGTCAACCCATCCTGCTTCCATACATTGCTGGATAAGCAACCTGCGAGCTTCTAGAGCCGGGGGTCTGTTTTCTATCTCTTCATATAGATCGTTCAGAAGAGTCATGTCGATTGTAGGAGGGCCGCGCGAAGAGCTTGCAAAAGTCGCCATGATTGCGGATCGACTTATTCGACGCGCGATGGCGAAGTTCAGTCGATGTCCCCAAGAGTTCAGAAAGGAAGCATAGATATTTCAAGGACAAGGCTGGACATTTAGGTAGAGCTCTGCCACTGGCTCGAGATCTACCAAGCTTATTGCCCCCCACTTGCCGACGAAAAGGTGAACAGGCTCCAACATGTTTCCAACAAGGACTTCGTGCATATTGACAGCCACTTGGCGCCACGCTGCAACTTGGAACAGAGAAATCGGGCGCCGATGAGAAGTGCGATGTACCAGTGGAGGAGAGCTCGGACAATCGCATGACCGCCTAATGTTGTGCTACCAGTGCTCCCTCTCCCAGCTTACTAACGATACAGCACGTCCACCAGGTCCAATCTTACCTCGGCCTAGCTTGCATCTCTTCGAGAATCGAGTTCCTGCCATCCCAGCACATCACGGGTTGCTGGATTCCGCTGGCGTCCCCGTTGCCTATTGATCAATCGCGTGAACCTCACCTGCTATCCTGTCCCACGTCTCACGCGACTGGCATGGATGATGGATTCTCACGTTGGGCGTAGTTCTATCGACGCCGAAAGCTTAGCGAATGCTGTGGGCGCCTCCACGGGTGAGCCCGAAGCGACCAGCCCCCTAAAGATCCCTGAAGGAGGCCAGATACGGGACGAAAGACCTAGTGCAGCGCAGCCTTTGCTCAGCGACACCGCAGCGAGCAAAGACTTGTCTACACTCCTTGAAGTCAGTCAAGTCTCCTGGCTAGAGAAAGATTGCAATTAACTTCTTCTGAAGGTCGATACTGGCGTAGATGCCTATTCTGCAGAACCTAGGGAAAGTCCAACGTGAGGGAAATCCTTAGGACTCTTTAATCGATTGCTCACGATCTAAGTAGATCATCCAAAGCTTCAGTGAGATCGAGTCTCTATGAATATATAGAGGAAAATGGACGGAAATATCACCGATACAAGGCAGGCAGTGGGTAACATCCGGGCCTTGGCACTCCAGTGCTGACTTTCCACAGCATATATGCTACCTAATGACGAGGTTTCTCCCAGCCAAACGCTTGTAGTTTGCATTCTTGCTTACACTTCAGCTTTAGTCGGAACAAGATAGGCTGGATCTTCAACATCATTTATTCCTGCTGGGTTTGCACGGCAGATTGTACCTTGCTCCGATAGAGGACGGCCCTTTGCACAATGTACTGGATGTGGCAACGGGGACTGGAATATGGGCCACTGATTTTGGTACCACCTCATCCTATCTTTTTCTGGAGCAGTCCACACATCCTAACTAGGGCTTTTTTCAGCTAGTACTTTTCCGGCAGCACATGTCCGTGGGACTGATCTAAGTTTGATTCAGCCTCCTCAGTGAGACTCGAACAATTCTTTCGTGATGGATTCGTCATCTCTAACTTAACTCAGTGGTCTTCCTAATTGCCGCTTTGAAATCGCAGATGCAGAGGATGAGTGGTCTTTCTCCAATCCTTTTGACTACATCCATGGCCGCGCCCTCATGACCTGCTTCAAGGACCATGTACCAGTTTTCAAATCCGCTTTTGATGCCTTGCGACCAGGTGGCTATTTCGAAATGCAAGATGCTGCAATTCCCTTTCGGAGTATAGACGGATCAATGAAAGGTACAGCATTTGAGCGATGGCTGGGACTTGTTAAGGAAGGAACACATGCCCTAGGCCGAGACTTCGGAAAAGTTCCAAATTACAAGTCATACTTTGAGGCAGTTGGCTTTGTAGACATTGTTGAAAAGCAATTTGCTTGGCCCATCGGAAGCTGGGCTAAAGATCCGCGAATGAAAATGCTTGGTGCTTGGGTGCAGGAAGATGTACTAACTGGTTTGCATGGATGGAGTGCTGCTGTCCTGACGAGAGGTCTCGGTATGTCTTCTCAAGAGGTTGAGACCTTGTTGACGGAGGTGAAGAGTGATATCAATTCGAACTGGTTGCATACTTATATCCCGATGTGAGTACTATAACGGCGTTAAGCGAGAGTGCTAATATCCAACAGTTTCATTGTATATGGCAGAAAACCTTCGGAAATTTTCACGTCAGAGCCTGTAACTCAATGATCAACACTTCAATGACCAAATAATACAAGATTGAAAAAATGATGGCACCACTTTTGAATCTTATCGCAGATTGTTATAAATAGACCAACTCCACGCTTCGTGTATGCTAATCATGATATTACGTTTTTGAACCCTCCATGCACCCAACTGGACATATTTTCCCTTTCAATCAAGCCTGCTTCTCATAAAACTCCTCGTCACTTGGTAATCCCTGGTTCATTTGTCGATTCGCATAAGTATTGTTTCTCGCTGATCTCTCTCCTCTGTGTCCATTACCACTTCCATTCGTACTGCTGTTCAGCGATCCAGGTTTCATGGCGGACTTATGTACGGTAGAGCTTTGGTTCCCACCTGGTGATGCTAGAGTCCGATCCGAATCGCCTCCAAGACTATGAGTAGGCTTCACAAGCTCGTCGGCGTGCATACCTCCTTCAGCCAGGCCAGAGAACTGGTCATTCGGATGAGGTGGCGCCGGGCTTTCGCTGTATGGTCTTCTTTCTGAACCATACTCCCTTGGAGTTCCATGAAGTCTGCCTTCTTCCGCAGCGGCGTAGTCTTCCGGCGCAAATGACACGCGAGGGTTGCTTGCGTGGTCATCAGGGTTGAAGTGTTCACCGTCTGGTTTTGATGCATCCTGATTCGGATTCGCGGTCTCATATTCAAGCATCTTGATGAACTTGTAGAAACCTGACGCAAGTAATGCGCCGAGAATGGGACCAACCCAGTAGATCCAGTGGTAATGGTGGAAGTGGTGACTAACCACAGAAGGTCCAAAGGAACGTGCTGGGTTAACGGAGCCGCCAGTAAAGTAGACTCCTGTGAGTTCTGCGATGAAGAGGGAGAGGCCGATGCCGATGGGGGCGATGAATGTTCCTTTGTGCTTTTCTGCTGCCAGCATGAATATTGTGAACACCAGTTCAGCCGAAAGGAACATCTCGATGAAGAGACCTTGTACGACAGATGTTCCACCACCAAGATTTGTGCGGACTGTCAACGGACCAGGGAATAGGGCAGAGCATATAGCAGCTGCAGTAATGCCTCCGAGAATTTGGGCGACAGTGAGAAATAGCCCTCGAACATACGGGAGGGCACCAATAAGACACATTCCGAGAGTGACCGCTGGGTTGAAGAGCCCACCACTGATTCGGAAAAATACCCACGCATTAACGGCCAGGGAGAAACCGAAACTTAAAGCAATGTATAACAGTTGCGAAGGGTCGCTAGGGGTTCCAACGGTGTTCGTGCTACTGGCTGGAGTAGAAAGGAGTGCCACTTGTGCCCCTGAGAAGGCAAAGAAGAGGAAAAGAGTTGTTCCTGCATACTCTGCGCTGGTGGCTACAAAATGGTTTCGAAGCTATTCCGTTGTGAGAGTCGAGTCTTTGGAAAGATATAGGGATTACCAACATTATCAGGAATCCAGCCGAGAAAGGGAAGCCGATTCGATTTCAAAGAGCTTGTCCGGGTGCCTCTTCGTTTAGTGTCCTTGTTGAAAAAGGGGAGGACGAATCCAGGTTTATGAGAAGGTTCGTTGATATTCATCTTGGAAATTGAAAAGGACTCGCTTGAGCAATTGGATAGAGGGAAAAGCAAACAAAATAAGCAGACAGTGTTATAAGCAGAGACGACTTAATTTTTGGAACAAGAAGGAGGAACAACAACGTCATCGCCGTGTCCCTGAATTTGAAGTGATAGGAAGGTTCAGAGGAGGCGAAGGCGGAACACTAAAGAAAATCATGACGGGGCGTGGCAGCAGTAGCTCCTCCAAATAGTGGCTGGTGTTGGAAGAGAGGCAAGTCTGCGCGACTCAAGCCATGTTCCAGACTGAGCTCGCCCTTGATTGCAATGAAATTCGAATTCGCATCTTTTTAGCTCATTGAGTGTGGTAGCCTGTGACCCATCTGCAGTCCAATCGTAGATCAGATATCCTGCAGCGCAACGCAAATCTTACTCAGGGCTTTAGGCTTCTGTTAGCACAGAGTGAGGTCTGGGGCTTCCGCGTTTCATTGGCAAGGGAATTAAAGACCCTGCTCAGATCTGGCGATCCCATACGGCTGGAGAAAAGCTGACGTCTGAAGATCGAGAATTGCCAAAGGTTAAAGAAGAGGCGCATCACATCGGTGGCTGAGAAGGATGTTGTCATGTTTGGAGACCCGCCCACTAGCCAAAGTGTCTAGAAGGTTGACGTCGGAGGGAAGATGGTAGTACGCACCCCGACCTCTTCACTTGGAAGTAGTCTAGGCCACCAAGTAGCCACGGGAAAATCGAAATCGAAATCGAGAGACATTCGTTCTTGAGCCGGGGCTACAGCACGTGTGATATTGGCAGCACAACATCTGCTCGCGATCTGGTGATGCTGATGCAGTGCGCATAGGATAGACATGTTCTGGAACATTTGAGTGGCGTGGCGAGGCTGTGTGAGACCCCCAACCTCGTGATACCAACCTAACCAACATGATGAAGAAGCAGCAACACAAAAATCATTGACACATGGAAATGAGACGCTCATTTGTATACACTTCGAAATGGGGACTTTGGAGATGGACTGTCGTCTCTTCCACCGAACAGGGAAGTCAAATTCTCACGTGATGCGGAAACAAGCTTTCCAGGCTCCGTGACTTTAGTCCCAATTGGGGCGAAACCGGACAATGGAAAGTGAGGGATGGTGGGATCTCATCTGGACATTTATGTGATCTTCTGCCTCAGCTGCTAAGCAAAACTGGTTATTGGGACTGCACTTGCTTTTTCCCAGATTGGCCTGCCGAACCGGTCATGCCAACCGGCTTGCTCTTATCCATGACTTGATGACTTGATGACTTGTTCCCAAGCCACACACCCCAGTCCGCTCTAGCCACGAGCCACAGACAACCCCTACCTCCTCCATCCACGACTTCTATCTCAGACAACGACCCTCCTGCTCAAAACACTCCACTATTGCATTTGCGCAGGTCCCAAACACCACTTGTACAGAGCACTCCATCCTCGAACATCGGATGCGAGCCATCATTGCGTCTTGCAGCCGCAGAGCTGATTAGGGGCCTGCTGCGGCATTTCTATATTCCTTCACAACATGCGACCTCCAAGAATCATCATAGCCGTGGCCTTCTTCCTGACCACGGTATTCTTAACATTTCTCTCCCTACGATCCTCACACCCCCCTCACACGATCGTGGCAACAGCACCCACAGCACCAAAAACGGGTCTGCAAGCATTCTTCGCCTTTCGAGCGCCCTTCTCTCTTTTCCCTCCGAATGCTGTCATTACCTTGACCCACGATAATACAACCGCCTTTCTGGCACGTCCCGCTGGATTTGGGCCATATCTACCGGCTGCTGGACTCAAGGGACAAGTGTGGATAGGAAGCGGATTTGGAGATGACAGCATCCGACAAGGCGCTGTCGCCGCAGGGGCAGAGGGCGAGTTAGGTTGCAGTGATGTACCAGGGTGGGTGGATAGCTATGCAAAATCTGGCGCGGACACATCTGAAGGAGGCAAATCCGGGGATAGCAAGTCTGCGACGATTACGGCCAAGTCTAAATTGCACAAGAGGGGCGAAGATGGTCCATTCGATGACCGGACTGCTGTGCCGGAGAAGGGAGCGATAGCTGACGTTTCAAAACCTTCGGCGGACGATGGTACCGACGACTACCTGCACCACCCATTGCCCGACTCCACTGTCACGAAACCAACGGACAAAGCAGCTGATTCGAGAGGTGACCACGCAGATATCCAGTCAATACAGGAAGGGGCAGAAATTTCAGGAAAGGTTGTACTTTTGAGTCGTGGTGGTTGTGGATTTTTGGAGAAAGTCAAATGGGCCCAGCGTCGGGGGGCAATTGCTCTCATTGTTGGTGATAACATAAAAGGTGAAGGGCTGGTACAGATGTATGCCCGAGGAGACACATCGAATGTGACGATACCAGCTGTTTTCACGTCATGGACCACAGCACATCTGCTATCGTCCCTGATCGGCCCAGGGAGTTTTATTGAGGATATCATTGATGAAAATGGAAAGCCAGCTCTGAAAGTCCAGCATACGGACAAACCGAAAAAGGCAAAGAAGAAGCACGATTCTCAGCCCACCTTTACCGTTACAGCCCCAGCCACCAAAGCAACAAGCACACCGAGGGTGCAGAAGAAAGCTCCCACAAGAACAGAAGAGAAGTCCTCAGCCATTACTACGGAAAGACCAGGATGGTTCAAGTCTATCTTTTTCGGATCGAATAAAGGAAATTCAAAGTCAGACAGCAGTCGGCCACCGAGCAGTGGGCAATTAGACTGGGTTTTGGTTGATGATTGGAAGGATGAGGATGGATTAGGGTCCAAGAAGATATCAGCCAAACCCAACAAGAAAGCGGACTCTAGCAAGAAAGCTTCGCAGAAGGGCAAGTCAAAAGCAGCAAACGGCGATGATTTTGTAATTGGGGTGCAAGATTGGCGGGATCCTGATCTTGTAGGACCTTCGGGGAGTAAGGATTCCGAAGTGAATGCCAAAGGATCTCCTATAAAACCAGATGGGAAATCGGATGGCACCAAGAATTCTGCTCCTCGGCCAACTACACCCGGTAAGAAGATTGTAGGGGGAACTCCACAAGAAGTTCCCGGCTATGCCCCTGCGCTTCGAGGTGGTAGCATCACCCCAGGAAGCGGAGAGTACAACACGAAGAGTTCTCCAGCAGAGGACAAGTCGACTAAGAAGGACGACTCCAAAGAGGTGGTTACACCCGGATCTAAATCGAAAGGATTACTTACCACCATCTTCGGTGATGATGAGGAAGACGTGGAGTTCTTAATGAGCAGCTCGAGTAAGGCTGAAAAAGACGACTCTATTGACGATTATGAGGGAGATGACGACGATGAGTATGAGGGATTGTGGGTGACTTTGACGCCTACAAGTGGCGCAAGCCCTTTCCTCGATACGCTGTTGGTTTTAGTTGTGAGCCCCTTGGTCACGCTGACGATAGTGTATGCTCTTCTCCTCATTCGATCGCGTATTCGAAGACGCAGATGGAGAGCGCCAAAGTCTGTCGTCGAAAGACTTCCAGTCAGGACATATCAGACCATTCAGTCTGGAAACCAATCTCCTAGGCTACCAAGCCCGACAAGCTCATCCGTCACTACACCCCTTCTTCAGAGCTCACCCCCTATGAGACCCCGACCACGGTCCAGAACGACTACAGGGATTCCAGAGCCTGGAGATCTGATTCGGGTCAATTCTCATCCCCTCCAAATTCCAGCACAAACACCTCGACCCATAGAGCACGAGAAGAATGCGAGCGAGTCAAGTGAGTGGAGGAAGCACATGAATAAACAGATCGAGTGTGTCGTTTGTCTTGAAGAGTACGTTGATGGGGTCAGTCGGGTAATGAGTTTGCCTTGTGGCCACGAATTCCATGTTGATTGCATGTAAGCTGAATCATAATCACCGGCTGGCACAGACCATACTAATATTATATAGCACGCCATGGCTAACCACTCGGCGGCGAACTTGCCCTATCTGCAAGGGCGATGTCGTTCGTTCTCTTGCACGAGGCTCCCCATCAAGTCCTCGGTATGAGCCATACCATGATGACAGTGACGATGACATTCAGGCCCAAGCAGCTGAGACAGTCAACAACTCCTCAACCTCAGCACTCCCTATCGATAGCAGTATTGAAGAGGAGGATTTAGAACAAGGCATCGTCTCGCCTACGCCCACGCGGCCACGAAGAACGAACCGAACAGGAAGCTGGAGAGGTCTATTAGCCAGCAGCCTTGGATCAACATCACGAAGTCCAAGACCACCTCAAGAAGACCGAAATCGATAGACTTTTTTTAAATTGCTGTTCAAGGCAGGCTTTCTGCTTGGGTGTATAGGGGGATTTGGGAGGGACCGGATCGGATCGGTGCACAGCGAAGGCGCATACCACTCGTTTAAATTTTCTTTTATCGTCAGAGTCTCGCAGCATCGAGTTGCGGTTGTAAGCATAGTCGTGAGGATACCATGTCGTCTCATAGAGGAGAAAGTTTTGAATTGTCTGAGACTTGATCTCGTCATCCTACTGTATGTGACGACAATGGTCAGACAGAAAATATTGTGAATTTCCAAATGCACCCTCCCAACGTTGGTGCTTCAGCACCAAGCTTGGTAGCCTCAGCCTTTGACTCCTCTCACCGATAGAATCCATCTTATGGTCTCACCTGAACTTGACGTAGATACTCCTGGATTACTTCTTTTAAAAGCTTACCTGCACTCAGATGGATGTCCGCCCACTCCAAGAAGTGTAAACCCCAAAAAGATTCTCCGTCGACTTGAGACAAAATTCAGGGAAACTAAAGTACAGAAGCAAATGCATCCTAGCCATTGCGGATTTCCACTACTTCCAATCCAGATTTGATTGCTTTTATCAATCGTTCTTGCTATTTCAGGATAGGGCTATGATGATTATGAGAGCAGATGAGACGTTCAGCATAGACTGAAGCCATTGGCAGGACTTGGTGCACTAGCTTTGGTGTAATTTCACGTTTCAAGTCGAACATCTTCGCTCTCCCTAAAACAGTGCTTATAAGGAGCAAAGTCTCGTCAGCGGTAGCTGCGAAATCAAGATGTATATCGATTCTCATCAAGGCTAATCTATCGAACCGTCATAACCCATAAATACAGGTTCCCGAGCCAAAGTATTCGCCCACCAACCCACCAAACCCTGGTGTATCAAGCCCACCAATCTTACACCGGAGCCCAAAACGCCATGAACCATGTTCTGTATGTATCCAATCTATGTATGTACGGAAGGCGCTTAAGTAATTTATCAAGGGCCTAAAGTGTCCCTAATGATACAAGGTATCCCCGTTTCAGGACATACGTTTGTCCTGTTCAACTGCTTATCCCATGGGCCCGTTGGGCCGCCGACAAACTTTCTGAATCCAAAGAATGGTGGTGGTTGCTTGGGGTCTGAATCAGGATACTGTTCATCTCCCCATTTGCCCTTGAAATGCATGGCTCCTAGTGGGCTTTCATTGATGGCGTCGAAGGAGCCTGTATCCGCGTGGTATTTGTAAAAGTAGGTGCTGAGAGTGGGGTCCCAGAGCTGACCTTGACTGGTGAAATCGAGCAAGAAGCCGATCGGGAGGTTGAGGTCGGGGATCGCATGGTCATGTGCACCGATAACTGCATAGTTTGCATGGCTACCAACGGCAGAGTAGGTGATGGGTCGCAAGCCTTCCTTTTCGACGGCTTTGTATGTAAAGGCTTGGCCATTTGCGTGTTGGCTGAACCATATGGCTTCTGGTATGCCGTCTTTAAAGCGGATCATGTTGTGTTCCCAGTCACCGATGTGGTCTCCGAGCTCCCGACCAAGTACAGTATTTCCGAGATTATAGGCATAGAAATACATATAGAAAGCGTCAACGTCTCCGGAGCCGCGATCGTTCACGATGATGGCGCAGCTAATGGCATCTTTCGTCTTGCCTCTTGAGTCTGGCACAACACCGTCAAGCCATTTCGGGCCTTCAGTGACATCCATGTTTGAAGTGAGATAAACATCCATGCCATCATTTCCGTAATCGTTAAGCACGTCGAGATTATGGAGCGTGAGAGGTGAAGGGGGGTTGGCGATAGTGGTTAAGTTGATCTCTGGGTGGGTATTTGTGATTTGTGCATACATGTCGGAAGGGAAGTACTCCTCCCCGATGTCGAGCCAAACCAAGGGAGCTTTGTAACTGTCAGATTTCTTGCTTGCAGAGAAGTGTGCAGTCCATTGCGTACCATAATCAAGAACGTATTGTGGCACTCCAGCTACCTGGCGAGCATATCGTGGCGGTCGCGCATAGACGGATAGTGTATGCTGCAATAAGGTTATCAACAGCAGAAGAACCACTATGATCTTGGGACCAAATCAGTAATGGACTTTGAGTTTGTTCAAGGATTGAGAGGGTACCTTGCAGAAATACGTCCACGATCTCGTCTCTTTCCATATTGGAAGCTTGACGTTCTCTTCGCGGACATAATGAAGCTTCCCCTTCTCCACTTCGCCCATCAGCCTCTCCTCGCCGATTGTCGTCTCCGGTTGCCCCATTCATATGTGCCAAGAGGCGTTGTTCAGCTGGTGCGCGACCTGAACCTGTTGATGATAGAGTTGGGCCCGAGTGTTTAGGTGTGGGTGCAAGCGGTCTACGAGATCTGGTTGTTCATGGAGTTGTCTAGCACTGAGGGGAAGGACGAGGATGCGGATGGATCGAAGGAGGACGGGAACTAAATGCAGATCATGCAGAGCCGGCTCGTGCATGCGATTCAGAGTCCACGGTAGTAATGCTGGGCTCACTTCGACGACCCATACTGCGTCGTGGCGAACGTATCGCGAGAGGAATGCGAGTGAATGGGGCTCAAGCACCGAAGCACATCCTGAGCTGGTGACGAGGTCTCGGAAGCCAAGCTTTCGCTTTAGCGCTTTAGCGTGTCCCTGCAGCAGGCTTCGGAAACCCTGCAAGGTGTGCCGATTGGGCTGAAGTTACAAGTTGCAAATATGGTAGCCTTGAATGTGAGGTATGTGGCAACGTGAACGGAAGTCTATTTCTCTCCGCATCCAGGAGCCAGACCCATGTAAAATCGTTAAATGCACTTTGGCATATCGATACATCTACAACCAAACCCATGACTCCTATCGCCTTGAACGCCCTTTGATGTGAGATGGGTATCAGATTACTCCCCCATAGTGCCGCCCAATGCCTTTCGAATGCTAAAGTTATGTTCATGGTTCATAGTCAGGATCAACTCTTCTGACGGCATCAATCTCCTTCTTCCCCAAAGGCACGTTCTCAAGATTGAGAGGAAGGGGAATTCTGGCTCTAGCTTCGAGTTAGTCGTGCATTCATACCGTTGGTGGCGGAGTTGCACTTACTTTAAGAAAGTGACTTTCACGTTCCGGGCTTTATCCTTTAACGCAACCTGATCTCGAGGATGCTCAAAGTCAATGTTCTTGGAGATCAAGCTCCAGCTGCAGCCAAATTGCTCTATCCCGTCAATCAAGCGCTCGGTGTCTGTTTGTGACCATGGCACCCGCCTCTGAGGTTCTCGTCCTATTCGGGACCGAGAGTGAACGTCGTTTAATTTCGCAACAAGAGAGGCTTGAGGGTAGGTTGGTGGCGGATAAGCCTCTTCGTCTTCGTCTTCGTCTTCGTCTTCGTCTTCGTCTCCCTCTTCGTCGTCTTCTTCATTGGCGACTGCACGTCTCACACTGGCCCTCGCCGCTGATTCTGCTCGTTGCTGTTGTCTACGGGCAGCCTCACGGTCGGCATCACCTCCCAGGCGTACAGTTTTTTGTCTTTTTGGAGGTGATGGAGCATCTTGCACAGAGGACTGCCGTCTTGCCACCGGAGCAGCTGCTCGTCGATTCGGGTCAGGGACTCTGTGGTCCTCTTGAAATCCTTCGTCTTCGCTTATCTCCTCTTCTTCTTCTCGTCGTTCCTCTTCTGGCTCTTCGCTATTCTCTTCTTGGACAGGTTCTTGATATTTTCTTTTATTCTTCGGTGGACTTGGTTCATCATCCTGGCTATCTTCCCACTGCAATTGTCGAGCCCCGGGTTGGCGGTCAACTAGACGGCGTTTCGGAGCGGGGCGATTCTCCTTGTTTCTTTCATTGCTGTAGCCTTTCCACACCTCGGCATACTCTTCAGTAGGGCGAGGCTGTTCTTCATTTCCATCGTCCATATCTGGCATGTTGTTGTCAAAATCTTGTGGTGACACGTCTCGAGCAGTTTTAGATACTTTCGCTCGGGAGGGCCCTTGATGCTTAGGTTTTGGCTGAGGAGCTGACGACGATGCGGCAGGTACTTGTTGTTGAGTCGGGGCAGGAGTTTCATGGGAGGAACTCGTGCGTTTAAATTGCTCGAGCAACCTCACCATGCCTTTATCTCCATTATAAAGACTACATGTATGAGTAAGATAATAAAACGGTAAACGAGTTAAGTACTTGAAGCTTTAAAGTGCTCCTAGCTACTAGAGTGAAATAAAGGCGGACGATCAGAGATTATTGAGGGTGTATGCATACCTTTGTCCAGAAGCGCCTGGCATGATTTCTGCTGCAGGTTGAAGCTTTCGAGGTGCTGTGACCGATGAAGGTGGAGGTGGATCGAGGTTGATGTCGATTTGGCTGTCATGGGCTTTGATGGCCTCGATAAACGATTCCACGATACTTGTTACGCCACCTTGCTCTTTGATGCTTTTAGAAATCTCATCCAACCGCATTCGACTCCAGCGTACAAGATCCGTGAGGAACTTGACCCAAGAGAACATTTCTTCTAGTTGATCAAAGTCAACCAAGTCGCCGATCTCAATTGCATCGTTGCTCTGACGAAACGCAGAGCGGATATCTGTCACTCGTTGAAATACCTCGGCTGCCTGATCGCCAGTCAGTTCTGAGCCAGCACCCATGAGATCTTTTGGTCGTCCGTTTCTGATGGTATCTTCAAAGTCGGATAGGGGAGGACTTCGATGTGGAGGAGGATCGTAAAAAGTTGCCAGCAATATCTGGTCTGGATCCCAAGAATCCTGCTCCTTCTGGAAACCTAGTGCGACGATAGTCAATTGTGTGCGAATATCCAGGGCTACCCCAAAGCTTTCGTCCAACAAAGTACTGTTTCCAGATTGTATGTTGTCTTCGAACTTGGTAACGAAAACCTGGGGGAAATAGCTATCAAGGCCACCGAGAATACTCTGTGAACTTTGACTCTCCTTCTCCATAACTAGAAAATCTTTCACTAGTGTTGCAAGATTTGCAGTATGGATGATCGCATCTGGTCGAAAGCCGGCATCTGCTGGGTCTGGAGTACCAAGTAATCGTTGGAAAATCAGCGTCGTCTTGATATAAGGCTCGTTCCCAAACGGTTCCCGGGTGACTCCAAATCTTTTCTCCAGTTGCATCAAGCTCTTTGCCAACCTTGAACCAGAAACCTTCAATTGTCTTACAATCGACCCCACTTGTCCTTCTGATACGTCCGCTGGCGCAAGTAGATTCATGATCCGGTAGGAATCATTCCACAAATCTGGAAGGATTTCCGACACCATAGGATCGAGAGCCCCAATCTCACCCTGAGAGTGTGATGTCCTAGCAGAAAATGAAGAGATGGCCGTAGTCCCTGATATTTGTGACATGCCGCCAGGAGAGTGGGAACGTTGGGCTCGCGTGGTGCCATTGTCTACTTCATCATCTTCATCGTCTTCTCCGCCTTCAATCTCATCGTCTTCGCCCTCATTTTCTTCGGTCTCACGGTCTTCAACGACCATTGATAAGTCTGGATGATACGTCAGTCAATAGTTTCTGCAAATTACAAAGGCAGAGTATGGACCTCGAGCTCCAGCTGCGCGAGTCGCTTTCCTTGGGCGGCCTCCCCGGCTCGAAGCAGCACTTGTATTACTTTCAATGCTTTCCACACTGGCACCCCTTTTGCCGCCCTGCCTTGTGCTCGAAGAAGATATTTCGCTTTCACCGAGGTCTGCACTCCGGCTTCGGGTTGATCTCGTTCTGCGACCGACGGGACTTTGCGATTGCCGATTACTGGATTGTTTTAGTGGTGAGGATGCCTGGTCGCGAGTTGCGGAGGATCGCGCTGATGTTCGTGCCATTGCGAAAGAGATTAGAGATGGCCGTCAAGGGCTTTGTCGTCTGTACGTCTGCATGCGATTTCATGTTTGGTCTGACGCGACCGAAGCGATGTTTTGTTATGAAATGAGATGCGACTACCCCACACTCTCATCCGCCGACGCACGTGACCTTGGTCTTAGCCTTAAGGTACTTGCAGAGCGGAGATGTTACCCTGCCTCCCTGCCTAGCGAGATCGTGGCCCAAATTAGAAGCCACCAAAGCCGTTCAACGGGGAAGCTCTGGTCAAATCAACTTGCAGGGCAAGCCTGGATTTCACCGGTCGTATTTCCCCGATATGAGCCCAGGTCTTTTCCTTGCAGTGTGACCTCACCTTCACCTTGTCCTAGTCCAATACTCCGTACTCCTGCGCTGCACCAGCCTCGAGCTGCTTTCCCCTTTTCGCCCCCCCCTTGTCGGCGCATGAGGGCCTAGAAAGTGGATCCGTACCCTAGCGAGACCTGGATGACGGACTAGCCTTTCTTCCTGCACCCCCTTCAACAGAGCACCTCATGAAAAATAAGCCGTCCTACTCCAACGCTTCCTGTCGTCCTTTGGCCCCATCTTGAACACCTTTCCTTTCAGTCGCCGAGATCCGGACTTCAGGCTTCGAGTTCAGTTTCAAAGAGCCACGTCATTGAGACCTCTGTCCGCATTGCTTCTTCTCCATCGTGAGATTTGGCCACGCCAGTCCTTCACACGCGCCAATTACTGAGGCAGATATTGAATATATACGAAAATGAAGTTCAGAAGGCGGCCCCCACCGCTCCTGCTCCTCCTGCTACCTTCGCTGGCCACAGTGCTTGGTGCTGCTGCGCCAGATGCCACCAAATCGACTCTTTCTAAAGCCACACAACCTCGAGACGCAAATGTCGAAAGCAATCCATCGCCCATTGTCGACCTGAATACCAAGTCGAAGTATGATATTGGGACAAAGGACGCTCCGGTAGATGGCAAGGATGGCAAACCGCATGCTGGCCCTTTCGTGGGTTCCGAGAAGGATTCCAAAAAACTGAAGGACAATGGCAAGACTACCTCTGAGGACGCAGAGCTAGTGCTAGGAAAGGAAGAATACGCAGATCTGAAAGCACCAGATGGCGGGAAGATACCTGCGGTCAATGATGGGGTGATGGATGATCCAAATCGGGAGTTGCCAAAACAAGGGACGACCGGCACTGAGGGAGGGGTGAGCGAGAAGGACAAAGCTCGGAAAGCAAAAGAAGGCCAAACTGGGGAAAAGCTAGAGAAGAAGCCAGACTCGCCGAAAGAAGCACCGCCAATGCCTGTGAGCGAACAGACCAAGTCGAAGAGCGAGAAAGTGAAAGCGAAGGACGCGGACGACGATGACGACGATATTGGTGGACTCGAGGTCAGCTCATTGGAATACTCTATATTGGACTGGGCTAATCTGCATAACAGAAACCGAACGATCTCCCTAGCAAACCTAATAATCTTCCGCATCCTCTCCCGAATTCCGCCAACAAAGACCATTTGGATATTTCAAAGCCAGAGACGAAGTCTTCTCCGAAATACAATTTACCAGACGACGAGGGCAACGAAGGCCTAATTCAACCTTTCCATTCATATATACTCTCATTGACTATGATCCTCTTCTCTGAAGTTGGCGACAAAACGTTCTTAATCGCGGCCCTTATGGCTATGAAGCACGATAGACTTCTCGTCTTCTCGGCTGCATTCTCAGCATTGATTGCTATGACAATCCTATCTGCAATTCTGGGCCACGCAGTTCCAACCTTGATTCCAAAGAGATTCACCAATTTCTTAGCTGCAGCCTTGTTCCTTGTATTTGGTGCTCGAATGCTGCGAGAAGGGTTGGCTATGAGTCCGGACGAAGGAGTGACTGCAGAGATGCAAGAAGTTGAGCAAGAGCTGGAAGAGAAGGAGCACCAGGCACGACAGCAAGGACGACGAAGGTCATCAATCTCTCCATACGCTCTCGAAATGGGTCTCGGACGAACAAGTACGAGAAAATCTAGGTCAGGCTCACGCTTACCGTCTCCTCCTCGAAGCCCGTCTTCATCGCCTGAACGCTCACCATCCCCCCGACGGTCGAATCTGAAGGGTATCGTGACTGGTCTCAACAACCTCCTCTCTCTACTACTCTCTCCAGCCTGGGTACAGACATTTGTGATGACCTTCTTAGGAGAATGGGGGGATCGAAGTCAAATTGCGACAATCGCAATGGCTGCCGGCCAGGACTACTGGTGGGTCACAGGCGGAGCCGTAAGTGGCCATGCTGTATGTACTGGAGTAGCAGTCATTGGTGGCCGTGCTATTGCTGGGAAAGTGAGCTTAAGAGTCGGTAAGTTAGCCACACTCTTCACACTGAGGAAACGAACTAACACCATGCAGTTACATTAGGAGGTGCGATAGCCTTCCTTATTTTCGGAGTCATCTACCTCGTGGAAGCATTCTACTATGCCTGAGCAATACTTTTGTTTATTGTACTATTACATAGAAAAGCTCCGATTCTTCGCCAAATTGGCAGACCTTTCCTCTAATTTAACTGCATTTCTGCTGTATTCTGGTGGATCCAAGAGACAAAGAAGGGTTGGGTATTGGTATCAGCGAAAGTGTTTCCTTTGATTAGGGTTTAACAGGATGGGGATCACTGTACATGTGGGATGGAGCATAAGTGGAGTCAATGGGCAAGACTAGTTAGAGCATCTGGAGATACAGAAATCATATGCTTGACCAGAACACCGCAATTCGCAATTCGCATTCGCACTGGTACTCTGGCATCACAGATACCTGGACAAATTGCTAGTCCTTACCGGATCTAAGAAAGACACCCCAATCCAATCCAGCGCAAGTGACGTGCGTTATTGCCCCGGATAAAATCCTGTCAGAAAAAGCATCTGCGGGCCATCTCGGGCACCATTTTCCCAAGCTCCCAGCTTAGAAATCCCCATGCATTTTCCAAGGACATCCCAACTTTTCAATTCCCCAATTTTTCAACTCCTTAGCACCACTATCTGCCTGCAACTGAAACCTCTGTGACTTTTGTCCGGGAACTTTGGGTGCATGACAAGCTCAATTGCCAGCGTTGTACCGCATTGCACGAGATCTTGAACCCCGCACCTCCCGGAGCTCCTCGCAGATACTCGATCTCCAACTTCACACCTCGTCAGACCACACGCCCAGTCCTCTGCTTCTGCCTCTCTGCCTCTGCCTCTACCTACAATCCCTACCTCTCTTTAAATCTCTCTCCTATTCTACTTCTCTAAAACTACGAATCCCTACCTATCCGGCCAACGGAAATATAAAATGTGGTCCAACACCAGCGCCTCTAACCCCGCCTCGCCAACAACTCCCCAAATCCCCTCCGTCTCGCCCACATCGCCCACCTCGCGGCCAACATACAGGTTAAAGAACCAAGGGCGTCGTGTTGCCCAGATTGTGAAATTAAAGCCAGAGTTTGTGGAGAAATACAAGGAGTGTCATGCTAAAGTTTGGCCGGAAGTGTTGAAGCAGATTAAGGACTGTAATATTGAGGATTGTGAGTCTCTCTTTTCTTCTTCAAGACTCTGCTACACTGTCCTCTTGTTTGTCTTTGGAGAGTTTGGAGGTTTAGCGCTCGAATATATCATCTTTTCTCTGGGAGCGACTGGCTGATATACCTGGGCGGCAGATTCTATTTTTCATGACCCCGAAACCCATATCCTATTCGCATCATTCAAATACGTAGTAGGTCTTCTTAACTCCTCCATACAAGAATAAGACCTAACCTATGACAGGGCTACAACTATGCCGGCGATATGGAGCGCATGAGGGACAATCCCAAGGTGCAAGAATGGTGGAAGATGACCGACAGCTACCAAGAATCATTCGTGCCCGGAGCGAAGAGCAGTGCAGACGGAGAACCAGCATGGTGGAAGGGTGTTGAAGAGGTGTTCTACACTCCGTGAGGTTCAGAACCTCTACAGGTGATATTCTTTGGCGATCGAATTTTGGGTATCCTTGGGGAAGAGAAGGGCTGGCGGAAAGTCCATGCCTATCTTACGAAGACACGAGACATGATGTGCAATGCCAACGACCACTGAACCTCAATGTCCTAATTGACTTGGGACATTCTGCGGAGAAGGATCATTTCGAATTGCCCCATAAGCCTCCAAAGATCCCACCGCCAGCGTTCAATCCAGCTCCACCATTGCCACCTCTCCCTGCCTCCGTCTTAATCCACTCCTTCAACCATTCTCTATCCTTCATCAATTTCGGGTCTGTGACTTTCGTCCAAGTTTGTGCCTCTCCTCTATCGAAACTCAGCAGCGTAGGCATGCTCGTAATCATGTATGTCGAGGCCAATCCGCTATCCATTATATCTTGTGAATCGAACTCGACTTCTGCGAAAGAGATGCCACCTTCTGCCTCGCCAACTCCGGAGGAGATCAGTTCTTGGAGGAGGGGAGAAACGGTCTGACAGGTGTTGCAGTAGGAGGCGGTCCAGAATGTTATGAGAGGGATTCGGGAGGAGGTCGAGAGCAGGAGGTAGGTTGAGAAGTCATCTGGTCGACGGACGCTGGTCTTTGTCAATATTTGGCAAGTACCAAGTACTCCTCGAAAAGATCAAATTGATTTGGTGGCTTCTGCACCAGAAGTGAAGCGTGACATTAAGAACATGATACCCCGAATGTGACCATGTCATACCCAGACTTTTAATGCCAGATGTGTACCCGATCATGAAAGCTTAGGAAGAAAGCTGGGGAACCCACGACGTGTAGATGCGATTCTTTACATGATTCTGCTTCGTGGCTGAGAATTGTCGAATGGGAGCAGCCATCGGACCATTCTTGAAGATGGTTGATGGTCTAAAACCTCCCACGATTCGCTCTGTGAGTCTTGTGATCATGCTGAGGGATGTGAGGCTGAATCAGCGCGTTGATTTCAGCTGTCAAGAGATGGTGGAGGGCGGTTAAACGCGCCTGTAGGAAAAGAAAGAGTTTGCGATGTTTGCATGTGCTGCGTCATCAGGGATGTGCTTGACCGAGGCGATCTCGAAATATGCATGGCTTGCAGCCCTCGAAGCAAGGGCCCGATCAGATGACAGCGACACGCTCGAGAAGCTCAACCACGAGACCCCTTCTTCAGCAGTGATACGAAGAGTCCCAGTCCATTGTCACTGTTTCTCTTTAATTTCTATGCATCTTCATCCCCTTGTGTCTTATGGCTATGCAAATCCGGGATTTGCGTCATAAAGAGACAAGATCCTCACCGCCCTAGCAGGCTCAACTGGCAACCACCGCCCGAGAGAGTCGAGATCCCACTTCATAAAGAGAGGGTGCCTTCCGTATTTCCCAGCTTCGATAACTTTGATTACCACGCAAGCTTTTCGAGTGTCCTAGTACAAATGAGTTGTTCATTGACTCAGCTCTTTCCTTCTTCCTCGTCCTCCGCGACCTAAGTATCAGTAACCTCTAACCTCTCTTTCCGGATATCCCGTTCCGCGTACTACGCCTGCCAGATATCCTTGCTCCTTGCAGAGGAAGTCAGCTTCTTTTGGTAGAGCTCTAGAACCCGTTTAGTCTTCCACATCCTCACAAGCATTCATTGCACTTGTAAAGGTGGGCCAGCTCTTAGAGCAATATGCCTGACAATGAAGAACTGAACCCAGTCATCACCACGCCTTCCTCGGAACGACCGCGATCATTCTTCGCCCGCAATTCGGTCTCAAATGGACACAATGCAGGGGAAGAGGAAGATGTTGAGGAGTCTGAAGAAGAGAAAGGTCAACCACCGACAAAATGGAGCATGGGAGTACTGAACGATCGAAGCACGAATGAAGTACCAGGTATGCTATCTTGCTTTGGAAAGCAATTAAAAGTTTATTGAAACTGACTGTCATTTTACAGGATCTGTCCTTCTCCTCACTGGTCAGCGAAATGAACCTCTTGGTCTTCGAAATGCCCCAGCCAGAACGTCTGCCTCTTCCCTACCACAACAACCTGCTGTGCAAAGACGGGTATCCCGTGCTTCTCAAGCCGCAAAAAACAAGAAGACAACTAAAGATGGAGCAATCATCCTGGAACCTCAACCAGATGACTCAATCAATGACCCCTTGAACTGGCCGACCTTGAGAAGAGATGCAGCTCTTTTCTCACTTGGACTATATTGTATGGTGGGAGGAGGCATGACGCCAATTCTGGCCGCCGGCTTCACGAATGTTGCTGCAACTTACAACGTTGCAACGGCGAAGGTTGCTCTGACAACTGGGTTGTACATGATGGGATTGGGCGTAGGCTCCGTAATATTCTCCCCCACGGCGATCCTCTTTGGCAAACGTCCCGTCTATCTCTTCAGCGCTATCCTATTCATATGCACTTCTGTCTGGTGTGCCGCTTCTCCAAGCTACAATTCCCTCCTGATTGCTAGAATATTTCAGGGTATCTCAGTCAGTCCAGTTGAGTGTTTGCCATCCGCTACAGTTGCGGAGATTTTCTTCCTCCATGAGCGTGCCTACCGTCTAGGTATCTACACCCTTCTACTTCTTGGTGGCAAGAACTTGGTGCCTTTAGTCAGTGCCGCTATCATTCAGTCCCTTGGATGGAGATGGGTATTCTGGTAAGGAGAATCCGGCAAACGTCGATTACAAGAATCTAACATAAAGCAGGATTGTGGCCATGGTGGTCGGTTTCTGTGGAGTTCTGCTCTTCCTTTTCGTTCCCGAATCATATTGGGACAGAACGCCTATCCCAAAGAGTCGGAAGCAGTCCAAGAACGGCTCTAGATTCTCCCTTTTTTCCTTTTACCGAGAATCACACGCGGAACACAATATCATGACCGTAGGTCAAGTCGACTCAAATGTTGGCCATGCAAATCTGGAGAAGACGGCAACCCTTGGATCCGCGAAGGGAGCTCTTCCAAAGAGGCCAGACCCCGCCCACCGTAGCATTTCAACGCGCCATGTCGGTTTTGCTCCTGAAGAGAATAGACAAGTCAGTGAAGACGACGCTGCAGATCACGGCAGCCCTATGTCCGAGGGTGCTACAAATCCATTGGCCATCGGATTGCCAGGTAAGTTGGAAAGATCCCTAGAATGCGTGGTTCTAATGGTTAACTAGTAGTGAACGGTACATTGGCCGAAGCCAGTTATTCATTTCACGACCGAGCAACACCGACAAATGGCCCTAGCCCACTACCAAACCTACACAACAGCAATTCTCCTTGGCAGGAAGATGTCGAAAAGGTTAGTAATGATTACGCCAACTCTAGAGCGCAAGAGAAAAACGAGATAAATAATGACGGAGGATCGTCATATCCACTTGAGCCTCGACCCCCAGTTCCAGTCTATACAAACAGTCTCAGAAACCGTCCTCAATTGACGTTCGTTCAAACTCTGAAACCATACAATGGTCGATTGCACAACGACAAATGGTTTCGGGTCGCAGTCAGACCATTCATTCTATATGCATATCCTGCTGTATTGTGGTCCGCGGTGGTCTACTCGTGCTCAGTAGGCTGGTTGATCGTGCTTTCGGAATCTGTGGCCGTCATCTATCGCACCCGCACAACCTATGGCTTTTCAGCACTCTCAACTGGTCTCATTTACATCTCGCCCTTCATTGGTGGCATCCTAGGTACAGCGGTTGCTGGAAAAGTGAGCGATATCATAGTTCAAGCTATGTCCAAGCGAAACGGAGGCCTTTACGAGCCAGAATTCCGTCTAGTCATGGCCATCCCCATCACCATTAGTACCGTCATCGGTCTCATGGGTTTTGGCTGGTCTGCCCACGAGCACGATGCCTGGATTGTACCCACAATATTCTTCGGCATTATCTCGTTTGGATGCTCGCTAGGCTCGACGACCGCGATCACGTTCTGTGTTGACAGTTATCGGCAGTATGCTGGTGAGGCGTTGGTGACACTTAACTTTAGCAAGAATATCTTTCATGGTTTGGTATTCAGCTTGTTCTTTACCAAATGGCTGGAGAGCGATGGCTCGAAGACAGTCTTCATCTACGTTGGTGTTATCCAGCTGATTTTGATGACGTTTTCAATTCCGATGTATATTTTTGGGAAGAGGGCTAGAATGTGGACTGTGAGGAAGAACCTCATGGAGAAATTCTAGGCTCGCTGCGTTTGGGTTTGGGATTACCTTTTTACGTTCATTTCGGGGGCAAGCAATTGGGATAGACGGACAACTCACGTTGGCATGGCAAGGAGTTTGGGATACCATGCACCTAGACACCTTGATACTCTAATGCGATGAATTTACTGCTTCTCATGGCCGTTTGTTTTTCGCTTGGGAGTTTCTATTTCCAAGCAGCCGCCGAGCGAAGTTTGGAAATCAGGAGTGCACTCGACTTTGAGACTTCCAACTTTATTTCGAAACAAGCATACAAAGTTGTTCTAGCTAACTTGTGCGAACGCTCGAGATGCCGAGAACCGAACCATCTTTCCCACAACGATCCCCCCCTCGTCTTCAAAAGTCTTAATTTCCATGTTTCAATGTTTCGCAAATACTTGGTAATCTCACAATGGGCTCTATGTAGACCTCAAGTTAGCCTTCTTTGATCCATTGTGAAACCTCTTATGAATAAGGTAGGAAGATGGAAGGTGGACAAGGAAATCGGGCTTTCAATCCCTCTTGATCTAAGCAACACCGCGTTACCCTGTCTAGCAAGTGCAGAAACTACTACTATTAAAGAAAGTATGACTTATAAAAGTCTTTGAAAGTGTAAGCATTCACGTGAAATCTTCGCTCCGGGAGAAAGCAAAATCTTGGTTTAGTGAGCCGATTCAGATATACTCAAGAGATATACTCAAGAGTGCGATGTGCCACCAAAAACTTAACTGAATAGCACCATTCAATCAGGATTGTACGTGGGTAAGTCTCGATGCGACGCAGTCATCGTATACATTGAGTGCATTGCACAGCAGGTCATCCGAGCCGCCAATTTCCCCATGTATCTTTCTCTTAATTGTCTAATGATTACATTATACACAAAGTAAGGTTGAGATAGTCGGCACTCAACTTCACATGAACTTAGAATCTGCTTGTGGCTTTTAAATTCTGCAGTCAGATAAATTGCTTTCCGCACTTAACACAACACGGGGGACTTAGAATCGTTGCGGAAGTCCTATCACCATACTGAATGTAATTTCTGACGGAACTTTTCTGCGATATTTCTCTTTAAATTCGCGATCTCGATGACAGAAAACCCTTTGACTTCAAACCTTTACTTGGTTTTGTTCGAAGTCTTGGGTAAGAGATAATCTCCACCTCTCATAGCTTTATACACTCCATATAGCCCAGCCAGAGGCCAAATACCACGGAAAAACAGTCCCTTCTCTTTCTCGATATCAACTTTGACTTTATCGTATACTGTGGGGAGATATGTAGCATGGTACTTCTCTCTCAAAGTATCGTATTCCTTCCGATTGTAAATCTTGTCGAACTCCTCTTCGGAATAATACGTGTGGGCATACAACCACTTTTGCCCTCCTAATTCATGGACTTTCTGTTCAAACGTTCTGTTCCAGGCCACGAACTCGTCTCTCTTGGTGGGACCCGGCCCCCACACACCAAAATTAAGCATCATCTCTGGCATCTTGCGGTTTGTTTTCTCGACTTGGAGGGAATGTGTTGAAGCAGTTTTACCGCTTTGCTTGAGCGGGCAGAGCCAAATTGGGTATTGCTTGAAAGTTGTTTCGAGAAAAGTCATGAAAGTACTGGCTTGCGTGTACGGGATAGCAACATCTTGAATGATATACTGGGAGGAGAGGCCCGACTTGTGCAGAGCGTGATACATGACTCTTGTGTGCATATAATGATCTAAGATCCAGCGAGTCATCCTATTGAAGGGTGTAACGAAGTATTTATATCCGTATCGGGCAACCCAAAAGCCGCCACGATCATACCGGAAGAGGTAGTCGACTATTGGAACTGCTTCGGTCACGGGCATTGTGCGTTTTCGAAGGAGACGTTCGAGGTGGAGATAAAACCATGGGTCTGTTGCTTTTGAAAATCCCTGGATTTTAACACCGGCTTTGACATCGTTGGTTAAGCTTCCAATACAAACAACACCTCGGTCTCGAGCAAACATGATGCCATCCAGATAACCAACTGAAGCATCACTAGTAGCTTTTTCAATTTCTGCCTGAGCTTCTGAGATGCTGGAAACAGGATGGTATGTCAGAGCCACGTAAGTCTTGGCTTCAACAAGCTGTAATTCAAGAAGAGTAGTCACCCCGAGAGTGCCAAAAGAAGAAGCAGCACCATAAAAGAGATCTAGGTTCTCTGTTTTGGAGGCTTTAATGATCTCACCATCTCCAAGGACCATTTCAATCCAATTAACGGTTCGATCGAAGAAACCATAGCGGAAAGAACTACTCTCTCCCGCAGTCCCTGCAAAGCCACCCCCCACGGTAATGCCTGGAAACTCCATAACGACAGGTGGTATCAAACCATGTCGAAGAGTGGCTTCAACGAGAGCATCCATGGGAACATTGGGCTCCACCAATGCGGTCTTGGTCTCAATGTCCACTTTCAGGACATTGGAAAGCCCCGAAATATCAACCATTTTATCCCGTTGATACTGTGATTGCCGGGTACTGTTGGTAGATCCATGGTAGATCCGAAATGCCTCTTTTCGAGCATAAAATTTGCATATGGTGGAGGCCACAGATGCTACTGCTCTATCGTGACTATCCATGGCGCGACCTGAAGAAGTTTTGAAAGCGATGTCGTTTACCCAATATTGAGGCTGATGTTCGGTAATAAATATACAAAAAAAACTCTCAATTATTTGAATTAAGAGGAAGTAAGTGTCATATCATGAGGCCGTGACTCGAATCTCCGAAGGTTCCGGAGGTGGAATTGACGTATCACTGCTGGTGTTTGAAACTAAGAAGGCTGACAAAGAAAAGACCACAAGAAATACGTGGGAAACTGAGTGGAAATATATCGTACCGATAAAAGCAGGATAGTTGAGGGACGAAAGTTGAAATCGAAGCAGCAGAAGATGGGTAGTAATAAGCACGTCACGTGAACAGACATAAATATACCTTTCCATTGTTGTGCTTACCTTGCTAACAATAGGATCCACCTCAAACGATACTCAAGATGTCTTCACGCATCCCGCCACTTCTTGAGCCATATCTTGCTCTGCCCCAAGAAACATCCCTCATTCTTCTCACAAGCGTTTTAGGCGCAAGCTCAAATTGGCTTATCCTCAGGTTTCTTCACAGCGCGTTGATCGGTCCCGACCCCGCGCCAACTATCCAGGAAGATGATGCCAAAGTGGTTTTAGTGAGCTTCATGAGAGATTTTGCTTTTTGGCGAGAAAACTCCAAGAGATTGGTAGGAATTTCTTCAATTTTCTTACCTTCAATTTTGGTAGTTTCAGTTTTGAAATTTCTACTATGAGTGGGGATATGATGCTGAAAATTGTGACATGCAGGGTCTTGATCTTGAAAAGCTTGCTACCAGGAAGAGATTTTGCTTTGTGGACGGTTTAACTGGACTTTTCCTTCCCAAAACATCAACAGTAAGGACAGGGAAGAGTGTTTTGAACAGTTTAGACCTTGCAGCTGTATCCAGAGAGATCCAACGTTCTATTCAAAGTCTGAAAGATGCTCAGGGAGGAGGGAATGTTTTTCTACTAATCGATCAATTAGATCTACTGTTAGCAGCTGGTGGGGATCAGATTGGCGCAGTAAAACTTGGGGAGATGCTGGTGGGCTTGCAGGAGGTACGTTAATCCCCCCCCTCCTGAAAATGAGATAGGGGCTAGAGAAGCTAACAATCATTCAGGAGGTACATTCAGCAATTTTGTCCCTTTCAGCAGATTATCCTTTGGTATCAGCAAGTCAGACACCACTGGAAAAAGACCACGCAGCTTTGGTACTCAACCTATCACATGAAGCCGATTTCGTATTGAGTCTGAGGCTGCTAGATACTGGTACCGCAAGAGATGTTAGTGGGGTCCTGAGAATCACTGTCAAGGACAGTATAGGGCAAATTGGTCCAGACATCCAGAGGCGAATAGAGGAAAAGGAGCTCTTGTATTTCGTGGGAGGAGATGGAGGGGTGAAAGTTTTCGAGAGGGGTCAATGAAGTACACAGGCAAAGCTCCACTGGACACGTCCATAATCTCGAATCCCTTCTCATCACAATTAGATTACTTAGAACTTCGTATGACCTGATGGTTGCAATTCTATGCTCATATCCGTATTTGTGCCATCGATGCTGTGCTCTAGTAACTCGGATCACGAAAACGCCGCCCAAAGTTCATCTTGCAATGAGATTTGTGATGCAAATTGATGGCATTTGCTAGTATGACCGAGCCCTCATGACATCTCATAAAGCAATCAATCCACAATCCCAAATCAACTCCTCAGATGCATCCCTTATTCGGCCTTGGTCGATGGTCCCTTCGCGTCCTTGGGGGCACCGGTCTGGAAACCATTCTTGAACTTTCTGGGAACGCCCTTCATGTGTCTCATACGTCCAGTACCGGTAGTCTTTCTCCGCTTAGCCTTCTCGCCCCAGTTGTCTACAATACTTCGTTAGCCTCAGAGCCTTTTAAGTCGCGTGCCATTTATGTCTCCCAGGATTCATAATCGAGAGAAACGTACATTGCCGAATCTTAGCAGCTGGGTATCCGCATGAGGAACAAGTGTGCTTTTGGATGTGAAGAGATCGGCGGCCTGGAGTATTAAAATATCAGTCTGGGGGTCCCCAAAGTTCATCTCGCGCCACCTTCTTCCATCACAGGGAGCTTTTCAACACGGATTCAACTGACCGCAGCGTCTGCACAACGTATGGGATTTGTTGTGTCTTTTTCCGAACGAACTCGTACCTTTGGCTAGAAGGTGAAGAAGTCAGTATCTGGCTCGAATTGTGAATGGGGTAGTGGTGGGTGCAGTGGTGAGAGCATGTAGTAGCAACGTACTCATCTTGGCTTTTTCGCTGCGAGGTAGGAAGTCAGCAAGATCAATTCGGATTGAGAGATGGAGGGAAAGGGTAGATTAGCATACCTCGTTGGCGTGAACTGACGTGGTTGTAGAAGTTCTGAGATTTGGATCGCGCGCTCGCGATAGTTTAAGAATTTTGATGCGAGCGCCTTGTGTGCGCTAACTTAACTTTAAGCGACTATGCTGTCACATGACCCGCGCACGTTAAGTCACTCGAGCTTAGGCAAATTCTTGACCATTGTCAACAAGGACATGAACTCATTTATTAACTATATGCTTGCCCTGAGAGCTCCAGAAGAATGTTCAGAGTACCTTTGGAACATCTACCGTAACAATGGCCGCAACTAAACTACTTTTCGACCTCTTTTCAAGATTAAGAATAGGTCCAAGAACCGACGGCCCCCATTTCAACCGCAGAGGGCCAGAACAGTACTTCGCGATTGTACCGAAAAGAAACCCAACATTTAATTTAAGTCCTTCTCACCTCCCCCTTCCATACAAAAGTCGCAACACATTACCTTTTAAACAGACTTCAACAAATTAGCTTGCAAAGCCGTTCTCGGATTTTTAGAAACGCAAATTCTGGTCATCTTTTGTTGTTTGCGTCCAACGTTGAAATCTCACTTCATCGACGAATAGAAAAAGTAGCAGTCAATCCTCGATGTCCTCAAGCCAATCTGGGCAATCTTTAAATTACCGCCTTAAATGTTCTATTGTTCTTCAGTATATTCTAGCTCTAGGTTCACTTATTGTCTATCAGATCTTGGAACATTTAAAAGTGAATTTTCATTCGTTGTCCTGCTGAAATTGGGACATTGATAATTAGTGCCGCCTTTTCTATCCACGGCGCTGCACTTTAATTTCCGTCACTGACAGATATTAAGTTTGATATACCTTCACGAATCCACCAATTGGCGCGTGACAATGTACCACGGTGTTATAATGAAATTAGATGACAAAGGTTCCCATACACCACCAAATCCCAAGCAACGCCATTCCCATTCCCATTCCCAATTGCACCTTAGACCGACCCAACTTAACTCTCCACACCTAGCATTCCCTTTAATCCACTCTCGACACCTCTCCACCATCTACCTCGATCCTCTAAATCATCACCAACGCCGCCAAGAGCTTCCTCCTTCCTCCTCTTAGCTTCTCGAGCGGAGGCGGTGCTTCCGAGTCTCTTGACCTCCAAGGGTTGCAATTCCGCATTCAGCCTCTCTAACTCTCTAGTTTTTCTCGGAACCATGACCTGAAGTTGCTCCAGTTGCCTATCGAGTTCCGCCCTTTCCCTTTCCCGCTCTTCTACCAAGGCCAATGTTTTCTCCAGGGGCAGATTCAGAGTCGGATTTGATCCCGGTTGTTGGGCTGCCTTTAGTTCCTCAACGCTAGATTGCAAAGTATCTATCCTTGCCGGCAGTTCTTGCAATTGTGTCGTTTGCATCTGGATGTTTTCGTACTTTCGACATAACTCCCGGCCTCGGGCCTCCAATTCAGCTACCAATTCCGCAACTTCTGTCTTCTGGGCTTTCAACGCAGCTTTCGCAACAGCGAGAGACTCCTCAAGTTCCACATTCTCTTGATGCTCCACTACCAGAGGGGGGTCACCAACAATGGCGCGTATGAATTTCTCTTTGGTGACTTGTTCAAGGTAGGAGAATCGAAGTTTCGAGAAAAGTTCCTATATATACTTGATATACAATACAAACAATTTCACTTAGGGTTATGAACATACCTTATAATGTGCCAAGTCTGCTTCTAGACTCGCTGGGGTTGGATTCTCAAGAACCTCCGCCGATACGTCTGACGTTCGTTCTGTACCGTTTTGTTTGAGCGGGCCAGAAATGGGCTCACTGAGCTTGATAATAGAAAGCTCGTGAGAGGTTTGGGCGTCTAAAAGAGCCTGTAGAACCTCGTCGTGTGATTGCGCCATGATCACTGCCCAGTTAGTTGGGCTGTCTTGGATAAAACCCGTATGCTAGAATGTTTATTTAGGAGCTGGTTGCCGTGTTTGACGGGAACCCCTATGTTTTCGAAGCCAAATAGTGTGGAATTGGGGTACAGAGGCTGGATTCTCGATCTGCCGCGAATATCAAGGAATAGCGACTTTGTCGTACGTGTGGATCAATTGGCAGTTTAGACTGCGATTGGGGTTTGTTTACTTCCAGATTCTGCAGTTTTTGGCAACTCACCGCCTTCCAAAAGCAGCGACCCAACCAAATTGTTACTCACGTTTCGTCACTTGCGGTTATTCACGAAAGCCGCACGGAAACCGCCTCGAGCCTTACGCCTCGACATCTGGTCTTAATTCCTGATATCGACATGGGCAAAGTGGGCAATGATGGCCAACTCGGAGATTATGACCGATGATTACCTTGCGGAGCTCCTGGCGAAGGATGCAAAGGAGAGCGCCATCAAGTACTCCTCCATGGGGCTCGATGCTTTCAAACAATCCAAGTACGTCCCAAGCATTGCTAAAAATTTAGAATATAGATCTAATGTTAGCAGACCTCCAGCGAATAAGCCCAAGCCGAATACTCGATTCCTACGGAACATTATCAAGGATACGGACAGCCACAATGCAGCGCTACTCGCCAAGGAAGCTGCAGATGCCCGCGCCCGTCTGCGGAGTCTAGGATCCAGTGAGCATCGCGAGGAGAAAGCAAGTCGTGTTGGGGGAGGAGATATTCGCAGGCGCCAGCTTGGGGATATTGCAGCGATCTTAGGAGGTAGACCGAGGAAGCGCGCGAGGGTCGGAGAAGAAGGAAGGCGTGTGAATACTTCTAGTGAGGATGAAGAGCCAGAGGAGAAGCTGAAGGTCGTGTCTCGAAGAAGTCGAGATAGTAGAGATGATAGAGAAGAGAGGTTAAGAGGCCATAGAAGTCACCATCGGAGACACAGGAGCACTTCTAGAGATCGAGGCAAGGATGGCGAAGACCGACGAAAGCGGCATAGATCACGGTCGCGGTCTCCTAGGGAACGCAGAAGTAAAGAGACTAGGTATCGTGAGAGGTCACCAAGAAGGAAGCGGTCAAGATCGCCAGACGCAGATGAAAGGCGACGCAAATCACATCGACCTGAGCGAGAGAAAATCGAGTCCGAATCAAAGAAACAGGAAGGGGAGCGTGTGCAGGAATCAGAGGCAAAGATGAAGGAGGGTTATTATTCAGATCCTCTAGATGATATAATCGGCCCTCGTCCTCCGCCTATTCCACAAGTACGAACCAAAGGCCGTGGCACTATATCTCAAGCTTCCGGTATTGACGCCAGATTCGCCGCAAATTATGATCCGACCACCGATGTGCGGCTGGATTCCGACGAGGACGATCCTTGGGATCAGGCTTTGGAGGCAATGAGAGCTCGTCAGAAGTATAAGGAGTTAGGTGCTGATCGTCTTAGAGCGGCTGGATTCACGGAAGATGAAGTTAAGCGCTGGGAGAACGGTGGTGCGAAGCGCGAGGAAGACGTTCGATGGGCGAAGAAGGGAGAAGGCAGGGAATGGGATAGGGGCAAAGTCCTGGACGATGATGGAGCCGTGTCTGTTGAACTAGAATTTGGGAGGTTGAAGGATACCTGAATTGGCCTATTTCGTGGATGATTCAAGCTACTATCTACAATCTAAACGCGAGGTTTTGCGCTCTTCCTCTGAATATTCTCAGCTGGTCCTGATATGATTTGACGGTCAGTTACCGCAAACTGGAGATTTGGCAAGTGTTTCAAACTTACCTTCGAGGTGAGGACTTTGAGCCATCAAACTAAGTGAACAATGAGAGATGTCTCGACGTCGAATATATGGCCTACAGATGAACGAATCTTGCTGTTGAGAACACATGCAACTGACCTTTATTTGCGATGCGCAATTTTAGTGGCCTGAGGACCTTTGTTCTGTTCTTTGATTTCTTCTTGTCCGACTTGTTATTATCCAATCTCCTATTGCTTCTTTGGTTTTTGGCTGCAGAATCCCACTCTCCATTTTGCAGTATGTTGTCTTCTGTTACTCCCTGCCGTTTCTCCTTTACAGAGCATGTTAGCCAGCCAAAAAACCACCAACAAGGTATAAAAATCCCAACCATCTGCCTCGGAATCATATTATAAGCGGAAGAAAGTGCGAAGTGCTGGAGCTGATAAATTTTTACTTCGGGCACGCACTCCAACCCAGTATCAGGTCGATGTTTGAGTCTCGAAAGATATGAAATCCGTCTTCGTAAGTTATTCCGCCATCTGGGGCTCTATAAGCGACTCTATACGTAGCAGCACGAGCCGACCATTAAATAGATCTTGAAGGATCAATCTGCTATATTCGATCCAGACCGATTTTAGGAAGGGCTATGTTCAAACATTGAAGTGGTGTGCTTATAATATGCAGCTCGCCCAAAGAGAAAACTGCATGAAATGATAAAAGTACATGAAAAATGTCTGAACTCCAATGCATATTTGCAGGTATCATTTGGAAAGCGTTATTTTGGACTTTCTCACAAGAATCATATATAGGTCATAGGCAAAACGGTGGAGCGCTGAAAACACAGCCTCCTTTCCAAATCACGAATCCACGATGATTTGCTGCACAACAACCCTCCCGCATAACCTTTGAACAGGGATCTGATGGCTGCGTTCAATCGATACTTCCCTCCTCATTCATCTATTGTTAGAGTTTGCTATCTTTAAAATCTGTACTCATTTCAAACCTGCCTCCTGGAAAGCAGAACTTCACCGAGAAACAACAGTCTTCTCGGGAACCGTACTCCAACAAATACAGCCCCACCTATAAATCCCTAAACAAATCCCTCACAAAACCATGGTCCAAGACCCCACTCCAGTCGCAGTTGACTCCCAGGAGCTGGCCCATTTCGTCACCTATGGCCAACCCGGTGTCCCCTCACCTCACCGTGTCTCACCAACAGACTGGAGCACCGAGCCCTTCACGTCCGCCCAAACTTCACCCTGGGACATCCCCCTGACCTCCACCCAACTCACTGCTCTTGTGAACGGCTTCAACCCGCGAGAGATGGAGGACAAATGGTTTGTATGCTCGGAAGGGGAGGTGAGCGAGGGAAAGATTGTGAATGTGGGCTTCTATCGTAGTTGGACGGGAAGGAAGATTTGGATGTTGGAGATTGTGGTTGGGAAGGAAGGAGGGAGGGTGAGGGCTTTGGTTTGGGAGGGAAATGAAGAGGTGGTTGGGGAGCAGGATTTTGATAGTGCGAAAGAGGGGGTTAGGGAGGTGGGTAGGTGGGTTTTGGGGATGCAGTTGGAGGGCGAGGAATGAGAGAGAATTTGTTGAAATTTCGTAATTACTTTGTTAAGTACGAAAAACCACTGGCTCTTTAGTTGCAGAAAGAATGCATTAATGAATCATAACTCGTTTCTTGGTATCTGAAATTTGGAAAGAGAGTGTAGGCACTGTTGTGCGACACAATGCTATGGGGTGTCCAAACGCCGTGATGCCGCTAAATCCAAATCAATCGTACATATCTCCATCCCCAAGGAGCGCCTTCTATTTGCACAAACGAACTAGAGATCCCAGCTCATAGATTTATTAAATCGATCTCCGAAAAGTCCGGCGGATTTCTTCCATAGACAACCCTTGACTTTCCATCCAACGCCGCACCAACATTGCTGATCCAGATATTGTTACCAGCGAACTCTCTCGTTCTCTTCACCTCATCATCACTAACTCCGATATCATCTCTTGGGATCCACACAGTAGGACGACGGGCTCGTAACGCATAGTGCTGGAAAGCATGCTTCACAAGGATATCTCTCTCGTCCGGTGTCAAATCCTCGATTTCGTCATTATAGCCACCATACAGAGCATCTGCAATCTTCTTCTGGGCTTCAATATCTCGATGCTTGCGTTTCCGACGCAGATGAGGGTGAGTTGGAGCAACGGGATCTACATCGTTGCCGGAACCACGACCAAAAGTGTTTTGTCTGATCTTCCGTCCTGACTTAGCTGCCCAGGAGCCAGCTTCATGAACAACATTGACCGGATTGAACTTGGCGAATTTGCTTGTACCATTCATCCTGGACATCTCTATGCCACCATCATGCTGAGGCAGGTCTGCTATATCGTCCTCATCGTCTAGGCCGAGGCGACGTGCCTGTGCCCTCTCGAAAGCCTCATCACGTAGGACAGCTTCATCCTCGAAGGTAATTGGGAGATGACGGAAGAGAGGACCAAATGACATGTTCAATAGTAATTGGTAGCCAATGGTGAGGAGCAAGGCAACGATCATGATAATGGCTTGCGGGACGCAGGCGGCATTATTCTTTTCATCTCGTACGAGGAAAAATAAGCCGATCATGCAAAGCTCCATGACATAGAGCCCAGTGAAGGTTTGGTTGATGGCCCGTGGGTATAGCAGACCACCGGTATCCAATTGAAACCTGGACACGTAGAGCATGTTATATCTATTGGCGATCCAAAGCAGAGTGAAGGTTATGATCGCAAAGATCGAGATAATTGGCGATACCACGCTGTAAATTAAGGCAATACAGGCGAAGTTGGTGTACACGGGGAAGAATGTGCCCCAGGTCACTGTCGGAAGAGTAGTGTTGCGCTTCCACTTTTGTCGAGCCGTATTATCAAACAGCTTAGGTAGCACGTACCACATTATTAAAGTAACTATTTGCAGCAACGTTCCCGAGCTGGTCGACAGGGCTTGAAGGATCATATATGAGAAGAAATAGTTTGCCGCCTTTGGAAGCTGTGTCGCCAAAGTGTTGGGAATTGCGGTAATTTGTGCCGCCGACCCAAGAGTTGCTAGAGCACTTCCGGAAATGGAGACGACCAAGAACACCTGGACGAAGAGGAAGGCAAAATAATAGTTCTGGACAGAACTCTGTTTTTCCATGCCTGTTTGTGCGCCTTGGAGAAATGCGAGGTAGGTCAAAATCGAAGGGACCAACGCCAGCAAGATTGACAGTACCAGAGCTGGGAGAACACCTGCAATTGCCTGAAGCACCTTCGCGGGAATGTGTTGAAGCCAGTGAAGCCAAGAATACTTCGCTGCCAGGTCGGAAATCTGAGCCAGCGACGCCGTCCAAGCCACGGGAAACGACCATAGAATGACCATACCCGCAACAAGACCTGTCACAAGAGCAGTCCGAAGCCAAGATTCCCACCATTTGATTGACATATTGTCCCAAACCACATCGTTAGGTGAAATCTCAACAGTTCTAGGAGCCATATGCTTGGGCACATGATGAGTGACGGCCTGGCAAGCCATGTGAGCAGCAACCTGGTGGTTGAATTGTATAAAGGCAGAGTTCATCAGCGGGAAGCGTTCTGGCTCTTTTTGATCTATTTCGATTTCGAGATTGAGACGGGCGAGCTCTCCACGGCACCAGTAAATAGTGTCGACCTTCTCGCTAATGAGTGGTAAACCAGGCAAGAAGCCAGGAGTCCAGTTGAACCTGGCTAATCGGTGTGTCGGTCGGTCTTTTACTCTGAGATATCTTTCCCACATAGCTCCGTGTGTATCTTCTTTGTATGCCGGATTATATGCAGCTGGATAGTTTTGAGGTTGGACTTTCTCGCCATTGAGGAATGGGAAGGCGGCTTTGACCTTGCCCCAGAGGCTCTTCTCCTCTCTGCTGTCCTTGCTGTGCTTTGATAACGATGAGTTTCCAGTCCTATTGTTCTGAGTCAAAGGAAATTCGTCGCCGTCTTCGTATCCGGTGGGTAATGGTGATGCAAACCCTCCAGCTGGGCCCTTCCAGAATTTCCACCAGCCATTATTCCGGGGAATATCGTCCGCACCGTCTACTCCATAGTGGAACGTCCCCTTTCGCGTTGTATTCCCTGGTAGCCTATTTCCTTGACCGTCTCGAGTTCCTGGAGGAGTTGTTGATTCAACAGTTTCCAACTGCTTTTCTGCATCTCTGATTTCCTCGTCTCTACTTTCGGCACCAGCCCCATAAGGATCTCCATTTGCAGCTTGAGGATTGCCACGGTATCGCCCATACTGGTCGTATGAGTCACCATCTATTGGCGATCCGTCATCCATCGTAATAAACCCATTAGTGGTCTCAAGTTGATTGTCCAGGCCTTGACCAACTTTTCGAGCACCTCCAATAACGGTACCACCAGCTTTCCCGGCAGCGCCGAAACCCTTCCCGAGGCCTTGACCGACCACATCCAGCCCTTGTCCAACAGCAGCCAGACCTCCACCAATGACCGGGATCTTGAACGTACCTTTACGCTCAGTCTTCTCCCGTCTAGACCTTTCCTCTTCTTCGTTTATAGCATCATCGACCGTATGAGGCACTTGGTGAGGATCCCCAGCGCTTACTCCTCCACTCTGGGCTAGTCTCTCGGCTTCTGCATTGTCGTCTTTGATCTTCTGCTCCTTCTCCTCTTTCGTCATGGCTTTCGGCTTGAGCTTGGACTTCTTTGCTTCTATTTTCGCATCCTTCTCGGCTTGCTTTCTCTGCGTCTTCTTGGCCTTTCTAACTAGCTCGGTCTCAGCAGCTTCGAGTTGATGAAATATTTTATCTCGTTTATGGATTTTGTCAAGTAACTCGTCATAATTTCGATTAATCCAAATATTTCGAATCCCTCCAGGGAAGACATCGTACAACCCAGCAAGAGCTTCCCTCGTAAGCCATTTGCGAGGGATCGCACTGACAAGCACAGTCGTCGCTGATGCTCTCAATCGGTGTTCTGCTGAGGTCAAATAGTCCTGGCGGACTTTGATGTAAACCCTCAGCTCCGCGAAAAATACCCCACAGACCCAAACAATGACAACAATCGCAAGGATCAAGTGTGCCCAATAGCGATGTGTTTTTGTCGGTCTTACATTACCCCACGCCACAGTGTCCAGCCCAGTGACATTGGCGTGGCTCGAATCTGACGAATTTCCGAATTCCAAGGCATAAGATGAACCTCTGCCGCCAATGTAGTTGATGGGAACCAGAACTGGAAGTATGACTAGGGCTAGAGGTACGAAGATGACGAGGAGGGTTTGGAGGTATCGTAGGAAGAAATAGGCGTCAAGGCCGCATTTGTTGATGACTTCACGGTCTCTGAATTGGAATATCGCAATCAACCAACCCCAAGGGCTTCTCGGTGGGGGATCTGTTCGTTCTCGCTCAGGGACCAGGTATGTCTTCGGTTTGCTGTCTAATGTTAGCAACGCTCAAGATTCAGGAAGAGCAAAATTGTTGGTGGAACACAATTCATATTTGGACTCACAAGATTCGTGCTAGTTTGTTCTTTAGGAGTATGAATGCAAGCATTTGAATGCCAAAAATCACCAACGAAGTCGCCAGGGCAGTGAGGAATGCCACCAGGCTAATTCCCTGAGTTGCCTGTCCTTGGCCAAGGACCGCTGTAGTCGTTGCAGCGCTCGAAGAGCTCGTGGTCGAGGACATCTTGACGTCGTTCTGGGCCCTCCGAATTATCGAGACATAAAAAGGGTATCGACCTCGGCTTGCAAGGTGTCGCGTGTGGTTGAGTGTCGATCGACAGGCTCAATGCCAGATTAATATTTGGAAACGAAGAGGTGCTGAATAGGGAGACAGAAAGGAGTGAAGGGGAAGGTATATCGGGCCCCTCATATGGCGCTCAAGTTGCGAGTTGGCCAAGGTTGTGGTTGTTTGCCAGAGACTTGGTACAAGAGATCCTAACGTTGATTTGCAGAGTGCGTCTGGATGAAGGGGTGGCTGAAGGGGGCAGGGATTCCCAGATTCGAAACGCAGGGTGATGTCAGGAGAAGGGCGGCGATTGGATGGCCGCCGTCCCAAGCCTGGCCCCTGCGTTTGGCTGTGCGAAGCCGCCGCCGTGTCGCGCAATCCTGTGGCCGCGCTTAGAGATTGCTAGGGAGATCCGCTGGTAGGCTGCGCCTGTCCTGCTCGTCTGACGCTGCGCGCTCAACAACCGCCGCCGCCTAAAGGATGAATTCTATTTCTATTGATAGCTGAAACCATCTCGCGCTTAGTTCTAAGTTGAGCAGTCAGTGAGTGAGCTTGCTTCGATGAGCACTTGTTGGCACCAGGATTGGAGTGACTCAGCCAGAGTGAGTGGCCGCGAGCACGCGTCAAGCATGACAAAAGAATGATTCCGCTGGAGCGCAACTTCAGTCTTTGTTTAGTTCATCTCTCGTTCCTATTTATGGCTAATCATATTTTGCTTGCGAGAGGCATTCTGGAACTACCGAGACAGTCTCTCAAGTTGATGACAGGCAGGCTTGCAAGTTGCGGTTTTGACTGATCACAAACTGGGCGGACATTCAAGTTGGGGGACAGTAAAGTTTGACGTTTGGAAACAAGGGGTACTTGGATAGCAGGAGGAACCCACAGGCTGCTGACGGTATGATGAAGTTGTGAGGTTACTATCTTTTGAAGAGACGTTATTTCCTTTCAACGAGTGGCGTCTCTTCGATCATCACTGCGTCCACCCTTTCAACTCGAAGTACCAAACGCCTTATCAATTCATCTCGCAGATATTTCCTTCGAAGGACTCTTCGGGGAAAGCAAAATTTACAAAGGTCCGAGAATTTAGTTTTAGGAAATTGTTTTTTGCCGAAAGGAATATCTGGGTCAACCTCACTCTCCTCCGTCTTGTTCCAGACTTTCCTTAACCTAGCATGGGCATCAATTGCTTGCGATATTCAGATTTCTCACCTTTGCATATCAAGATCGATCTGAACAAAGTTGGTACTGCAAAACCTAGGATCGTCAAAGTGCGTTACCCTATCAACGAAAGTATGGTCAAAGCTAATATGCCTAGCTCACCCCACACAACGTCAACCTTGATCATCTTCCAGCTTCTCAGCATCCAGCATCGCATACATATTCCTCCCGATCAATATCTGGCTTCCCAACATCCCCTTTTCTAGGCACCTCAAATATCAATAATCTTTCAATCACCATGGTGTCCCTGCTCGACCTTCCAGGGGAGATTCGCAACCAGATCTGGGACCTTTGTCTTGTATCGCCAACCGGAACAATCTCGCCGCTCTCTCGTCGTGATGCATATTACTCTGGCTTTCCAGGCAGTTGTTCGCATTCTGGACCTTTCTTCTATCTCATCGAAGAAGAGAAATTTCTCATGGAACGCGACCAAGCTTTCCATCCTCATGTCGAACCGACCGCATCCACTATCTCCCTCTCCCTCCCGAGAACATGCCGCAAAATATTCGAGGAAACCAATAATCTTTTCTGGACTAAAAACACTTTTTATTTCCCAACACCTCACCGCTTCATTTCCACCTTCAAATTCATGGGCAAATATCCACAGCGACGAATTACTTCACTTCGCCTCTGCGCTACTCCATGGCTGGGGAATGAAATCGAATGGCTTGAAAAAGCTTTGCAGCTCTTGATCTCTCAAAGAAACCCAAGCTCGCTTCGACACTTGGAACTCCTCGTCGACAAAGAGACAATTATTTATATGTTAGGACCCAAGCTGCCGGGTTTCGCTTTTACTAGACCTCCTGGCCCGAATCACTGGTCCCAGAAACTTCTCTCATGCTTGAAACTGGCACGCTGCTTATGCAGTATCGAGAAGAATCTTGTTGTTACGCATACAGGTACCCTCTCAATGACAACAAACCTCCCCGAGGCCCTGGAAGAAACCTTATGGGAGATCCAAGATGCTTGGGAAGGAAAGGTGTATTGGGGCTCAAAGATGTTTTTTGAAGATATGAATGAGAACGCGCAGGAGATTCCTAGCACTAGCTCGCTCCAAGGGACCGCTGCCTTTGAGGTTGTCCAAATGGAGTCGTTGGGCTAAGGAGGATGGGAATAGGAGAAGTAGTAGAGGAGATGACGTAATATGGGGAGGTATTCGGCAGATCACATTTTCCAGTAAGTGGAGATTATAGAATACCATCCGTGGAGACAAGATAGTTTGCAATAATATCATTTTCATCGTTCAACTGTAATGCTTAACGAGAGTGAATTTAGACCTACCCAAACCAGTTTCTCCTTACCTGTTCGGCGGTCCAAATGTCCAAAGAAAATTGAGGATCGGATTGAACATTGGAGCTCAATATCTACTTTGATTGAGAATGCTCCAATACTTACTTTCTCGGATGTCAAAAGTGGGAAAACTTATCTCAATCCCAAGCCTCACCCCCTGATTAACCCCCTATCCCAGAAAACGACGCTAGTGGTCCGACGCGAACCCAGCTCCACATCCCAAGCTCTCCAGATTTTATCATCATCCATACCAATGCCAACAACTTTCCTCGATCTCCCGCGAGAAATTCGTGATGAGATCTATTTCCACGCCTTGATTTCTCAATCTGGGGTGATCTCTCCACACTTGATCCCACCCCGAACATCCTTTAGACCCTCCTCACTAAAACCACTTCCTCCACCGTCTTCTGCGCCCGCGCCTTCCCAGCTTGTAGGGCGATTCTGCCTTTACACGAACCCACCGAAACTATGTCCCATCCGCATCTTCGAGCCCGAAACATGGCGGGATAAACACCCCTACATCTCCCTCAATCTCCCGCGAACATGCAGACAAATATACGCCGAGACACAATCACTGTTCTGGGAACGCAACACCTTTTACTTCTCCAACGCGAACGCAGGCGTGATACGGACAATGAAGATGATGGGCCAAGTATCGAGTCGGCTCATCACCTCTGTCATAATACAGATGGACAACGACAGCGAACTCACTCGACTTATGAGCAAGACGCTTAACGTCCTCGCATCGCGGGCACGGTTTGGAAATTTCCGTCGGCTGGAGTTGGTGTGGGACGAGGAGCAGTTTAAGATTTTGATGAATATGGCGCGGCAGATTCCAATGGCGAGGGCAAGGCAGTATGATGAGTTGCTCGAGGGATTGAGGACTGGAGAGAGTGGAGGGAGGTTTGAGAGGACGATCAGACTTCCGAGTCTGGTGGGTCAGAGGGGCAGGGAGGCAGAGGCTTGTGCGAGGGATCTCCATTTTGCGTTTGGAGGGAAGTTGTTTTGGGGACAGGAGTTAGGGTGGGAAAATTGGAAACAAGTTATACCAGTTGGGATTTGAGGGGAATGAGAGGATTCGTCGATTTTGCGATGATATCATATGAGAGTGAAGTGTGGGCAAGGAGCATGTGCAGGCGCAAGGAAATGGCTTATAATAGAATAGACGGGCGTATTGGAATATACCAAATTGGATACAAAGTCCAAGACTCCCCATCAAACGCAGGACCATCTTATACAATCTACAGAAATCCAGATTTCCCATCAAATTCTATCAACCATGCGGATCCTCGAAAATATCCTATAACAGATCTCAAGCCTTCCTCTCATGTACCAATCTTCCCTTAACCCAAACCGCATGCGTATTCCTGTCGTCCCCGTTATAAACCCACTTCGCAATCCTCTCCTCCCAAGTCTCCCAACCAAAGATATCCACTGGTCCCTCATCACCAAAGCCCATCTCCCCATCTACACTTCCCAGCCCAATCAATTGAGCATCCCACTCCATACCGACACCAAACCCACCAATCTTATTACCCAATCCAACAACTTTCGCTCCTCCCTTCGTCCCTAAATACAACACCTCCTCAATACTCAACTTCGCCTCCTCCTCACCCCCCATCGCCACATGTCTGCTAACCAAGCTCGCCTGCCTGACAGCCTCCAAAATACTCGGACTATACCCACCACTCATATCCGTGCCCAGGCCGACCTCCACCCCCTTATTCAACAACCACCTAATCTTCGCCGTCCCACTCGTGATAGCAGAATTGCTGGCCGGACAGTGACTGATCTTGCCCTCCCTTTCCTTAATCAAGTCCACCTCCGCCTCACTCAGATGCACCGCATGAGCCAGAATGGTCTTCGGTCCCAACAATCCATGGTTGTCATATACATGCGTATAACTCTCGTGCTCCGGGAACAGTTCTTTCACCAGTGCGACTTCCTTTGGGTTCTCAGCAATGTGAGTTTGGACTGGCAGGTTGGTTTCCTTCTGCAGGGCGCCGAGGCCGTGCATCAGTTCGCTGGAACAGCTGGGTGCGAAGCGGGGCGTGATTATTGGCGTGATGAGGGAGTGGGATGGGTCGATGCTGGCGATGTGGGAGATTGTAGCGCGAGTATCGGCCAGCGCTGAGGCGGGAGATTCATCGCGGTAGAAGTCTGGGGAGAGCGTATCCATGCAGCAGCGGCCGATGAATGCTCGTTGGCCATATTCAAGGCAGAGGTCTGCCAGCAAGTTGGTGGAAGGCACGGAGATGGTGGCGTAGTAGGAGGCGGTCGTTGTTCCGTTTGAGAGAGTCCGTTGAATGCAGCGGGTGTAGACTGTCTTGGCTTTTGATGCAACGGAGAGGCTGCTTTCCATGGGAAAGGTGTAGGTGTTCAGCCAGTCCAGGAGAGTGGTTTTGCCAAATATACCGGCGTTTGGATATTGGGAGGCATGGATATGTGTATCTATACAGATCAGCGATATTCAAAAAAGCAGGGGATATATAGCTAACCAATGAAGCCGGGGAAGAAGAACTGCCCAGGTTTTGCAATCCTTACGGTGACATCTCCAGCAGACCAGCCAAGTTTTGGAAAGAGGGTCTCTTCTGCCTTCTTGAGATCACATTCCTTTTCAATTGTAACGATAACTCCTTTCCCATCAACGCAAACGGCCGAATCATGAAGATACTCAAGCTCATCCAAACTCTTGCTATAGATGAAGCTCCCTAAAAAGAGCGACTTGCCCGTGGGGTGGCGTGACATGATCGGCTTAGTTTTCTGCTCGATCTGATTTTTGCAAATGCGGTTCGAGCAAGGAGAGGATTCACCAGGGCTTTATATGCCCTTATCAGCTGCCATCTCGGCAGCAAGCGTCCATAAAAATATTTGTTGCTTTTCTTAAGTTGGACCAATACTCACGAAGAGTTGGATCATATGCCCCACTACGTCCGGATAAGGAGTAGCTAAGCGGGTGGCTGCGGTCATAGGCGGACCCCGAACGTCGTGTTCCGCTGGATCGCGGGCACATGATAAAGGAGAAACCTTGTAAATGTAATATGAACTAGGGTGATTCATTAAAGTCCTCAAAGTTATGTGCCTTCTCAGGCTGTTAGCTCTTTTGTGTTGTACAGTCGTTCTATTTTGTCATGATATGAATGCTATGACCTGGGTATTTCCAAAGCGCCAAGCCGAATACCTCCTTCCCAGAGTACTGTACAGCGTCACTATATACTGGCCCTTCGAGGAGCCATCGTTCTCCGCAGAGCCTTCTTTTCTTCCGTCTCGTCCACCAAAGGTAAAACTCCTTGGTCCCTCATCTTCGCCAAGAACTCCTGGCCATATTTGTATCCCAGATGATAGATATCATCAAATTTGCCGAAATCCAAAGTGCCATAAGCATCGATAGGTGGTCTCATGTAAAGGCACCCAGGTGTTCGCTTGGCTCTCTCTAAAGCATCAACGCTGGAAACATAAGCAAGTCGGGCTTGGATTTCAGCCAGCGTGGGCGGATTTGGGAATGAGGAGAAGGGGTTCCAGCGGTTCAGGAAGGCCCAGAAGCCAGATAACGAGTCGCCGAAATTTTGAGGCGTATCGTCATCAAGACTACCAACATCTATTGCAAAAATCACATCCGCTCCCAATGACTTCATGTGTGAAACCGTTAAGTTGTCGACATATCCTCCATCGAGGAGCATACTTCCTTCGTCACACAACGGTGGAAGGAGGCCTGCAAGTGACATTGATGCTCGTACATATCTCCAGGCATAACCACTCGTATGTATCTCGGATCGGCTTTTGCTGATATTTGTAGTGTTGCAATAAAACTCAAGCCAGAAGTCCTCAATCTGAGTGTCTCCAAAAGTCTTAAAGATGCCACGGTTGAACTCGTGGCCTGTTGTGTATGAGGCAGAGGGATATGTCAAGTCAAGCGCAAAGCGCCACATGCTCGCCATGCGCCCAGCAAATTTCTTCGCGCGGCCATACATTGGGACCACATCAGCGTCCCGAGCATACAAGGCGCCAATGAACGCTCCGATAGAAGTGCCACCAATAATATCAATGGGAATTCCAGCTTCCTCCAAAGCCCTGATGATCCCAACTTGCGATATACCTCTGGCGCCGCCACCACCAAGAACAAGCCCTATGGACTTGCCACATAGTCGTCTTGCAATCCTATGGAAATCTCCCTTGAAAGGCGTTTCTGCTGAATACAGCGGAGTCTGTCGTACTTTACGGGAAGTATACTTCTGGATTTCCGCCTGGAGAACTTGAACTCGCTGCTTTAATGCTGAACCAAATTTGCGGGTCTGAGGGTGAACAGGCACGGAGGTCCGAAAGGCCATCTGAATGTGATGGTGACCACCATTGATCCACACACGGTTACGGAGCCATGCTCGTGTAAGGCCTGGTGGAGAAAAACGGTCTGCGTGCAGTAGAACCAATTCTTTTCGCGCAGTGGTTTTCATGCCAAGCAGGAAACGTTCGTACTCGCCGATGGCTGGTGACCCTTCGGCCAAGCCAACCAGGAGAATACAATCAGCTTGGCTAATGCACGTCTGAGTCCAAGGGGAATTAACATTGGTGTCTGAAGATCAGGAGTTAGCGAGAGCTTTAATTGCGGTCTGATGAATTCTGAAAGAGCAAGTTATGGCATCAGGAAAAAATTAGAGTTGTTGTTTTTTAGTCTTCATAGAGAACTCGGGGTTAAAAAGAGATCATCATCTGCCAGAGTAACTATAAGTAACTGTAAAACTCACCTGCAACGTATAGCACTAATCCATACTTTTCTTCAAGATCAGCAAGGTATTGAGAGAGCTTCAACTTTCCCATCCGGCTGAAAGCATGTCTACCCAGATGATTCAGAATAGCAGCTTGGTTGAGAGAAGTAACTCCTTTCGTTGCTCCAATCTGTGTGAGGGCATTCATCAATCTACTGCCAAATTCTACCACTGGTACGCCGGCGGTGACGGGCAAAATGGCCACGGTTCTTAAATTGACAGTGGACGAGACTTTGTTGTTCGTAGCACCGGTCACCTTTTCTTTGCCTTGTACAAAGACTGGATCCTCAACTAATGCTCGCATACGAGACGCGATGATCTTGGAGATTTTGATGGTGATGCCTGGATGTTCTTGTGCAAGACTGTTAAATAATGTCTTGGGAAACTTGGCAAGCTCCGTGTCTCTAATTGCGTGAAGCGTCGCCGGTCGAACAGACTCGGTCATGACCTCAAGCTCACCAACACTCTCACCTTGGCCATACTCGCCAACCACTTTCATACCCGCTTCTTCGTTGTTGAGAACTAATCGAAGGCGACCATTCAAAACAATGTAGATTGCATCACTATCATCGCCCTGGTGGTAAATGACTTGTCCAGCGTTGACTTGAACCCATTCCAGAGCAAAGTCGATATGCAGAATTAGTCGCGGCAAAAGGCTTGTCAATCGTTTAGCCATAGTTAGCAAAACCACCGGATATTTTTCCACGATTCTCTCCAAGGATGACCTTGGCAAAAAGCCAACATAGACATCCGTTTTCGCGATGACGTCTATGAAAGATCTATAAGATGATATGGTCCCAATGTAACCAGCAATTCCGCCTGGCTTGATCAAGGCGAGGCTCCTTCGGCCGGTGAGTTTTCGCTTCTTTCCCTCGGAGGTGTTGATCCCCAATCCAGAGCCGGAGGCTTTTGAAGACCCTGTGCGGGTCCGTGACAACGGAGCCAGGGATTCATCCCTGCTGTCCCGCGAGTTCGAGTTGCGTTGCGACTGACTGCCCAGGACGGTGGATTCTGACGTCTCATCTGTGGGGACGCTGACATCTAGAAATCCGTCGATGACATAGTACAATCCAGGATTGCGTTCACCCTGCTCAACAAGAACAGAACCCTTTGGGAAGTACACAATCTCAACTTCGTCCTTGAGCTCATGGGCTAGTCCTTGGGTACTTGGAAATCCACCTGCGCTTATTCCTCCGGATGTCATGGATTCAGTATCACCATCCCCAGAGCCTTCATATGGGTCAATGATTCCAAAAGCGTTGTTGGTGAAGATTGCCTTTTGTTTTTTCTGGTCGTAAGAAACAAGTCTTGGAGAAGCTTCGACGGAGTCCGACATCCTCAAAGCATTCTTGGTATTGGTCAAACCAATAGCCTTGAAGATGCATTCTAGAATGGAGCCTCGAAACATGCCGTCCTCGTCAATAGACTCTTGCCGATGCAGAGTTCGCCGAGGGTTGATTTGAGCAGCAAATGGATTAAACGATTTTTGCGCGAGTGGACTCTGCGTGTCATGTTGCCACACTTCAGGAGAATCTTCAACTTGACTAGAGAGCGATCCCTGGCTCATCGGCGTATGCCTTCTCCCACCATTGCGAGACATTTGAATATTTGTTAGCAGATCCCCCGGACTGGGATTGGCACTGGATTCTCGTTTTGGGGGTGGTTCAAATGTCGAATTAGTGACAGTTGGTGCCCCCTTTGCTGAGACCGCATGAAGTGTTGCCTCTTTACGCAGACTGTTACTAGATCTCCGCCTTCGTCCTGCTCCAGCATTGTGTAGAGCAATACCTTTACTACCCTCCTCGGCGCCAATCCTCTCTCGTTCGCGAATGAACTTCTCCTTCAAGCGTTCTAGAGCATCGCCTCGCAAGAAGTTGGGAAGTTCATAGGTTGTGTATTTATTCATGTGCTTTTCTGTGCGCAGGACTTCACTTGTAAGCCCAAGATACGAGTGACCGGTTGCCAGCGTTACTCTTTGAAGTCGGGTCAATATGACCTGGACAATATGTGCAGTGGCCTTTGGGTAGACTCTGGTAAGCCGACGGAAAGCACTCGCAGGAATGATTGCGATAGTGGTGTCAACAGTAGCTCGTGCGACTATATCGGGATGAACGGAAGTCGTCTGCACCCGTCGGGGCCGCGGCCGCTGTCTTGGATGCTCATGTGAAGAGTCAAGAGAGAGGGGAGGAACTCTCGGAAGAGTACCGCCAGCAGTCTCACTGGCTAGAGTTGACGACCGATGCTCCCGATTGATAGACTCTCCATTTTGGCTTGGAATACCGTATATCGGACTTGTTGGGAGCGACGGCGGCGTCTCGTGGCTAGGAACATACCCAAAACCAGCGCTTGAGGGATAACGTCGATGATTGAACCCAGCACTTGAGGTTGTATTATCCAGGTATTCGTCTTTACTGTGTCTCAGCTTAACATCCTCGGTAAACAGCGATAAAATAGAGAAGAGCGATGACATCGGGGCACCATTCTTGACTTCGGTCAACAATTGGTAGCCTTGGGTCGCACTTCGCCTCTGCTGCCCATCTCCACTGTCTGATGACTCGTCTGGATGGAAATTGGAAGGCTCGGAATCCGACTCGCCACTCTCGCGGGAGGATTTGACGAAGATCTCCACCAAGCCGTCAACCACTAAGCAAAATCCTTTTTCTTCTTCCAGGTTTAGAGTCTCTCCTGCAATTAATTTCCTGGTTTGCATGCTCCGGGTAAGTTCATGAAACACAGGTCGTTCAAGGTACCCAAACACTTTGATTGCACTTAGAAACTCGTCCAGATAATTGGAGAACCCGGATTTTGAATCTTCTTCTTGGGTATCCGGATATAGATCTATCTCTGGCTCTTTTCGTTGAGGTTCGGGAGGAAGACGTGCATACATATTTAGAACCCTATATCGAACGAACCAGCTCACTGTTGATACAAAGGCAGCTACAATCAACATTCTATTTGAGAAGTTAGTAGAAGTATAATGTAGATGGGGAGAATACTCACAGAGTCGTGGCATTCATAGTGACAGTCAAGCTAGTTGACAGCAGCGTGAAGAGAAACGTTGGGAGCGTAATAGTCGTAAATGTGATAATCCAGAATAGAATGCCTGGGAAGACTTTGACCAGGAATATGATCATTCGAGCAAAGCTCCATGCCCAAGAATCCCGAACTTCCATCTGCCCAATGGTGGTTCCATTAATTAGAGCCGCAGCTGAAGGCAATGCTGAAGCCATCGTGCTGGCCAAGCCTTCCATGGCTGAAGAGACGGTTCCTGAAAGCGACTCTACCGAGTGCTGAATAGTGTCAGCATGAGCAGAACTGACCGCCATGATGACGGTTCAGTTCCTAGCATATGTTGAATACATTTCTTGCCCCGAGGTCGAGAGTTCCTTGGAGTTGGAAAATACAAGTTGCATGGTCGAAAGCTTTTGGTCATAAGCCAAAAGCCGAGCAAGGGACTCAATCAGCCACTCGTGGCGGGAGACTGGCTCAAGTTCGCGCTAATCCTAATTTAGAGCAGCCCACCAAAAATCCGAAGGTAAAGATTGTGTGACTCTGCCTTCGAACACTCCCTGCAAGACAACAACGAGATTCTCAAATAGCCTCCTCACGACCCTAGATAATTCGCAGCAGATCTATCTGGCAGGGTGTCCGCGACGTTTCTGCAACCACTGGCGACGAAGCCCAAGATCAGAATCACAACCAACCCGCGCCCCGCAGCGCAACAACCGCAAACATGTCTTTGACAAATTGCCGTTTCTATGAGGAGAAGTATCCGGAGATCGATAGCTTTGTCATGGTGAATGTAAAGCAGGTAGGAGCTCTGCGCCGAAGTAGTGTGAGCAGATGTTTACTGGATATTTCAGATCGCAGAAATGGGAGCCTATGTCAAGCTTCTCGAATACGACAATATTGACGGCATGATTCTACTATCTGAATTATCGAGGCGTCGTATCCGAAGTATCCAAAAGCTTATCAGAGTTGGGCGCAATGAAGTTGTAGTCGTTCTGAGAGTAGACAAGGAGAAGGGTGAGCCTTGGAGCAAAGATAACTCTGGAACAAATACTGATTAAGTGGAATTACAGGGTATATTGATCTTTCGAAACGAAGAGTGTCTCCAGAGGATATTGTCAAATGCGAGGAGAGGTACAACAAGAGCAAGATGGTCCATTCGATTATGCGACATGTTGCTGAAAAGACCCAACATCCGATCGAAGATCTTTATGAGCGTATTGGCTGGCCGCTGAACAAGAAGTACGGACACGCAGTGGATGCTTTCAAACTCTCAATTACGTATGTACGACCCGTTATCGGCTGGGAAACTCTACTAATTCTGATTAAGAAATCCCGATGTGTGGCAAGAAGTGTCCTTCCCCAATGATGTCGTGGCCGAGGAACTGAAATCTTATATCGGGAAGCGTCTCACACCTCAGCCTACAAAGGTTCGAGCAGATGTTGAGGTTACATGTTTTGGATATGAAGGAATCGACGCCGTCAAGACTGCGCTACGAACTGCTGAGGCCCGAAACACCCCAGATAACCAAGTCAAAGTCAAGCTTGTCTCGCCACCCTTATACGTCCTTACAAGTACATGTCTAGAGAAGGCTGTTGGCATCCAGACACTAGAAGCTGCAATAGTTGATATCCGGAGCAACATTCAAAGCGCAGGCGGCAACTGCATCGTGAAGATGGAGCCGAAGGCAGTCACAGAAAATGACGATGCTGAGCTGCAGGCACTGATGGAGAAGCGAGAGAGAGAGAACGCAGAAGTCAGCGGAGATGAGAGCATGAGCGAAAGTGACGAAAATGCCGTGGAGGTGATGTAGAGCCATCTTGGGGATAATCAAAAGCATTGTGATCAAGATTTGCATTGCGGGCGCATAGAAGGGCTCAGAGCCAATGATGCAGTGGACTAGTCCATCTTGAGTTTTGTAAGAAGCCATGAAATATGAAAGCAGTCAAAATCTTCAGCTTTTTCTTCGAATTGATTTCCCATGCGAGGCTAGACGCAAGGCTGAGCTACACGCCAGCCAGAGCTGTGCCGAGATCACAAAAGCTAATCCTGACATCCCCCAACTTTGTTCAGATTCAACAACCCACTACCATGGCTTCGACTCGCGTCTTTTCTATGTTCAACCGAAATACCAATGGGCGTGAGTTCGTCCACGAATTTAAATATTACATGCTTTCTCTAATGACATGGATTCCGGCCGTGATCTTCTTCAATGGAAATGTTGGAGAAGTGACTTGGATCAACGGCCCATCGATGTATCCTTACTTGAATACCAGCTACAACGAAGACCTCAAGAAAGATGTATGCTGGATTAGCAAATGGAACCCGACTCGGAATCTGGAGAGAGGAATGCTTGTCTCCTTTCAGTGAGTTTTGTGACAAGAGAAATTGGTCACGACGCTGAGATGACAAATAGAAGTCCAAATAATCCCGAAAGACTAGCCATCAAACGCGTCATTGCTCTCGAAGGGGATACAGTATACACTCGAGCGCCATGCCCTCTTCCAACGGTGCAAGTTCCCGTCAACCATGTCTGGGTAGAAGGGGATAATCGGGACAGGTCGCGGGACAGCAACACTTACGGGCCGCTCCCAAAGAGTCTGATTCAAGGAAAACTTACCTACGTTTTGTGGCCTTGGAAGAGTTCCGGCTCGATACATTGGGCGCAGTTCAAGGGCAAGACGAGAGTGATAAGAGGTCGGAGGCAAGATGCGCCCAACTGGGATTGATAGTATGCATTGTCGATGAACTCTTCTCGAGATGGAAAGCCAGCTTCCTTAAGCACCTCGCTCGCAATTGCTCGTTCTTAAGACACAACTGGACGCAACGCCTCAGGCGACACTCTTGGATTCGATTTACCATGGCAACTAGAATTTGCCCTCTACCTCTATCAACTACCAGCGCAATCGAGTCGATTGGTTGCATTGTGCCGAGCGGATTTCTTAGATCTGTCCGCCCCTCGATATTCTGTACTGGAGAATGAAGAAAATGGACATCGTATTTTCAAGGCTGCTCTTAGTCCTCAGACTCACACTTTGTGCCGGGACGTGAGCAACGATCCACGTATGATCTACATCCATATGCCTAGAGTGCAACTGAAATATATTTTCAAGAAAACGCTAAGTGGTTTCTTAGAGGACCAGTTCCAGATGTTCTATTTTCAAACGGTAGCCGGCAACCAACCCTGGAGATATCTTGCCGCCGATTTACGATTACTGATAGAGGGAGACACGGAGAAGTTATGAAGAGTTGGAAGAAATTTTTCAGGTATAGGAGCTCTTGAAATCGCTTTCGTGATGGCGGAACGTGGACGCTCTGTAGGGAATTCTTGTAATCTTTGTGTTCTATCAAAATAGAATTAAAACTTTGCAGAACCAAATTTACCAACAGCATCAGATACCATACTCGTAGGTAGTATATGATTGAAATGTCAGGTGGTAGTATTTCTTTGCAATGCTATTCAGTCATGGACTCTATTTTTCATATGTAAAGAAAATGGGCCAAAATTTTCGCATAAAATCTGACTGGTTTCATCATCCGATGCTCAAATATGGTATTTTCACTTCCAGTTGGGCTGATGTTGCCGTTCAAGAGCGCTCACAGCCTCGTTTGTCAGCCTTGCATCTTACCTAATCAGGAGCTTTCAAACTGGTGATATTTTTTCATGGATAATAATCACTCCGAGTCAAAAAGTTCAACGACACGCTCAAGCTCTACTCTCGAATTGTCCGTCGAGAAGCCCTGACGGCGACTCTTCCGGAAAAGTGAGGAAGGGCCATGTCCCTTGCCTCAAAGGTTGCCAATCTGTTCTCCTCTGGATCTACAAACGCCCAAACGAATCGCAACGTCTTTGCCTTTTCTGAGGATGGACTATCAGGAGGGAAAGACACATTCGTCGATGTCAAGCTGGGATCAGAGGGCTTCATGTCGGAAAACATGGCATCGAAAGCGGTCGAAGAGGAGGGACGGTCCCCTTACCTTCATGTGGGACACCTTGCACCGGGAAAGAGGTTAACAGCTAATTTGCGTAGTGTATGATAGCTGGAGGACTTGGAGGAACGACTGGGGACATGTTGATGCACTCCTTAGACACGGTCAAAACGCGTCAACAGGGTGATCCGCATATTCCGCCAAAGTATACGTCGATGTCATCATCCTATGCAACCATACTCCGACAAGAAGGATTGCGCAGAGGATTATATGGAGGTTGGCTGCCGGCTATGCTTGGATCCTTCCCAGGCACTGTGATCTTCTTTGGAACCTATGAATACAGCAAACGGCATCTGATAGATTATGGCGTTACACCATGGATTGCCTATCTTTCAAGCGGTATGTCTTTTAGTCGATGATTGTCTTTCACTCGCGCTGACAGACTGTAGGATTTGTGGCAGACTTTGCTGCTTCGTTTGTGTATGTTCCGTCAGAAGTCTTGAAGACTCGACTTCAGCTTCAAGGTCGATACAACAATCCCTTCTTCAAGTCAGGGTACAATTACAAATCAACTGCTCACGCCGCAAGAACAATCATCCGTCAGGAAGGGTTCTCAGCTCTTTTCTACGGGTACAAAGCTACCATATTACGGGACCTCCCGTTTTCAGCACTACAATTCGCCTTCTACGAGCAGGGCCAGACGTGGGCCAGAGAATGGAAAAACAGCAGAGATATAGGGTTGCCATTAGAGCTTCTTACTGGTGCCGCAGCTGGAGGATTGTCAGGGGTGATCACTTGTCCGCTCGACGTTGTGAAGACGAGAATTCAGACGCAAGTAAATCCGGCCGCCAAGCCGACTGTAAAGAACCCCCCAGGAGGATCCTCAGCTATTCAGGGAAAGGCAGAAGCGATTACCTCTCTCAAACAACAAATCCGGAAAATATCGACGTCCTCACCCTCTACTCACACACCTCGTCCAGGATCAATAAACCTGGACACGTCCTCATTATTCAAGGGCCTCAAGCTCATCTATAAGACCGAGGGTATTGGGGGCTGGTTTCGAGGAGTTGGTCCGAGATTTGTTTGGACAAGTGTACAAAGTGGCTGCATGTTGGTGCTGTATCAGTCAATTAAAGGGCAGCTAGAAGTTTATTCTGCCTCTGCAAAAGACGAAGGATCTGCTTTATAATGGTTCACGATTGTTACTTATGGGGAGCCTGTGGTATGGATGTTGGAATAGCTGTAGGTGTATGTATATCAGAGCATTGGGTGGCGTTGGGGCATGCATAGCATGCTGGATAGACAATAGATCTTCACTTTTAGTACACACTACTCTGGCAATTTCTTAACATTCCTTATTTATATAGTCTGAGCCGTGACCCCGGACGTAAAACGCGTGATGTTTAATAATAGTAGTATATAATACAGCCTCAAAAGCTATTTCTTATCATCTTATTTTCATCACCAGCATGGAGTTAGGAGCTTAGTCATGTTTAATTATACCAGTGGTTCCTACCCGGCGCCCTTCGAAATAAAAGTGATCTGGTGTTCAGTGGTAAAATCTTGGTCCCCGTATCGAAAGAGCTACGGCACCTTTTGCGACCAACATTGACGAAAAGCTCCATATCAGGTCATCCGAGAACAACGCTGCAGTCAATTCCTTCCCCATCGACACAACCTCGCCCTCCGCCAAAGCATGCCGAAAACAAGCTGGTACATTCCAACACGATCCAGTCAATGAGATGGCAGATCCATTGTTAGACTCAACATGCCGACAACTCTACCTGTGCCATCCAAAAGCGCACTTCGAGCTCTCCGGAGTCTTGCATTCGGTACCTCTTGCACACTTGCCCTCGGCGCCGGCCTGTTGACAGAAGATCGCCGACGACGTATACATGCGGCCCGAGAGGTACACGATAATGCTAAGAAGCTCAAATCGTCGAGGAAGTATCATGGTACGGGCACCACGATTCTCGAGACGCTTGACGACCAGTCTCTTCAGTACCGGGAAGATGCATTCTGGCTACCAAGTAACGTGTTGAAGAGTTCAATTCCAAACATTACAACTACGAAAGAGACGAAAGACGTGTGCGAAAGTCAAGATCCTTCTCCTTCGCGTCCGCCAGTGCCGAAACCATTCCGAACTTCAAGGTACGAGCTTGGGCATGGAAGGAAGGTCCCCACGACAAAGTATATGTATGGACCTCCATTGGAAATATCACCCCCAAATATTTTGGAGAATAGCATTTCTGGGCCTCCTGAGATTCCCAAGATACCCAAGCAGAAATTGCACAATCGGCAAGGAAAACTCGCGACCGATGTCACAAAGCTTCTTCAAGCACCCGAAAACATTGACGAAGCTACATCTCGATTCTGCGAAGCTTTTGAGGAGGGGTTGTCAATTGATGGGCTTGGTATCTCACCGCGTCTTATGGAAGCTGCAATTCAGCTTGCGAATACTTGCGAACTGCAATGCAGATTCGAAAATTCGGAGAAAGTGTTTGATATAATACGGAACGCCGGAGCAATTGATGAGGGACATTTTCACTCGTTTCACCCGGATGCAATAATCAGTCGCTTGCTTGATCGTTATCACTCGAACAGTGACACGTTGGACTTAGAGTCTTTGAGAAAAGCCTGCTCTATCTTCCTCACGAAGTTCAAGGAGAAACCAAGACCTCTGTCGAAAAGGTTGCTATTCCAAGGAGAAAAGCTTTGTGCGAAGACTTGCGAATCGGGAATGTACGACCTGACCCTTGCTTTATACACCCGCGTGCAATCTGGTCGAGAAGGGGACACTCTCGGCGCTGTGGGCCCTTTAATTATTGCTACCCATATGAAAGGACACCATAAGAAAGTGTTTCGCTACTTCCATAAGTACTTTCTTAAAACAACACCAGATCAGCTTCAATTCTTCAATGTTGGTAACGCTGCGATTGAGTCAATCTTGAAGACCGGAAGGATAGATAGAGCAGAACAGGCTTTAGTCGCTGCCAGGGAAACTGCTGAAAAGAACGGACTTTCAATGTCGACCACATGGCTTTTACAGGTTCTCGGAAGTGATTGGAGAATGCATCAAAATCTGGAACAGAGCAAGGCAATATTTGGACGCCTTGAGCCCTGCCTTGGCTTTGTACAACACCCCCAAGCATTTTATGGAGCAATGATTCAATTCTGTATCGAGGCCGACGATGAACCTCTAGCTCGTCGTTACTATGATACATTGAGAGAATTATATCCTCCGGTACCAGGCGATGTGCGGATCTATGGGCATTTTGCCTTTGCAAAGGCCAAGCGCAACGACTGGCTTGGTGTGAAGGACGATTTTCTCAAAATGAAGAGCGCCAGTCCTGGGAGTGCATATGCCCAAGAAATTGCTTCTTCATTTACTCCAATCTTAGCCCTCTACGGTCAAAGCCATTCTATCAGCGACACCGAGGACTTCGTCCGCTTCTTCGTGGATGAAATAGGCATTGGACTAACGACAAACTTGATGAATATTATGGTTGGAATCTATGGTGATGCAAAGGAGATCGACTCCTTAGCCCGATGGATAGACTATGCTACTGCTGCGGGCTGCCCCGTTGATTCGGTAACTTTCAACACTATTTTGAATAAATGCTCCCAGAGCTGGGATCTTCCGTTCTGGGATATTTATCGGCTCTATCGGTCTGTATGCCAACTGGGTTCTCGGCATTCGAGATTTGTGGACGAGGATACGTTGCCAATTCTCCGTCGATTGGCCATGTTAAACGTTCCATCGCAGGACGAGCTCCTTCGAAGGTTGGCAGTCCTGAAGAAAACAGACAGGACGTGCGTTGACACTTTTGATAACAAAACCGTTTTGCGCTCTATGGCTGTCACGATGGCGAAGCAAAATCCAGTTGCTACCTTGAAGATATACAGATGTGCCCAGAGAGATCGAATTCCTCTCAATAGCAGACATCTTCACCTAGCTGTCAAAGCATCCTTGCAGCTGTATCCGAACGATTCTGAAGAACCTTTACGACATATTCAAGATGCGCAGCGCATGGGTATAGATGTAAGTGGGGCGACTGCAATCATCATTATCCATCAAATGACGGCCATGTGTGAAGAAGGCAACAAGGACGGCAGACCGGTAACTGAGCTCCTTCAAAGAACGGTAACTGCGCTTCAGGACAGCGGATTAACTGTGTCACCAACCATGGTTACGCAAGCAATGAGCGTCCTCCATAAACGAGGCCACTACCGCCTATGTATAGACGTTTGGGCTTCATTATCCCGCCACCTACATATCGAGCCATCGTCCGTCGACCTTGTCACCCTAACCGTGCTTCTTCAGGCATATATTGGACTTGAAGACCACCTTGGTATTCAGTGGGTAGTCAAGACGCTGTCAGCCAATAAATTATATCCTGGTTCACGAATTCGGCGTTACCTCAGGAATGCCCGCCGGACAATAATTGACCTTCTCAAATCGGGTGAGTATCCCGACAATATGCATTCATTCTTGGATGCCCTCGACGAAGCCATTGAAACAACCAGGTTGATGCAAAAAGAGGCGGTAGAAGACTGGAAAGAGGTCAAATTCAAGACGATCCAGATCATGGAGAAGGCAATTGCAGAGGATGAGGCAGCAGGGCGAGCACTTGGTTCTTCTAACTTCATTGAGAAGCATGAGGTTGAAGCTGTTAGGGAGACATCCTCGAACACTTCGACCATTGATGTTGTGGAACCGTTGACGGACACGGTAGCAGACGAATTCTATGAGATGGATTTACCCTCGCCTCAAATCCTCCTTGAGGTTGGTGCGGGGTAATTTACAGAGCGCAGCTGGTAGATTCATGAAATAGAATTGACCTGACTAAGATCGTGGGATATATGAACTGGGGCTGACTGAAGGCGTGAGATATTTAACCCAGTTGTAAAGTAACCTCTGTTCGCGGAGCTCAACGTCAAGATCCATAAATCACATCCTGGGTTCCAAAGAATTTGCAACGAATTTTATTTAGACAGACATCTGTATTTTGGTGACACATGATGTTGGCTTGATAGCACAGAAGTCCGGTAGTCTCCGAATCCCTGCCAAGATTTCCAACGTCATTGTTTATTTTCCTGGTAGTCTCGACACCTCTCCAAAGAAAACACTCACGCCTCATATCAATGTCCCTCGCCTCGCAATGTCGATCGTGACTGAGTAAGTTGATCTTCCCTCCGTGGACGATTTCGCTGCTAACAATAAGAAGTCAGTTGCGGCGCGTGGACAGCCAACTTGACCGCGTGCATCTCGTCCCACGGCCTAACCAAGATGCCTTCTTCGAGCAGAGCCACAAAGCGTCCTCCTCCCCTCGAATCGCCGAATTGCAGAATATAGTCAAGTCGTTATCAACGACGTCATCCTCTAGCCCGCTTTTGCCGTCATGGAGGATTTCGATGCTGCTGGAGCAAGCTGCTCTATCGGAAGTGGTTGTGGCCGAACAAGATGAAGAAGAAATAATGAGCACTTATGAGACAGAGTTAGAATGGCTGCTGGTTAGCAAGGCTACAGTACAGACTTATGGCTTACTTCTGAATACCTTGCTGGAACAAACGATACCGGTAACGGACGATATTTGGTACTGGGATGAGGTGCTGGGATCCTATACATATTCGAGCCTCTACACCGTCCAGACTTCACCTCTGAGATTCTGGGCTTGGTCCAAAGATATCTACAGTGATACAAGATCGAGATTTAGACGGTTGAGAGAGTCACCCGGAGACACCATTTCACCTCGGGATTTTGGGACAAGCTTAACGGATCAGTGGAAGCAGTTTTACGGTCTGATCCGAGAGAGTATACGCGAGAGATCAGTTGCGGATCTTCAACGGCGGGTTTTATCACCTATTGCACTCTGTCGTTCGCAAGCAAGGCATAATCAGGCCAAATTACGGCGTTTACGGGAGATGGGCGCAAGTGGGCTGGGTGTGCTCATGGATGAGGGTTTAAGCTTCGATATCAACGATGACAGTGGCGAGCTTGTAAAAACCGACGAGAGCGACAGTCACGAATGGAAGGTCGTTGTCGAGCGTAGCGTTGCTCTGATGGATACGGTTTTGTCCAATGTTACAACTCTCGACACCGGTGTATCTGATTTCGAGGATACTGTCTTTGCCAGCGTCGAGGACGATCCGGAAATCTCGACAAGAGATGCTGATACTCCGCACGTAACACGACCGGCAAAATTATCCAGGAGACTCCAACATATACTCAAAGTGCATATCCCAAATCACATCACAACATCTCAGAAGCTTAATTCCAAGTACGGCCGTCCCTCTAAAATTGTTCGATATTGGCTTCCTGCTAGTGTATTGCTCTTATCCTCAACTACGATACTTCGAATATTCGTCAATCGGAAAGCGGAAGTCATTACCTGGATCAGAGATCTCGGAACAACAGTACGAGACTTTTGGCTGAACTGGGTGATCGAACCGGTGAAGAAAATCATAGGCACTATACGCCATGATAAAGAGAGTGAGGTTGCTATTATGAGCAAAGAGAGCCTGAAGGGTGACCGAGACAGCTTGGAGCGGATGGTTGTTGATTTTGCAATCGATCACCCCCAGATCTCAACTGGTGACTCCGCACTAAGTGAAACTCAGATTGCTGAGATTAGAAACAAAGTGAAGGAGGGGGATCTCACGCCAGTCCTTCGAGCGTATGAAAAGGACCTTCGCAAACCGTTTATCGGCACTATCCGAGGTGATTTGGTGCGCACCATGTTGATCCAGATCCAGAAGACGAAGGTCGATGTCGAAGTTGCGATCAGTGGCATCGATGCTTTACTCAAGAGCCAGGAACTAGTGTTCGGGTTTGTGGGTCTCACTCCAGGCGTGCTGGTCTGTTTTGCAGCTTTCCGATATCTAGGAGGTGTATTTGGAAGTCGAAGAGGATTGCAGAAAGGCCGGAAAGCAGGACAGACTGTCCGTGTCCTCCGAAATATCGATCGAATTCTGACGCTGGCAACTCCAACCCAAAACAATCTGCTGTCGTACAAAGATCATGGCCTGCTCTTGTGCGAGGTTCACGTGTTGAGGAACGCAGCGAAGAGATTGTTTCCTGGAGAAATTGAGAGGGAATTCCGTGAGGACGTCGCTGATCTCTGTAACATCAACAGCGGGATCCAGGCACAGCTGAAGGTTCTTGACCGCATCAGATGGGGGTACGCAAGATGGTTGAAGTAAAAGAGAAGGTGCAAAATGTCAAATAATCGAAAGCTGTTCTCATGAAAGCATTAATATATCCTCTGGCCGTGATTTTCTACCACGACAGATTACATTTCAACTGTATATTGTTCGTAGACGACTAGGATGTTTCAATTTTTTTATGTCCCTTCCCGAATCTTGAAACCCCTTGAATTCATTGCCTCACGCCCCTTGCACTCGCACCGGACGCCACAGCCTCCTTCCTTCCCTCGCAGCCGCGCATCACGAGCCGCTAGCTAGACGCAACTTCCTAATTCCTCAGTCTTGGACAGATATCAACGCAATTACGAATAACGACTTCTTTGCCTGCCCTCGACCACGGCGAACGGAAGAACTGTGTTCAAGTCGCGCTGCGCTGTTCGATCGCCTTTGCCAGTCACCCATTCGATCTGTCACCGCTGTCCCGTCGTCATTCTTGCCGCAAACCCCAGCCCGTCACCGACAACGACCCGCACACTACCCCACAGCTTGAACCTCTCCATCGCACGGTCGACGTCGCTCAGAAGATTCCCTTCCTTTTCTCCCTCCACGCGACCGCATCCGAGATGGCTGGGACGCGTAACTATGACTTCCTGGTACATCTAACACACAGCAACTGTTCAGTGTTTGCAAGCTAACCATAAACCATAGATCAAGCTCTTGCTGATTGGGGACTCCGGCGTGGGCAAGTCATGCTGTCTTTTACGATTCAGTGAAGATTCATTTACCCCTTCGTTCATCACAACCATCGGCATCGACTTCAAGATCCGGACAATCGAGCTCGATGGAAAAAGAGTCAAGCTGCAGATCTGGGACACGGCGGGGCAAGAAAGATTCAGAACCATTACCACCGCTTACTACAGAGGCGCCATGGGTATATTACTGGTCTACGACGTCACAGACGAACGCTCATTCAACAGTACGAAGCACCTTGAAGTGGACCTCGGCGCTGCTAATATTTCTTGTAGATATCCGGACTTGGTTCTCCAACGTTGAGCAACATGCTACAGAGGGCGTGAACAAGATTCTGATTGGAAATAAGTGTGACTGGGAAGACAGACGGGTGGTATCTACGGAACGGGGTCAGCAATTGGCGGACGAGCTTGGAATTCCATTCCTCGAGGTCTCGGCGAAGAGCAACATCAATGTTGAGAAAGCATTCTACAGCTTAGCGGCAGATATCAAGAAGAGGATCATCGACACGGCGAAAACAGATTCCACGACCCAAGGAGGCGTCGATGTTGGAGCGCAAGGAAGTGGAAGTGGGTTCGGAGGAGGCAAGTGCTGCTAGATAATGGGCGGGTGAGGGGTTACGCTTTCCGTTTGTCTAAGAGCAGATTATGGGCGGCGTTTGGTCGTATCATATTGTATTACAATGTTAAGGCGTGCCTTTTGGCCAGTCACGTTCAGTCTGAGGTCATGCTAAGATGTTTTGATCCGAACCACGGCATATTTGAAGGAGCAATGATGAAAGAGCATTCAAGCTTGGAGCTACCATAGGATTTCTGCATTCACTATGGGAATTGGCTCGTCTCCTGGGTTGTGTATGCGTCTCACAGGAAATGGACGCCGGTGCCATTCCCTGACGAATCTCCGAGCTTCGTTACGATCCCTGAAAGAGATCACATATCTGGATGGTCTGCGATGTTCTTCCTTCTTCCGGAGCAAATATTCTTCTTTGGTCTCCTTGGTCTTGTCTCCTACCTCTTCTAGACCCTCTTCTGAATTATCGACCTGGTCGTCGTAGGTGAGCTTGACGATGTTTCCTGCCTCCTCCCTTCCAAGTTTCCAGTGTAAGTTCCGCCGTCTTCCGTCGTCTCTCAGCGCCTCCTCAAGATCGTACTGGCTTATATGCCCAATATCCACGGAGAATATCACCATTTCTCCCGCCTTGCTCTCCTTCGTGATACGAGCGGCTGGGCCCCCTTCCTTCAGCAATCGAGTTACGGGTGGCCTATACGGCTTGACTAAAATCCTCATTGATACATTGCCATACGCTGGGGCGAGCGAGAAGCCTGCAAGCAACTTTACCGAATCTTCGCCCTCTGGCAGATATCCTGGCGGAATTGGAACACCCGAGTCTTCCATTATCCTCTGTGATCTAGCCAGTCTGTGCAACGCTTTTGTTCGGTCTAGGAATGCTCGTGCAGCTGCATGATCGGAGCAAAGGATAAAGTAGTGACCCAATTTTTCGAGAGTATTTCTATCACGGGCTGGGATAACTACTATATGTAAGCTTGAGGTCAATAGCAATGCCAGAAGATCATACCTTTGAGAATACCGCTTGTCCATCCTTCGATGTGATTTCCTTTAGGTCCCAGTCGGAAAAAATCGCTCTCCTCCAGATTCATACTGCAGGCATTAAGTACCAGCACACTTGGAAGAGCCGCCAGTTCTGGCTCTCGCCCGAGATCAGCTTGGAGATGTTCAAGTGTGAACTTGTCCTTTCGAATCGGTGTATATTTAGCTTTCTCCTCTGCTTTAGGATCTTCTCGCTCAGGAACCGACGTGTACTTCAACCTCCTCGCAGCCCTCGCCTGCTCTCTTGAGTCGGTAACAATGGGCGCAGATTTCCTAGAGTTCCATTTAAATGCCGGTAGCTTGTCCAGCCTCTTCTCTGCCGCCCTCTCTCGTCGACTCCTGGCTTGGCTCTCTTCGGGGAATAACTCGTCGAACAGTGATATTGGCTCTGATTTATAAGGTTCCTTGTGCAGAGATTTTGTCGGCTGTGGCGCACTGTAGACATCTGCTGTAACAGTTCTGTGGAATATGTATTCTTTCTCTGGTTCGCCGGGTCTTCGAGATTCTGGTTTAATATCCTGGTCTTCAGGCAGGTTCTGATTCGAGTCAATAGAAATGTTATCTAGGACAAGTCTTCGAAATATTCGTGGGCCCTGTTTTCGAGGTTTTAGTTTCGGGGGTCGATCGTCATGAGTGCTGAAAGATGTTGCCGCTCGCTGCGAGGCCTGGGTCAATTGTCGCACGCTCCATGCTGGCAACAAGAACTGCGGAGGCAGGGATCGCGTCAGCAGCATCAGTGTTGTCCAACTGGTGTGCCGTTTGTTGCTTGCTGAATCGTTTGTTTGGGAGACGTCGCGAAGTTTAGAGCTCGAAGCTTCGAGGCTGAATTTGCCGAGCTCCAATTTTTGACCGAAGCGAAAGACTTTTTGATTCGCTTTTTCTCTCTTCAGATAACAACACAATGCGAGAGGTTTCGGGGGTTCATTCACCATGTCAAATACTTCCCAGGATACGCAAAAGACCTTGGAGGTCAAGATACGACCGTATTCCAACCAGAGCAGCCAAGAAAGGCCAGACCAGAAAGGAGCGTCACGTGTTCATCTTTGCAGAGAGGCACTTCATGACTTGAAGCTGGAGTCGGGACAGATTTGCTTTTTAACGAAGGTGAACGAGCCTGATAGTGAGAAGAGAGAGGCTATTGCTTGGTTGACAACGGAGAAGTCACTGAGCAAAAAAGTCGTTCAGATGTCGAAGGCCTTCCAGGAAGCTTGTGGATACAAGCTTGGTGATGATGTGAAAATCTCTGCTGGAGGCGCTATGGATGTGGCGACGTCTATTGTGCTGAGAGATACCACGGCTCAAGAGGTCGATGCGATCCCAGAGCTGGGCAGTCAAGATAAGCCACACTGGGAATGGTTTCTTCGGGAATCCCTTGGTAAGTCGTTTCCTCGATTGTTAAAGTCTCATATGACTTTTATGAAGCAAGAGGGGAACCGTGAGACGAAAGAAACATACACTGTTACTTTTGAGCAAAGCAGTATCATTTCTGCTTACCAGTCCTCTTCTTCTCTTTCGCCATCCTTGGCCTCCTTCCTCCTGGCCAGCCATGGCTAATTTATATTAGGTCGAGCCGAAGCTGTCTTTCCAGGAATGACCTTCAAGAATTTGTCTCTTAGAGGACCGAAGCGGACTTTCACAGTTGACTTTATCAATGGCAAACCAACTAGCTTGGGAAGATATGATGAGAATTCGTTAGTGACGATATCGAGTCCAATAGACAATCTTCCCTCGGCGCAAACAAATGGACCAGTCTCACGTCTCGAGGTTGTCAACATCGCCGGGATTGACCAAGCACTGAAGAAACTCAATCTTTTCCTAAGCAACTTCGATCGACAGTTCAAGTTTACTTGGGCACAAAGATCCTGTGCTGTGCTATTGCACGGGGGCCATGGTACTGGCAAGACTTTCATTTTAAATAAGATCATTGCCACAGGTTGGGGCAAGGTTATTCGAGTCGAAAGTGGAGTTAAGCCTGGAATCATTCGGACTATTTTCAAGGACGCGAAGCTAAGTCAACCATGCATCATTATCATCGACGAGCTCGAAACAATCGTTTCAAAAGAGGATGTGACGTCTCAGAGCGTTGCAAAATCCCTCGGGGAAGAGCTTGATAGCTTATCTCAGGGCAACGATGGCAATTCTTTACCACGAGTTTTAGTGATTGCAACCACTCTTGACGCAGGCGGTATACCATTATCTCTAAGAAAAAGAGGACGATTCCGGACTGAAATTTCATTATCAATTCCTGATGCTGCGGCACGCAAGGCAATCTTGAAGTCACTCTCACCACCAATTGATCCCAGATCGTGGGACGAAGTGCTCGATAAACTCGGAGATCGGACACATGCTTATACCGCAGAGGATCTTGTTTCTCTACTAGATACAGCATGCGAAATTGCTGAGGAGAAGCTTAAGGCTAGCGACTCTGAAGTTCAGGAACAAAAGTATTTCCTAAGCCAAGATGATATTGATCAAGCACTTCTCCTTGTCCGGCCTACAGCCATGCACGATATTACACTTAAACCGCCCAGCGTGAGATGGGAAGATATTGGCGGACAAGGTAGCGTTAAGAATGCACTCCGCCGTGCTGTGGAAACCCCTCTGCTGGTAAGTGCTCAAGTGGTACTATCTTAGCAACTACTAATATACTTCAGCATCCCGAGCGCATGAAGAGAATGGGCGGATCTGCCAAGAAAGGACTTCTCCTTTACGGCCCTCCAGGCTGCTCCAAGACACTTAGTGCTCAAGCCATGGCCACAGAAATAGGCTTCAATTTCTTCGCAGTCAAGGGGGCAGAATTGCTTAATATGTACGTTGGCGAGTCGGAACGAGCAGTCCGAGATATCTTCGCCAGAGCACGAGCAGCAAGTCCAAGTATCATCTTCTTCGATGAGATCGAATCCATTGGCAGCAAGCGTGAACGAGGTGGCCGAAACAATGGTGTCAATGTTCTCACAACATTGCTCAATGAAATGGATGGTATTGAAACTCTGAAAGGAGTTACTGTACTTGCTGCTACGAATCAGCCTCAAGCCTTGGACCTAGCTCTCCTCCGACCTGGCCGTTTCGACAAATTACTATATGTGGCACCTCCAGATTTCGACGGCCGAGTTGCGATTCTAAAGGTCAAGCAACGAAAAATGGACTTTGCGGAGGATGTTGACATTCAGGAACTTGCCAAGTTGACGGACGGCTATTCGGGGGCAGAATTGGTCGGTATATGCCAAACAGCTTGTGACGACGTGATTGAGCAATGCGAGCTTCAGGGGCAGGAATTACAGATTCATATGCAGGATTTTCTGAACGCTATTGGACAGGTAAAGAAGCAGATTACACCAGAGTTACTTGATGGGTATAAGCGATGGGGAGCTGGCGCAACGGGAGATACGGATTAGAGAGAGAATTTGCTTTCGATACCTCTACGCAGGATAGATCACATACAGGAAACAATCATGGATTTTTCGATACCATTTTACTCCCCCTTTTACTTTGGTACAAGCTTTGAGGCTGCGCTACGTGCCGGGGCAGGGCGGTGGTGCTTGATCACAACTGCCTGGCGAGACCGGCCCCTCCTCAAAAACCATCCGCATCATTCTTGTCTCAACCTTCAACAATCAATATTCTTTAGTGTTTCTTTCTTTAATAACACATCTAGAAGCATCCAGAACTTCGGAGCGGCGGACACCTTCTAGTGAGGTGAACCTTCACGTGCAAAATCCTTATTGTCACTACGTCATTTTCCACTTAGAACGCCTAAAACATTACGACGAACTCCAAGCCAACATGAGTGTTGAGATTATAAAACGCTCTTTTCTCGCCTATCATATTTTATTTGGGCATTTAATTTTACTTTCCTTCTTCCCACTATCTTCTTGAATCATAAAGTCATGGCGCCAGCAAGGACGGAAGAAGATGGTTTCGATGTCTCTATCAAAGAAGTACCAGTTACAGAACAACGACGCCCATTTATCCAAAAGGATGACGATCAGAAATTGAAAGATCCAGGTACCGGTTCAGAGTTACCAGCAAACCTGACGTAATTCTGACAAACCTCCAGGGACTGCCCGAGCAAATGAAGCTGCATCCGTCGAAGTCCCGAATGGGACACAACAAGACAACTGGGCACGCCGACACAGAGACCAAACAGTTCTGCAGCAACATATCGGCTTCTTTGACACCGATTCCGACGGAGTGATCTGGCCTCTCGACACGTTCAACGGCTTTCATCGTCTAGGTTATCATCTCATCTTCTGTATCCTAAGCGTTTTCATCATCCATGCCAACTTCAGCTATCCCACTGTCTCAGGATGGCTCCCAGATCCATTCTTCAGGATATACACAGCGAGGATCCATAAAGATAAACATGGGAGTGATTCGGGGACTTATGATCCAGAGGGACGGTTTGTGCCGCAGAAGTTCGAGGATATATTTTCGAAGTATGCGAATGGGGACAAGCAGGGGATAACGCTTAGGGAAGTGTTTAATTATTTGAAGGGGCAGAGAGTAGTGTTTGATCCCTTTGGATGGGGAGGTGCTTTCTTTGAATGTGAGTGAAGCTTTCTTGACTACAAAGGGAAGCTTAGGATTATGGAAGTGGGGACTAACTTTGCCAATAGGGATGGCTACCTATATTTTATTGTGGCCTGAAGATGGGAGAATGAAGAAAGAGGACATTCGCCGTATGTATGATGGAAGCCTCTTTTATGAGATTGCTGCTAGAAGATCGAAGCAGAAGCAATAGATTACTGGAAATCTCACTCGTTGCAAAGTCCTCAGAGAAAAAAATAGTCAGGTGGCAAGATTAATAATGACCAAGGGGATGATGAAATGAGTGTATACTAGAGATCTCCCCCCAAAATCTGTGATGAGCACGAAAAGTAGTAAGAAAAACTAAATAGACCTTTTTGAATAGAGATAGCGCTAAAGCATTACACCACACTTCAAGAAATTGGTCCCGATATGCTTTGAACTTATGAATTCTTGCAATCAAGTCTCCTGGTAAGCCGGCCAACTCAGATGATCTCAATCCATCAGACTCGATGTTCCCAGACCAATTTGGAGAAATCTAGCCAGTCGATTCATGCCATCTGCCCATTGATCACATTTGAGCTAGGCGATCATTAGTCGCTGAAAAGAGTTTCTCATGGAAGGCCGGGACATATCTGTTGCTCAACTCTTGTTGTCAAGTATGCTCATCCTCGATGCACGGAACGATGTTGGAACATTGAGTGCGATCTGCAACGAAAAATCTTTCGTTACATTCACCTCCTCCCGTTATATCAGATGAAACTTGGTCGTCATACATATATCGTCTCAAAAGCTCCCAAAATGCAATAAAACACATAACAATCTATTCAATACCCCCCAATGGCTCGGATAGAAAGTAACTGACCATTATTTATATGAAAACCTCGATGATATGGAGTACGAAAGGTAACCCAAATTCACTTGAACATGTCCTCCATTCTCATTTTACCAGAACTATCTGGGACATTGAAGCGATGTGCAATCAAATAATGCGAGATCGATATATTTTCTTCTTAGAAGTCGTGAAGAACGAGAGAAACAAGTAAATCCGAAATGACGGAATGCCTATCAAATCTTTTTTGTTTTGATATCTAATGCACATCTTGTGTTCACTGTCGCTACAATTTTGATCCTTAGGCAATGCTTTCTGTCTTCCGTCCTCTTATCTTTGGTTTATCACTCGTATGCGAGGGGATCATGGTCCTCGCTTTCGACCTGCCTGCCACGCAAGGGAATAACGGTCGAACGAGCTTCCCGTTAGCCATTTGTTTGAGCTTCATCGCCTGCCAGATACCCGAGGTGTGCAGAGTGTCGGGATCTGAGTATGCCTCAGCGTGCTCTGGCCATGGTAGGGCTGTTCTACCGCCTCTGGTAATCAGGTCATGCACTAGTATTCCCTTTGCCTCAGGAACAGTGGACCACTTGTGCAGCACCCAAGGCTGGGCGGATCTCTGAAGAAGGAAACGTTGAAATCGTTTGACTCTCGTACTCGACGCGGACCAAGCTGGACAGTTGTGGGAGCCTAGCATTGGTCATGCTCACTGGAGCCACCTAGCTCGTTAGATTGTATGGAGCCTTCCACGATACTTCCTGGGAAAATAGACAACCACGGCCTGAATTACCACTCGGACTGGCGTCTCACTGGATTCTCGCGTCAGCAGATGCCAAACCCCTCGTCGATATACATTTCGCGCTCTCGAACGTTTTGACATCTTCATCCCGTTCGGAAGGTGTACATGCCCACTTTGCTCAGAGAAGAAGGTCGCGAAGATCATCCTCGAAGCGACTTGGAACGCCCTTACACGTGACCCAAATAAGGAAGGAGATCTTCTGGGCTGCTCCTGGGCTGGTCCAGACCAGTGAGGGGTCCGACGGAGAAGCAGCCGGGGCCAAGAGATGGGATTTACCCGCACCCGAATCTGAACCACAGAACGCCAAACCTGGTTCCTCACCCAGAACCGCCTAGCCCTAAATGAGAGGCTAACCCCAACCTCTCATTCCAGAGTTATTAGTTTTGAGATATATACCTTAGGTAGGACAAAGCGCCAAGGCGCTTAAGCAGCTCAAAAGAATCAAAACCTGTCAGGCAACTTGGCAAGCAAGCGTTTCCAATATTTCGTTTGATTTGCCTAGCGCCCAAGGCTCCCGATTCAGAAGACAGACGGAAATGGCTGCTGCCACATCCCACGCACAGCGCACACACCCCACGCTCTCTCTCCTGAAAGGCGTGGATCCAAGACACGGGATCGAGACCCAAATTTTCCCTTTTTGTTTTCGAAGGTGGCTGGCTTCTTTTCTTTCCGAGATTCCCCCTTCCCGTCAATGTCTCTCCGAAGGAGGATTAGAGCCTATGGGCGGGGGAAGCTTGCTTGTTCCCCGCTTACGATCTTGGGAGGGCTGAGGAATATTCCGTGCAAGTCTTGCATAAAATTTAAAAATCTTGGGAGGCATGTGAGTAGCTTCTCAGACTTATGCAAAAGATGGGGTGAGGTCTTCACTCTTGTAAGGAGGTCCACGTACAAATACGTTACTTTGAGTTTATGCGAATAATTTTTGAGTTTCTCGGGGCAAGTGAGGAGGGCGGCTGAGAACCGGGATTGAGTTTGAGCTTTGGGTCAGCGTTTGGGTCTTTTAGTCTCGAAATAGCGTTCGAGAGCTCCGTGCCTCGAAATACACCTCAGCCAAAGATAAGGAGCTTTCGGGAACGGAGCGGAAGGTACTTTCAGCTCGTACGATTGTGCACTGTGCGGTGTGATGGAGCTTTGTTGCGTGCACGCGTGGCAGAAGGACTCGGGACTCGTGGCTGAAGCACGGGAGGGCACAGGGCTCGATCATCACGGAAGGACGGTGAGCGTATGCGCTGTCGATCGAAAACCCTCTACGCTGGTAATCGGAGCGTCGCATTGGGGCTCGGGAAGCGGGTCAATCTGGGGAACGCCTTGGCAAGGAGATCTTCACATGCTGGATGGAACGAAAGGTGTAATTCGAGCTCAAATGTCCTTATATTTTGGAACTACAGCTGCATATGTAGTAGAACATATGTGTATCTGGAACCTTCTCTCTCGAAGCAATCATCAATTATTCAATTCCGCCTCGCATCTTATCTTGAAGATGCAGAATCGAAGTCCTGTAGTCCAGCCCAGCCAATCTAAAATAACTCCACGCAAATTTTCAATAGGGTTGAAGCAAATCCAATACCCCCAATTTCAGTACCATGCGATGCTTTCGCGTGAGCATGCTTTCTTCCTCCCCAGATGCCACGCTTGGGATTGCAGTGAGACCTGGGCCCCATGAGACAAGAATATTTCGGGTGAGACAAAGCTCGAGGGCGCTGAAGAGCAAAGATCATATCGCTAAAGAGAACAATCCTCCGGGATAGGGGCACTGGACAGAACCGTGACAAAGGAAAGTTTCGGAGGGAGGAAATGTCTGTGGATGACGTGTGATCTTAGGTGCTGTTGGGCACACAAGTTGCTTGCATGTGTATGCAAAAGTAACGTAAATATATGCGCGCTCCCAGTCCCGCAGTGAGTTCGGCGAAGAAGATGTATGTGCAGTTCCCCAATATTGCATGCAACGTGCCGTCCAGTCGTGTGTCTCGCGTGGTCCGACATGAAATGGTAGGTCGCCGGGTCCTCGGGATTTAGACTTGGATGGCAGCTGAATTCCTCTTTCCAAGCAGGCTCCACCTTTGCTTCTTGGCCTTCACCTCCTGTGCGACAACTTTGGCTACGGGTGCTTTCTCACGAACGGGAGGGCTGTCATAGAGAGGAGCTTCGCCCAGTTTTCGGGTTGTACTCGTATGTAGGCGATCAAAAATATCTTGCTCTGCATAAACGATAGGTTGTGGTCGGTGTGAGGCTTGTTTGGATTTTTGTGTGACGGCAATTTCAAGATTGTCGGATGAGTTAGAGGTTGTACTATTGCCGGAGCTGACAACAGGAGAAACTTCTGTATAGGAAGTCAGTCGATGGTCGAGTTGCGACTGAAAAGCTGCGTTTGTCATGTGCTGGAAGGAAGTGTTGGATGATGTACCTTCCGATTGCAAATTGCTTGCTAAGGGACTAGGCCCTATCCCGGAATCATGGTATGAGTGGTTCCTGGATGGTTTTTGTCGCTTTTGTCGAGACGTCTCGTTTGCATAGTACACGTCTCCGCCTCGATCATACCAGGTTGGGTTGTAGCTGCTGTAACTGCTATTTCGTGGGAGAGGAGGCATTGAACTTGGCCCAGCCGCAGCGTTCATGTATGAGACATTTGAGAGAGAACTTCCAGTTCTGCTAATGACCATCTGGCTCCTCCTCTTGTGGTGTTCTCTGATTTTAGATCTGTCGTCAACTTTCCATGTTGAGGGGGCTCCGCTCAAAGCATCGACAGCTGCGTGTGTTGGTACATGCTTATACGGGGTTTTGGCAACAGCCTCCTCCTTCTGCTTCTCCACGGTCTTGTGCTCCTTCGCCTCTTTCGCCGCCTTCCTCGACATCATGATTTTTGAGAATACCGACATCCTGGTGGTTGGAACAAGTTCCTGTGGGAGGAACTGTCGGGGGAAGTGAACGAGAGGGGTTTAAGAACCAAACCTCCAGCGTGACGCAACGGGAGCCGTTCGGTTTCTGGGCCTCTGAGGCTTGTTGCCAGGAGCTCCTGACTGGCCTCTGATGTTTGGGTTGCTTCTAGCTCAATACCGGATACAGAGAAAACAGGTATTGATCTGCGTGAACGAAGGTTTTGAATGACCAAATCGTGATAGCAGAGACGCGGACTGGGACTAATTGATTAGCTTAAGTCTAAAATCAGGCACAGTGCCAATCTTGACAATAGAAACGAGACTATCGATTACATACGTGAAGCGGGAGAGCAGCCGTTGGATAGCTTATTTCGGATAGCAATGTCGGCTGCGGATATCGATTGGTGGAGTTCGAGCAGGAGACGATCGAACAATTAAGGATGAAGCTGGAGCAAACCAGAGATGGGAAAAGGTGATAAGTAAGGGCAGCAGAATAAGAAAAGTGTTGGCTATGACCAGACAAGAAACGGGGAAACGGTGAGAAGTCAGGGTGGAGCGGAGTATTTGGGAGGGGACTACTGTATGGATACGAAGGCGCGATTTTAGAGGAACTACTTTTTCTCCGTTCCAGCCGCTGTTCACCGTGCATGTCTCCTCAGCTGAAGCCTCAATGGATGAGAGACGGGGCCTGCCAGCATGGGCTTCGGAACGAGGGAGCGAAATAATAGACACTGCAAGCCCAGTGCCCAGTGCATGTGGCCTCGAAGAGGCATAGCTTGGGGGGGGGCATCAGGGTCTTGGGAATTGTTGCAGAGTTGCATCTTGGGACGCCGCCCTCTGCCATGGCGCGCGTGGCTTGGCGATGCTGGACGGGTCTCCGCTCCTGCCCTTATCTGCGAATGAGAAAATCGAAGATGCTGTGCCCACGGGATATTGGCCCAAAGGGGCGAATATCATTATTGCTTGCAGGCATGCAAGTTGCGGTTGCAGTTGTAGTTGCAGCGCATGGCGCCAGCAACGACAGCAGAGCAGGAGCAGGCATTGAAGGCAAGAGTCCAGTCCAAGACAAGGGGGGAGGGGGGAGATTCAAGGAAGCCCAAGGCTGCAGCCTGCACTACAGCACCCAGCACCACCCGAGCGAATCCACAGAGCACGATCCCGCAGTGTTGGCCGCACGCAGATAGCACGTTCGGTCGACCGGCCCAGCGCTGTTCCCAAGGGTTGAAGGGCCCAACTGCGAGCGAAGTACTTCCCAGGCTCGTGGATGCCGGGGTGCGTGGATGTCGTGGCGCACGAGACTGTTGTACATCGTACAGTAACTTGTATCGAAGTAGACTTGTCGCACCGCGGCATGTTGACCGCGAAGGAAACTACCTACTTTCCAGCAAATCGCATCCGTCCGATTTCTGTAGAAGAAGGCCCGCCGGGAGTGTCGCCCGCTCAGGGGTCTCTCGGGACGCAAAGGCTGGGCAATATCAGATCCACGGCGATATATCAGGGAAAATCTACTTAAGGAGTGGAGATCTCCTGAACGAAACCTGCTCTGGAGTTTTGCCTCTCTTTTGCTCCGCAGCATTGCAACTTCTAAGCATTCAAGGAACACACGCCCTACACGTGCAAATCTCCGATCTGACCATTGCCCTGATGAGAATTAGGGGCTCACGATAGCAAGCCGTATGCAGTGTATAGGGCTTTGGCGCAGGGGATCGGGCCAAAAAAAGTCTCCTTAAGACTTTGTCTCAACTCTTGAAGTGAGGCCGGCGGGAGGAGGCTGACAAGCAAGACAGTCTCACGAAGAAAGAAAAAGTGGTCCTCTCAGCCGCGCGCTCTGATAACATGGCAAGCGCGTGTCCTTGAGTTGTACCACCAGTCGAGAGACATGAAGTTTGAGAAGCCGATTGATTGCATGTCAACATCTGCTGTTGTCCCTGAGCAGCCCCCTCAGCCCCCTGAAGGCCGAGAACGAGCAGCCGTCTGACAGCCAAGGCCAGCCGTGTCGGGCTTCCAGGCTTCCAGGCTTCCAAGTTCTAGCGGACAAATCCCGTCCCGCGAATCTAAGATTAGCCTTCCTTCCAAAAGCGAAGAAGCATTGAAAGGAGCAGCAAGCAGTCAAGCAGTCAAGCACGCATGGCGTCACGCATGCCCAGTGAGTGGTGCATTTTATAAGCGAGGCTGGCGAGCCTGTTCAACGTGGAAAAGGAGGCTTGAAGGCTTGATGGCTTGGTGCCAACAAATAAATTCTGCTGCTCGTGCTCACCCCTCAGCCCAGCCAAGCACGGAAGCGTACCGATTTGGGAAGACTAAGGCCGGCCCCTGGTCCGAATATCTGCAACAATAAATAAAAAAGAATCCGCTATCCAATACCCATGTTCTCCGATGGGTTGCAGGCTGGAGAACCCCAACGTTCAACGGCCGTTTCCCTTGAGGATGGATGGCAGACGTCACGAACCCCTCAGGAATTGAAATTAATATATAATGCAGCCTCCCGACTCCTAACAGAGCAAGAGAACCCTCTTCGGGCTCCGAGAGGAGAAGCTGTAGCGCTGTCGATGCTTCGGGAAGCTTGCGAACTTCTTATCTCGACAACGCGTCTTTTCTGAGACAAGCGCTGCAGTGTTTGTAATCGACGGACGGTACCTGGTCTTGGTGGTCGCTTGTGGATTGCCTCCAGGGTTCTGTCGCATCACTGCTTGAGCACCAGCCTCCTCCTGATCCAGGTCACGCATCTGACGGTCTGTTCTCACGATCTTTGTTGTTGTCCAGTCCTTCGAGAAGGGACGACGGCCGGCTACCAGAGGACTCGAAAACATTGGTAACCAGCGCACGTTTCATGGTGAGTCTTCCGCAAAGGTACCCGCTCAGGGTCGCATGGTCGCAATCCGGCTTCGCCTGCAGCGATTGCATCTGAGCCCCTGTCTCGGTTCCCGGTCATCATCCCACTCTGAACCCCCACTCAAATTGTTGCCGCATCGTTGCCGCATCGTTGCCACGTCTGCTTCGAGCAAGACTCGGGATTGAGCCTGGCGGTGCTCCTGCAAGTCAGAGTGCATCTCAGCTTCAGATTATTGCATGGTGCAGGATGCATATTGTCATCACAGTCAGTGGAAAGGTGGGAAAGTCCACATATCGAAGCAGTCGGAAGGAGATCAAGCACCCACTGTCAAGTTCGTGTCAAGCTCCGTGCTTGGGCAAAGCCCTATCTGAAGCAGGAAGCATCCGAAGTTGGTTTTCTTATCCATGCTGGACCCTCTTTGAAGCCCCCAATTCCATCCGATTTGGCGAGTTCCCACACCGTATTCGTACTTCGCAGATACCGCGAACTTGGGACATGTCGGTATGAACGAGATGTATGCAGCTCCCGGACACAAGCCTATCTCTAAGCTTAAAAGACTCCGTTCTTGCAGAATGCTTGCCCGTGATATCCACACCATCAGCACTATTACAGTACCAAACTATTGACACACTGTAGCGTGGTTTTAGGTCGAACATTACCTGAAAAAGGTGAGAGCTAGTAAGGAGTCAAAAACAAGGACTTAGCATCAAACAGTGTTGAACATAATAAACTTTGAGGATGTTCTGATATCCGCTTAAAGATGCCCTTCCAGGATGCGCTATTCTTGAAAAGGGCAACTTGAGCGTGCAGCTCGGGAACGATCGTTGAACCCTGACGCCCTCTGAGAAGTGAGGGGTTCATGAACTTCACTGCGCCGTTCCTCTCTGGAGTATCAACACAGCCTTTCAACCTGTAGCTTCAGACGGAAGAGACTTCTCCTGCTCAATGCTGAACATGATGGCAACGTGAAGAAGCTTAATTATCACCTCGCAGTTGAGCTATGAATAGACATCTCAAGTATATTAATCCAGGGTACAAAACTCAAAGCCCACGTCCAGAGTCACGTATAGATGAAGTACCCCAACAGTTCCCGAGATACAACACGTTTCTTCCAAAGGTCAACGCTGTTGCTGTTCTGATCACGTGGATGCAGACTGGAGAGAGCACGAAAAGGGCGAGAAATGAGGGCATTCAGATCTCAACCGGCAGGCACTTCGGGGAGGAACACGATGGTTGACAGGCCGAGCCGTGAGCCGTGAACCGTGGGACTTAAGCTCAAGGAATGTTGGCCTTGAAACGAAATGACGCATTTCCACGCCCGCCGAGGTTGCTTCAGAGTCGAGATGTCCAATCAGGTCGCGTTCTTCTTTTAGATCTGGTCACGTGCCGGGTGCGAAATCTCAACATCGCGTCGGCGAGTGGATTCGTTGATAGCAGCAAAGACGAAACTTGAGCTGACCATTTTGAGCGCTCTGCCTTCTCGTCTTATGCCTTCTAGGATGTTCAATGGTCTCTTGATCAGCATCTGCTTTGGCCTTATCTGATGAGAACCCAAGTCCTCAACCCAGATTTTAGCGAGAGCCTCCATCGGCAGCCTGCGAACGGCAAATCCTCTCGTCCACCCAACGGCAGCGTCATTCAAGCACCCCGACGACGCCTGCAGCACACGACTTCGCGCCTCGACGACCTCGCGACCTTACCAGTACATGTCGCCTTGGCCCCTGTGAGAGCTCTTTGCAAAGAGCCGGTCCTCCCCGCCCCTCTCTTTCTGCCCGGCGCGCGCGACTTCGGGCGCAAGATTTGAAAGTGGCGCTCACGATCGTTACCCAGAGCCAGGCTCAGCTTTCGCTCCAACAACATCTAGACATCGCGCCGGACATCCTGAATTGCGCAGAGGAGGAACTACAGGGGGAACTACAACCTTTGATGATGGCACAAGCGGTGCCTAATCCGCCGAACGACAAGAAGAGAGTCAAAGTCTACGAGTTGCGCAACAATGACTGGTTCGACAGAGGCACCGGCTTCTGCACGGCTGCCTTCATATTTGTATGTACTTCACCTTCTGGCTTGACGCGTTGCTTAGAGCTTGCGCGGATTCCCTTCTCTGGGTGGCGGCAAGTAAACAAGAACGGTTGACTGACTATAGCGCGTTTCTAGAATGAAGCCAGTCGTCAGGAAGAACCGCGCGTGCTCGTGCAGTCGGAAGATCAACCGGATCGAATGTTGCTAGAGACCAGAATCTGCAAGGAAGATGGGTTTCAGAAGCAACAAGGTAAGCCACCATGCACTCATTCCAAGGCAAAGACTGATGAAACCCCCCTAGATACTCTCATAGTCTGGACGGAGCCGACCAACGGTGTGGACATGGCCCTCAGTTTCCAAGAATCTGAGGGGTGCGCTGCTATATGGTCAGTACTAGACTAGATTCGCGGTGTTGGAAAAGGACTCATGCTAATATTTCGGGGTTTGTAGGAAGTTCGTGAACAACATTCAGCAGCAGCTGTTGGCGATTGGTGGACCTGGTATGTCAAAAACTTTTGCCCTATGTTCAAATTATTTACTCAACTTGAAATACTCGCTAATGTGTTCTTCCTAGATGATGCTTTATCAGACGACATAGCCATAGATCAATTCAACAGTCCCATATCCCTACCTGCGCCTACACTAGGAAGCCTGCAGGATATCGAAGCGCAGATGCGTGGCCTACACAATACTCAGCCAGGTCGAGAAGCTTTAACCAAGTATGTGATCACGGAGGATTACATTCAAAAGTTGATACCCCTGGTGGAAATGGCCGAGGATATGGAAGATTTGGCGAGCTTGCACCGACTTTGCAACATCATGAAGACGATGATATTGCTAAATGACACGGCGATCATTGAGCTTGCGGTAACCGACGATTTGGTTCTTGGAGTTGTAGGAGCTTTAGAATATGACCCGGACTTCCCGAGTCACAAAGCCAATCATCGACAGTGGTTAGGCAAGGAAGGTCGATACAAGGAGGTTGTGCGGATCGATGACGAAGGTGTTCGCAAGAAAATCCACGCCACATACCGGTTGCAGTACCTCAAGGACGTGGTCCTTGCCCGGATCCTGGACGATCCTACTTTCTCTGTGCTTAATTCTTTGATCTTCTTCAACCAGGTGGATATTGTTCAACATTTACAAACGAACCCGGCGTTCCTCAAAGAATTATTCGGTATCTTTGGACCTTCAGAAACGGATCAAGAGCGCAGGAAGGAAGCTGTCCTGTTCATCCAGCAATGCTGTGCAATTGCCAAGAACCTACAGCAACCAGCAAGACAACAACTGTATAACAACTTTTTAGGACACGGTTTGTTGTCCGTGATCAACTTTGCACTTCGCCATGCGGATGTAGGAGTACGAGTCGGGGCTACGGATGTGCTGGTTTCTATGATTGACCACGATCCACAAATGATCAGGCAAACAATCTTTCGGCAAATCAACGAGAAACAGACTCCGTTGACGGATTCCCTGATCGATCTCCTCCTTGTAGAGGCAGATCTTGGTGTCAAGGCACAAATTGCTGATGCAATTAAAGTTCTCCTCGACCCTGGCTCTCAGAATGGACCTCTCGATGGATTGAGTAGAGCAAACGGCGATCTGGTGGCGCGATCACGAGCTCAACCTGATCCCCAGCAAGCCGAGTTTGTGAAGGACTTCTACGACGACTCAGCCAAGAAGCTATTCAAGCCTCTTGTTGATCTCAAGGACCGAGAAAACATGGATTTCAGTGTTCACCAAGTATCTCTGTTTATCTATTTGATCGAGATTCTCTGCTTCTTTGTTCGTCAGCATACTCATCACAGCAAATACTTCGTCTTGTCCGAAAAGTTGGGCCAACGAATCGCACAACTTCTCTCGAGCCCAGAGAAGTATTTGAAACTAAGTAAGGATCCGTCCCACTGTCGTGAATCCGTGCTAACCATCATCAGCCGCCTTGAAGTTCTTTCGCAACCTCATTGGACTACAGGACGAGTTTTATAACCAACAGATGACGCAAGGAAAGCTTTTTGAACCGATTTTGAATTTGGTTATTGAGACGATGCCGAGAGACAATCTTTTGAATTCGGCGTGTCTAGAATTCTTCGATTTCATCAAGAGGGAGAACATCAAGAACATCATCAGCCATCTGGTTGAGAATTATCGAGATAAGTTGAAGGAGATTACCTACGTGGATATTTTCAGCAATTTTATCATCAGATACGACCAGACGCAAGGATTCGCACCTAGTATGGAGAACTCGTTCCTGGACACTGAAGAGGATACACCCAAACGACCAGAGGCAGGGAGAGGAAATAGGTGGGAGTCGGGGATTAAAGATCTTGATGCTCAGGAGGAAGAGTATTTCAATACCTCAGATGATGAGGATGATATTCTAGGGAAGGCTTCGTCGAGTCGAGCTTCCGTGAACGGTGCCTCGCCTCTTTCAAAGCCCCTGGTGGATTATCCATCCGATGAGGAGAATGAGAACATGGAAACGGATTTGTCGGCTGGTATTTTAGAGGGTGCAGACGAAAATACACCACCAACATCGGCAACGAAAGATACAGAAAAGAGTCCGTTACTGCCCTCCACACTCTTATCTTCACCACCTGAAAAGGTGTCCGAGAAGCGTCGGCGCGAGGAGGAAGATGATGACGAGATGACGAAGCTTTCGCAACCAAAGCGCAGAAACTCAAGTAGTTCTATGGGTTCGAACACCGGCAGCGTGTTGAGAAGAAAGAAGAGCTTCACCAACACCTCTCATACAACGGGAGGGTCAGGTGGCAAAGCCAACAAAATCGCCATCAGTCTATCGCCAGCGATCAAGAGTGGTGGAGAGAGCCCAGGCAGTGGAGACAGCGGAAGTTGAAAAGCCTCCTCAATGTCATAGAGACTTGAAGACAGGCAAGCAAAGTGGCATGGAGGGCGTGTGGTGTATGGAGTTATGGATGAATGATGTTGTGGTTATTATGAGACAGTTCCCCAAATTTGCGCTGAGCTTTGAGCTTAGCTGAGGGGCACAATGAGCAAATCTGGAGCGGAGCATTTGGGCCATGGTTTAATGGATCACGGACACGATTGCTACCTTGTATTATAGAGGCACTGGTGGGCGTGTGAAGGAGAGAAGATGATACCTCATACGTCTCGCTGACGTAGAAGAGAAATGAACTTTTTGCGCACACCTTGCTTTGAATTTACTCGTTTTCTTTTTCAACATTGTGATTTTGAGATTTCGCTTCGAATATCGAAAAGGGGCGTCACGTGGCTTCCTTTGCTGAGTCGTGAATTAGTTATGGTTGTCTAAAACGAAGGGTGTTATAAATTCCCTCTTTGCTTTATCTGATGCTCCTCTCGACACCACAAATCGCTGACCCCCGAGTAGGAAGTCATGAACCACGTCCTACAGTATCAAAGCTTGGCCTCAGCAGACCGTAATAACGAGAACTCGTGAAGGGAGATAGACTGGATATGGCCGATGGCACCCGGCTTCATTCCTTGTCAACCATAGCCTTCCTAACTGTACAGTCTTGAGTACGGAGTCAAAGTCCAATGCCCAATCGGTCCACTTGCTTTATCAACCCGGCAGACAAAGCCTGAATGGTCCATGGCATCGCTTGGATGCTGTAGAAGATCACGAGAGCTGTGAGCACTGTTTCATCTTTCTTTGAAGCATTTTGGCTTTACACAATAATTTGATCTTCTGCTAGTTGCTTTTCTCCAAAGCGAGACAAAGAAGATGACGATACGCACCTAAAAATGGATCAGATATTCAGGGCAAGGGCAAAGCAGGAAGCCAAGTAAGCAGTCAACCCTTTTATTGTTCTCCACAGGTCTTCAACGTCCTCGAGGTTCAATATACTCCTCATTCGATATTGATATTTGTCTCGACTAGATGCTTGAGAAGCCATAGTACTAGGAAATACTGCGAAACAATAGTCTTCTAACTTTTTACTAACTCTCACATGTTTCTCAGGCAATTCAATAGGCCATAATACAAGTTAGCAAAAGACAGTGCTTTTCAGTGAAAAGCAAGAATAACGCAAGAAGAATGAGAGTGTAATGAAACAAGTCCCCACTTCAGAGTGAAGGCTACTAGCACTCGGAGATTCTCCACTTTAAACCTTTTTTTTATATTAAAAAACAAAGAAAAGGGCCTCCTCTTCCCTTCTTATATCCAACTATTAAAGAAATTCAGCATTTAAACTAACTATATGGCCACATAAATCAGTAAGGGGTTGAAAACAGAGACCTAAACCAGCGTGCAGTATTAAGTCACCGAAGTATGCTAGCGTATCAGCTCTTTAATTGCCACTTAACTAACAAAAGTTCAACTTCATTCCACCCTTAGCTCAGGTCCATGGTATTCGTCTCATTGGTCTCGCTCCCATCAACTGCTCTTGGACGCTGCTTTCGTCGAGGAGTGGCATTATACAAATCATTAAACTCTCTAGCCCGCTTTGATTCCGTACAATCGCCTATTTCTATATTAATACTATATATACCCAGTTATCGAATCTGCGAGAGATAACTCACTAGAACCAACACTCAGCTTTCTCTTTCTGCTACTCTCACAAAGTCGACCATCTGCAGGCGAAAATAACTGCTACTGTATTCTGATTTCGGCTGCTTCTCAAGTTTTCACATTAGCTCAAAGGATGATAATGAATAGAGGAGCAACTAACTGGATTCGTTATCCGTCTTTCTCTTCTCAAAATTAAACCCTTCTCCTCTCAGACTAGAGCGTAAATCTTTCAAGTTCTCTCGTGTCCAAACCTCAATTCGTCTCATCATCCTGAACTCATCGAATCTGCTTAGCAGCTCGGACGACAGGACCTTCTTAATAAGAGACGAAACGGAAGTCGCCTTCTGAGAAGCTTTTAGCCACTCCTTCGCAACTTCTAACGTCTCATCTGCAGCAAATGCATCAAGGTCCTGGTCGCAGACAAAATAACTGGAGACCTGACCAATTGAGTTGAAGATTTCGAGTTCTTTGAGGAGGCGATGCTCTGCTCCTTCTCCCTGGGAGATCATGTATCTGTTGAGGACCGTATTGCTAAAGGTATTGGAAGAGTTGAGGCCGAACAACTGGTCGTGAATGGAAGAGACGACTTCAATCGTAAACAACTTGTGGCTGATTTGGTTGTGGAGTGCTTGGACTAGGAGGACAATTTGCTGTTCTTGCTCGTATTCGTAGTGAGACTGTGTAGTAACTTGGTCTTCCATGTTGTAGTCTATGACTAGTGTGTAAGAGTTTTCTTTGATATTGAGAGTAGGATGGGTATTGTGTCGAAGTCGTAGAGGTACGAAGAATGGAAAATTTGGAGGTAGATATGAGTTCCCCGGATCTGGTGAATTGGCAACTATCCTAAGGAAATTTTTATAGAGAACGGGTCAAGTGTCAAGATATGTAGTAAATTGACCGAATGAAATAATTAAAACATTCACTTTTTATTTGATATTTCCTTTTAGCTAATACTGGGACTTGGTTTTCACTAATATTTATACAATGACGCCGTTTGGCTCTCCGCCAATGGTATTATTCTTATCTCTGCTTACTTTCTACCTATATTTATGTTCTGCCAATAATCTGCTCTCAACTAATATCTTCAACTCTTCCTCACTTTCTTTTAATATCCATATTCCACTTGCATTTTACTTCCCGCAAATAGTAATTTTCTGGCAGCAATCAAGATTCTGCTGGTCTTACTGTTTGCTAGTGTCTTCCTTTCGTCATTGTTCGTTTACATCCAAATTCCTGGAATTCCCAGTCTTTTGTGAAATATGAGACAAAACTACATGACTCTTTGCTAAAAATTAAAGAGGTTCATTTGGCTTCCGTCTCTTCGCATTGAATTAGTAAGTATTTGGAGTTCTATAGTACTGTCCTAACATATGCTTCCTTTATGCCGACCTCATTTTAGATTATCTACCTAGGTATGCTTTGAAAAGGGGTAGCGAGCTCTCGCTAAATCACGAAGCGGGGTTGCAGACCTACAAGTTAGATTTCAAGAGTTTGTTCCAACCTTCTATCGTGGCAAAACAAAAAACCGAATAGAGCTATAAAAGAAGATCCTTCAAAACCTTGAATGCTAGAGAAGTTTGTAGATGGTAGGTGGAGTATTTAGTAGGGTGGAGCCACCCACATTGAATACAAGCTGTCAAGAGTATGCCACAGAATAGTGGTAAGCCGAGACAATAACGTGATCTGGAAACTCTCATTTAGAAATAGCAAATTATGTCTATACTTAAATAAAATTATTGTGAGGAATGTATCGCCTTTTGGTGGAATTCGTAGTACCCGCAGGACCGCAATGCTGGAGGGGCCATCCCCATCCGAAGCCCACTTCCCCTCCAGGCATGGAAAGCTTACGAGTTAGCAGAGATGATTTTCCTTAAAAACGACTTTTTGAGGGGAATATCTTGATTGATACTCAATGCTAGTCTATCTTTTGGTCATGAGTAATGAGAAGAAAATAGTACAAGTTGGGCTCAGCCTTGTCATCATAGCCTTGCATTACAGGGATTACCCGACCCTGCGCGCCAAACCGCTGCCGAAGCTTCGCCTTGCGTGAACGTGTTCAAATCATAACTGAATTGCGCCTCGCCAGGGACCACGACAGCGCCCACGACGACACTCTCTAAAACTCCACTTCTCCTGTACACCTTTTGAATCGATCCCGGGCCAATGTACGAATAGTTGACGACACTTAATCTTGCACCTGGCGTTCCCAGATGTTAAACCTCGCTCATTTCCTCCTGATTTCATAAAATCTTCACTAACTGTTGGCAACATCGTTCTGAACATGGCTGCACTTCTAGAGACAGGGCAGAACTTACTCTGGACTGTTTATGAGACTGCGAAGGCGACGCCATTGCCAATTCTTCTGGGATTGCTTATTACGACATTTGTCTCCACCTTAGCTTTCGTAGGCTGTCCTTGCATTTGCAAACCACATCCAAGAATAATAAGCTGACCCAGAAGGACAGATTTATGCCGCAATTTACGTTCTCGCACCTACACCGCGTTCACCATTGCCTTCAGAAAAGCTGTACATAACCACTCACCCAGATGGGTCTACCACATCCCCAAAGCCACTCCCCTGCTGGCATGACGAATGGCTGGCCCACCGAAAAGAAGCTGAGAAAATTGGCGATTTCTCAGACAAACATACTGGCACAATTGAAGAGGCTGAGGTGGAGATGAGCGTTGTGATTCCTGCATTTAACGAAGAAGAACGACTTGAGATTATGCTGGAAGAAGCTGTTGCTTTCCTGGATGCTGAGTACGGGCGGCAGAGGAAAGGAAAGAGAAAGCAAAACGGAAGTGCACATGAAGCTACCGAGGGTGTGAAGGGAGGATATGAGATTCTAATTGTGAACGATGGGAGCAGAGACAAAACGGTTGACGTTGCGCTGGATTTTTCGAGGAAGAATAAGCTGCATGATGTGTTGAGGGTGTGCACATTGAAAGAGAATCGGGGGAAGGGAGGTGCTGTTACGCACGGCTTCAGGCATGTGAGAGGAGAATATGCCATCTTCGCGGACGCCGACGGAGCCTCGAAATTCGAGGATTTGGCGAAATTGGTGAAGGGGTGCAAGGAGGTTGCGGATGAGCCGAACCGTGGGATTGCGGTGGGAAGTAGAGCTCACTTGGTTGGCAGCGAGGCTGTAGTCAAGGTTCGTCTTTCATTCTGGATCTCAGAGGAACGTGCTAACAAAAGCCAGCGTTCTGCTGTCCGAAATGCTTTAATGCACTCTTTCCATCTTCTCCTCCGTCTCCTTACACCCCCTGCTACGTCACGAGTCCGAGATACACAATGCGGGTTCAAACTTTTCTCTCGAGCATCATTACCACACATTATACCCTATATGCACACCGAAGGCTGGATCTTTGACGTCGAGATGTTGATGCTGGCTGAAAGTGCCCCCCTTATTACCGCCACTGGAGAAAAGGAGAACGTTAGCAAGGGCCCGGGAATACAGGTTGCAGAAGTGCCGATTGGGTGGAAGGAGGTTGGAGGGAGTAAGTTGAATGTCCTGTGGGATAGTCTGGGTATGGCGTGGGGCTTGGCGATCTTAAGGGCGAGTTGGATGGTGGGTGTTTATAGACGGCGGTAGCATTGCTACAAACGGAGAAAAGGAGGGGCGAAAGACTTGGATTGATACTACGGACATCGATTGTATGAGGGAAGGTGGCAGAAGTTCAAGCATATTGTAAATATGAATGGAGAATCAACCGGCCCAGCCAGTTCGCCGAAATTCTCACACTTTGAATCCCCAGCCGTTGCTACGCGCGTGCTTTTCCCCACCTGCTTGCTCATTTTTCTTTCATTTGATTGTGTCCTTGTTTTCGGCAATTTTCGAGTCCAAGAATGATGAAGTGTCACAAGCTCTTGAACATGCAAGTTTATTCTTTCTCATTGCTCCAAAGTACTGTTCTATGTAAAACCTTCAATCGAGAATGTTTAGTGTAACTTGACTTTTCAAGGAGTTCGCTTAAAGGCCAATTTTCTGACGGTTCACAAGCAATAGCAACAGGATCACGTGATGATAGAGGGAATATGTGTGGACAGAATAATCTTCGAAGAAGTAAAAGGCTTCCAAAATGTACCTGCACCTATCCAACAAATGTCTGTCTAAGCAGATATAGATCCGCGCAGGCTCAATCGAAGAGCTAGCTGTTGCTAGCCCTACGGCTCCTTAGTCAGCTTCACCTTTAAGCTTTGCGCTAACCCTCTACCCAAAGACTCCAATGTCCCCGCTGCCATAATCTCGAGAACACTTTTTTCCAAACCAAACGCCTGTTTCCACCAACGCCGCAGCTTAATAAACATGAGCGAGTCCAGTCCAATTTGCGCCAATGTCAATGAGATGTCTACATTCTCTTCTGGCTTCAGCAAGAGGCTGAACACCTTTGTCCCAATTTCACGTGCCAGATACACCTCACTGGCAGCTTCACTCAACAGCTCTGGGTCGTCCCTGACTTTCAAAATGAAATCTGCAAGCTCGCTTGAGCCTCCGCGATTGTTCGGGATCTTCTCATTGATGTTATGATAGAAGCCCATCCGTCGGTCGCGTCGCCAATTCGTTCGCGTGTTGGGATCATTGATGTCGCCCACGGAATGCAGCCCCATTGCGATTTGACTGCTGTTCGTCCAGGATTCTAGCCTATTGGACTTATTATCTCGAGCCGGTGATGAATTGAAGATCGAAAGTTCCAAGAAATCCAGCAGTTCGGGCTCGCGCAGGAAATAGTACCCCTGGGTCTTCATATTCCTTTTCGCGAACGGATTCTGTGCAAGAAAGCCGACCCCATCAATTGGGCAGATATTCAGAACCGATGCTGGTAGGGAAAGAGAATGACGGTATTGGCAGAAGGCCTCAAGGAACGTGTTTGATGCGCTGTAATTACCTTGGCCGGGCTGTTCGACAATGGTGACTAGTGAGCTGGCCAAAACGAAGAAGTCCAGCAATTGGTTTTTGAGGCTCTCGTGCAGATTCCATGCACCTCTTACCTTTGGTTCATTTGCTGCCACCCAGGCTGAGTGTGTCATGCTTATGATGGGCGAATCCTACACAATCTGTTAATGTCTGCACGATCGATCCACATAGAAATGCACCAACCCGAAGCACCATTGCAAGGTGGAGGACTCCTGCGATACGTCGCGGCGCCTGAGAGATTGCCTTTCCCACATCTTCCATCGATTCTGCCTTACCAGCAACCGCTGTGACCGAGCAGCCAGAGCTTTCCAGTTCGTGGAAGAACTCTTGATCCTCAGGCCTCTTCCCAGCACTTCGAGAGAGGTAAACGAGTGATCGTACACCACGTTCCACAAGCCAGGTGGAAATGACCTTGCCGAGCCCTCCCAACCCTCCAGTCAAGAGATACGATGCGTCACTCTTAAACTGAAGCTGAGTAGGTCGCGGCAGACTTGGGATAATGGATGTATTTCGAGGCATGCGTACGACGACTTTGCCGATATGATTTCCATCCTGCACCTGTCGGAAGGCGTCTTGGACGGCCCTGGCATCGTACGTGGAGATTGGGTGGAGGGGTGGAATGCTACCGTCTTGGTAGAGCTCGATTACTTTTTTCAGGATTCTGGATTCGATTAGTATGGGAACGAGAAGTGCCATTGATCTAGATTTGTGGTTTCGATCTCGAGGAGAGATTGGGATGACACTCACGCGCCCGCCTTTTTTGGTCTCTTTTGCGCCAGGTGCGTCATGTCCACACAGCAGTACGACCGACTCTGCATAAAGTTGTTCATCTGGAGCTTGCCGAAGTCGACAATGTCCCTTTTCCCAAGTTCTACCATCTTGCCAAATTCAGCGACGCAATTCCAGGATGCGTGGAGTAATTCCCCAGAGACTGAATTCAACACAATGTCGACACCTCGGCCGTCTGTCTCGCGCATAATATCAACAGCAAATGAATCGTTCCGAGAATTGAAGATGTGGGTTCTTGAGATGCCAAAAGTCTTGACTAGATATTCAACCTTTGCGTGATTTCCAACAGTGGCGAATATCTGGTTATGCTTCAGTATCAATCTAAAAAGAAACAAATTTGGAAGCAGCCAAGCAATCATACCTCAATGCCTATCATCTGGCAAACATGGATTGCGGCGTGTCCCACGCCTCCAGCTGCTGAGTGAATCAAAACAGACTTCACTGATTAGCCTCAAGAGCCTCGAAGAAAGCTAGCAAGTAGGATATTTAGATTTCGTGGTAGAGGGAAACATGGAATTAGGAACTCACCTGACCTTTCTCCAACTGCCCGATATTGATCAGCGATTCTAGGACCGTGGTATAGCAAATTGGCATCGTGGCTGCGTCTTCAAAGCCGAGACTGTCTGGAATTCTCTCGACCAACACGGCAGGCACAGTAACATGAGTCTTGAAGCAAGGTTTTGGAGGCATAGCTAAGACGCGATCACCAAGGGAAATATCTCGCACGTTGGCTCCAACGCTCCGGACTTCCCCAGACACTTCGAGACCCAAAGGGACATCTCCTGCTTTTCCCTTGAGAATGTCCTTTGCGTAAAGCACATCCTATAACATAATGCGTTAGTAGAGAGAGCCTTCGAAGATCCCCTTCCCTTCCCGGCGGGACAAGCTTTTGCTTACTTTGAAGTTAATACCAATTGCCCGAATTTCAATCTCAACCTCCTCGTCTCCAATTTTCTGAGACTTGGGCTCGTGAACCCAACCAAGCGACTCTAATGACCCTGGTCTGGAAATGGAGAGGCTCTTCATACTTTGGTATCCAATAGCTGACGACTTCATATCACGTTCTTCCTTGACAGAAAACGTCTGGTATCGACCTATTTTGATAACCCCATTGTCGACGATGTACTCCCTGTCAGGGGCCAACGACTCCGTATCCTCACAACCCTGTATCTTTTTCAACACTTTCTGCACTAGGCATGAGAATTTCGCTTCTTCGACTTCGATCTCTAGCGTATAGAACGGAATTGCCAACTCAGAACGTATCGATCTGGCTACCCCAATGGCTTGCGCTGAGTGGGGGTTCTTACATTTGACTTGCGAAGGCTTGGTTAGCCACAAGATCTGCCGCTTGTTGTTGTTTTTTAAGACGTCTTGAAATGCGGAGAGTCTATCCTTGGTGATGCTCTCGAAAAAAGGGGTTTCCAGGTCCAGCAGGGACACGATATCATGGCTGACTGGCAGCAGTTCTCCTAAGCGGCACACACTTGCGGAGATACCAGACGCTTGGATGTCCTTGAGAAAGTGCTGAGTGAGCTCCCCTTGGGGATTGTTGCATAGGACTGTCACTGGACGGTCTTTGATCAAGGATGTAGACACATCTTCCACTTTTCGAGACACAATCACCGCACAGGAATTGTACGGCTCCGCCGCGTCTAAAACCAGCGTATTAACTCCCGAAAAGCCAGCAGTCTTTAATTCGTCGTCCCACCGGGCCACAGGTACGTGAGGCTCAAATGGCCTTCCATCTGCCTCGCCAAGCCACCATTCGGAGAAGTTACCAAAGATGTAATTGGATGTCCGAAGGACTGTACAGATCTCTGTCAATACTAAAATCTCGTTGGGCCTTAGCAGTAACTGCAGATTTCTGAGCGTGCTATGCAGCGATGCTGTTGCATGTACCACATTGGGAGCAAGAATAACATCGTAAGAGGCAGGCTCGAAGCCTTGCTTGAAGGGAGAGGTGCTAATGTCAAAGACACGGTAGTCCATGTTCGGCGCGTAAGCAAAACGCTCTTTTGCTTGGGGGAAGAACCCCGCCGAAACGTCCGTGAACGTGTACATGCCATAAACAGGGTGTCTGTCAGGGCGGACTAAATCCCGCAAGATTGTCTCCGTGGTTCCACCAGTTCCGGCACCAACCTCGAGAATACGCAGATTTGGCCGAGTATGGGTAAGTAGCCGGAAGAAATCGCCATTAATAAAATTAATTTTGTTGTAAAGTTCTGTTAAGATACCATCTTCCATCAGGGTGTCAAGCGTGTCAACTCTGCCTGTGAAAAGATCCTCACAGTTGTCGTATATGCGCTTGATCGCGATACCCTCTGCACTTTTGGCGGAGAACTTCAGGACCTTCTGGTAGCGACTCTCGATCATCTCCTTGCGAACTCTTGAAGGTGTTTCGGCGAAGTCTTTGGAGTTCTGCAGTACGGGGTACACTCCATCCCTCGCCCGATTCGTCTCCAGCTCCATCCAATCTCGAAGTTTGGCAAAGTGCTCTTGGCAAGGCTCCAAACCGCGCAGACGCTCTACAGATTCTAGCATGCATAGGAGAGTCAATTCCTCATGCATCCGTATATCTATGGGAGTGGATCGCGGAGGCTTGAACAAAGTCGCGTGATCAACCATGTCGAAATCAGGAAGCCACTCCAATCGTGCCGCGGCGTGGAGCTCGCTCGTCTGGGAGTGTCCATCATCCACTGCAGTCAGAGTAAGACCGCTCAGACGGAGCGCAATTTCCCCGCCATTTACGCATTCGATTAACAGATCGCCTGTACCATTAGCCCACGCTGTGGCGTCCATTTGCGGTGCGCTTCGAGAAACGAAAAGATCCTCGATTAAAGTTGGCACGCGAAGGCCACCGAAGTTCCGGCCGATCCCCTTTGCTAACGCTACAAGAAGAAGTTGTAAACAAGCATCAATGGCGGCTGGGTGAAAAAGAAAAGCTGCATCGTCGCGGTGGGCATTGCGGACGATCTTGGCCGCTGCCATATTCTCGGTTGTTGAGGAGACGATGTCCTTTAGCCCTTGGAATTCGGGCCCATACACAATGCCAAGATTCTCAATGTCCTCGTACCATCGAGTTGCTGAGATCTTGCGTGGCAGGATCTCCTCCTTGACCTGGCGTGATGGTGCCACTGGGTCTGGACACGCCCCGACTTGGCCCTCGCAGTTGGTGATCCATGTGGAATTGCTATACGAGCAGATACGGAACTCAAACCATGACGAGTCGACCGAATCACTCACTTTGACTCGGCGGAGTGTGGTCAACATCTCAACCGCTTCCGTTTCTGGAAGCACAAGAGCTGATCTGGCCGTTACGTGCCGGAGTCTATACCCCTCCTCGACACCTGTGATTTGCCTTACGGCCTCGCCAACCATGGCGACATAAGCAGCGAAAGGAAAAACAACATCAGAACGTAGTTTATGGTCAATCAACCAAGGTTCGTCTTCGAGAGACACCAGGTTCCGCCATGATGGCTCCAAGCTCGAGCTCTCCGGAATCCGTAAACCCAAGACTCGATGATATCCAAATTGGCGGAAGCGCCATTGTTTAGATAGTCGGGCCTCGTACCAAAACGACCCGCTATGGTCATAGGCGTATCGCGGCAGGTTCGTGAGCACTCTTCCAGGAGTGACCATAGCGGTCCAATCGATACTAATTCCGTTTTGGTGCATTTGGCCAAGAGCGGAGAGGAAGCTGTTCACACATGACTTGCCCCTTAGCATCGTTGGAACGTACCGATACTCTGATCCCGAGGCAGTAGAGATTTGTCGCAGTGGTCCCGAGAGGGTTGAATGGGGACCAATTTCGAGGAAAAGGCTTGCTGGCTATTGTTGGAGCAGCCGAGAGATAGCAGCGTTGAATCGTACTCTCGATGTCAAGTTGGCAACCCAATAGTCTGGCCGGAGTTCCGTGCCTTGGGTAATGACCGATTCCGTTACGGACGAGAACATGGGAACCTTGGGATTATGACGAATCAGGCCCTGTCCTTGAAGTTCATGCTCTAACAAGACCAAGAGTTGGGAGCCCAACGATACCATATGATCTAATCATTGTAGCGAGTTAGTTCGGTTGAGCAAATAAGCGAGAACAGAAAAGGGGCTGCTGAACTCGCTTATAAAATGGTCAGTGTGGTGTGTATGGGAGACTGACCAGAATGATATGCCATGTCAACTTTCAACTTTCTTGCCAGCACGTCCGGCTTCGCTTCCTTGATCGCCTTGATCGTCCCGTCAATTAGCTCTACGTCTCCAGAGAAGGTCACGCTGTTCGGGCTATTGTCACACGCAATTACGATGCCATCCTTGAGAAACAACGAAGCCTCTTTGACCCCGAGACCGATGGCTGCCATTGCTCCGACCCGCTTTTGGTTTTTGGTAACAAATCCACGGTAGTATGAAGCTATCATTGCTTCGGGAAGCGAGATGACTCCGCTGGCAAACGCTGCAGCAATTTCCCCACTAGAATGGCCGACCACTGCAGCAGGAACGATTCCACGGCGTCGGAAACCTTGAACTATTGCGATTTGGATAGCCGTAGAAAGCGGCTGCGACAGCTCCGCCCGATGGATCTGACTTGTGCTGGCCGGAGCCCGGAGCTCATCAGCGATAGCCCATGTCGGAGGATGTCTTAAAGATTGAAGGATCCGGTCCATCTCCTCGATATCTTCTCGGAAGTCGTTATCTTGATCAAGGAGATCCTTGCCCATCTCCGGCCATTGCGCGCCTTGCCCACTGAACACCATTACTACTTTTAATTTCGTGTTTGGGACTTTGGAAATAGGTGAGTATTCTGTAATCGAGCCAATATCGCTCATGATGGCGAATGCTCGGTGAGGAAGATGCTCCCTGTGCAAAGCCAATGTATACGCTAGGTCGGATGTAAGGTCAATGTTTTGTGCGATGTACTCGGAGATACTGTCCATATACCAACGTGCTGAATCTTGTGAATTTGCGGAGAAGATGGCAAGCTTGTCTCCGATTTTTGTTCGTTGATGGAAACGATTGAGGTAGTACAGTGCAGATGGAGCATCGACAACCACATGGGCGTTCGAGCCACCAATTCCAAAGGAGTTGATGCTGATTCTCTTCGCTCTATCGCTCGGCCATGCTGTCGCTTTCACTGGAACTACAAGGTTCTTCTCCGTGAAGGGGACTATGGTATGTCAGCTTCTAAATATTCCTGGCGTGATGAAAAATGTATTTACTCTTGAGATTAGGTTTATGAAACTTGATGTTTGGAGGGATTGTCTCATGCTCCAAAGCCAGGACTGCTTTGATCAAGCTGGTAACTCCTGATGCACCTTCTGAATGGCCAATGTTGGGTTTCACCTGCCGCGTTCACTATCAGCTTGAACATTTTTTTCTGTGGTTTGAATAGGGATTTTTCCTGAGCACTTACTGAGCCAATATAGACACCTTTCTTCCCGAAAACTTTCCCTACCGCGCTTGTCTCCAGAGGATCTCCAGTTGGTGTTCCCGTGCCATGACACTCGACGAATGCAGTGTCAGTTGGATCGAGTCCAGCATCAAGGTATACTTTGCGCATCAAGGCCTCGTGGCTCTCGGGATTCGGCGTCATCAAACCTTGGCTCTTACCATCGCTGTTTGTTCCCGTATTACGAATTACCGCTCGAATCGGATTGTTATCACGGATCGCGTCGTCTAGCAGCTTTATGTATACAGCCGTGATAGCATCGCCGCGTGCAAACCCGTCAGCAGTAGCATCAAACGTCTTACATGACCCCTCGGGAGACAGAATGCCCTCCTGTGTCATGGCCGCTGTTGTTGTCGGTCCCATAATTAAGTTTGCACCGGCCACAATCGCACCGACACAGTCACCGCTGAGTAATGCTCTGCAAGCTTCGTGGAGGCCAACTAATGACGCTGAACAGCCTGTCTTGATGACCATACTGATTACATGACTGTTAGAGATGTTGAGAATTTCAAATTATGGACTAGAATGCTACACACCTTGGGCCTTTTAGATCGAATTCGTACGATACCCGATTGGCAAGCATGAGATCACCATGCCCTGTCATAATATATCCACCCGAGTGCTGCGTCTCTTTGGCGCTGAGTTGCAGCCAATCTTCGGCAAAGTTGCCAACATAACAGCCAATCAGCTTTCCTCGGTACCTGGCAATCATGTAATTAGCATTGTTTTACGAGCTAGAAGTTCTGATCTGAAGCAAGAATTCGCGTGTATTTACCCGACCTCTCCAGCATTCTCTAAAGCCTCGCGAGTCACCTCAAGGAGTTGACGTTGTTGGGGATCGATTCGTTCGAGTTCAGCCTTGCTCATCGAGAAGAAGGAAGTATCCAGAGTCGTGAGGTCGTCATCGATGAAATAACCAAATTTGGTCTCGATCGCACCCTTCTTACCCAGTGCGTCACTGAAACCATCGACATTATACCGATCCGCTGGGACGGGCCCTCTAGCGTCCTTCCCGTTGACAAGTGTGTCCCAAAATGATTCCGAATCCCGAATGTTACCTGGTAAACGCATGCCCATGCCGCATATTGCAATCGGCCGTATGGTACTGGTAGCATGGTCACTGGTTGGGTGCTGGGTGTGCGCCATTGCTGTTGATGCGTACCTTACGGTGGTTGTAAAAACCAGAGAATTCGTTGATTTAGCACCGTTCAGCTCAAGTCCTCAGCTATTAAAAAGTTAAACTCTTCGGGCGCCTCTGAAATTTACTTGGAAATTCACTTAAAACTCAAAAATTTTCCATATTTATATTCACTTATTTACCTTTTAATCAAACCTTTCTCTACTTAATGAAAAGCAGTTCTATATCTAATAAACCTTCTATTAGGCAGAGGTCTTTTTATAAAGAGTAAGGTCTTATAAACCGTGGCTTTAAGTAACCTTCAAGCAATTTCCAGGGGTGCGGCTAAGTACTTACGCAAATCTCTCGACTTGTTAACATTGCTTGATAACTTGAGTAATACGTTATTAAAGAGCAAGAGATTAATTGCTCTAATAGAAGCCATTAAGTCCTATGAGACTATAAAGTCTTAGAATTTTGGATCGCCTGGCCATAATTTATGAAAGGAAAAGTGAGGATTGATAAGGTGCGCAAGCCCCGAGCGTGAACGGCGCCAATGTTAGGGATTCGTGTTGGTCGTGGAAAACTTCCATCTATATCTATTAGAAAAGCCATTTGCACGATGAATAGGTGAGTGGTTGCGCATTTGATGCAGCAGACAAGAATAGATTGAGGTTGTATAGCACAACATTTGGACGGGAGATCTACTTAAGAGGTCCTTTAGTTGAGAACTATCCTTGCCAGTCTAGAAAAATGGATCTCCATACGTATAGCTTCGAAATATTCTAGGTCGAGATCCACGGCAAAGGTAGCATTTGGGACAAATAGCCATGTCGTGCAAATATTAATCTCTTCCTTATGCCCCTCTGTTTTTCCACCTACCAAAACCACCACCGAAGAAGTCCCTTAGGAAGCGGCAAGCAGCCCCATTGACCACAGGCTTGATACACCTTGGTGTGACCCGCGTCTAATGCTGCACTATGGAAGCCACCGTTATATATGTATTTTGAAGCTAGAAATCCTTCCTAGGCATTGTTGCGGTTGATCTCCAACCAGGATCGACCCAATTTACTTGAAAACTGGTACTGATAGCAGATGAGCACCTGACTGTCCCCCAGCATCCGAGACTGACTTCAAACTAGGTTCGGTTAAATAAATTCACGAGTTCTTGAAGTATTGGCCTATTGACAATCGATTCCATTGGGAATGTAACAGCAAGCTCGTTCATGTCGTTCTAAACGTTGACTGGCAGTTCCCTCTTCCATAGAATTGTTGAAATGTTCGAAATGAGACTTCTCTGCGCTTTACGAAACGAACACAACATGTAAAAGTTTACCGGTCACGGGACCACCTTCAATCTCACATCACATCTCGTCAATCTCTCTCATCTCCCACCCCTCTCATTCATCAAAACATGAGAACTCGCCTCTCTCCCTCAATAGCGCCCTCTCTTCTAATCAGCCACAAGCCTCCAAGATCTCGCACCACTCTCCACTTCAGCATCATCTCACCCCGCAAAATGTCAACTCAGCCTTCCCCCACGTTCTCATCCAATTACGCTGCAGAACAAGGGATTCAAGATCTCTCGCCATTGCTAAAGAGTAGCGGCGGCAAATGGACTTTGATAGAGAGTGGAAAGGGTGTGGAGAGGAGTTTCAAATTTAAGACTTTTAAGAAAACCTGGGTTTGTCTTTCCCTCCTCCTCGAAGGCGACATTCAGCCTCCATATTTCACATCAACGAAGAGAGATTTGACAAACAATTCGAGCTGAACTGATAGATATTACATAGGAATTCATGAACATCGTGGCAGCAGAGTGTGCAGTCAAGAAGCACCACCCTGAATGGTCGAACGTGAGCCTCATCACAAGACCCCTAATGAGATGTTCTTGCTGATGGCCCGGGAATTATTAGGTCTATAATACAACATTTATTCGATGGACAACACATTCTCCACCTGGGTTGTCCGAGAAAGATGTGCTGATGGCAAGGTTTTGTGATGAGAAGGCTGGGGAGTGTGGTGAGCTTGAGGTTGAAGAAGGGAAGGAAGGAGGTGTGGGCAAGGAGTTGGCAGATCGAGTTGCGACGGAGGGAGGGGATTGTTGTCTTCCTAAGAAGAAAAGCACTTGATGGGAGAGCGAGTCATAAGGAGTGTATGTGCAGATTGTGTGGTCATTAAAGGACGGTGCTCTCCTGATTCTGAACGATACAAGTTTTCGAATGAAGCGAAGCTCTTGTATTAATTAAGGTTGGCATATGTAGGATGCCGTTGTAATGGTAATCTATTAGAATGCCCCATTGCGCCCAATTCAAAACTCCGCGTAGACAGACGCGGGGTCATGCTGGATTTTGCACCACTGACTTATCCCGCCTGCACCACGATGCTGTCTTAATCGTCTCTCATCGTCCTCGCTGTCCTAGACCGATAGCGTCTCATCCCACAATGGTCTCATCGCCTCCAATGTACATTGAATCTTCTATTCACTGCAATATGTACACCTCACTCGCCATGGTATATCTATTGGACCTTCTTGGCCTCCTTTGCGAGCTTCCGCTCACGTCTCTTCTTCGCAGCCTCAGGTCCAGACTCGGTATCCATAACATAATCCCACCATCTGAAGCTGCTCGCATAGTTGCCAATGAAACGCTCGTGGTGGGTATCGTGATGATCAGCGCCAGCCCAGAAAGGAAGGAAGTGGTGCAAGCTCCATGGGAAGTCATAACCGCTGTGAGCATCAATGGCTTGGAAGAGACGGAAGACGATCCAGAGATACATTGTCAAGACGTGGAGCTGACCAGTGACTGAAACCCAGAGGATCGGGACCCCAACAGTGCCAAATCCGAGAGCCATGACCTCAATGGGAGATGCGTACTCGGCGGCCAGTCCGAAGGGAGCAGAGTATTGGTGGTGGATCTTGTGAACGTTCTTGTAGAGAGGGCCCCAGTGCATTGCGCGATGCGACCAGTAATGCCAAGCATCCTCAAGTACGAAAAAGACGGCAATCTGGAAGGCCATTGTTTGCCAACTTGGGAATGGGACGCCGGTGTCCATGCCGCAGAATTTAGCCATTGGATGGAAAAGCCAGATTTGAGGGAGCTCGACGGTAAAGTGGCTGAGGAGAACGAGTTTCGTACATTGCCATTGTTCAGCGACTGTAGGGATCTTTTGATTCTGGATCTTGTACTTGTTGAAATAGGGGATTCGGTCGATGATGATCCAGGGGATGCTCCGTCCAAAATACACACACTCGTGCATGACGAAGCTCATGATTCCAGTCGCGAGGACATCATTCTGCATGTATTGGTACCAACTCTGCATTGTCTGTTAGCATTCGCGTCGTGGCGGTCTGGACAGGTGACTTACGGCCCAAAGACGCTCGAACAGATTCAGGTGAACATTGTATTTGGACAGCTCATTGTAGATACCAAAATAGGTCTCTGGAGCTGTCAAGGTTGAGTTTGACAGGAACGACATTACTGTGCGCGCGCGAGGGGGAGGTGAAGGTCTGCAGGAGTTGTTGAGAAGAGAGACGCGGATTTGCAGCGATGTTTTAACATTTTATTTAGGTGCTGACCACTCACTCACCCTGCATCGCACCACCCGGAACCTGCAGAGCCGGCAGGGGCTGCAAGGGGCGAGGCCATCACGTGAGCAACGCGTCAGTGGCAATGCAGGGGGAGAGCAGTGGTCAGAATGGTCGAATGTCAATTCGCAAAGTCAATTGGGTGCACGAGGGCGCTCCAACACGAACACGAGTCTTGCCCTGGAAGAGACGGGCTCTTGTGGTGCCTTGGTGGCTGCACTTCACCGTCTTTTCTTCACATGCACAATGATGGCCCGATGCAAGGGCAGAATCGTACCAAGCTTTCCCGACTAGTCACCGCCCCCGAGATTGCTCTCCGCGAACAGTTTTCGAACCTCAGTCGATCGTCCATCGGCCCATTCCCTCTCCCCTAATTCCATCATGCCCCGCGCCCGACAAATACCAGACTGATTCCCTTCCAATCCCTCACTTGATCCATTCAACCTTTACTAAGCGGTGCATTTACAAGATACACTGGTCGCCTCCTTTATCCCTCATCCGCTACTCCACCCACGATGTCCGATAGTACATTACAGGCCTCGAACGAGCAGCGACGACGGCTGAATCATGAAGCAGACGTGGTAGTTGTTGGCGCTGGGATATTTGGCTGCGCTGCTGCCTTTACACTCGCAAAGCAAGGTCGGAGCGTGCTGCTCCTCGAGCGGTCGTTGAAAGAGCCGAATCGCATAGTGGGGGAGTTATTGCAGCCTGGTGGTGTTTCTGCTCTGGAGAAGCTTGGCCTTGCACATTGTCTCGAAGGCATTGACGCGATACCCGTCAAGGGCTATGAGGTGATATACTATGGACAAGGGGTTGGCATTCCGTATCCTATGAATGCTGGCGCGGTGAGCGGCGACACGCAGGAATATACGAATGAGAAGGGTGGGAGACCTGAAGGGAGGGCTTTCCACCATGGCAGATTCATTACTCAACTGCGAAAAGCTTGCGCTAGTCAACCGAATATCACAATCGTCGAGACTGAGGTCACGAACACCGTCACTAGCACGCACAACCCACAAGTCCTTGGCGTTGTCTCGCGGACATTAAATCCAGCAACTGGGGAGAATGAGGATGATTTCTACTTCGGACAGCTCACCATCATTGCGGACGGGTATGCATCGAAGTTCCGGAAGCAGTACATTAGCAAATCACCAGTTGTCAAGAGCAAATTCTACGCGCTTGAACTAATCGACTGCCCTCTACCATCTCCAAACCATGGAACTGTCGTGCTCGGAGATGCAGCACCAGTTCTGCTTTACCAAATCGGCACTCACGAAACGCGCGCGCTGATTGATGTTCCTGAGCACTGTCCTACGGCTTCTGTTCAAGCTGGAGGTGTACGAGGACATATGAGAAATGTGATTCTTCCGTCGCTGCCCAAGCAAATACAACCGTGCTTCGAGAAGGCTCTTGAAGATGGCAAGATCCCTAAGAGTATGCCTAACAGCTTTCTTCCGCCTACTACGCAATTGGAGAAGGGTATAGTGATTCTTGGGGATGCAATGAACATGCGCCACCCCCTGACTGGTGGTGGAATGACAGTTGCATTCAATGATGTGGTCTTACTCTCAAGATTACTTGCCCCAGAGCGAATCCCAAATCTCGGCGACACAGCCGCGATCCAAAAGGCGATGAAGGAGTTTCACTGGAAGCGCAAAGGCCTCTCATCAATTATCAACATTCTCGCGATGGCCTTGTACAGCTTGTTCGCCGCCAACGACCGCCAGCTTAAAGCCTTGCAAAAAGGATGCTTTGAGTACTTCCAGAAAGGCGGCAACTGTATCGATGGGCCGGTCGGCCTCTTAGCAGGCATTATTCGACAGCCCTTGATCCTATTCTACCATTTCTTCGCCGTTGCCTTCCTGTCAATCTGGATTGTCATGTCAAATACCATGGGCGGTCTTTTGGGCTTGTGGAAGTTCCCAGTGGCGATTGAGCAGAGTCTGCTTGTTTTCTGGAAGGCATGCGTGGTAATCTTCCCCTTCATCTTCAGCGAGATGAGGAGCTGAGAGGGTAACCGTGAGGGATTTATTTTAGTGTACATAATTGCCTTTCAGGGCGTTGAGAGTTGTAAGATACCAAGCATGGGTTCGGCGTCTTAATGGGCGAAAGCATACGCGTTACTCAATCGTCAGTCAGTCTGGCAATAATATAATGATAATTCGAAACCACTTCTCTTGTTGGCTCTGTGCTCAATTGTGCGGATGCCGTAGAACTTGATTGTGCCAGGACTTCTAGCATATTCAATAGGGGAGCCCTTCCTACTGAACTAGATTTGATATTGAAGGGGAAAGCATGTAAATTATCCATTTGGACTTGGCACACTGAAAGTGAGTGCCGCTATTATATCCACAGGTCATAACCCCTGCACGTGCGCTAGCCTCAAAAGAACTTTAACGACGATGTCTTGACTCATTGTCAACATCTTCCTAGACGTGAACCCCCAAATCCTTAGTGTGAAGGGAGATACTGGTACGGACTACAGTGGTCAAATCATTTATGTTAAAGTAACTCACTGTCGAAATAACGAAAATGTCTCCCACCACTCTAGCCACCGCCGAGGCAGAATGGCAGACGCAACTTGCAACAATGAGAGCTGCCCTAGCAGACTTGAAGTTGCCCCAACAAGAAAATGGGGACACCGTGGGATACGGATCTGATATCAACTTTGATGACGATGACGAGTTCACTTCTGGCAACAGTGGAGATGATGTATGGGACTTCATCAGCGACAGCGATGATGCCTTATACAACAGCGACCTCAACGAGGATCTTGTCCCAGATGAACCCACTCTCGGATATGGCCCTCAGTGGTTGAAGAGCAAATGTATTGGCTTTGCAGCAAAGAAGCAGGGTCTTTCCGCAGAAGATCTTCAAGAGCAGATCGTGGCGCTCTTGGCTTCGGACAGCGTGGAAGAGGAGCTGCAGTCCACTCTTACCGATGTCATTGGATTTGATGACTTGGACTTTGTCATCGAACTTATTTCTCATCGGAAGGACATTGTTGCTCCGGGCCCTTTCTCGACGAACAAAGATGGGGTACTAGGGCGCCTCCAGACGAAGCGTCAGCGGGAAGAGGCTTTGAGGCAGAGGGATTATGAACATAAGCATGCTGAGCTTGGACCAGCTCTGAATCGCGATGAGATTCAATATCCTCATGTTTACAAGGCTCATCCTACTGCTGGCAACACCCTGGACTCTAGAGGCAAGAAATATGCGTTGCCTGTAGGAAATGAGAAGAAAGACCACGAAGTAAGTTCTATATCCAAGCTCTTGTCTTGATTCTAAATATCTGCAGAGATATGAAGAGTATTCAATTCCAGCTGCGAAGGTTGGCGTGCTTGGGAAAGGCCGCAAGCTGGTCCAGATCAAGGAGATGGACGGTCTCTGCAGGCAAACTTTCAAAGGGTACAAGTCTTTGAACCGAATGCAGAGCCTCGTCTACCCTGTTGCATATCAGACCAGCGAGAATATGCTTATCTGCGCACCTACTGGTGCTGGTAAGACCGATGCAGCAATGCTCACAATCCTACATGCCATCAGCCAAAATATTACACCAAATCCTGCCGAGAATCCGGAAGCATCCGATTTTGTTGTCAATCTCGACGACTTCAAAATAGTTTATGTTGCTCCAATGAAAGCTCTGGCTGCAGAAATCACCCAGAAGCTTGGCAGCCGCCTTGCCTGGCTAGGTCTTCAAGCCCGAGAGCTGACTGGAGACATGCACCTTACGAAGAAGGAAATCGTTCAGACCCAAATCATTGTGACGACCCCCGAAAAATGGGATGTTGTTACTCGAAAGGGAACAGGGGATACAGAGCTTGTTCAGAAAGTCCGATTACTTATTATTGATGAGGTCCACATGCTTCATGACGATCGTGGATCTGTCCTTGAGTCACTGGTAGCTCGAACAGAACGCCAAGTTGAGAGCACTCAATCTCTCATTCGCATTGTTGGACTTTCAGCTACCCTGCCAAATTACATTGATGTTGCGGATTTTCTAAAGGTAAAAAGTTATTTTTATAGCATATTATAACCATAACCAAATGTACTGAATACTATCGAAGTTTATGCTGACTAGTTCAGGTGAATCGATTCGCTGGTTTATTTTATTTCGATGCCAGCTTTAGACCAGTTCCACTTGAGCAACACTTCATTGGTGTCAAAGGTAAGGCTGGTTCCAAAATTTCCAGAGATAATATCGATACAACTGCATTCGAGAAAGTTCGTGAAATGCTCGAACAGGATCACCAGGTCATGGTGTTTGTGCATTCAAGAAAGGATACCTTCAACACCGCAAAGATGTTGTACGAGAAAGCAATCGACAACTTCTGCGTTGATCTTTTCGAGAACACAAGCCATCCTCTCTACGAAGCTGCGGCAAAAGAGATGAAAAGCTCTCGTGGCCGAGAACTTCGCGAGCTGCTTCCTAAGGGTATCGGAATTCATCACGCTGGAATGGCTAGGTCAGACCGAAATCTTATGGAGAAGCTTTTTGGAAATGGAGTTTTGAAAATCCTCTGTTGTACCGCCACCCTGGCTTGGGGTGTCAATTTGCCAGCTGCGGCAGTTATCATAAAGGGTAGGCTGTCTCCTGGAAGTCTAACGTCTTCCCTGCTCAAGCACATAGCCTCTACTAGCCTTAACGGGGAGCATTCGTGCTGACTCCAGTTTAGGTACTCAGGTGTATAGTGCTCAAGATGGTAAATTCATCGATCTTGGAATTTTGGACGTCCTCCAAATCTTCGGTCGTGCTGGTCGACCTCAATTCGAAGATACGGGTATCGGCATGATATGCACCACCCAAGATAAACTCGCTCATTACCTTACGGCTGTCACTTCCCAAGTGCCAATCGAATCGCGATTTTCAAAGCACATTGTGGACAATCTAAATGCCGAAATTGCTCTAGGCACCGTCACCTCGGTTCCGGAAGCAGTACAATGGCTTGGATACTCTTACCTTTTTGTAAGAATGCAGCGAAATCCTCTGACCTATGGTATCGATTGGGCAGAGATTCGTGATGATCCAACATTAGTTCAACGTCGACGACTTCTCATCATTCAAGCTGCGAGGACTCTTCAGGAGAGCCAAATGATCATCTTCAACGAGACAACAGAAGAGCTTCGCAGTAAGGATGTTGGTCGGATTGCAAGTCAATACTACATTCTCCATACCAGTATTCAGATCTTTAACAACCTGATGAAGCCTCAAGCCACCGAGGCTGATGTGTTGACCATGATCGCTGCAAGTGGAGAATTTGACAACATTCAATCCAGGGACAGTGAGTCTAAAGAGCTTGCAAAACTGCGGGAGGAATCTGCTCCCTGTGATGTTGGGAAGGGCAACGACACCCCACAGGCGAAAACCAACATCCTCTTGCAATCCTATATCTCTCGTGCATATTTGGAAGACTTTGCACTTGCGAACGATTCAAATTATGTTGCCCAACAATCCGCCAGAATTTGTAGAGCACTCTTCATGATAGCCTTGAATCGTCGATGGGGCCACCAATGCTTGGTCCTGATTTCCCTCTGCAAATCCATTGAAAAGAGGATATGGGCATTTCAACATCCTTTACATCAGTTCGATTTGCCGAAGCCCATCTTAAATCAACTAGATTCCAAGGATGCAGTCTCGATCGAAACATTGCGAGATATGGAACCGGCTGAGATAGGGTCTATGGTCCATAATCATGCTGCTGGCAAGACTATTTCTAAGATTCTCGACAACTTCCCTACTCTTAGTGTAGAGTCTGAGATTGCCCCTTTGAACAGAGATGTCTTGAGGATAAAATTGTATCTGACTCCAGAATTTCGCTGGAATGACAAATACCACGGAACATCCGAGAGCTACTGGATCTGGGTTGAAAATTCGGAGACCTCGGAGATATACCACCACGAATTCTTCATCCTGAACCGTAGGAAGCTGTATGATGATCATGAGCTCAACTTCACAATTCCTCTCTCAGACCCTTTGCCTACTCAAATCTACGTCAGAGCAGTTTCGGATCGATGGCTGGGAGCGGAGACCGTCCACGCAATATCCTTCCAACATTTGATCAGACCAGACACTGAGAGCGTCTACACCGACCTTTTAAACCTTCAACCACTGCCTGTCTCTGCTCTAAAGAACTCGGCACTGGAAGAGATTTATGGAAAGCGCTTCCAATATTTCAATCCTATGCAGACGCAAATATTTCATTGTTTGTACCACACTTCTGCAAATGTCCTTCTTGGCTCGCCAACTGGATCTGGGAAGACCATTGCGTGCGAGCTCGCAATGTGGTGGGCCTTTCGCGAGAAGCCAGGATCAAAAGTGGTCTACATAGCACCAATGAAAGCACTTGTCCGCGAGCGAGTCAAAGATTGGGGTGCTCGACTTACTCGACAGATGGGACTTAAGCTTGTGGAATTGACCGGTGACAATACGCCTGATACACGTACGATCCGAGACGCTGATATCATTATCACTACTCCTGAGAAATGGGATGGTATCTCACGTTCATGGCAGACCAGGGGATATGTGAGACAAGTCAGCTTGGTAATTATTGACGAAATACATCTGCTAGGAGGAGACAGAGGACCAATTCTGGAAATTATTGTCTCTCGTATGAATTACATTGCCGCACAGTCCAAGAACTCGGTTCGACTTATGGGCATGTCGACAGCTTGCGCGAATGCTATGGACTTGGGCAACTGGCTAGGAGTCAAGGAAGGACTCTTCAACTTCCGTCACAGTGTGCGTCCAGTGCCTCTGGAGATCTTCATTGACGGTTTCCCAGAAGTTCGTGGGTTCTGCCCATTGATGCAATCGATGAACCGACCAACATTCCTTGCAATCAAGACTCATAGTCCTGAGAAACCTGTCATCGTTTTCGTTGCCTCTCGAAGACAAACAAGGCTAACTGCCAAAGACTTGATCAATTTTTGTGGCATGGAGGACAACCCGCGCCGATTTGTAAAGATGTCAGAAGAAGATCTGCAATTGAATCTTGCTCGGGTCAAAGATGACGCCCTGAAAGAAGCCCTGAGTTTTGGAATTGGTCTTCATCACGCTGGTCTTATTGAGTCGGATCGTTCACTTGCTGAAGAATTGTTTGCAAACAACAAGATTCAGATCTTAGTTGCAACGAGTACTCTGGCATGGGGTGTCAACCTTCCAGCCCACTTGGTAGTCGTAAAGGGTACTCAATTCTTCGACGCCAAGATCGAGGGATACAAAGACATGGATCTCACTGATGTGCTCCAAATGCTCGGTCGTGCGGGACGCCCACAATTCGACACCTCGGGAATTGCTCGCATATTCACGCAAGACTCAAAGAAGGCTTTCTATAAGCACTTCCTCCATACTGGATTCCCTGTCGAGTCTTCCCTGCACAATGTCCTGGACAACCATTTGGGTGCCGAAGTCTCAGCTGAAACCATTGCGACGAAGCAAGATGCTCTTGACTACCTGACTTGGACATTCTTCTTCCGCCGCTTGCACAAGAATCCATCTTACTATGGGTTGGAGATCTCAGCTGAAGAGCACAACACGATTGCTGCTCAACAGTTGGCTAATGACTACATGATATCAATGGTAGACAAATCTCTTGGGGAGTTGGAAGAGTCTAAATGTCTCGAGATTCACCCGAATGGAGATGTCTACTCAACGCCACTTGGAAAAATTATGAGTTATTACTATCTCTCGCATCGCACAATTCGCCACCTAGTCAAGCATGCGAAGCGGAATGCCTCATTCGAGGATGTCTTGTCATGGATGTCGAGCGCGACAGAGTATGATGAACTTCCAGTTCGTCATAACGAAGATCTCATCAATGCTGAGCTGTCAAAGAATTTGCCAATCCCGGCATCTCATTTTGAAGGTCTACCAATGTGGGATCCACATGTCAAAGCATTCCTCCTGCTCCAAGCACATATGTCACGTATTGACCTTCCGATCACTGATTACGTTGGTGATCAAACCAGTGTACTGGATCAGGCAATTCGTGTCATCCAAGCCAGCATTGATGTCTTGACAGAGATGGGCTATCTTTCAAGTTGCATGCAAATGATCACGCTACTACAGTGTATTAAAAGTGCTTGCTGGCCTACCGATTATCCACTAGGAATCTTACCTGGCGTGCCAGCAATCCGAACTTCAAATAAAGACCTGCCTGCCACTCTCCAAGAATTCTCTGCTCAGTCAGAGAGTGCTTACCAGCGCGCCATCTCTGCTTTTGATCTGGCTCCGACCACCTTGTCCCGCTTCAAAAAGGCAGCGGACAGTATCCCGAACCTAAAGATCGATGTTCGAGATGTAACTGCCTTGTCACTGACCGTTCTTCTGAATCGTCAGAATCAACTGGCTGACAGAGATGGCAAAATGTATGCCCCTCGATTTCCGAAATCTCAGACCGAGGGGTGGTTTGTGGTCTTGTGCGTGGAGCATAAGGACGAAATTGTGGCTATCAAGAGAGTTGGATGGAATGCAGGTGATGCCTCGAAGGGTCAGAACAGAAATCAAGGTGGGCGAGTCAGTGCTAGGGCTGTGATCAAGCTACCTACGGAGGAGGATGGTACGCTGAAAGATGGGAGGAAGGTTGACGTTTGGGTGGTCAGTGATGGATATCTGGGGATGGTGTACAAGATCAAGGGAGTTGAAATTCCTGATGCACCAAAGGTTGTGGATGACGGGAAGAAAGAGAAGCCTGTTGATGGCAAGGATCTTGGCAGTAGCTCTGCTAAGACAACTGCGTAATTTTCTGCGAGTACGTGAAAAGAATGCCATAATCAGCCGTTCACTTAAACCAAAGAAGAAAGACCTAGTCTCATCATAAACCAGCTTATTAGTGGCCACATAATTCTGAACCTCTCCTGTTACAACCCACATCTTTTGTCCATGAACTCACCAAGGACTCACACCATACTCCCCACACACCCTCCCAGCATCCTCATCCTTCTCTCCCCTCACCACACACGCCACTCTCTCACCACCAACCCACTCCTCCACAGCCCCTCTCTTCTTAACCTGCTCTCGGTTCAAAAAGTCCGTCGCAACTAGCCCGGGATCAGCACCATGGATCAAGAACCCCTCTCCTTTCAACCTAACCCAATACTGCACCATCAACATATTCAGTGCCGCTTTGCTCGCGCGATACTCGTTTGCGCCTGGGTGGTAATACTTGGAGTTTGGGTCTGCGGCTTGACTTATTGAACCTACTGAGCTTGATACGAATATAATTCTGGGGGTCCGAGGAGGTGACAGAGACTTGGAGCTGGTGAGGAGAGATAGGAAGGTTTCCGTCATTACGAGGGCGGACACTACATTCGTAGATAAGATAGTTGTAAAATTTGAGCGGAGCGTCGAGGAGGTGGCTGTCCCTGGATGTAGACCGAAGATCCCAGCATTCAGGACCAGGATATCGAGGCGTCCATAAGTGGTCTTGATGAAGTCGAACGCGGCGTTTATGGAATCGTCGGAAGTGATATCGAGTTGGATAGGACTGACGGTGCCGAGGATCTTGGGAGTGGATTGTAGGTCGCTGGCTGCCGAAGCTCCGCGGGAGAGAGAGCGGGAGCCGAGCAGTATGCGGTATTTTGCGGAGTGGAGGAGGAGGTTCTTGGCTGTTTCGTAGCCGATGCCACGGTTGGCGCCTGCTGTTGTTAGGTAAGTTGTGGGAGAAATGAGTCTTTTCTACCGGTGATCAGAACGATTGTTTGCTCTGAACTCATGATTGGTGAGTTCAGTCGACAAGAGAAAGGGGGAGGCAGTAGGCGAGTTCCGCTCCTTGCTTTGCGACTTTAAGTACAGCAAAACGACAACGGATAGTATAAGCGCTGAAATACAGGAGCTAGAGAGCGAGGATTCTTCTTGTTTATACACCCCTTCTCATGTGGACGTCTTCGGAAAGTCGAATATTGAAGTACCGATGGGGACGACTCATGGAGATAAATTTGTTAATTCCGTCTCACTTTCCCATTTTGCATGTTGAGCCCGGCGTTACACCAATAGTCGCGAATGTGCTAGCCCGGCCATTAAAAAGACCACAGAGAGGGGAGATGACCTGCAGTTCAATTTATTTCCATTAGCAATAAGTGTGTGTTGAAATCGAAACCACGTGAATGTAAAGCAATCGCTCAACCCACGCAACAGTGCGCTGCAAGGAACTGGAGATTGAGCAACAATGTTCTGTTAAACAGAATAGATTTAAGATATTGCAATCTTTATCCAAGGGGAAATAGCAGCCCAGCTCTAAAGTGGTAGACCGACTTTACTGCATTCCCAAACTCGCTTTCATCTTCTCCTCCTCCGCCCAAAAACCCAGCCTCGGTCCAGGGAGATCCGTGCTCACGCTGAAGTCCTCCCACTCTTTAATGACCTTCAAAGTCTCCTCACACTTGCCTTTGATGATGTCAACGGCGTCAGTCCCAATTGGTATTCGCCAGGGGATAGCTTTTCCTTTCGCCGTTCCTTCCCCTTTGATTACATCCACCATTCTAGCAACTTCTAACTTTGGGTCACCAGGTTGGTTACCATTCATCAAAGCCGTGATAGGTGCCAGAAAAGTCATCATGGGGGCGTAGTCTTCAATCTCCTTGTATGCAAGGCGAGAGTTGGTTTCGGCCAGAACCGGTGTTCGGAAATGGCCAATGTCAAACTGAAGGACTTTGATGCCCAATTGTGACACTTCCAAGTTCAAAGTTTCGGCAAATCCTGGTTGGAGTAAGTTGGGGATGTTTCATTGGCATGGATAGAAATCTCACCTTCAAGCCCATGCTTTGAAATGGCATACGGTCCTACACAAGGCTGGCTGTACCAGGAAAAGATAGAGCTGATGAACACGATGGTACCTGTTTTCCTCTCACGCAGATGGGGTAATAACGCTTTAGTCATATTGATGGATCCAAACATGTTTGTGTTCTGTTGATCCATAAGCTTTTCATCACTAATAGCTGTTAATTAGAAATTCTGTACACATTGTACCTCCTTTCGCTGACAAGATGGCTTACCATACGGCCTCAAGCAGTCCTGTTTGAACATAGCCAGCATTGTTTACAAGCACGTCAATGTGGCCGTAGACTGAGATGGCTTGCGCTATCTTTGAATTCAGCTCTCCTTGCGAGGCAGTGACATCCAAGTCAAGGATCGAAGCCCCCGTGCCTTTGAGATGTGCGAGTCGTATCTCTACCTTTCGGCCTGTTGCAATGACCTTGTCACCGCGAGATAGCGCATCATGAACAAATGCTTCTCCGAATCCTGAAGAGCAGCCGGTAATGAGCCAGACAAGTGGAGCCATTTCAGAAGGAACTCGAGGTATCAAGAAGGTGTTAGCAGAAGCAACAATGTTGAGAGGTAATCAAAAAGAAAACTGGAGGACAACATTAGTTTATAACTTGACCGAGAGCTGATCGAGTCAGGCGCGGATCTGTAAAGCGAAAATAGACTTTACGATCCACCGTGCCGTAGCTCTTACCTGTGAAAAAGAGCGACCAAGGTTGGCGAGACTATTTCTGTGAGACGTAGCAATGCATCGAAAGCACTGATATTTACCCACCTTGTTTCTGTACAATTATGGTCAGAAACATTGGCCAGAGTCTGCATGTTTGGCTTGGAGTTTCACTCGTCGCGTCTCGCGAATCTGTGCATCTCGTCTAGCTTATTCTGTACCACGCCGTCCAAAGTCTACAGCGTTATACGGCCGAGCATTAAGGTTAAACCGGTGCGTGATGAGTCTCCCCTCTTGATTCTGGGTTTTCAATGGAATTAGGGCCGCAAGTGTTGGGGGAGCAATGCGGAGTAGAGGCGGGGTGTGTTCTTGTCTTCTCCTGCTCTGGAGAATTTTTTAAACTCTTCTGGTACATCGCTGGTGCTGATTGCTAATTTTCACTGTTTGAGGCTGGGTATTGGCATTAGCTTCGCAACAAGAATGGAAAAGGGGTAATAGCTCTGTCACGTGACGCATCTCGGTCAACAGCGATGCGACCTTTTCTTCAGCCTTATCTCCATCATTTTAGTCTCTACAAGACCATTGATCATTGTCCAGTCTCGGTTTGTTGGTTGCGTTAGCAAGGCATGGTTGTGATAAAGCAAACGATCATGATCAGGTCCTCAGGAAATGTTTGTCAACCTCGAGGTAGACTTTAACGAAGACATATGTTAGCAAATGTAGATAGCAAATAGAGATCTTGAGCTGTAGAAGTAGCTAACGAGTATAGAAAGCTTATTAAATAATTCCAGAAGACGAAACCATGTTGCGTGTTCCGGAATATGGTCCTTGCGGCTGGAGCGGCGCCTTCGACGATAGGCGCGGGACGAGAACTCTAAACGTAGATCATATACGATATCCGGTTAGATCCGTGCTGCAAGAAGTCAAGTTGGTGGCTGTTATGGAGCGAAGAAGCCATTAGCATCAGACCGATCAACCAATGAGGTGTCGCTTTCGTTAAGATTGCCATTTGAGGATCTCAAGGATTCTGGGAAGATAGCGTGAAACTTCCCGTTTGTGGTTGTGTCAGCCTCATGTCCTTCTCCGTCTTTGTCAATCTTGCTTCCTCCTCTGCTCGCGCCTTTGGCGTTTACTCTCTCATCTATGTGTCACTAGTCGGCCTCTTGAGTCGCATCCGACTGTTTTCCACTCTTAGTGTATCATATTAAGCTCCCTAGCAGTCTGGCGACCCATTGCCCAGCTCGTCTGAGAAGGTTGCCTCGGGTGTGATCCACTCTTAGGTAAACCTTCACCATGCTTCAAGGATCTCTCTTGTCCGCATTTCGATGCTTGTTTCTGACTGCTTCTGTACAATGGTGGCTTCTAAGCACCGTCGTGGATGCACAGTCCAGCTTCAATGCCTCACAAATCCCTCTCACCACCAGATGTATGCTATCTCACTTCTCAGATAGCAAGTGCCGCATTCGCTAACAGGTCTCGATTAACAAGCGGCATGGTGTGCTTCCGAGTTAAACACCTGCACGCTAATTTGTGAATCGGCGGGCTCACAAGTCAATGATGTTGACAACACCTGCAATACTGTAGATCCCCTCCTGCCCCGCCTTCCGGCTTCAAGTCCTGACGATGGAGATAGTCTACCCTAGATTACGTTTGCTCCTGCCTCAATGGCTTCTCCCCAGATGTTGGGCGCTATACGAACACGATGCCAAACTTCATCTGTGACTATGTTTTCAGCAACTGCATCGCAAACTCTCCAAACGATGCAGCAAGCCAAGCAACCTGCAAGTCAGAAGCGGAAACTTTCTGTGCTGGTTTTGGCTCAGCAACTGTCGTCAGTACATTTGGGTCGGGGCAGAGCGTAACCATCTTTCAAGCAGGTGTTGCAACCACTTCAAGCTCTTCTGGGTCCACATCTGCTTCATTGACGACTTCCACTGGGTCGTCGTCTTCTTCTTCTTCTTCTTCTTCGTCATCAGCAACAAACTCGCCAACTACGCCAACGTCAGCCTCGAAGAAGACTGGAATATCAAGCGGTGCACTCGCAGCTGCAATTGCTGTCCCTGTCGTTGTTGTTGCGCTCGCTGCCATTGGCCTCGGAATCTTCCTTTATCGAAAACGGAAGGCGGCCGCGAATACAGCCCCTGATGCGAGTCATCCCGAGGGATGGGGGAAAGCAGAGCTGCATGGCGAGCATGTACCGCCAACAGAACTGCCCATGACGGAGCGTTATGAGCTACACGGAGAAGGGTTGCATAATGAGGTTATCGGTGATGGACCTCAAGTGCATGAGGTTGGTGCAGCTTCGCCAAGATGAGTTTATGTATTACGAATACTGAATGTACACGTGGAAGTAAGTACATAATAGAAGCAGGAAAGAAATAACACAGGTGCTGGAAGAGACGAGGCATAGGCAGAAAAATGTCTCCCATCCAATTTCCTACCCTTTGGCTTCATGCTTGTGAGCCGCCAGATTTCTGGATCTTGATGAAGCCAAGACTTGCGGTTCCGTAACATATATATCATCGCAAATCGATTGATGGCTTGCGTCAAGTTGGAAAGTTTTCCAGGTCAATTGTAGCCTTTGCCTTCTTTCGGGAGTTTCACTTCATTGCAAGCGAAGCACATTATCTTTTACCTGTCTTGCGAGTGGACCCCTTTTCTTCGTTGTTATATATGCCGATTTCTAAGAAAGACTCTCACGAAGAGATATACAACAATTCATCCGTTCTTGAACCGCGCTCCTTCTTTCGAAAGTAACATCAACGGCTCGGCTCAAACTACTGCTTCAAATAACTGCTTCAAATAAAGAGTGAAGAAAAATCACCTGAGGCCCGATTAGAGTGAATCATAAAACGATGATCCGGGATTTTGATGTTCCGCGCCCTCAAAATTTGTTTACTTCCGCTCTTCAACTTCAATGTCGCCTCTCCTACAACCTCACACCTTTGACTAGCCACCAGGGTCTCACACCCTTCCTCGACTGAGTCAGTGGGCTTCCCCCCTCTGTAAACATCGATCACGTAACTGGTCGAGTTCTTCTGGCCTTTATTCAGCCGAACTGTCTTTTCTTTTCGCTCGCCCCTGTTATGCAACAACAGACGGTCCACACCCTAAGCACGTCACTCTATCAACCAACAACTCATTTGCACCGTTTCCAACCAGCCAACCCCGGACCAAGAGCTAAAATGCATACGTCTGTTCCTGACCCAAAGACCTGGCGTCCTTCCGAGAAAGAATGGTTCGTCTCCCTCCTTCGATCCCGCGTCCTGCCTCCTTCCCTCATTTGCCATATACTGACAGGCAGATGCCCAGGTATCCTCGTTTACACATTGGTCAACACTGGCAAGACATGTCGATCCCTCTGTACTGCTACCTTGAACAAACCGCCGCTGGTCAATTCTCCGAGATCAAATGGGCAATCCGACCCCTAGGTGACCCCTTGAATGGCAAACCGTCCTGGACCAACTTCACCCTCCCCATCAACTCCATGGTCAATCAAATCGCTTGCTTGAGCTATGGCATGAGACAGGAGTTGATGAGTTCAATGAAAGTAAGCATAACAGCCAAATATGTAGGCCAACTGAAATTCGATGCTGGCGCCCCAGTCTACAGAGAGGAGGACCTAGAGAAGCGCGGCAGAGGAGTGAAGCAAAGCGAACAGCATGATACTTCTGCTATGGATACCTCTGGTATGGAGACTACTAGTATGGGTACTTCTGGTCCGAATACTCCTACTATTGGCATTCCTGGTCTGAACATGTCTGGTATGGGTACTTCTGGCATGAACACGTCCCATAAGGATACTTCCCACAAGGACGCTGCTGGTATGTCATCAATCCGTCCAGAAGAAGATAATCCCCCAACACCCCGGCCAGGTATGGGAGCATTCACTGGCTCTAACCGATCGCCGATTCAGCTAGAAGACGAGCGTGGTTCTAGCAGTATGGCAGGTAATTCGGCGAAGAGATCGAAGACGAAGGCCGAAAATCCGAACCACACGCCCACAGGTCCTCGGAAATGGAGTTACATCGAACAGTACGATGCTCGAAAGCCATCCAACCTTCGGCACTGAGTTTGGAGAATAGCTCTAATGCTCGCGCTTGACTCAGCTTCCTAGAGCTTTAACCTGTCGAGTCAGTTCCCCTTACGTATTTATTGCATGTACTATGAGCTGACTTTATCTCTGCAGCCGTGAGAGCTGGGTATGGATGTCTTGAATAGGACATGTGTTTGGGCTTTCTTTTCATGGCTAGAGATTAAGGGATATGCTAGTACAGGTCTGCTTCGATTTTGAAACAGAGAACTGGACTGATCAATTCCTCACCTTGGTGTCAGCTGGGCTTTCAAAAAGTTCTGGCATGCACTTACTGTAAGGAGTGTTCATCAAGGATGTAGTTAAGTGGCCTAGAACTACTTTACACATACCAAATAAATAGTCTTCACCCCAAAAGAATGAAAGTCATTAGTCAAATAAAATTGGTATCATCCTATCTACTCCATCATGCCAACCATATACAATCTTGCCAACATGGACCCAACCGTCTCAACACCAGCAAAATGCTAAGAATTTTGTAAGCCCCCTACCATATATACAATACTTCCAGAGCATCTTAATCCGAAGAGAACCCATCCAGTCTATTCCACCCCATTGCTTCGCTTCCTTAATTCGAAGTAACACTAATCCTCTCCACAATAACTCTCTCGCTTTTCCTATTCTGCAGCTCCTTCGCCTGTGCAGCTTCAACCGTCAACCCAACCTTGATTTCCCCCGTATTACTAAGATGCAAATGGCCGTTATTTCCTCCCCTCCTTCGCTCCGCAAGCCCCACAGGCGTACTGTGTGCTAAGTGCTGCTGCTGCGTAGCTCCCTGCCATAATTTCTCTTTCTCGTCTCGAGAGTTGCCCACAACGACGAGCGTTGGTGTAATAGGCTTCACACCCTCCACCAACCTCTCCGCAGTATTCTTCCTGCTAGGCATGCGGACCCTCTCTCCTCTGTCTGCAAGCGGACTCTCGGCTCGTTTTCGCTCTTCCTGAGCAGCGACGGCAACTGCGCCAAGCGGACTCGCGACTCTTCCCACACCAATAGCACCAATGCCACTTGCTGGAACCGGGAAATTTCTCTGCTCGATGTCTAGATTTGGGTTCCTTGGCTGCTTGAGAGCCGATTTGATTGGTACTAGAAGCTGGCGTTGTGATCTCGAGACTGAGATTTGGCGAGCGATGGAAACGTCGGCTGCTGTTTTTAGACGGATCTCCTCGTCTTCGTCGGCGTATGCTGTTTGGTTATTCGGATTACGGCGAGGAATCTGGGAGGCGCTGGAGGTCGTGGCGCTACGCATCCGGCCTGTATTGGGTGGTGCTCCTGTAGTTGTTGCCGCACGAGAGCGCCCTGAAGGCGGTGGTTGGTTGTGCTTTGAAGGCTGGGGTGAGGCAACACTGGGCGAGGTCATGATGCTTGATGCTGAAGTTGAGGTCGAATGATCAGAGCGAGATGTTGTTGATCCCGAAGTTGAGGATGTCGCAACATGACCGTGTGCAGGAGCGATCATTTGCCAACTAGGTTCAGGGAGCACAGGCTTCAAGGGAAGCGGTGCTGGATCATACGTATCCTCGACTTCACCTTCCTCATCAGTGGGTGAGTCGAGCGTCAGATGTGATTCTTCGGTTGACCATTTTGGGTTTGGTGATACAATTGTCGGAGAATCCATATTTTCCTCTCTCACTGGTTCTCTCACTGGCTCTTTGACTGGTTCAGTTGGTGTTTCTGGCTTCGGCTCCCTTCTTCTTAAGTTTGGAATCCGTACTTCTGCCCTTCGGGATCGTTTTTCTTCATCTTCCCTCGCAGCAGCTTCGGCGGCAGCTGCTAGAATTTTGGCGTGTGCATCATTTTCTGGGCCTGGCGCAAACGATGGCCGAGCAGGCGACAACATAGCAGGTGAGGTATTTGAGCGCTGTAGGTTCCCTCGATAGGGACTAGGAGAGGGTTCTCTTGCTCGAGAAGGGGTGGATGGAAATAGCGAGAATGCTGGGCTCTTTGCTTGTGGCGAGCTCGCTCTTCGTGGTCTTTGTTGTCTCGTAGCGGCGTATAATTCTTGTTCCTGTCATGGGCCATTAGAACCAGTCATTTGAAGGTGCCCAGTGGACATGAGGGCTAACCTTCGAAGCAATAGCCTCATTGACGGTCTTGAGCTTGTCAAGCGTTGCTTGTCGCCTCGCGAGAAGAGATGACGACGTGGTAGTTGAGCCTGATTTCTGAAGAACGCCGCTGAACATGATACTGTATCGCTCCATATGAATGGTAGGGATGTCAATATCAAGCAAGCCTCCAGAATACGTCGTGTGAGTGGAGCCACTATCCCCCAGGCGTTCTCCATCAAGGGTAATCTCTGGAGTTTGATTTTGATATTGATTTTGGTTCGCAAAGTCGAAATTGAGAGGAGCAGTATTTGCTCTTTTCACGTCCGGTTTGTTCTTCTTACTCTTCTTCTCAGACTTCGTCCGGCCGCGAAAGATAGAGGATTTGTCGCTCTGTTGGGAATCGTCGAAATGGACGTATTGCTCCACTGGAGGCGCTGGCGGAGGCGGAGGGATCTCTGGTTGAAGTTGATAGAACGCTTGTGTATTTTTCTTTCCTCCAAACAAACCTCCTAGAGTCTTCCATCTGCTTGGTTTTCGCTTGAGCATCGGTGGTGAGTTGACTGACCCATCAAGAGAGCCTTCTGTGTAACCCGGTGAGTTGTTCCTCATATACTCATGGTAGGCATCGGCAGGATCGGGTTGGTATATCGTAGGGGGATGTGCTGGACTTCCAAGTGCCATCCCTATTTCCGTTGGTGGTGGTTCCATCTTCACAGGTGCTATTTCCATAGAGTCCGGAGTCGAAGGGCGCGCAAGTTCAGCTTTTCGAGGTGGTGGAGGAGACGATCTTGGCGTGGTGGCGGGAGTGGGAAGTGCTCCTGGGAGGGGAAAATTATAAAACGTCGTCCCTTTCCCATGTGCGGCTAGTGGATTGAAGTGAAGATCGTCTTTTGTTTCCCTCTTTTCAGCATTCTTCCGCTTCGTGAAGCTCGAGGCAGGGCCGGCGGAAGTACTAGGTCTTTGAGGAAGTTGATTCCGATCTTGACTTTGTGGCGCGAATTCCAACAGTCCTCGTCCATCACTTCGAGTAATTTTGGACTGTGCATCTTCTGATACAGGTATTGGCGCACTAATCCCAGGTCCCTTCGCACCCATCCCGAGCTGGGCCCACACTGACTTCTGCTTAAACATGGTGGGCTCTATCGAAGGGTGATTGGTGGAGGGGCAGGACTCGCCTCCGAATCGAGAGAAACCGATGAAACCGCCGGCCGTGAGATTTATGCTTATTACAAAAGATGATGGAAAGGAGCGGACAGGTTCACCAGGAGACCCTTGATATATACTGATGAACTGAAGGAAAAGAGAGGCGCTGACGCGAAGTTGACAAGAACTTGGAAGAAGAGAGGTTAGAGGAGGCAAATGACTTATCTACCTCCGGACCACATCTCAGCCCTGCACTTGCGCAAGCGATTGGCCTGTTTGAGGTTGATGGGATGACAATTTTATTGCAGGTGGAAGGTGGTTGATCGCCCGCTGGGATCACATCAGCAGATTGTGGAGATACCGTTGGACAGCAGCCAGGCACGACGTGAGTTTGCGGCGGGTTCTGGAAAAGAGAGAAGCTCGAGAAAGGCTGACCCTGAGACTCGGCTGTATCAGACAGGGGCGAGGGGCCGCATTAATCTTAAGGGGGGGCCAATTGCAGGGGCTGCAGACGGGCCTCATCACTGCTGAATACAGCCAAAATTGCAGCTGTCGAGAATATGTTGAGGATGTCCACTTGTATGGAAAGACGGTATCAAGACCGTTGCACAATCCAATTCCACGGCGCGGCGCTTTTGGGAAGTTGGGAAGTTCGGACGGAGGTGTTCCCTGGCAGGCTGGCGGAGAGGGTGAGCTGTGTTGTTGTGGGCGGCCGATGCGGGACACGATGCGGGACACGTTCGCTTGGATGCTGGTGGTGATCAGGAATGTGGCGGGTCGGGGAGGCACCTGAAACAAAAGGACGTGCTGCACAATTGTCCGTCCCCGTTGGCCTCGGTCGAGGACTCGAGGAGAGTAGTTGAGCAAGAATGACGAATCAAGAAGAAAACGAAACCGAGGACAGAAACAGACGCAGCGTGATCTCTGCCCCGATATAGATGCCGCCAATAGCGCAGCAGCCCAGCAGCCCAGCAGCCTTTTCCCAAGAACTGGCCCAGGAACTGGCTGACCTGCCCAGAGCCAGCATGTGGTGCGAGGACTGCAGCTGTATCATCACGATGGTACTCCGTATCTGAACCAGTTCTCCTCTCAGACCTCGCATGGAACCGCCGTACCTGCATCGACGAGGCGTCAGTCCTTTCAGTTGGTGACTGGCACTCCCTTCCATCGGATCAGATCGTCTGATATCACCCTCCGTAGGAATGACTGACTTTATCTGTTGGTGGTGCCAGTTTCACAAATATCTGTAACAGGGACAAGCCCATTGGGCGATGCCGATGATTCTCCATGTCCACCATGCTTCACTCTTAACATGAAGGCGATCTCCATAATCCGCTGTCGCTCGAAATATTCGGAGGATCTTCTTGGTATGATCACCACTGTTTATACTTCATCGACACTTCAGCTGAACATGAGTTGCGGTACCTCCGTTACGAGGAAGGGAATCCCATCGAGTCACGTGTAGACAGTCAGGAACAGTTCTCACTTCCAACTGCCAAGAAACGGTGACACGGTTTGACCCTCGCATGGTTCGAGGCTTCCAGAAGTTCATGCGACGGAAGCTTCCTCCCAAAGTCCGGGGAAGCTCGTCTGGATATTGTCGACGCGAGGACTGCCTCCGCTGAAGAAGCGGCGGGGACCAGCTTGCCATGTGCAGAAAACGTGAGCCTGTTAATCTGCGAAAATCCTCTTACCTTGGCTGGCCAGGTATCTCCAAGGGCATGGTACTCGCCACCAGGCAGGTCTTAAGTGGCGAAGCAGTAGTATACAATAACCTCCTCAGACACGCCCGTTGACGGTGTTAGAGGGATAAAGTAAAGTTATGCCGGCGAGGTGCATCGCCCATCGAAGCTGGGCCCCATAAATAAACGTGACATGAGATAATTGTTGCTGCCTCCAATCTACCTCACACTGTTTTGTAACTGGGCTGCTCTTGAGGCTTCCACTTGGAGAACCAACTCGGCAAATCTTGCGTAGCACTTGACCACCAACGCGGGAGCCTGAGCCTTTTCCCACATCTGCTCTGCCGTGCGGCCAGAAATTTTGACGCTGCTTTGGTCGTTCTGCGAACTGCGACCCCACCAAGGTTTCGCTCGCTAAATCCTCTGACGCGCGAGCAGATCACATCACAACTACCACCACAACTCTTCATCAGACACGGTTGAATCCAAACTCTGCTGTCAAGTCTCACCTTCGCAACCAGCGGTTACCTTGTTTAGTCCATTAATTTGCACATCCAACTCTCACGATGTCGTGGCAGGGTGCGTGAAGCTCCCCCAACTTTACCCCTCCTTGAGCTAGGCTGACTTGGAGATAATAGCATATGTTGATTCTAGGTATGTCTTGAAGTCGAACATGAAGCTGGATATGGTGTAGAGGCTTGGGCTAATGGAGTCATAGCATGGTGGGCAGTGGTCATGTCGACAAGGGAGCAATCTACAGCATCGCAGGTGACAGCAAGTGGGCTGGCAGTGCTGGCTTTGAAGTATGTCCGACCATCACTTGTCACCTCTATTTACTAGACCCCAGAGCTATACTTGAGGAATTTCACAAGACGGATACGTGAACAAAGGCATGGGCATAAGGGGCGAGCTAACCTTGATTAGTTGTCAGCACCTGAGATTCAAGAAGTGATTTCCGGTCTATCTGGAAAGCCCGACAAGTTATATGCTGAGGGGCTTCACGTTGCCGGCGAGAGATACGTCCTGACGAAATGTGAGGATAGAAGTCTTTACGCCAGAAAGGTAGAGTCTCCTTTCTACACGTATTTATCCTCAAATCTGCTTGCGGGGTTGACCGATGGTTCTGGAATATAGGGCAGAGAAGGCGTTGTGATTGTCAAGACCAAGATGGCTATCCTCATCGCCCACTACAAAGATGGCATGGTAGCCGGAAACACAGCAACAACAGTCGAGCAACTGGCAGATTATCTCATCAAGACAGGCTACTAGAGGTGCAATGATGGTGGGCGAGGAGCTTGTATGTCAGAGTAGGGGGTTGATATTGGAGGGCAGGGAAGCGGATACTCACACGATGGGGGAGACCTTCATTCGGCATTCATAAGACAGATACTAGAATAGTGTCTTTACGATCATGGGGAGAGTGGTACATCTGGAGGAAGTCGATGGCCTTGCAGGAAAGCCTTTGGGGAAAGCTTTGCATAGGTGATGAATGAATGAACTACACAACGAGTGCATTTCTCTTTGCTTGCTCTTTATTATTCAACTGTGTAGGTCAACAGGCATATCCCGCAACGACCCAACAGAAGTAAGCTCGCAAGTAAAGCTTCCGATATTGGGTATATATTCATGAACACCTTCTCTTCTCAAGGAGCATCGGCTCTACTATGAAGCTTAGCAGCCAGTGTCTAAGCCAAACGCCATTTAACAAACCCGTTCTAACTCCTATAATATACATTCTAACCACGAGTTTGGTATCCCTCCTTATTCGCTACACATCTCTTTTCAACTGCCCCCTATCACGCCTTCCTCTTCCCCTTTCCCTTTGGTGAACCATTATATCTTCACACTTCTCCTTCAAACAGGTAACTCACTCCCTCTGACGGACATCCCCGCCCTATCGACCAGCACCCCAATCCAGGGCCCAATAATTGGTATATTCCTAGCAAATCCTGCAATCGTCCCCAGGAAATCGCCAAACAGTATAAATATCCCGTAAAGCTCAACCAGGAAGCCGATGAGCGCCCAACGCATAAGGATCAAGAAGAGGCCTGCGAAAAAAGCGGCCGTGCCTTTTAGCTTTTGTCGACGTGCGAAGAAGAGCGCTGTCTTTTGTGGTCCGATGATAATTGTGAGACCGATTAGGAAGAGGATCTGTCGCTGTTAGTGGCCTGGTCGAGGTAGAGCAAGTGAGGGAGGATGTACGTTGCCCATTGCAAGCCTGTGGAGAAAACATTAGTTGCATAATTGAGAAAAGAAGAAGAGAACGTACATAGCTCTGTCAAAAAACATAATCACGCCTCCGATCAGGAAGAATCCACCTAGGAGAGCTCATTTAGCACGGAGCAATGCGCCGAAGCACATAGGAAGTTCGCATACCCACCACCTGAGCAGAACGCTACACCAATCTCTGCAGAATAGATGCATTAGCCAATGTTTCTGGAAAACCAATTTGTGATGTGTGAATTGTTCCCGGCGCATTCGAGAGGACTCGAGGCCGAAATTGGCGGAAGATCAAAGGGAACGTACTTTGGGAATCTGAAAGCCACATGGTAGGCATCTTGGATTATATCCTTCCAGATGAAGTACGACCGGAGAAGAAGGAATTCGACTTAGTCGTGTGCTTGGTAGTTGGGATAAGGAGAGCTGGTCTCGACCGTTGGGAATCTTTAAAAGGAGACGCGGGCCACAACGCGCCACGTTTCCCGCGAACTCGAGGGAGAGCTTTTTTAGCTTGTGATTTTCCAGTGGCTTTGGCGATCAATTCTTCAACTCAATACTACCTTCAACAACAACGAACTAGGCAGCATGAAATTCAATCCGGCACCCGGGAGTGGCTTTTGTTTATGATTAGGGCATAAAGGCCGGGTATTTCCACAATGATGGCTATTGAGGTTTGTTTCTGGAGCAGCAGCGTTTCACAAAGCGTCACAAAGGCTTCTCAAAGAACCCCCGAGCACGGCTTTTGATGGGAAGAAGGAAGGGTAATTGCCAAGACGATCAGAGCGTCATGTTCTGATGACTGAGTTAATTGTTCTATATTCTCTCGGTAGCCCGTCGTTCCAAGGCAGATATTGAGGTTTGAGATCGCGATTAAGCCGGAGCGTCTTCTTGAACTGGTCATCGAAAGATGATCAGTGGGTGGAATGGGCTTGACTTTGTCGGTCGAACATGCTGAATGTCGCAATTTGTTCTGAGGCTGTTGGGGTTGTCGTTGGTGAGGTGTGCTGGAATGGATTCGGGATTGGCAGAATTCCTCAACCACGGTGCAATCGTCCGCTATCCTCAGAATCTTTCCCAAGAGGTTCTTCTTCTTTGCCTCTGTACACTCTTCCGCCAACCATTTATGTATATTTTCCAGTGCAGATGCAATATATCCCTCCTTCCCTCACTTCAGTATGGTATGCGCTCCACGTGCCTCCAAATACTGCTCTGCAACTCCCTGTCCCAATGACCTAATGACCCCAAAAATCTCCTTGTCATGATACCTCAGTCTAGTCTTCGGGTCCGTATACGGCGCTGACAGCCCAGTAATATCACAATAGTGCTTTGGATGCGCCAGTGATGGTGCGGACTCAATATTCGTATATGTAGCGTTCGGCGCAGTGGAGAACCCATTGGACCTCATGTTTCTCTCCAGTACTAGCTTCGACAGGTTCCTTGATGCTTGTGCGAGGTTGGGCTGCTGGATGGAGCCAGGAGTAGAGACGGCTGGAGTAGACTCTCCATCGGTCGAGGTGCTGGACTCGTCTTGATTGGGGGTGGCAGCACCGCTGTTATCTTGTGTTGGCATGAGAGAAGCTTCCTTGCGGACGGCATCACCAAGTATGGTTTTGATGTTCTTGTTACGACGTTGGTTGGGCTTCCAATGGTGATTTCGGAAGGGTTTGTGGATGGAGTGAATGTCGAGTTGGTCGATGAGCTGCTGATGGGCATCGGCGTCTGGAGTTGCGGGGGCCATGATGGACTCGAGTTGAACTGCCTCTTGTAGGTCTGGAGATGTGCTGGGATGGAAGTTGCTTGTGTTGTAGTGCTCCTAGCAAACGGGATTGAGCTGGGGAGGAGTTTATCACGTGGACTGCATTCTGCCGCTTTCTTCCCGTATTTGTCGACGCGTCGAGTATCGCGACTTGACATCGAGATCATCAAGCAGAAACCATGGTAAGCAAAACTGATCATTTTCTCGAGTGCTTTAATATTGACTGAGTAACAGGAAAGCCCTCACGAGCACCAGCAGAATTTACTGCTCTCGCGCATCATCACAAATGTGGTAGGAAGAGCCGGTCAAGTCTAACAAGAGCAAACGCTGACTTCAAAACAGGAGAAACTCAATGAAGCTATTATGCTTTTGAACAAGAGCCTTCAAGTAAGATGAAGAATGAGTCTTCTTCCGGCTTGCTGCAATTTTCTGATACTCCAACTTCATAGGAAATCAACATCCAGAATATGAATGTCGAGTTGGTTGCTCAAATGTTTAAGAACTACCAATCGAACGTTCTTTTCCATCTTGAAGGTAGCTAGCCCGTTGTTCTCTTTTTCACAAGAAGCCGGAACTAATTTCTGGAAGCAACCGATTCTTTAAAGGAACCCTCATGATTACTTATTAGCTTCATAGATTGGGATGCAAGGGTTGAACTTAGGTGTTGGGGGTTTGACGGAAGGAATAGGCATAGAATAGGCTTTGAGAGTGATGAATAATGAATGAGTCTACTTGCAGACAGAATGATTCATCTGTGGTGAAAAATAAATGATCCTGGATCTAAAAGCAGCATGTCCCTCTAGACAGCCTTGTTGGAGGATCGCCAAAGTCAGCCTTGCCTACCGTAAAACATGAACGACCAGCCACGGAACCAAAGCACCGATTCCCTAGTCGTTGGTGCTACAATTTCACAACATCGATCATTACCAGTTTCCATCTTCAATTAAAATCTGCAGTCATCCACCATGACCTAACGTATCCCCAGCAGCAAGCTTCCCACCACCAATCAAAATGGCGCCCTCTGCGATCGATACGCCAATGCAAGATGCTGAGCCAGAGAATAATGTACCTCCACCACAACTGTACCCTCCTCGAGAAGCCCATTTCGAGAAATTCATTGAGCCGCGACCTGATGGATACCAAAAAGCGAAATCGCGAAGCGGCGACCGAGCTGCAATTGTGATCGATAATGGTAATTATCCCCCGTTGCGCCGACACCAAGAACGTTTGCTGACACCTTCTGCTCAGGCTCGTCTGGAACCCGAGCTGGATGGTCCTTTGAAGATGCGCCTCGATTCAATATCACGCCCATATTCTCCAAATATCGGGACCGAAAGCTGGGCAAGACATACTCCTTCGTCGGGAATGATGTGCTTGCTGATACGACTGCTCGCGGACATATGAGAAATGCCTTCGAGGCAGGGAGTGGGATTGTCAGTAATTGGGATGTAATGGAGTCATTATTGGACTACGTGTTCATCAAGATGGGTCTTGAGGGATCAAATGGAGGTGTCGATGTGCCGATTGTTATGACAGAGGCTGTGGCTAACCTGCCATACTCTCGAAAATGTATGGCTATCTCAATTTACCCAGCAAGCCTCACTGACACAGTATTCTAGCTATGACTGAAATTATTTTTGAGTGCTATTCTGCCCCCTCACTGGCATATGGCATCGACTCCCTGTTCTCCTACGACTATAACAACGGCAAAACTGGACTTGTCGTATCCTCTTCTCACAGCTCAACACACCTCATTCCAGTCCTGAACTCCAAGGCTCTTTTGACTCAGGCAACACGTTTAAACTGGGGTGGTTCACAGAGTGCTGAATACCTCCTCAAGCTCATCCGTCTAAAATACCCTACCTTCCCTGGCAAGCTCAACTCTTCTCAAACTGAATACATGATCCGTGATCATTGCTACCTATCCAAAGACTACGACCAAGAATTAAGCACCTTCCTTGATTGGACGGGATTAGAAGACCGTGACCACGTCGTCCAGTACCCTTATACTGAAGAGATCATCGTTCAAAAGAGCGAAGAAGAGCTAGCCCGGATAGCAGAGAAGAGAAAGGAGAGTGGAAGACGATTACAAGAGCAAGCAGCGAAGATGAGACTTGAGAAATTGATTCGGAAGGAGCAAGAACTCGATTACTACAGAGACCTCCAATCAAAACTTGCAAATGAGAGCAAGAAGGAAGTCAAGCGGTTGCTAGACTCTGAAGATATGAAGGATGAAGCAGCTCTCGAACGAACAATCAAAGAGCTCGACAAGTCTATCCGGAAAGCCCGTACCAAAGATGTGGGAGGACCAGAGATTGAAGAGGAAGTAGAGGAGCCCGATTTCAGCCTTCTAGAAATTCCTGACGACCAGCTCGATGAAGCAGGACTAAAGGCAAAACGTCACCAACGTCTCATGAAGTCTAATCATGAAGCTCGAGCCCGAGCTAAAGCCGAGAAAGAAAAGGAGAAAGCCAGAGTAGCAGAAGAACAGCGCCTCGATGAAGAGAAACGAGAGAACGATCTCGAAGGCTGGTTGCAAGAGCGACGGAATGCGCGTACAGACCTTATCCAGAAACTAAAGGACAGAGAACGTCTAAAGGCTGATTTGGGTAATCGCAAATCCCTCGCAAGCCAGATCCGAATGAGGAGTATCGCGAATCTTGCCTCGGACAATCCAACCAAGAAACGCAGACGGGGAAATGACGACGATAACTTTGGTGCCAATGATGATGATTGGGGCGTGTATCGTCAGATAGCTACGGGAGAAGGTAGTGACGACGAAGAAGAGGAAGATCTTGGGGCGAATCTGAAGACACTGGAAGCTGATCTCCTGAAATATGATCCGGAATTCACAGATCAGCACACGCTTGATGCCCAAACAGACTGGACGAAGAGTCTTGTGCATGCATTTCTCCGTGGCCCACGACCTTTTGACCCAAAAAGCCAGGCCGAGGCTCACCAACTCCATCTGAACGTCGAGCGCATCCGGGTCCCTGAAGTTATTTTCCAGCCATCGATCGCAGGTCTGGATCAAGCTGGAATCGTGGAGATCGCAGCTGATATCCTGACGCACCGACTTAATGGCGTCGCTAGTCAGGAGGCATTCTTGAAGGATATCTTCTTGACTGGTGGAAGTTCGATGTTCCAAAATTTTGACGAGAGGTTGAGAGATGGCTTGCGAGCTTCGCTACCAGCTGACCTTCCACTGGTAATGAGGAGAGCAAAAGATCCCATCTTGGATGCCTGGAGGGGTGCTGCTAAGTGGGCTGGAGGTAGTGCGTGGAAGAATGCTGCCATTACCAGGGAGGAGTATCTTGAGAAGGGCTCGGAGTATATGAAGGTAAGCTTTCGGGTCTCATTTGAAGTCAGAGCTAACATTTCTCACAGGAGCATGATCTTGGCAATGCTTACTCTTGAAAGTCATCTAGCAAGGGAGAGGCTCACGGGACTTGTACCACAGGCGTCATAAAATGGAGAATAAAATCAACTTGCTTTGTTATAGTTGACTGAGCCATGATCTTTGTCTAATCCGTTTTTAATGATGATCAGCAACCGTCAGACAGAACCTCCCAGAACGCAAGCACTCGTGAGTGAAGCCAGAGCTAATACAGTATACTATAACGCCAGACCCTCCTCCAACGCCGAGACCCCAAACCCAGTTTTTACAGCTGCATAGTATTTGGACCTTCCGCACTTGCCTGGAGCTGAGAACGGATGATCTCTTCGTCGGCTGCAGTATCGTCTGCTGATTCCTTGTATCTCTTAGTGTGGTCGTAATTGTGTTCCTCTTGTCCATGCTTTGCGGATTGAAGGCCAGCTGCTGCTAAAGTGCGAGCTGCTGAGGCCTGAAGCTGACTCATTGGTGCCATCGGTGCTACAGGTGCTCCATCGCGACGCTGAAGGTGATCCAAGTGCTCGTGTCGAGCATGAGGATGACTGAGATTAACGTTGGCGGGTGGTTGCGGATAGTCGCCTTGCGACTCGATGAGGCGCGATTGCAGATGGATGATGTATTCCCTCAACGAATAATTCTCCGCTTGGATCGCCTTGAAATTGTCCTCCAGATTGTGCAACTCTCTGACCTGCTCCTCGAGCTTCTTAATATATCCTTCCTTTCGTTGTCTGAAAGCACGCTGCGATGGGAGGTTACGTAAGCTTGGGGTCTCTGGATGACATGAGAATTGACAAAGCAGGAAGACCATCAAGAAACTTTAACGAGGTATCCCCAACTTCAATAAACAATGATCGACGTGAAAAGCAAGCACACGACCGAATAGGCCATCGCGCGCAACAGAACTTACCTGGGCTGCTCGATTCTGCGCAGCGCGCTTCGACTGCGACAGCTCGCGCTTTCCTCCCCCTTTGCGCCCGTCGCCCAAGCTGTCGTCTCCGCCGCTGTCTCCGCCGGTACTCATCATTCCTCCTGGGCCGCCGATCGCCGGGTCGATGTTGTGGTCGTGGGGACTTGCGCTGCTCGATGCCTGCACGTCGTTGTAGCCATGGGGACCGTGTTGGGTGGTGTTGATAACGGCGGCGAGCTGTGCTCTTAAGTCTGCCAACGGCGGGAGTATCATGTCAGCAATGGGTAACAGGGTGTGCGTGGGATTACTGTCTGCTTGGGGCGAGAGCGGGCGAGAGGACGAGAGGGGGGGACCGTACCATTATCAGCGCTCATGTCCTGTGGCAGAAGTCAGAGTGAGTCAGCTTGTGTGGTCAAGAAGGCGATGTGGTGGAGGACTTCGAATCTGGCAGCCGCTGCGAGATGGGCAAGCTCCGGATTACGAATGCGATCTGCTTCCCTTCCCGGCTGATGGGGCAGCGGCGGCGGCTTGGGTTTGGGAAGGGAGGCAGCGACTGGGAGCTCTGGGGGGAGGAGGGGTAGGTTACTGTACCTGATTCTGCATGCTCTGAGGCACGGGAGCTGGCGCGATTGACTGCATGCTGGTTCAAGACCGCGTGGTCTCGGAGGGAAAACAAAGTTGCAGAAAGGAGTCTGATGATGCTGTGACTTCTTGGGCCCCAGGAGCAGGAGAAACGGCTGGGGGCTGGGGGCTGGCTGGGGTGCGTGATGAGATCGATGATTTGACGACCTCGACGTCTCCGGCTGCTGCTGCGAGCTGCTCGGTACGCCGGGACGGCCACGTGACCCGCGCACAGCGTCGTACAGCGCAAAAGCAGCGGCAAAAGCGGCGGGGCAAAGCGGTCTGCTTGGACGGTTTGGCGGTTTGGCGGCGATTGCGGCTTTCCCAGCAGTCCCAGCGTGGATCTCTGCTGGAGTGAGAACGCACTTTCCGAAGGCCGACTGATTATTAAGTCGTTAGTATTGCGACTCGACGTGCTGGGCGACGACCGCCATCCTCTTTATTCGTCGGGGGCCAAGGCGCGGCCGAACTCAATCAGCGGGGCTGGCTGCTGCTGACATATCCTCATCAATCATCGGCTTTAAGGCTGCTGCTCGCCGCCCGAGCTCCGCGTTGGCGTGTTCGTACTGGCACACCACTCACACCCGCGCCTCGAAAAGGATTCACAATGCCCACAACTGGAGTTTCCCTGTCTTACTAAGCCGCGCTCCCTGTCTGGTGGTCGTGTTGGTCGCGTCTCGCAGCGCTGCTCAAATAATATGTCCGCCAGTGCGGGCAGGGGGTAGGAGAGGGGAGGGGAGGGGAGGGAAGGGGAGGGGGGTAGGGGGAACGAGGAAGGGCGAAGGAAGTCATACAACGTAGCCGTCTCGCGGCGACATGCTGGACTGTATTACTGATGCAGCCGGAGCCAACTGACTTATTACCCAATGCTTCATGACATCCTCTGCCCTCTGCCCTCTCGACACTTAGCCTTCGCCTTTCTTGCTACTTCAAGAAAATGCCTAGGGCTGATCGCATCCAAAAGGCTATCTGGGCTTTGAAGCTGCGAGCATCCCTTGTTGGCTCTTCCAATTTCTGCGTCTGGCTCCTGCATTTGTCGAGCCGGGCTCCCGCTGCGGGTCGGCAGTTTTGCTACTAGATTAAGATACTGCAACTTCCTCATTTGACTATTGTTAGATGTTGGATCTTTGCCATCGGTGATATGGGCTTTGCAGATAGAAGGCCGCCATCAGGGACCAGCGTCCCAAAAGGGCTTCTATGCGAGGCCAAGGGCTTATATGTACGCGGTATTGCGCTGCTGGACCATACATGAAGTACGCCATTATCGAAAGAGCGTAATTTCAAGCTCTCAGAAGCTCTCCAACCTCGAATCGAGATACACGAGGAGCCCTTGTCCTCCTGTGCATTGGGCCGAGACTTCCGCAGCCCTACGACTCCAGTGCCACTTTCTCCGTTCCCTGTTTTGGCACCTTTTCATATTGATCAAGTGATCGTTGCATGATGGGTCTATTTTTGATTACGTCCTCATAACCATATACGGTGCCTGACAAATGTTACACGGAGCTTTGCGTGCATTTGAAGTCTTGCCCCAACGTATTCACGTAAATGATGTCAGGCTGAAGTCCAATTGACCATACAAAACCCTCTTACGATTGCAAGCATTTGATAGGCTGAGTCCAAACGATGTTGGGCGGCCGTGTAAGCTGACTGTATTTTTACTCCTCATCTCTCTCTCAACGGTGAACGGATCACGTTACTTGGCTACATTCTGGCTATTTTCTTTCACGCGTTGACCAGCTGTAGGTTCGAGAGGGGAAACTTGCGGGGCGATACCAATACCGATAATATTTCTTATGTCGGTGCGGCCCGTGGGCGGGAAATTGATTTGTCAAAATGCTAAAACTCACACCTTGAGGATGTTTCCCCAGCTAAGTGGTCACGTGAGAAATATCTCTCGAAAAAGTTTCACCATCTACCGTATCGTCGTACAATGGGCTCCGTCTCGTGAGCGAAATTTACTTCGCAACTCTGGGACTTTGTTCTGGCCCCCGCTGATCAAAGCTGCAGGGGAGCTCTTATGGCGTACATCATCAGCACGAGTTGCATACGGAAGGTCCCACCAAAGGTATTGAATTCCAGGGTGTTGTGACTTCAGGGTGTACTGGTATCGCTTAATACGGGCGGAAGCCACCGAACTGGTCGAACGCTGCCATAAGGATGGATGGAGCCGCGGTATTTCAAATTGGCTCTTATCGTGTGGGGGAGCTGTAATGGCTGGCTGATGGGTTCTATTCTACAGTGAAATGATGAAGTACATAATAGTCTTTGCAGTGACTGAAGCTCTTTGTACATTCCCATGAATGTGGCGGGATCGTACTCTCCTCATTTACATTTTCCTTGTATGAGTGGCATGATGTACCTCAAGGAGGTGCGGAAACTGAGTTGCTGTCGACGCAAGAGTTGCCAATTGCTTATGCAACAGTGGTCCATCTCAGCGCCTCTCGTTAATGGTTTCCTCTACAATATCAATATCAAGATACCGCCAGCAGTCGGGTGTTCTAGATCTCATAGTTTGATAGACGCGATCAATACTGGGAGCATCTCGTCCACCCACTAATGTTTCAGCATATACAACAGTTTCTCATTTCGATCAATTTAGTCGAACATGCTCTTGATAGAAGCTATACCAGAGATATGCTGTTCGTGTGGCCGATCAACAGTAAAAGCGCCTCGAGTGGGATACATTACTAGCATTAACATTTTCTCCCTGGTTAAAGTCGCACATTCACCTGAAATTTGATAATTAAGACTTCTATATTCTACCTGGAGAGTCTCTTGGATTCTGTAGGGGGTAGACGTTCGATGTAATACACCTCAAAGGGACATTTAGACCAGAAATAGTTCAAATATCCCAGTAGGTTTAGGGTATTAGGTGCTTCGTTTTGTGTTCGCACCTAGGTTATTCAGCTGAATGCAATGAGCACACCAAGACCATTGAGACCCAATCCTCTGCGTGGTTTCAACCGAAAGGCAAGATCCTGCCTGATCCGACCACACGAGCATAACTCTCATCTCAAGGTTGGTATAAGAATAGCTCTTTAAGACGCTTCGCTCGATTCATCGCTGGCTAGAACTCGGTAAAAGGTTGAGCCTTGGCTAAATGGTGGGTGGGAATCTCCCATGCTGCTGAAATCCGTTACAGATCTAGAAACTGGATGCTTTTGCTGCTAATTACATTATATGTAGGTAGGATAACTCCTTCATGGTCTAACTCTTACACTCCAAGAAAGCACTCAATATTCTACTGATTCTCAATCTTTATATTAAGAGCCCAAGCTCTGAATTTTAGCCGCTTAATCATTTCTACCATTATCATGGACACCCATATCTGAGCTCTTTCAGGCAATTCGAGACATAGATGTTGAGGATGAGGGTCCTGGCAAGTATACCTTTTGGAAGTCTTTCATACCAACTCACTATTGAGAACAAAACCGGCGTCCTCGTCAATGCTAAGTGCGAAGTGGCAGTTACATTAAAATAGAAAGAAGTCTACCTCGACATCACATCGTTGAAAGGTGGACTTCAATAGTTTTTCTAATATGGATCGCCGGACAACTCGGTGGCAAAATCAATCGCTGACCTGCTCACATATGGCGAGAGATTTGCTGTTTCATCGGAATTTTTGTAGTGAGCGATTACCGTATTCAGTTTGAGGTGATTAACAGCTATAGCACTAGCAATACACGCTCATACTCGTACTAGCATGAAGTCTCGGTCATCTAAACATCTGTCAATTTCAGCTTCCTAGATACTATTATGTGGAAAAGCTACAAAGTTAAGAACTCTTCTCAGAATGAGCAGAAATTGAGCATTATGGGTCATCAGTCCTCTCACAACTTCCCGTCTCTAACGACTTCACCGTCATTTCCTGCACAGCCCTTTCCTAAGACTTTTCAACCCGTCCCTTTCGTTCCGTCACCTCAACCAATCGCTATCTATTTTCCCAAAAGAGGTCCATAATTCTCATAATTTCGCTCTCCGTTACAGTCCAGCGTTCGGTTCTCTCCCTCATCTTAATTCTCTGCTCCTTTATCTACAACTTCTCCCATTTTTTCTCTCCACAGTGATATGTTTTGAAAAAAGCTAGTGGGATCTGGGAGAACACTACTCCCTTCTCCCTTGGATTTATTGCATGTGTGAGGCGTATGGGTTTGTGGTTGTTGATGGCGATGAGATGTTGAAGTGTAGTGCTGAAAGGCGCGAGAAAGTTATGTTGGAAGAGAGACGACGCTCGATTCGGAGGGGAGGCAGTTGATGCATCTATTTGTGCAATTTCTGTGGTCCAGCTATGCTTTAAATATAAAAAAGGCCATCGAGAGCGCTGTTGCCCGATTTGTATAGGGTCCCATAGAAAAATTCGACATCTAGTACTGAAGCGAAGCCTTTCCAAGTTATGTCCACAACCCTAAAGTACTTTATTCCACGTTGAAAGAAACGATGAAAATAAAGGAATTTCGACACTTTCGCAAGTCGAGCATCTAATTCTTAGTTGCCGCCGATTCTTCTAAAACAGATAAATCATCCTCGCCAACCAGATCTGTCGGACTGCGACCATGATTCAAGTTGTCATAGTCGATGTTCCTTTTGCTGCTAGAAGAATAGGCATGTTTAGAGTTGAGAACATATTGGTGGTATCTTCACTCGCTCCGAGAATAGTGATTGACTTGTCTATACTAGTCAAAGTAATTCCATCTTGGAGGAGAGCATGACCGGTATCAAGGCCATTGAGAGCAGTCCGGTTACAGAATCAGGTTGCCTGAATACAGGAGGACGGTGGCACGACCAGCGCAGGAGCGCCATACCCAATGCGGACAGGGGAAGACGTTTAGTCTGGTTGTCGAAGCTTCCATCCCAACGTCGAATGCTTTAATAAGGCTAGATGAACAATTGACTCTTGGGAAGAAACAGACGGGAATCATATTGGCAGAGGTTTCTCTCCTCTCTTTGCACGCCACATATTTGAAGATCTTAACAGATCATCACAGCCCTCTAGAAGCCATCTCCAATGCTGAAAAAACGATTCAGTGACTTCCCAGCAAGCAGGGTCCCAGGCTTCTCCCCATATAGCAACTCCTGGACCTGCTTTCTTGGCGGTAAAGCCAACAAGGTGGACACATAACTCTTCCTCATTCAAGGAACTACCAGCAAGTATCATATTATCTCTCATCTGTGGGATGGGGAACAAGTCGAGCCAAGGGTGATGAGGAACCCGCAGCTGCACCAATGTTGGGCGAAGGCTTGGCGGGCATTGCCAATCCCCCTCGGCGGCCTGGTTGCAGAAACGGGATATAGTATCTTCGGGACTCATTTTCTCCAGGTCGTAACCAAGAACATGTGCATTGCTGATGATTCCTCGATACATGTTAAAGGGGATCAATGTCAGGAGGTCATCAACGGCCGGGGACCCCAGAAAGTAATTTCTCAGTATTGAATATTCGAAGTGAGTTATGGTGGCTTGTATTTCAAAGTTGGATAGTGTGCACACGTCCGGGGGATGTCCAGGGTTCTGATTCGAACGACTTGAATTCTTGTGCAGTTCCTCCTTGGCTTTAGTAAGGTCACCTTTCTCGACTGATGCCATTAGCGTGAGAGCCCATGCGGGTTCCTGCAGAGGAGCTCGAGTTGGTTTTGCAATTGCGCTACTTGGATTCTGAATTGGGAGCAGTATTGATTCTCCATTTCCACCATTTAGCCCCTGAACCACTGTCCAGAATTGGACTTCCACCCTCCCTTGTTTCGTCGACTGGAGTGGTGATTGGTCATGACGATATGGAGATCTGCTTCCCCGATCACAGCCCAAATTCTCATAACAATGATACTTGCGGTTCCCTGTCACATTCAACGTTGGTGAGATGCAAGCTCCGGAGACAAGATAAGGGAGACTACTGACTAGACGCCCTCTGGTTTAGGCGATTCTGGATTCTTCTACGTTTTGCAACATCAGACAAGCCTGTCCAGTTTTCTTTCGGAGACGCCGCCTCCTTCAAGCTGAGGAGGTGGGGAAGGGGACCACCGGAGTATTTCGGGGCCGCTTGATATCGCATCATGGGACTTCTCTCACGGATATCAGCCATAATTAGAAAGAATGTTAGAAGTCGGCCACTGCCAAGATTATCTCTATGCTAATTGCTGATGATGCGTAGTATACGACGTTTTGGAAAGTGGTATTGGAGTGTTTGGGTGGCGGGAGATTGTGAAAAAAAGGAGTTTGATGTCGGGTGCTGACCGAAGCGAAGCCAAACCCCGGTAAATCCGCCTTGTTGAAAGGTGGGGTGGCGATCCCCAACAGGGGGGGAAGGGAGGCTAGAGGGGCTACACTTCTCTAATGCAGCTTGCTGACACTAGTCGATGTCCAGAACGATCCCAGAACAACCAACTTGACGACTCCGGGGACGCGGAATAAGTTCAAGATGAGCTCTGAATATACTTGATAGTGCTTTAATTTGACCAAGGTACATGGAGCAAAGCTAAATTCTGGATTCAGAACCCTAGAGTCTGGATTTAAGACTATGTCCGTGTTTAGACAGCTGATCAGACCTGAGAAAAGAAGACCAAAACTCTACCAACTTTACCAGTACAATTATCATATACGCAATCGAAACCCAGTAAGAACTGTGCTCCTATTCGCCGTTGAATCTGACATAGAAATCCGGATATTGTTTAATAGATGAGAGCCAAATATTCAGGCAATGATATTGCGGCGCTTTTGGTGGCCATGGTTGGGCTCCGAAGGTATATTTCACTAGTCATTGTTCTGGAAGATCCTCAAAATTTGACCACATGTTACTAAAATCAATCTTTGCCACAATCAAACTGAGTAATGGCAAGACAACTAAGCCGATCTCTTCTTATACTGCTCGTCGGTAACAGCATCAAGCCATTTCGTCTCTCCTAGTCCAATGGCTAGATGCGACATCAGAGTCCCGTCGTCCGCCCCATGCCAATGTGTAGTTCCAGCAGGAGCCCAGATGATGTCTCCCTTCTTGATACGTCTTGCCTCTCCACCCTTATCGCATACCCAGCCCGCTCCCTGGATGACGTGCAGCACCTGACCTTTCTCGTGGGTATGCCAGTGAGTTCGTGCACAAGGAGTGAAGGTCACGTTGGCCATGGCCAGGTCGCTGCCTCCATAGATCATGTCGAGCCATACATCTCCAGTGAAGGTAGAGCCGACTTTGGCGGTGCTTGCGCCTTCTTTGGTCCCCCCTGGAATGATTATGGAAGTTGGTTGAGACATTGTGAAAATGTTGAAGTGTTTTTAAGGTCTTTCACTGGATCTGATGTGTTAGTCCCTGATTGGAAATGACGAGGGAAAATTTGAAGCTCACGGGTAGTTTTGAACGATGGGAAGTCGTCTATTTGTCTGAAAAAGGGGATTTGCAAATACACTAGTATACATAGATCTAAGGTGGAGGAGAACTGACAGCTTTATTAACCTCCTTGATAGGGAAGCCGACAATTTGCCAGATTCCTTCCGATGACTTTAGTAAGTAGCTTAAACACCAAAGTGACGAGCATGTTTAGGTACAATTTAAGGTACAATTCAGCTGGGATTAGTCCGTGAGCGTCATTCTGGCAGCTCGGGAATTGGCTGCCACACACTAATGCAGGGTGCTGACCACGCTAGTCCCGCATCTACATCTCCGCGATCTACTGCTTTGTACCTGAGCTCAAGTCGCCGAGAGCCGAGACTTCTGTAATGACAGAGGGGCTTTATACGTCGAAACATGCTGCTCATCAGCATCCAACTGCATTAAAATTCACCATGAAAGGATCTGATGTCTGTGCTTCTCATCTAGATTTGCGTTTCATGCAACATTTCACGGCGTTTTCGGATTTTACTTCTTCCCTCGCATGGCCTCTACTAGACCGAAGACGTGCAGGAAAACATTTGGAGAACAGGGCTTCATCTAAGGTCGCCGCAATGGACATATAAACCCAAGCTGCTTCACTTTGGCGACAACATACTGCCTCCATAGCTACCACTTACCAGATCAGACTCTTTCTTTGATGGTCGACAGTCACACGCGAATACTTGCTCCAAAATACCTCCTTCACGACTCACTCGAGATCAATCAATATGCCTTACACCAGCGTTAAATTTCCAAGCAAAACTTTCACTCTCGCAGCCAACCTCTATACGCCCGACAGCGCAGCCCCAAAACGCAGTCGTGTCGCAATTGTCGTTGTCCACCCCTTTGGCGGTGTCAAAGAACAAACCGCTGGACTTTACGCCGAGAAACTTGCTCAAAATGGCTTCATAACTCTGGCCTTTGACGCCGCCTACCAAGGAGCCAGCACTGGCGAGCCTCGGTACCTTGAAGATCCCATCCAGCGAGCCGAAGACATTAAAGCAGCCGTCACATACCTTTCCATGCTAGACACGGTCAACCCTGCGCGCATTGGAGCATTGGGAGTTTGCGCAGGTGGTGGATACGTTCCCTTCGCTGCACAAACCGATGCGCGGATTAAGGCCGTAGCAACGGTCAGCGCAGTTGATATTGGGGGACTCCTCACACGCCCATTCGGTGGGGGACCATTAAAAGATGATCTTAGGGATTCACTGGCCAAAGCTGGGGAGCTTCGCCTTGCAGAGGCCAAGGGCGAGAAAGCCCATCTGAGCCACATTGTACCGACCATGAAGCCGGGATCCGAATTTCCGGACCTGTATAAGGAGGGGTTTGATTATTACTGCACGCCCCGAGGGCAACACAAGAATTCGACTAACTGGTTCGCGTCGAGGAGCATTGATCTGATTGCCAACTATGACTCGTACCAGTTCAACGAACTCATCTCACCGCGTCCTCTTCTAATGATTGCTGGCTCAGCGGCTGACACGTTTTACTTCAGCCAGGATGCGATCAAGAAAGCTAAAGAGCCAAAGGAGCTTTTTATTGTTGATGGCAAGACTCATGTTGGCCTTTATGATGACCTTAGTGTGACTTTGCCGAAGCTGGTTGAGTTTATGGATGCACATTTGTGCAAGTAGATACTTCTAGATAGTCAATTTATCGTCGATAAGCCCTCATGAAGCTGTAAAAGATTGCTGCGGAAATATTTGCATTAGCCAAGGAGATCATATATTGCACTGGTGGTAGAAAAATCTTGAATATCGAATGAAATAACGCCAACATAGGAGCAAAGCAGCAAAAAGTTCGTGTTCACACTAGTGAAATTTCTCCAAGATACAATTGTCATGAATAAACGAGCCATGCTAGGTTGCTGAAGACTCATCGTGGAAGGATGGAAGAAAAAATTCCAAGCACGGAAGTAAACGAATAAAACATGGGCCAAAAATGGCGTCAATCGTATATCAAGATAAAAAGAAGTGGTGCAGGAGCATCTAACTTTACGCGTTTCCCAGCTGTGCAGTGCAGCCTTATTCTATCAAGCCACACATTCTTTTAGCAACGCTCAATATCATATCACACATTGAAGTAGACATAAGGCTCTTAATGAGAAGCTATCTTGAAGAGGAGGTATTAGTTCGCGCTTTATCCTTTCCATTTCTTTCGCACTTTGTTCTTGCATCTCAAGTTCTATGACCCTCCAGCTTCGAGAGGGAGAACTTGGCTGTCACATGTTCGCGGATATACTCAAGGAAGGGACGGTATGAAGCACAGCTGATCCGTATTCGAATTTCCTTGGATCTCGATGACTTTTGTCTCGATTAGGCTGAGAGTGCAGTGGACAGGCTTGCCATCAGATCTAAACCGCTTGGTAGTTGTTCGGTATTTCAAGATGGCTTGAAACAACTCTCACCTAGTCTTAGCAAGTTCTTATTTTATGCCCGAACGCTGTCTCGATGGAACTAGCACCTTTGTTTAGACTTCACCGTATAGTATGATATCACGCTGTCTCAACCCCAAAACCGCTGCTCACGGGATCTACTCGATCAACCAGCCCAAAAAGCGGGCAGTGACGTATTATATACAGCATCTACGCAATTCTTTCAAGCTAGGAAGTTGTACGAAGTATATGGGGAGCCCAGCCTGGCCATCTTCAGGAGCAGTCGTACTAGTGTTGGGCGAAGAATGGCAGAACGTAAATGCAGTCACTTCGAGACAGAGCACCAAGTACATCACGCAGGCTCATGATACTGACACCGATACAGTCCGCCGTTCGGAGATGAGAATTCTATGCGGATGGAAGAACATGTCGTTGGCATTAGGTTTGTGAAAGTTGAAGAAAGAGAGGCAGAACAAAGGCTGCGCACGTGCCGCAAGTGGGTCGGAGCGGCCAAGAGCGAGATTTTTAGGCGAGATTTGCTACAGTAAGGTGCCACATCTATTCGCACATGGTCCGTGTAAACCCACTTATTTAACCAACCACAATTCTCAACGAGATTTTTAAAAGAAATGATTGGCTGATGAGCATGGACCATGTGCGAATAGATATGGCACCCTACTGTATGCGTGTCATGTATCAGGATAAGCAGATTTGCAACAATTCAATCCCTCCCTCTGCTCCAAATCAGTTTGATTTCTTGTCTTATATTAGTAGGCATCTGGAAATGTAAACATCTTTCGAGAGGCTTGTGGAGTTCTCGGTATCGGAAAAATAGTCAATTCGAGCCGAGGAAACATAAAACAGAAACTGTATGAAGAGTAGAGAAACTATACAAAGGATCGAGTGTTTACAGAGAACTTCTTCTACATCGAAGCGCGACTACATGAGGTATCGAGTCTAGATAAGAACACTCTGGTGCCGAGGACCCTGTCGAGGAATGTTAAGAATACCGAGGATTATTGAGATATTCCTGCTCTCCAAACTTCCAGGAGGTAACGGACCATTTTTCCTCGATCGGTTCGATTTATAACAAGCCGCGCTCAGTATTTAGTTCATTACTATTTAAACCTCAACTCAAGTGGCCGCCGCACCATTCTCTTTACTAAGGTCTCCGTTAGCTCTTTGCATCGGATGCCAATGTCCTCATCGCTAGAAGCATTCAAAAGGAACCTCTCCCCACCCTTCCGCCACCCTTTGTCACACCACTTTTGGTCGAAGATATCGGGAGAGAAGTTTCGTTATTTCAGAGTGATACAAATGGCCTGATGATTGCGGCAATCCCCCTGAGGATTTGTTCTAGCATAACAAGCTATCACGAAGCTAGCTCGGTGAGTACTCTCGAATTTACAGTTATGGCCTCTGGCCCGTTTGTAATAACAAATGACTGATCTCAATATATCGCAGTTTAGAGACAGTCAACCTTCCTTTCTTAGAAGGATGTGTAGTCCAGAAAAAGTCCTGTTCGACCTCATTCTCGACCGGGTTTTCCAAACATTTCTTTCACCGAAGTCCTCTCCTTCGAATGTCCCACCTGGACCCCATATCTAGACATACTTCCTCGACATCTTCATTTGCCGAAGTCCTCCTCAAATCCCTACGTCGATGCTCAATGTCACAAATTCACATGACACCAGATTGCAGAAAGAAGTTCAAATTCTAAAGCACAAAGCACAAAAGCATTTTATACAGGTTTCGAAGGGCCTGGCCAACCCATTTGACGTATAAAATCCTGTATCGCTGAGCTGTAGTGTGATAGAATAGAAGGAGCTATGCGAGAGAAGAGAGAAATACGACACAGGGCTGAATGGGCGTCTGTGGAGCCTGGGACATAAAGCACGGGCAGTAACACCAAAGATCGGGTTTAGACGAGCAACCAATTCCCGCTTGAGCGCAAGATGCGGTCCGAAAGTTGGACACCTTTTTCTCCTAAGAACGGCACCAAACTTAATTGTCACTTGGCTGGGATTATCCTCTCTAACGTCCTACCGAGTCATTATCCTGCGGAGGGTTTGGAAGAGAGCACATCTGAAAGCCAGAGAAGTAAGACAACTTCAATGTCTGAAGTCGCCGAAAAACCAAGGGTGAGACTACCTTTTAGTATATCAGACGCACGACGGTTAACATTAGCAGCAAAATTCAAAGCAATTCGATACCATATTCGACCTCGAATCAACTTCTTGGTGTCGGTGCTGCGCATCCTCGAACACAATTTCCTGCAAAGGCCTCAAGCAATACACGAACATTTGTATGTCTTGGTATTTGGTATTGGAACTCTCTCGGTTGTCAGTCTGAAGGCAGAATCAACGCAGGTATCGGAGGGCTTGATTAACCCGTCGATGTGTAAATTCCTGTAGCCCCTCTGCCATCAGCTGCCCAGAGACGACCAGTATCCGCCCCAAGAACAGAAGTTTCAGGAAAATCCCGAAGCTTCTATTGCATCAACGCGCAACGCGCAACGCCAGCTGCCATGCAATCAATGCCTCAGCCAACCAACAGACGCAGTATTCGAAGCTGATGGAAGTGAGCATCAGCGATGAAAGGGAGAAAGCTGGCGGGACTGTTATATGTGAGATCGCAGAATCGGTCTGGCACGTCTGGGAAGCTGGGAGATGCGTGAGGTCTGATTGTCTGAATGGAGGAGTTGGGGGGATCCGCTGTGCTCGTGATAGAAAACCAAGAGTGCGCAAAAGGCCTGGCCACCCTTTCTGCGAAGTATACTCCACCCTCTTCTATCTAGAACTAGCAATAAGAAATTGATCTCTTCGTCCTCTTTCCTCGAAACCCAACGAGTGGTGTTCACGTGATATGCAAGGTAATGCCCGGATTAAAGTTTATTCGGCCCGAGACATTTACGGGTGGATAAATTGCAGCCCGGCCGACGACCTATCTCAACATGACTTGCAGCTCACAGACGTCCTCAACTATGCCAACGGATTTCTGTTGGTTTGCGGTCTCGTGAAGTGATGCACTTTGTATTAGCTGGAAATCCCGGCCTCGCAAATCAGAGCTGCACCCTGTGAGGGCAACGCATCGCGTTTCCCCAACCGCAACCGCAGGATTCAGACATCTCAAGCTGCAACGTGCAGCTCTTTAAGTGCTTGGCATATCAGGCACAACTGTCATTTGAATGAAACGCTCCAGTTCATGACATGTGTACCCAGGCTTGAAGAGAGACATTTCAAGAGTGCATGTTCACCAAGTGGTCCCCAACGTTTATTCCTACATCGCCTATTTTATTGGCTTTGTCTACTGAACTTCGAGAACATGCTTTCAGACGCGGATACTTTAGGCACACGCAGACGTTTGTTTGATTCATCTGGGGCTAACGAAAAGATACCCATTATCACCTGCCTTGTCTCCTCTGAATTTGATATGTATCACACATTTAACCAGTTTATATCCTTAGCATAGCAATTCAACTTCCCTCTCAGCCCCATTTGCTTTGATTCCCCCCACTCGATCACCGCCATGCCGGGAAACAGCCCGCGCGTGCCCAAGCGCGACGACAAAGCCAACAATGATACCACGGAAGATAGCGACGATTCCAATGAGCCTGAGCCTCAACCCTCTTCTCCGACGGCTACAACATTCACCGCCCTACAAAGAGGTCCCTTGGCATTGCAGGTAACTATTACTGCGACTGAAACTTCCCCTGATGCCACAGCTGGGGAGTCTTTTGCCATCGAAGGAACTCTCACTCCACCCCAGGGACAGTCGAACCCCACCGGATTGTCGTTCACTCTCCGGGGAACAATAACTCCGATTACTCAGATGGCTTCTAGACTCCGAGGGCTCGCTATTACTTCGACTCCGCGACCCCGACTTGTAGATCGTCAGGCAGGCGCAAGACAAGTGACCTGGAGTAGCGACGATGGAGAACCTCACATTCCCGCCTCCAGGAGTCGCGGTCGGCCTCGCGGATCTCGGGGCCGAGGCCGTGGAATGAGAGTGTTGACCGTTATGACCCAACCCTCTTCTCACTCACAGGCATCTAGCCTTTTAACACCTACGCCCAAAACCTTTACACCACCAATATCCGACCGACCAACCTCCATGGCCCTGTCCTCTTCTCTCCCACACGCATCTACCATGACAGCGCCTACTTTTCACACCTTTACACCACCCAGATCCCACGCGCCAACATCCACTGTGTCGGGATCAAAGCGTGCACGTAATCAGTCTTTATCCTCGTCCTCAGACGACTCAATGAGATCTCGATTGAAGAAAAGGGCCAAGGATTCCAATGGAGAGACGAGGTCAGCACAACGTCACAATAGCAGCAGATCGAGTATGGTCCAGCCTTCGGGCGGCATGCAGGCAGAGCCAAATTCACGCCGACCTGGCGGCCAAGCTGCAACGCTACTAGCAACTCCCTTCTCAAATGCAGTCCCCGGCTTCTCAACGTCAGCAACACCGTTTCGGCCACAAGAACTGGGATCACCGGCTACAACAAGTCCTCAGGCCTGGCAGGAACACCCTACATTTGGTTCGTTCACTTCCCTCCGAAGCCAAGCTTTATACACGCTGACCCAATCGCTAGGCATGCACGTCGAACAACGACGCACGGCTTCGCCGGACGAGGAGGAAGAAGACACCAAAAATTGATGTCATAGTCACTCCTCCCATCCTTGTCCTGTGGAACAGTGTGCTGCACGTTAGTACATTCAGGTGCACTTTTCATCCTTCTTTATTGATCTGATATTTCTCCTTGAGTTGAGATTGAAGATGAGATCTAAACATGGAATTGAGATGTTAGAGATCCTGAGTTTGCATTTAGAATTAAGAGTTTTTGAAGTTGCATTTGGTGTTTATTATCTGAAATTGAAATTTGGTTCGGGTTTTGGAGTTGAATTTGGGACAAGGACTTATTGAAATTGCACTTGGTATTCTAGAATGGAAATAAAAATTGGAACACGGGGTTGAGAATGTCTTTATGTGTAAGTGTTCAACAGAATTTAGATCAGTAAATCGAGCTGGAATCCTCGGTAGCAACAGAATATGGGGCAAGAAATCTCAAGTGTGCAAATTGCAACAGGTCAAGTGTCGGGCACGATCTAGAGCAGTAATTTGTTTGGGGTGCCCGTGGATAGTGTATTTCATGACTGGCTCGAGAAGATATGGTGTTTGGGCGTGGGAAGGCCGGATCAAAACGCAACCCGCTGTTTCAAAGGAGACACACCTCTATCCTGCCACTCTTCTCAGTTCCTACCCTCCGAAGCAAATCCCACCGTTCTCAATATGTCTGAACCTCTGCACATCATTTGGGCTCAATGCGCCTTCTTATCTGTCAGCCCAACCGTCTTCTTCCTCCTGATCAAGCCTGCCATGACATCCTTTCCCTGCTTCTTTCCTTCTGACGAAGGGCCAGCAATGGTTTCCTTCTTCTTCCTGATCAAACCTGCCATGACATCCTCTCCCTGCTCTTTTCCTCCTGATAAAGGGCCAGAAATCATTTCTTTCTTTCCCCCAACCGTTCCCACCGACTTCACCTTCTTCGTTGGGGTTTTTGGCTTGCTCGCACGTGGGTGAATCACGACAAAATGCACGATTTTCTGCATCTCCGTATAGGAGCGCAGGATCGTAGCTTTCATCAAGTCCATGAAAACATCTCTCGAGTTTACGTCCATCCAAATACGAAGTTTCTGCATCTGGTTTTCTTTCGCTCCCCTACCACCTGCATCTCATGTATTAGCAAGTCACTGATCTCATAGACTCCCGCAGGTCGCACTTACATATAGTGGCTTGGCCACTTTCCCAGAATCCTTTGAGGGCCAGTTTCGAGACTTGAGTAAAGCTTCTCTTATCTCCAACAGCGTCGAGAAGTTTGGCAATCTTCTCATCAACATGTGCTCTCTGGATGAATTCTTCAGGGTCCTGTAATTCCAGAAACCCGGCAACGAACTCGTGTGCGAACTCGTCTATGAGAGCAAGAATCGGTTCTCTCGCGGATATTATTCTAAGAAACGTCCAAACACGTCAGTGTCGTCACCATAGTAAGAACGGTTACTTACACCTCGCGATTGAAGTCAAGATTTGCCACGAACGAGGCCGAGATCGAGTCCCCTTTCTGTAACGCCCCATGCTTGCCTACTTTGAGCCTCAAAGTATTGTATGGCAAGCCTCCGAGCTGAATCTCCACCAAATTCTTGACCGACTGTTGCCAGTCAGCTGCAGAGTGTATTGCCTTTTTCCTTAGAGTGGTGACTGAGCTCAGGTATTGCGGATCTTCCATGAGGCGTTCAGCCTCTTCGCACAGAACAATCTTCCCGTCGATATTGAACTGTCGATCCTAAATAGATAAATATCAACTCAAGTCTCCCTGAGGGTGCAAGAATTCAAGGTGACATACCTCATTCAATTCACCACCGTACTCCTCTTGTATTTCTAGCTTCGTGAGAAGCTCCGCAAGTTGATCGGCCATGACCTGGATCTTGGTATTTGCATAGACTTTGGGGTTCGAATTGCTATTTGCACAGGAGGCGGTCTGAGTGCCCCACGTGAATACTTCTTGGAGAAAGCCCTTCAAGATGACTTTCCCGCCCAACCTATGTGCTAACTTCCTGTGCATTCTGAAAATTTCCAGAAAGACCTGATTCGCACCTGTACGCAACAGTTTCCAGAGCTAAGCCCCACGATGACGATGTGTAAGTGATTGCATATTTTAAAGGTGGTACAATAAAGCGGCTACAGGCAGCATCAACAATCGAGAGACATACCTGCGCCAGGCTGGAGATTTATCGCCTGAAGACATTTGAGGAATAACGCGGAATGGAATATGTTAAAGAGCTTGCAATGCAGAGCGAGTCCTGGACCCAACACGCAATAACTAGAGCTCGAAGCCATTCAGAACATCAACTAACACGTTGTATCCTTTTCTCTAATTCGCACTCGGAACACGTTCTGGAAGGTCGCAGGCGGGCAGTCTTAGAGCCTGGATAATGAAACACCCAGTGTCAAGTTTGCTCGTCTAGCAATGGTGCCCACAATCCAGCTCGAAACTCCCTGAAAATGCCGTCTCGTGGCTTCTACACCTACGAAGTGTGAATCCGGGCCCACATCCCCATATTTGGAAATATGCAGGATTTTGCTGCTACCCTTGACAACCAAGGCTAGGCAGCACTAAATACAATCAGCTAGTCTTTCGTGGAGCAAATTTGAAGTCTGAAACAGTGAACTGGAAAGACTATAAAAGAACCTTCTCTGAGCAGGCAATCAAAGTTTCTGGACAATGATCGACGCTCTGTAAGACCGGTATGTTCTCCTAGTAGAAATTTCCTGCGAGATCGAGCTACGCAGAAGCAAGTGCCTGTATCTGCAACTAGTGGAAATGACGCTTGATGGTAGAGATGCATATAAGGCGAAGTAAGCACAAATGAAAACTCGTCAAACTTGTTGACCGGACTTGCGCAACTCAGCGACGCAACAGCCAAACACCGCAACTCTCTGCAAAAGCCATTCGTTGGCACATCCAACAATCGGCACTCAATATGTCTTCGGAAGGCAAGAATCTCGTGCCGGCACGTCGCACCGCAATATGGCCGAATGCGGATGCGGAACAACTCCAGGTCTTCTGTGTTGAACGAGGACTTCTCGCAGCCGGTATCGCCAAAACGGATCTCCCGAAAACCCTGGACATGAGAGCTTTCCTGATGTGCTGGGAGTGGGGCTTATTTAACGAGGATACTACAATTGACGAAGATATTCTGAACTTGGTTAAGAGATGGTTCGAGATGAAGCCGAACAGTGTAATTGAGGCCGAGGCAGTGAAAAGAGGTATTGTACTTGGCAAAACCAAGGGAGAAAAAGCCAAGGCCAAAATCATTGGTCAACTCTTAGACCAGGCGATTCAAGACGGGGAGGTCGCTCGTCTAGAGGCAGTAGAAGCGGGAGTTGGAGAAGAAGATGAGGTGTGGAATGGGTTGGCTGGCTGGAGCACGGAAACGGGCTCAGATATGAACATGGACGAGGACAACGATGCCCACGAGGAGGAGGAGAAGGAGGAAGGGGATGAGGAGATGGAGCTGGACATGCCCTCTGGTAGTGCTCATCAGCGACAGTACCCGCTGCGTTCGCTGCAACTCCACGGAAACGTTACGGTCTCCACCCACCAGTAACCAGAAGATAACCACGAAGCTCGAGACTCCAAGGGCAAAGGCAGAGAATCCTCACTTGAGGAGAACAAGCCCAACCTATAATCTACTAACACGGTTGAGGGTCTGAAATCACGTGCCGATTCGCAAACCCGATCTTTTTCCTCGGTTCGCACGCCAAAATCCCCAAGTAGCGTGGATGGTAGCAAATTCTTCGCTAGTCTGAATCCGGAGGCGCAGGCCAAACTGTCTGTAGCAGTTGCCCTGGTTTTTGCGAAGCAAAAAGCCGTGGAATCAGTCACAGCGCGTGCCAGAGCTAGGGATGCTGAGAAGAAGCTGAAGGAACGCATCAAACTCCTGGTAGCCGACTTGACAACTTCTTCGCAGGCGTTGGACGCAGCAAATGACGAGTTTGAAGCTGCAAAGCGCAAGCGAGCACGGGCTGAGAACGAGCGACATGAAATCGAAGAGCGGTTAAGGAGAGCAGAAGAACTCGACATGGAAGGCCAGGTGAAGGCTGCGCGAGACACGGATCACAACGGCGCTGAAGAGAATATGGTAGTAGAGTATGGAAAGAGGGCTGAGTTGAACGAGGCGGTCGTCGCTTTCTTGGAGGTCCTTCACGAGTTCTAGTGCAGCTGTCCAATACGAAAAGTAAGTGTTGACATGGATGGATTAACACGATCTGACAGTTGCATTAGCATAGGTATTGGCCTTGACTTTGGCGGTCGCATAGCTTACACTAGCCTAAGATTGGTTTTTGAGGCTGGGGATTGGTTATTATTGGGCTTTGTCTGGGTTTGCGCTGCTTGATATTTCCCAGCGTTGAAAGCAGGAAACTTGATCTCATATAACAGCAATGACGGAGGACCTTGCATTTATTGGCATTTCGATAGGCTTCAAACAGAAAAATAAAAAAAAAGGATTAAAAAAAGGAACAACGCAATATACTATGAGATTTAGATTGTAAAATATCGTGTTCTACTTGTAATTGTTCTTGCCTGGATCCAAAGTGATCGAACACGGGCGCAAAAGGCTGTCAGCTGCTTGCCTCATCGGACCACTGGGTGCCGCAGTCCTTGCTAAACTTGCGCTTTCGATTATATGCAAGCTTCCAACTCAATATAACGCCCCAATCAAACCCAGCTTCTCTGATCTGTTTAGCCTGCTTCCATGTGATGTCGCTATAATCGATAGTATCACCATCAGCTCGGCAATGTTCCTTGTATACCTGCCAGCATTTTCCCGCATGTATAATGTCTTGGAGTCTAGCGTCCTCAGAAATTAATGGGTGTGAATCTCTGATATGCGCCCAGTATCCAGGGAGAGACTTGAATGTGCTGATCGTGGGACAGTGGTTGCAGAAGAATTGTGGCGGAGGCTGCGCAACTTGCACATCACGGATAACGGATGTCCTGTGGGCAAGTTCACTGGTGATGGACTCCGCAAAGGTGATAGGAAGCGTTATTTCAAAGGTAGCAAATGGATGATCTGCTGGAGGCTGGATTGTGGGAAGCTGAAGACCTCTGGCTTGGCCGACAACCCAGAATTGAATGAGAATTGCTTCAAGCGGAGTTAATGCTGCGTGCTAGAACTCGGTCAGAGGGTCATGCAAGGCAACCGAAGGCTCTAGACATACCTGCAATAGGCAAGGTTTCCCGGTGCTTTAGTGCTTCGCGCAGTACTTTGGAATTGGAATAGCCATAGCCCGGAGATCTTGAGCAGTAGTGTGACATGATTTGCGACTCTTATTCAATTCCAATGACTCATAGCATGAATGAAAAGGGTTGATACATAATCCAAGATGGCATAAGTGAGATCCCTCCACGGGCAAGAATGAACTGATGCCGAGGAAGTTGTTAAACTCTACACTAGTGTGGGGTCCGCTCTTAAACCACGTCGCCGCTCGTACCCATGTCGTTGCGTGATCAAGCATTGAAAAGACCTATTGCTTATCAGCTAACGTTCTCTTTTACGTGTCGAGCAGAGGCGGATAAATATACCAGGCGTGCACTGTCGAGACGAGAATACACGTCAAGGCTGAAGGTCTTCATGATGTGAGCTGGATTAAGATCTGACCATAGTAGTGGGATTAGCACACACGTCCCCGAATGTCCTGGAGTTACGCCCCATTTGGAGAGAAGGTGAGCTTCCCGTGCTTCAAACCTCCGTCTGCCATTTACTGATAACCACTCCAAACCTTTTATTTGGCCAGGGGTAGTCCGAGATTGAGTTATGGCGTATGTGGGGACCTCTGAAAGACGCCACTCGGGCAGAGCACCACGATCGTGGATCCTGTTCCCAAGAGGTACCAGACTGCTTTGGTTCGGTGCCGTCAACGTTCTTGATTCGGTTGTTTTTGACTGTGATGGAGCTTCGGGCGATTCGTATATTGCAGCGTCTGTCTCGCACGAATCTCCTGCGGTGTTTGTATCTGGAGGCAAGCTTATACGTCTAGCGTCTATCGTTCTTTGCAAAGGTGTCTCGTGGGATATGGTAATGGCAGGTGCCATAGTCGGATCGAGCGAGATTACAGAGACATCTGGACTGCCTTGAGGAGGAAGCTTCTTATATCGGGATTGCCATGAGGAAGCGGTGTGCCGTGGATTCTGTTATCATATTAGCATTAATACCACTTGAATAAACAGAATAGCCAAGGAAACATATAATCGATTCCAATGCTTCGAAAAGCTTTAAGTTGAGCTGTAAACCTTGAGTCTCCGCCTTTTCTACCCATTGGATTAAGAATTGATTATCACGATCCTCAAATTGAACGCGGCGTCTAGTAGAGAGTTCATTTCCATGTGGACCCTTTCTTCCAGCCGGATTACCAAGGTTATCATGGAGTCGGCCGTTCTCGTTGAGTGTGATACCAAGGTGGGAGATCAAGTTCAGATCTAGTCTGTTCGAGTCATCTGAGCTCTCCATATGTTCTTCTCTCACGAATTGTTGTGATATGAATGAGAAGCTACTCGAAGTTCTTACTATCCCAAGGTGCGCTTGTTGATTTCATTGCTTGCTAACTTGCAAACGAACTGTAAGCTCGATGTTTGATGCAAGTCCCCGCGTCAAGTCTAGGTGGCCCTGCCCTACTTCGGAAGACAATATCATATTCATGAACTTTTCTTTCAAAGGACTTGTCGGTGAGTACATCAATCTGCTCCAATGTTCAAGGTTACAGGATCCAGGAGTTCTCGTAAAGCATTCACAAGATAGAGTGGAAAGCACGGGTCAGTTTAATGCTTTGAGCCCCCGGCAGTTCCATACACTCTGTACTTGTTCGGGTGAAACTATTGGTGAGGAAATTGTGTACGGGCTCCAGGCTCACTCCAGCTAGAGTTGGCGCAGTCTGAAACGAATTGGTATTATTAAACAATATTGGTTGAAGATGAAAGTTTACCTTGCATGCTCTCGCGGGCTTGTGTTCTTAGAAGTATCCACGGGCCAACCGCCACACACGCCTCAACCGCCCACTAAAATATTGCGATCTTTTGAAAGTACTTAGAAATTTTTAAAAACTTGTTAGTATAGGGTATTGAGATCGCTGATAGCGAAACTGGCCTTACTTTTATATTATTGTGTTATTGTTGTAGTGGAATTTGGGTTTGAGCAGTTGAAGGGTTTAAGCAGTTGGCTATAGTAGTGAATGCTTCTACTTCGTACTGCACACACACCGGAGTGAGGGAATCACAACGCCCAAGAAAAAAACAAATCCCTTCGCAGTCTGACCAGCACTTTCAATGTTGGATGCTCACGCGTTAGAGGAAAGGTAAGATGTAATTTATGGGTTTAAGGGATGTGCTTTAGCTAATGGATGTCTTTAGATGAAAATTGGCTCCCGTTCCCCACAACCTTCCTAGTCAAACACCACCACCACCATGACGACGTTCATTTGCCTTCGCAGACTCGTTAATGATCTTCCTCCTCTCCGCGCGAGCAGTTCTTAGCAGTATCTGCCAATGATTCGCGATTGCTCGTTGTACTTGGTTGCTTGCACTGGGACCAGAGCTCAGCCGGTGTATATGCCGCAGCCAGCACAAAATTTGATAAGCGGTGCAGCACAACGCAGCCGTATGCTTCGCCTCGCCCCAGTTTTCCCACCAACGACTGGCATACCTGCCGTGCTGGACAAGGCGTACGATGAATCTAATGTCGTGGTCGTCGGCAGACCAGTTGGAGGTATTGACAAGGTCTTCGGTATATCTTGCAGCTTTCGAGTGCAGTGCCAGCACTGAAGAGTTGATCAAGAATTTGGCTGAAGACCGTTTCCTACCAGGAGCGACTTCACCGCCAGCGTCGAGGTACTTTTGCTCTTCCATACGTTTAGTGTCTAGTTGTGCAGCGCAGTATGCTTCACAAACATCAAGAACCCAGTCCTGACACAACCAAGCAAGAAGTTCTTGCTTGTTCCGAACACCTAACCGGTCACGAATCGCCTTCTCCGAGTGCCACTGCCTCTCAGGTAAAAATTCTCCCAAATCTTGGAACTGCGCCGCACTCGTTGCTGTCGGTGGATTTGACAGGGAGTCCCGACAGCCCCCATGCTGCGTATCTTCAATGGGACTGGAGGTTGGTCCACTCATGCCGTATGAAGCGCGGTTGTAGGTGTTCCCTTGCTGTCTCGAGCTCCAAGCGGATCCGGAATGACTTTCGCCTGAATGTGGATAGTCTTTAGTCGCTCTCAATGTTCTTTCGTGTGCAATTGCTCTTAGGCTTTCATCTGCAAGTGCAAATGTGTACGGATTCTCTTGTCTGATAGCTGCGAGGAGTTCCATATCCAAAATTGTAGATCTTGTGCAAATATCGGGCAATGCTGATCTGCTTTCGAACCAGTGGTGGTATGACAGATTGCCGACCAACGTTCCGTTGTTGTTAATAAGTGCTTTGAAATTTGAGAATTCGTTTATGAAGGCGTCGAAGCATGGAATCTCGATTTTCTATTTCCACTGTATCAGAGTCCAGAGGTACGCGCAGAGCCCTTTGAACACTTCCATCTGGAGATCAAAATTGTGCAGAGCTTCAAACCGGCGGTATGTATGGGTCGTGATGAGGTTTCTCTTCTTCGCCGCGATGCCTGCCAACGATGGTCTTCCGACCTTGCGATTCTGTTTCTCCATTTTCTCAAGGTGTTTGCTCGTGCTTAGGCGTTCTTGTTGAGAGGCAAGATCCTCACCCGGGCAGTCTCGTATGGCATAGAAGCTTCTGGATATGCTAGGATGCCTGTGCAGTCCATCCACTCTACCTAGCAGGTTCTCGCATCCTTTACGTACTTACAAAATTTTTCTCCTCGACCCTACTCCCAGTGATGCTCCGTTTTGGATTCGATGACTCGCAGCCGTGATTCCGTCCGAAAGATTGCAAGGCTCGTAGTAATCCATCCCTCAAGCAGAGTGGGCAGTATTAGGAGCAGTTGAATTCTGGAATGATCTCTTCAGATGTCATAAAGCTTGTGTCTCGGCATTTAGAACCACGGGGAATTGGTTTGGAAGAAAGAGTCTGGGAATGTTAGCTAATCTATGAAGGATGATTTATATCATGGTCTCTTGGCGAACGACACCTCGCTCAACGATCGGAATTCGTTAATTCATCGAGCACAATGTTCACACTAAGCAGATAGGGGGGTAGAGCTCTGGCAGGAGTATCTCTGCCAGGATGAGAATAAGAAAATTCTCGGTCCCAGGACGGTAGATCATCGAGGTGGATCTTTGTGATATCGATCTCTTGTACACAAGGCATAAAAGCATTTCATATAATTTTTGGAGGGTTGAATTAATCCGTTTGACGTGTTAACGCCTATATTGCTGAATTGCCATGTGATGAAAGAATAAGTTTTTAGAGGCACGGGGATGAAAGCAGCCACAGAGGGGTGTATGCGATTGCTGGTTTGCTTTAAAACGCTTCTTCCCTAGACAGCATGTATTCTCCGTGGATAGAGATGGGAGAGATGGGAGAGATGGGAGAATTCAGAGGGATCAGGGATCCGATGATGCAGCAGAATAGTCGTAGTGCGCAGAAGGCTTGGCCACCCTTTCAGCGAAGTAGCTCCCAGGTTTTCTTCAACCATGCAGTATAGCAATGAGAAGTTGACCTCCTTATAATCCCTGTCATCAATTTGCCAACTTCCACCTCATTCCATTGCACTCAGCCGCCTGTTAGTCACGTGATGCTCGGACTAAAATTGAAGCCGATCCACCACCTTAGGCATTAATACTTTGGTGGAGGATGGAAGCTCTCTTCACTCTTCACTTTTTATAGACTCGTCCAGTTCAACAAGGTCCTCCACCATGAGTCTACAACTTATGATTTGATTGAGGGTCGTAGTTCTGCCAGTTTCTAAACACGCAAAGCCGCGTACCTCACATACTTCAGAATTCCAAGCCCTGTAAGCTGCAGATGAATTAATAATTGATGCAACCTCCTGCTTGTATGCCCGCACTGCGGAAAGTGAACGTGGATTGGCCCGCTTGCGCGAGCTCAAGCGATGCTCAGAAGGTACGCAAGGTTGTGTGCAAAATACAAGAAGACTTCAGTGTGTTCTGAAGTATGCAGGATGGCAAATGGGATGAAGTTCCCCTGGGGATCACCTACATGAAGATGTGAGACAATATGCATATAGCAAGGATCAATTGGCAAATCAAGGAGGACGTGCTTGATGGCTGACCATTTCTAACGCTCACATTCAATCGCTCTGTCTCGCCTTCAAGCATGGAAAATGTCAGACGCGTGATTTTGGACTACTTGGATGCCTGACGAGTGGATATGCCCTGACCACTTTCACCTACACTGATTACTGTCTTGCTTTTCAACGTTCGATTTGCTGCAGCTTGCATTCCTCGAAATGTCTTTATAGTTGTGGTTAGATAACTTGATTTGATTCGAGGCTGGAGTAGTCCACTCCGTGTGCCAGTCTATGCACTTCTTGTGTCAAACGTCAGGCCTTTGATATCTTGGCTATTCTGTAATTCCCCGACTTTCCGTTTTGAAAACTCCAACTTTCATCTCAGTTGAACGACTAAATCATTTATTCACTCTCACTCTCACTCTCACTCGCGATCACACCATCCAGACTTCCTCCTGACTATCATGGTGAGGAAGCTCCCATGGGATAAATCACCCGATCCTAAGGGAGATTTTCAAAGTCAAGTATCCCAAACTGCGAAACCCGCCCGCCGATAAACCACTTTCGATCGGCAGCCCGGCGCGGAGCAGCTCACATATGATGGAGTCCAGAATCCTCCTCCCTTGGCTTCCATAACCTCATCTCTTGCCTCACCTTCGCCAACTCACCGAGGAAGCCTACTCGACTGGCAACTAAATACTAGACATATTCAAGGGGAAGATGCGGATGTTGAGCCCTCCCAGTCTCAACGATTAACCTCCCTGCCACAAGTCAAAAATCAACGTCGAAATGTCCTGACTACGGCAATTCGGAGCCTTTTCCATATACCCTCACTTGAAGAGGGAAATCAATCCCGAATCATTGAATCCAATCAAGGAGAAGAGAATCAGCACATAGACGGAATGCGACAAGTACGAGCTCCACGTAAACGAGATGATCGCTCTGCTCCTAATTCATGGGAGGCATGTGTCCAAGAACCATAACGCCAGGATTTTCCGTACCTTACCAATACCCAATTTGAAGTCAACCTTCGGATGTTTTGGGAATGGGACTCAAATGGTCGACCGGCTTTGGGAGCTGGATCTGAACGACGTCCCACCCGTAACCTCACTTTTAGCACTGGTAACCGTTCGAGGATTTCGCGACTCGATAGATCCATTTCTCCTCCACCGGTATCGAGACGTTTGCGAAGAGAATCTCCGACGAGATTGGATGACGAGAATAATCTCGTCTTCAGGAATAATGTACAAAAGCCGGACAGAGAGCCAAGCATGGCCTCAATATCACTGAAAGATGGTGGTAGAATGAAGAGGAGTTCGGGCTGCTTGCAGGCCGAGCCTGAGCCTGCCCCAAAGAGACCTCGGCTTCTATCCCCACACTAACGCCTGAGTTCAAGTGTAATTCCCTCGTTCTTGACTACATCTCACCCATTCTCTCCATCTGCACAGGGCTCTGGCTTACCGGCTATACCTACTCATCGGGATTGGAAAGCAGTCCATCGGTATAGTAAGTTGATTGCATTCTAAAAGCAAGGACATACGCGCTGATGTAGCCCCTAGGATTGAACCTCATGGGACGCAAACATGCACCAAGGTCGCAAGCTATAGTTCGCGAGATCTTGAATTTCCGTCGCGAACCTAACAACGTGAGTATAACATATATTCTCTTTCCTTCTCAGAAGCTAATCAATGTTCGTGCTGCAGGAGTTTGATCCTAATGCAATAAGTGTCTATAATGCATCTAATGTGTTAGCTGGATATCTACCCCGCGATCACGCGGCGCGATTAGCTTCATATCTGGTATTCAAGACGTAAATGGTAGTCAGATAGGCACTGCTAATTGTTCTGTCAGGATTCAGGCCGAATCCGACTCACAGGCGAGACTGTTGGATGCGGTAAGCAAAGCAATTGGCTGTCTAAAGATGCAAGAATCGAGGTCACTATTCAGAGTTGGGATGAGTCTCTGGATGTGAACAAATTGATCCCCACGCCGTTTGATTACCACACTCGACGCGGGGGTAGAGACTCTCCTGAAGAGCGAACACCCTCTCCGGACGTAGAGGATGAGGAGGATTAAAAGGAGTTATGAAATTTGATGCAGCTTTGCAAGGGCCTTCCACGGGCTCATTTGGACTCTGCAAAATGGCTTCCTCTGAAATTTGGTACTGATATGGCTGTTTGATTATGCTGCATTCTATTGGGCCTGGTTAGTTATGGTTTTACTTCTGCATTAACAAGGTATGCTTAAGGCATGGTTGGGAGTTCAAATTGTTCACGGTGACTTGGCGAGGCTTTGATTTTATCTTTTCTGCTTTGATTTTGTTGAATTTGGATTCTGCATGGGTAAGATAAGCTTTGGGTATAGTGGATAATTCAGATTGTTAACAATGAGGATGCGAAGGTTGGAAGTTATCTTATTTGCTTTGATCTTATTGATTTTAGGTTGAGTCAGTCACCTCGTTAATGTTTAATTCTCACCTACATCAATGGAGAGAACGCAAGAGAGCAAAACATTCCAGACTTACCTCGTGATTGGCCTACGCAGCAGGACATAGGCGTTTAACCAATCCACATTTGCCCAGGACCAGATTGATGCAATACCGTAGTGGGAAAGAAAGTCAGGGGAGACAGGATAGTTCAGAACCGTATATTTATAATAGACTCACCCTGGTTTCGGCCTGGGATTAATTTGGACGGAGCGCGGCGGTGTTAGAGAAGACGATCGTAATATTGGAGAAGGGACAATTTGGACCTCAGAAGTACGAGTATTTGACTGGAAGATCGGATTTGGACATTGGAGAGATGCCGAGAAAACGGTCTTGCGAGCTAGGTAGGGCGGAGGGAATCGAGGCCCGATGGACGAGAAGTGGTAATAGGGGATGCTTCGGGCAACGCGGCCTGAACGACGTCGATGCGAACTGTTCTAATGGGCTTGGAGGCAGACCTGGGGGCTTGCGCCAGGATCGGCGGTAGTATAGTACAGTACAGTTAGTTGCATTAACCTGTGTAAAACGCGCTAATTTCGCGTCCCCCCCAATTTTTCATCGCGCACACCCCTCAATTCTTCTCAACCATATAACTTCTATGAAACACGTCTAATTATAAAGGTAAGTAACTCAAATTAAAGCTCTCAATGGGGTCTTTCTAACTACTAAAGGAATTATACCTGTGAGGCTTTCTAAGCGCGATAAAGAGCGCATTAATAAAGTACTCCGTGATAACCCTAATATTAACTTAAATGAGCTTATATATATTTTTCAGATAACTTATACTATTATATAAAGGTAAAGGGTATCTCTATGGACTTAAATAATACTAGATTATATACTAAATAAGGGCGGGAGGCCCTCTATTATTATAGACTAAATTCGCGACTATATATTAAATATTATTAAGTATAACCCTATTATTTATTTAGATAAGATTATAGACTTTATCTTTATAGAATTTAGTATATAATTAAATAATCCTTAAGTCTTAAGGCTTCTAAAGGCTCTATAAATATCTTATAAGAAGCTCTTTATTTAAGTAACCTAAAGAGATAATACCCTAATTTTAGTATAAACCTTTAAAATATAGTTTTAGGATACTTAATAGTTAATATTTATTAATAAGAGTATATATAATAAGAGGACTAGTAATTATTAATATAAATAAGCTCTAATTAATTAAAAGGCTTATATAAAGAAGTAATTAAAAAAGATAAAGTAATAGTCCCTTTTACTAATATATATATTAAATAAATACCTAGAACTTATTCTCTTTAAGGGAGTTATTATAGTTATTATTTTTAAGAAGTAATTAGTTAAAGATATCTTATTATATATAAATTAATTACTAGGACTATAATTAATACTTATAATAAATAATTATTAAATATATAAGAGCTAAATAATTTAAGAGATTTATAATATTTATAATATATAACTTAAATTCCTACCTTTATATTACCCTAAATTTAACTCTATTAAAGAGTCTTTCTATAATCTAAAGATATATATTTACTAGGTATATAAACTAATAAGAGGCTTATATAATAACTTTTATAATTTCCTTATTATAATACTCTAGGAGTAAGGGAGGGGGCTAAGGGCTATATAGTTTATAAGAATATACTTTAAGTATTTAGGATATAATAATATACTAGTAAAAGAGTAATAATTAATATATTATTATAAAGGACTTAATAGCAGGGTGCTACGCAAGTAGTTAGCAGGGCTAATAACGTGAATACGTTATAATAAGGGTTCCCAAGGCTCTCAATTACTCAAAACTAAGAAGAAACTAATTAATGCCCCCTTCTAAGAGCCGCGTAGATATGTTTTATAACCCCTAGCGCCAAGCTTAGGTCGCACCAGCGCCTTTCTGGCATAGCAGGCGCGCATTGGCCACGTCCGCACGTGACCTAATTGTGCCCGTCATAATTATATATATTTCTAGTATTATAATAATAGTAATTTTAATATTAGGGAGGCTATTAGCTAGTAAAATTATTAATTTAAGTACTCTTACTTTATTTATAAATTTCTAAACTTTTATAACTCTTATTAAAAAACTAATTATATAAATTAAAAGAGTATATTTAGTTTTATCTTTAATTATAAGAAGAGAATTTTTTAATAATATTAGTATATTAAAATATAAGAGAAAATTATATATATAAAATAAAGCTAATTATATAATACTAAAATTAAATAAAAATTATAATTTTAATCCCTTAACTTTAATATTAAATATCTCTATGAAAATATATTTAAAATAAGGTATATATAATATATTTTAAAGAGTAAAATAAGGAGAATAAAAGTAATAAGGGCGCTTTATTATTAATTATAATTCTATTAATAGTATTATTAAAAAGTAAAAGTAGCCTTAAATTAATATTAAGACCCTTATTTATTAATTAGTCTTAATAAAGAACTAGTCCTAGAGCGGCTCTTATTTTCTAATATTAACTCAATTATTAACCTTATTATTAACCTCCTTCTAGCCCCTAAATAGGCCTAACTCCTCTTTAAATTAGCCCTTATTATCCCTATCTAAGCTATTAAATAATAGAACTCCCTTATTATTACTAGAATTATACCCTCTAGTATTATAATAAAAGTCTAAGAGCGCTTTTATATACTCTTCTTAGTCCCTATAAATAATCTAGGGCTTATATTACTTATTAAAAGGTGAGATTAACTTCTTAATCTTATTTAGGGTATTCTTAGGAATATTCTTATCTTAAGTATCTTAAGTTAATAATATTTAAATATCCTTAATAATAGTCTTATTCTCTTAAAATTAAATAAAAATATTATTAAGTTAAGCTTATTAATTAGAGAGTAACTTATCCTTTAATTATATATAAAAATTATTAAGTTATTAAATAATAAATATATTACTTTAGAGGGGAGAGAATATTTAATATAATAATATATTTATAAGGTTTACTTTATAATAATAAGGGAGTATTAAAAGGCTATCTTAGTTATATATTTAATAATAATACCTTATAGTTTTAAGATATTAATAACTACTATTATCTCTAGTACTTATTAGATGGAAATTAATATAAACTATATCCTTAGTAATATAATTATATAAAGGGTTAAATAAATCTATATAATTATATATTAGTAATAGGCTAGTATAATCCCTTAGTTAATAATATTACTAATTATAGAGAGGATTATATAGTAATTAAGAGGGAAGAAGAGGTATTTAATTAGAGTAATAAGATTATATAAGGAGAGGAGCTCTATAGCCCTAATAATAAGTCTAATAAGGTAATTAATACTATTTAGTTAATAGTAAAATAATAAGCTATTAAGTAATTACCTTTACTTTCTTCTTAGCTTCCTTCTCTTAAGTCTTCTCCTGGATAAACCTCTCTTTAAATAAAATAATTAGTTCCTTAGGATACTTCTTAAGATTAATTAACTTATTTATTTATTTCCTTACTTATAATACTATATTATTAACTAATAAGATAAAGTATATATTACTAAAAGTAGGCTTCTAATAGGGCTTTAATTAATAGCCCTTAGTATTATTATTATAGAGGTAATAATTATATATTTATTACTAATATTAAAATAGAGTTTTACTCTTAGAATATATTTATTCTTAATAGGTATTTAAGAGCTAAGAAGTTAATATAAATTAAGTCTTTTTAATATTAATTATATTATTAAAAGGGACTATAATTACACTTATAAGAGCCTTTAAATATAGCTTCCTAATAATTAATTTAATACTCCTAGAAGGCTTATCTTTTAGAGTTAATCCTAGTATATAATTATAATTATATTTAATTATAATCTCTATTATCTTATTAACTAATAAATATAATATAGTCTCAAATTAAACCTATTTAATATATCTAACCTCTAAGTAAATATTATATACCTTATACTATTTTATAGGTTTATATTTTATTATTTACTAAGATAAGGTATAAAAAAGGAATTAAAAGATATAGTCCTTAATTATCTCTATAAATCTAATTATTAGATTAATAAATATTATATTAAAAGAAGATTAAAGAGAATTATTAAGATTAATATTAATACTATAGCCTAAAAAGAGGTCTTTATTAATAATAACTTTAAAAGAAGTAAAGATAATTAGTGGAGTAAATAAGTAAAGTATTAGTATAAAAGAAAGTACTTAAATTATACTAGAAAAATAACTAGTTAAGCTCTCTTATAGAGTTAATAATATCCTAATTTTAATTATATCCTTTAAAGTCTCTCTAGTAAGCGTTCTAGGCTTTAATTTAGCCCTAGGAGGTAGTTATTTCTTTAATTTAGCCTATTAACTAAGTATAGGGGGGAGCGGGGGCGCCTTAGATACTTTTATAGTGGGTTAGCGAGTATAGGGAGGGCTCTTTTACGTCTTATAATATATTAATACTATAGTGATATATATATACTAAGTTACAGGTCTCAGAACTAATGAATTATGGTATTACAAGCAGTTTTATTAAGCTTATAGCGTTTTAGTAAGGGCGCGACCAAAAAACTATACGCGTCGGCAAATTAGCGCGTTTTGCACAGGTTAATGCAACTAACTATAGGCTGTCAGAGCGGCCCGATTGGCTGGGGCAGGCGCGGCGGCTGACCACCATCACCACTATCACTATCATCACCAGGTTCGCCCTCACTATCGCCAAGTAGGAGGCGCAAGTCATTTGCCGACGGCACGAAAGTTGGTGAATCGCAAAGTTCGAAATCCTTCTAGTTCAGCCGCCTATTTCATCAAGCACAACGACCTTCTTCGAGTTCGAAATTCCCTCGAGTTTAACCACCGCTTTCCGTCAGACGCCACGACTATCTTCCATTTCGACGACTTCTCTCGTGAGATCTGCTCTGGTCAAGGTTGAAGGAATAATGATGCGAAGGCTACAAAGAGACCAAGATAGGGAGGCAAAGGCTCAACTCATAAGAAGGCAATATTGGGTACGACTCCCAGCTATACAATGAACCTTGAAAAACTAAACGCCTCCATAGTTATCTGCATTATTCTCGTTGGAGATTCTTTGCCTCTAAAGCCCTAGCTGACTAAAAGCTCTTCATCCCATTCCAGATTGCTCGTAGCTACTGTTTCCAGTCCTGTGCAAATTCTTCTGGACTTCCCTCCAATTCTGGGCTCGACTCCTTCCGCACAACATCTAATTTATCCTCACCCCTGGCCTCAAGGTCTAGCCTTTCAGGTGCAAATACCTCATTGTCTGGGTCGATCTCCGGGAACGACTCCAGCCCACCTGGGTGCTTGTCCAGGAGTGCAAAGTACGACCGCTCTCCATATACCGCCCTCTCTCTTTCTTCCACGGCCTTCCAAGCCTCCCGAACGAGCTTGACGGCCTTGGTCTTCCACCGCCCATACCAAGCGTTGAAAACAGGCTGACTACAGCTCAGAATGTGGTCTCGTTCCTTTAATACTAGCGGCGAATCCCAGTCACGGCGTCCGACCAGCGCGTCCGAGACGTACCCAAGGCCGCTTAGTTCGACTGCGGCTCCAAACTTAAATGGCATGTGGGGCGCGGCATCGTCCGTTTCTTGGCACGGCGCACACTTTAGACGAGAATGGCTCAAAGAAACCTCGCTCCAAGACTGCCCATCCTCCAAGGACTCGCCGTCGTCTCCGAGAGCGACGAAAGAGACAGAAATACTGCGACGGGGCTGCCCCGCCTCCAAATAGAGACGCGATGGCATGTGTGATGCAGTGTAGATCACATCACCGAATCTGGCTGCAGCTGGCTCCCATTCCAGACCACGGCCCTTCATAAAAGCAGCGAGGCTCTCGGATTCTTGGTCGAGGACCTTCACGTCCTGTTCCTGTTGACGCTTGCGGTTAGCATGCCAAGCTTCGAAGTCATCTTCGGTGAAGCCGCGAATAATATCACGTTCTCCGCCTTCATCGTCGTCGAAGCAGATCTCATCACAGACGTGAGAATTACCCTCCGACCTTGCTGGCGTGTGAACCGCATTGACACCACAGCCTTGCTGAATGTATGTGGCACACCGTGGAGAGGAGACCAGTCTGGAGTTCTTGTCTTTCCGGAGAGAGACCGAGGCCACGTATAATGCTGGGTCCTGCCGGGCGAGTTGTTGCGAGATCGAGAATATCATGCTGTGCAGGATCCCATCGTTCCTCTCGGGCCTGCATACACGGCTGTGATAGTAATGCAAGTCGAACTCTGCAAGGACGATGTCCTTGATAGTCTTCTCCCACCAGGCAAGACCAGAGTGGATGACGAAGCCGGCTTCGCGGAAGTTGTCGATATCCTGCAGTTGAAAAGGTTTAATTGTGACAATATCCGGTTGAAGGTGACCATTGATGGCGCCATAGTTTGGCAGAAATTTGAAGACCCCTAGGGTGTTTTCTGTTCGCAATTTGTCCTGAGATTTGGTCTGGGTGAACCAGGAGAACGAATCCATCTCTACCCGCATACGTTCGATAGAGGTGCCATGCTTAATCTTGACCTGGAGGGCCTGGAGCCTCGCGAGAGTCTCCTCCTCGTTCGTCGTTAGCATGCCAAGGAGAGTTGACAATAGTCTGATATGGAAAGCACACGGTTTTGACTCCGCCGCCATGAGTGACAATTGAGCGAGGATGGCAACGCCGCTTTCGCTATCAGGCTTATCCTCGGCGAACTCAAGTCTGCTCTTCCAGTTCTCAGGTAGGTCACACTCACACTCTCTAGAGAGCCGACGTATCGAATCTAGGGGTGGCCAGACGCCCATCCTGCCGCTCTCTCCAGCGCCCTGCTCTGATGTACGCTGTTTCTTTCTGCCTGGGCTGCTCGAGCTGTGTCGGCGTTTGGTAGCTGCGTGGCCGGTTCTGAGGCCGTGAATCTCCGGAAGAGCTGGGAGGTCGATTTCGGGAGATTCGCTCTCATTTCCGGTGATGGAAGCTGGCTGGGCTTGGGTGGGAATTGAGCCTCCTTCATGGTTCAAAATCTCGATTCCGCTCACGATGCCAGCTATTTTCATAACTTTCTCCTCCTCGGCATTCGGAGACAGTCTCAACCTGCTTTCGGTGCTTTCGGTGCTTTCGGAACTTTCGTTCGCGGGATCGTTCGTCCCACTATTTTTGGTGTTGTCAATTGCGCTGACAGTACTGGCTGCTCCGCCGTCCTCCCTCTGGGCAGGGTGAGACGGTCTCATTCTGCTTTCTTCACTGTGGCTGGCAGAGTTGTCCGCTGTTCCGCCGGTTTTAGCATTGTCAATTGCGCTGATAGTACTGGCTGCTCCGCTATCCTCCTTCTGGGCAGGGTGAGACGGTCTCATCCTGCTTTCGGCACCTTCGATCTCAAGATTGTTCGCTCCACTCCCTTCGCCCCCTTCTCCTTGGGTCTGTCGAGCGGTGCTCTCTATGCTAGGATCCTTCATAGCTCCTTTGGCTGGCGGCGAGGATGCAAGGTGTCCTTCAAAGGGGCGGTCGTCTGGGAACGTTAAGAGCTCGATCACTTGGTTGTTATCTACCTCTAACAACCCAAGTTGGCCCATCTTCAATCCCCGTGACGTGCATACTGCCTGATCCAAGGCACCTGCGCGGACACCCTTCTTCACTGCTTCACAAGCCTTCTTCACATCGGCAGGCTCCAACGACTTCTTCTGTAACTTCTTTGAAGGCCCACGTTCGGTGACATTCCTCCCTACCATTTCCTGATTTAAGATCGCGACGCCCTCCTCGACCGTCACGGTCTCTGCAATCTTCGCCAGTTGTGCTAAATATGCCTCCCCGTTTAACTTTAGCTTCTTTGTCAGGTGATCAACTAAAGCTTTTCCACGTTGTGTTGTCCAGCTGGCAGTGATGCGATTGATGGCGGCAGCTTTTTTGTCCCGGCGCTTACGAATTTTAGTGACGGCCTTGAGAGTCTCCGCATGGTTGGTCAGAAAATCCTCCTCAGAACTTGTCGTCAGAAACGACTGGGAAGCTTGCATGTAGCTAAAGAACTGCTCGAAGCTATCCTCAAATCTCTCCTGGATTTCGGTAAGGACCTCGAGGGCTTCGCACTGCGCTGTGTAGCGCTCATCGAGAGGAAAGTTCGTCTGGATATCATTGATGAGATCGTTGATCGTGACGTACTTCGTCCCGCGGAATCTGATTGGATTTCCGGGGGAAGCCATAATAGAGCTGCCGCCTGGATCAGGCTCGGTTGCCATTTTGCGAGTACGTAAGTTGTCACAAGACGAAGGCTTGTGTGTGGTGGTTATGGGGAAGATCTGACTGGAATCTTAGTATTCGTATTCAGCAAGGACAATAGGAGTATCAGAGCATAATCATGAAGGTGGAGACGGGGGAGAGCTAAGCTGACCTGATCTTCGACAGTGGAGTTTATCTCAAGATTGTGGTGTGTATTCTTGGAAGGAGTAGGGACGGAGACAGTGCACATTTAAAGAGGTGGGATTGAAAGTTTCTCTTAGCTTTGTCTTCTCAGGGGCCCGTCATTGCTTCTAGCATTAGGAGACTTCCAGCACATATCATCAACATCAGTCATCGCCTCAACCCCCTCAGTAAATACGATTCAGGCACCTTCGCCAGCACTGACCACACTCCAACTCTATTCAAGTCTCCAAAGACTCTGATATTCGATCGATTTCGACCCATCCGAGGACTATCTTCTGGAAGGTCATTGTCTTCTCCACCTCCTGGGATCCAGCAGAATCGTCCTCTCGCTTATCCGGCCTGTAAGCCAGGGCTTCGGCATGGGCTTGATGCAACTTCTCCAGATCCTCCATAAGTCTCTCGTGCCAAAAGGCCATGGACGAACGTAGCTTTTCGCCCTCCTCGAGGGAGTCGCGGCCAGCTTCGGTGTTGGAGGAGCCGTCTCTCTCATCATTGCAGTGATCCCATACAAGCTTCGTCTTCTCATACCAGATCATGAAAGCGCCGCGAACCATGTCTCTGAGGTATTTGATGGTTCCCTGGGGATATGGTTGGATCTCTGCTGTCGCATTTGCGTCGCTGACAGATACAGGGCTCGAGCTCAACGGGAGACTGGGAGTGTGGGAAGGACCGGAAGGCTTGGAGGCCGAAGTACCTAGGATGTGCGGTGTTCGAGAAGCATGATGTTGGTAAGGATAGTACCGGGTCGCAGGTTTGGTTGAGTGGTCTCGGACTTCAAGTCTGGGTTTCGGACTATCTAATGTACCAGAGGTAGTGGGACCAGGTTCTACAATGATGATAAGTAGGTTCCTGAAGCTCAATATACTGGAATACCAGGACTTACTATCAGGCTGTCCAGCGCCAGCGCCGTGACTTCCTTGCTTGTCCATTCGCAATGATTTCACTGGTCATCTAGAAGGGAGCTCTGAGGGCAGTAAAGTTGTCGATAATGAGCGAGAGTAATGCTTCCAAGTGGAACGCTCATTTCCAAGAGGTGGAGGTTCTATTCTATAAGTGATTCTGGAAGCATCCGGGTCTTTCTTATTCTCAGGCACCTTAGAACATGCAGTAGCCAGTTCTGTTAGAGACATTTTGCATTCCCGGCTTTGTTCCTATTATGCAAGACACAGATTCTTTGATATATATGGCTAAAGCGAGAAAACCTGTCGTGCCCTTGGAAGAGATGTTTTATACATTGAAGATCCAAAGTTGATAAGCTCTTCTCCCCAACTAATCTATCGGGAAATGATCTGTTGACAAGAAAACCGGCACCAACATTCAAATCTTTAATATGCCTCTTCTTGGGAACGAAAAGTCCACTATCCCGCGAGAGACGATGATTTGGGAAATCGGCAAGGCAATGCCCCTTTCTACCAAACCCTCTATGATTGCTCCTATTCTATTCTTCCTCTGGAACAACATGTCCCGCTCTAAGCACACAAGAAAGTATCAGCGCCAAATGAATGCAGATATGGTCTATACTCTCGTTTACAGTTTACGTTGCGCCTCGGTGGAGCTGGTCAAGGATATCCTCCTTGACCACGACGGCCCTTTCGAGATTAGCTCTCCAACCAAACCGGAGGACATATTCTCCATCCCCGAATAACTATTGTATCCTGGACTCCCACGCGGCCTGTTTCGTATCCGCCCTGGACAATAATACCGGTTTCAGGAAGGTCATTAAGAAGAGGGCCTTGGGGAGCTGGTCAAGTCGTTCAAGTTCAGCAAGCTTCCGCTCGAAGTACGCCGGATGATTCTCCGCCGAGTCCTCGTTATCCCGAACGCTACATGGGTAATGAACTTGGTAACCACCCGACGATAAGAGATACAGCCGAATCCTTACGCAGTGATCAAGCCACATTTTGGGGCCGTGGGAGACTTCCAGAACTTGGATATACCGCGCAAGTGTGCGATTCTCCAGGTGAACAGAGACTTTCGCCAGGAAGGACGCAAGATCTTCCAGAGGGAGAATTCATTTATGTTTGTGAGCAATGATACACGGACCTTGGAAATACACAATGTGAGATCTTTCTTGCGTGGCTGGTTCGGCAAGGAAGGAATAATCCGGCTCCGGTCTATCGGCCTTGTCATAGATTCTGGAGACTTGGATCCCGATTCGATCCGCGCCATGGTCGAAACGGTACGAACTTGTTGTAGTGAACTCCGAACTTTGAAACTTGCCAACAGAGTCCAGAATATCGACCAGCCACGTATTATTTCGATTAACGATACCGGCCTCACCGAATCCAGCACAGTCATGGTCGCCGACGCCACGTTGAGAGCAGCCTGGGATGAGAAGGTCATGGAGAAGATTCGAGAGTATTTGGGAGCTTTATAACCACTGGCACATGGGCAGCAGTTGGACGTAAGGGGATAGATTGTCTAAGGGGAGGGGCTATCAGTCGTACGGTGGATATACTCTACTTCGATGGGTGCTGAATTTGCGAGAATGTCATCCCAAAAAGACCGTATGTTTTGTCATTGGAATGTGAGCAACTACATATAACCCCTATGCTTGTCCGAAACTCCTCTCCTCAGAACCTCTCTCTTCCTCTCTTAAATCACTCGCCCAGCCATCTGCACTCACTTCTCACTGCCTCCCCCGGTTGTCAACTCGCAATCACCTCGACATCTAGTTTGTGGACGTCCCCGGACCCGGTGTTTCTTCTACAGATGGGACACTTGTACGTGTCGTTTTCCTCACCAGCTTGACGCTCTAAAAGCTTGTTGATGCGTAGTTGGTCTGCACATAGACGACAAAAAGTATGCCCTGAAAAAGAGGTCATTAGTTGAGTTCAGTAGACGAAGAAGTTAAGATGCTGATTGGGATAAGGCTTACCACAGGACGTGACCACCCGATCAGCCATAACCTCGAAGCAAATCGGACACTCCAAGGCCGCACTTGTGTAATTCGAAAAGGCATTGAATGCTTGCTCTCGCAGTAAACCGGGACAGTTGGAAGGATTGAAATACAAAAGCTCATCGACTGCACCCTGCATAATTGATCTTTTATTGCCCTCCCCCGAGGAACCTTTATCAGGGAAATTGCTTGCCGCCAAATGCTCCCTCCCCACTCGCTTCGCAGCTCGCTTCGCAGCCACCTTCGTAAGAAGTTCCGCCTTCCTAATCTTCATCTTCTTCAACAGTGGACTGTCGATTCTTGTGATGGGCAGGCCCGCGGCCCGCTCCGCCGCTCTGGTAGCGACTAACGCAGATCTTCTTGCTCTAAACTCTTTAAGTAGAGAACGCACAACAACAGGATGAGGCTCGTGAGGTAGAAGAGATAAAGAAGTCTGCGGAGAGGCGTTGGTAAGGTGGTCTGGCGTATTGCTTGGATGTAGGGTACGATTGGCTGGAACGTGCTCTCGACTGCTTCTGGGACCGCTTGATACTGATGACATAGTAGAGGAGGAGATGAGCAGGTTTGATATTTGGTGTCGGGGCCCTCTTCCTTCGTGCGATCGAGTGAAAAGGGATTGAACGTTGAAAAGGTACCAATGAAGACCTATATGAGAAGATAAGAGAAGGACCATTTCCTGGAATATTCGAGTAGGTGCCTAATGAAACTCGTTGGATTATCAATAGTAAACAAAGGAAGCTCAGCTTTCCGGTGCCAGTTCTCACATAACATCTTACTGTTCGTTCTACCTTAAAACAAGTCAATGCAAATTCAAGGTTCTTACAAGGCTCAAAGAGAAGATTGTCAAATTGAGACATCGAAAAGGAGCTTTCAAGTGGTAGGTGGCCTGGCTTCTTCTCATGTTCCTCTAATGATAAAAATGAAACACCAATGTAACCCATCCAAAAAAAATCCAATTGAAAACTCAACTGCTATTTCAGCGATAGCCATCCCAACTAATATAGAGCACCTAAAATCTCAATCCATCCTAAGATAAAACTCGGTTTTCGCCAAAGACCAAAGCCTTCGCCAATAGTCAACCGACAATCATGTTATACCAGTGTATAGCAGCTGTCTACTAAAGGAGAAGGCGATCATTAATAGGCTTATCCTTTTCTTCCCAGGTTCACCCTAGCCAAAGCCATGCCATGCCATGCAGGCCTCGTTCATCTCAGCAACCAAATCGTCGTACTTGTCACGCGCCTTTTGCTGATCCAGAGCGAAGCACGGCTTTTTTAGTATTAGCTCCGTCACATCCATGAAACACGTCTGCGTGGCTTCGGCTGCAGCGTAAACCTCCTCTTGTTTAGCCACATGACCAACTTTGGCCCAGGCAATCCGGTCTTCAAAATCCGCTATCACAAGCGTGGTGCGCCTCTTCATATCTTCTTCCCCGACAATTAACGCTTTCTGGGATGCCAGCGCAACCTGGAGATCACTCTGGGCTTTCTGAACCGTCTCATCGAGCGCCGCGCCTTCGGCTTCGTGCAAGGCCCATTCGCTCTTCAGGGCCAGAGTTTTGTCGGCAATGGATGTCATGTCAGCGTCGAGGTTGTCTTGATCATCCGGCGGCGCTCCTTCATACGCTTATCGACTCTGAGGAATTCTCGTTTTTCGGCTTCAAAAGCCATCTCTCCATTATCAGCGAGAGACGCATCTCCCTCGCTAGTAGAGCTAGTTGATCAACTTGAAATTCGAAGGCTGGAGGCTCCGAGTAGGGTCGGGCTCGTTGTGTGGCTCGATATAATACTGTTAATTTCCAAGAGAGCAGGGCTCGAAAGGTAAGCGTGGATGATAGCTGCCGAAGATCCGGCAGCTCGTGGATACGATGGACACCAACTCAAAGCTCGAGCCGGCCAAGAAAGTGGCAGCCGAAAATCGCAGACTCGAGTCTATATTGCAAAAACTCTCTGCATCCCAAGGCCCGGTTGCTCACTGGAGTTCTCTCTCGATGAAGAGGAGAGGGAGGATAATGTTGAGTGAGATGAGGGCGACGGCAAGGAGCGCGTGGAAGACAATAGCTAGGGGATCGATGATTATTCTTTTTTCATTTAGACTGGCAGATGAAGATACGAAGTGAACTCCGACCGCTGAGGGACAGGTCATTTGAGTCGGACGATCAAGCTTTGTTGTCTCGCTGTCTGATAGGACCGAAAGAAAAGAGAGCACTTCGTAGAGAGGCAAGCAGCAGTAACCAAAGGAAAGATCAATAGAAGAATGGTTTGAGTGTCGTGATCAACCTTTATTTGCAACTATAAACTTTCGTGTCACACCTCTCCTTGTGGGATTGGAACTTCTTTATTATACTCATGGTAGATTCTAATAACGACAGCATCATTGCTCATTCTCGCCTAAGCCCCTTTTCTCACCCCTTGTGCTCGCTTAATTTTTCGGCCGGTTGCCCCCATTGTGAACCTTGCAAAACCTTCTCTTCCCTTCTGTATCAAGTCGTTTCTGTCTCCTCCTATAGTCCCAGAGCCAACAACATGCGAGTGCATGCCAGTAATCTTTTGCCTTGATGATGTTGCTTCCCGCAAGCTCGCGAAAGGGTGCCTAGTCTATATAATCTGATCATCTCCCACTTTCTATCGCGATACGAGATCTACTTCTCAGACGTCAAATACCACGAAAACCACCTCCTATCCCACAAAATTATCCAGACGATCTCGAGAACATAATCCTAGTAGGGTGCAGCCCTACGTAACCCACCCTGCCGAGCTTTCCGCTAATAGAGATGAGATGCCTCCTCAGTCACCCTCCCCCTCACTAGGTAGTGCCGTACCACCCCGTGTATCTCAATCAAGCGCACTCAGTCATGATGACAACCGTGAAGGCAACGGCTCTGAAGCACATCACCTGGTTAAGAAAAGGCCCCAAGCGAGAATTGACGTCTCCGGGCAAAGCTTCGACACAGTGCAGGCAGCTGCAGACTACATACTCTCTCTCCCCCTAGAGAAACAATTTCCCGCGGGACAGGCGGCCTTGCAAAAGCTCTATATTCTTGCGAACTCACGGGAAGAGCAGCTGGTAGATCTTTTCACCCTCCTAGAGCAAAGACGATTTTACGAGAGTGTCGGTCTGTCGCATATCCAATTCAACCAAAATAACCAGCAAGTGGTCGCCAAAGTGAGAGAGCTTCGCAGCACTATCGAGGCCAAGAGAACTGCTTTCAGCCGCCTTCAAGCAACGCTCCAGAGCTCTAAACGAGGTACGTCGCTATGGGAGACTATCGACCGCGACGAGGGCATTAGTAGCAAGGGCTTCGGGGAATCCCTCGCTCAGCTCTTCAAAGCAGTCACGAGCGCAGAGGAAGGAATCATCCGTCTCAACAATGAAATCATTAAGCATCACAACAAGCCGACAACACAGGGCTCTCATGGTCGAGCTGGCTTGCGTCTTAGCGATGTGACAGCAGCCATATCAATGCTCAAGTCCAAGAAGAAGATGAGGGGTGAACTGCGCCGGCTGGAGCTCGACGCGCGGGAGCGACAGGAGCACGGCCTTCAGTACAGCTTATCGGGGCTACTAGAGGAGGGCGAGGACTTCGAGGCTGAGTTCCCAACGTTTAGGGAAGAAGCCATATCAGCAGCTACGGACACGACCACGCAAGGGCTTGGCTCAATGGACGAGGAAGCAAGGAGATATCGAGTACCCCAGCAACCAATATCGGCCAATCCACCTGAGATTGTGATCGGGACGAGGGAGAGCGATGCGACTACTCTTCCAGCAAGGACCGTCACGAAATTGAAACGGTTTGCTGACCCGTCCTTTACACCCGCCATTGCTCCTTCGAAACGGCCGCGCGCTGGGGTCCACGTTCGAGGATTTCTCCGAAGTACTAGCACTAACCTGCCAACGGATCAGGCCCCCCAGTGTGATTATATGATGAGCAATGCTTGGAAGAACTCCGTTGAAGGCAGCGCAACCAAGGATGACGTGTTTGACTTCCAGATTGAGAGACAGAAAATCGAGCCTATTATCTCCCTTGACGAAAACCAGGCGAAGCCCTGCTTATTCCACCTTCGCATCCTGGCATGGAGGTTCAACATGATTACTGATAAGCTCACATCATCGGACCTGACATCGCGGTTCCGGACCATCTGGAATATCTCGAAAGACGACAGATCCCCCATCCGGGTAATTTGCGACAAGCGCACCTCGCGTTTCTTCAAGCCGAGTGCCAACTTTGATCAGCTGCGCTATGAACACAGTCTCGGCACTTCGCGATTTCAGCGGACGATGGGTGACCTAAAGCTGCAAATTGAGAAGGCAGATGTGCTAGCTATGATGAGTCCAGGATTTGGCAAAGACGCCCTTGCTGAAGGCGGAGACAGCTTCCAGGTGCAGATCGACCGAATCAGGACAAGGGATTGGATCCGCTGCACTTCGTTACTTCCTTGGGTCAAGGATGAACAGGTCGCAGTGATTATTGCAGGCGAGTTACAGATGCTTTTATACCACTGCCGAGCCGATAAATATTCAGGAGACGACGGCCTCGTCAGAAATATGTACTACTCCCTTGCGCAACAGATTGCTCGTCAAGATCCCGCACTGTGGCTCCTCCACTACCTGCTCCGCGAGGATGGCGAGCATCAATTGGTGTCCTTCCCCCAATGTGCCTCTTACTTTCCGTCGAGCAGCGCCATCCAGCAGCGTATGTATCAAGGAGATACCTCGCGAATCGTTGCACGCGCATTAAATGCAATTACCGACGAGATCTGCTTGCTTGGAAAAGGAGACGAATACGCCCTGCTGTCCAATGGCCAAGGACTGGTCCGTCTGTGGCTTGAGAACTCTGATGAGAAGCGGAAATGCGTCAACCTGCTCAGTAAACGGGAGGATCAGACAGGCGTGTTCGAGAATACGATCACATCGTCACCAAACGTGATGTTCTCCACTATCTCTACTAGTCCTGGTGATGTTGTGTTTGCCAAATCTGGTACGCCATATGAGAAGACGTCGCAAGAGCTCCCTCAGGCTCGCTTGACCATGTCTTCCGGCTTGCTTGCCCTCAAGCTGAGTCCGGAGGGGACCGAGATACTTGAAAATGGTGCTTGTTTCTCCGAAGTCCAATACATGCACTCTCAAAGGAAGCCTCCATACCTTACCCGCTGGGAGGACTACCAAGATGGCACGCCTTTCCCTCCGCCCAGTCTGACTGTGACCGGACTCGGATCGCTTTCGGAAGCCCTGGTCGGTCGGATGTCGTGGTCTGATCCTACGGTTCAGCTAGAAGCAAAACGGTGGCTCACGATGGATGCAAATGCACTTGACGATGCATACAACACTTGGTGTGAAAGAGCAGTCGCCCAGGCAAAGTACTACTGGCAATATCTGCAAGAGTTCGAGCAGAGCCAAGTGCCCACTGAGAAGTCTTACTTTGCTCTGCTGAATGCAGGCAGACTGCACGAGCCCCTCCAAGACGACGCCGAATTATTTGGGTTGGAGATAGAGGAGCTACAGATCACTGGCGGTGTACATACTCTGCGCTCTCCCAAAAATACAAGAAGCCTAATATGTGTATCCCAGAACATTCCCGAGAACGATGACAGAGAAATGGGCTTGCAGGCGAGCGAGGACGAACATCGTAAAGCAATCCCAACGAGCACGGTGAACGAAGGATCGCCACTTTCGCCGAGGTCGCACTCGAGAGGTTCAGAGGAACGAGTGACGAAAATCCCAGACGAGACTACTCCTGAGAAGACAATTCCCGTGAAGACACCAGCCGTGAAGACATCAGCCGTGAAGAAACCACCTATGCAGACAGCCACTGAGAAAAAATCCACTAGACGCTCTAACAATTAGGAAAGTTTCGTGGTTAGTCGAACTTTCTGATCTTGTTGTTAGTGAGGGAAAGGACGGAGAAAGGTCGGACTTTTAATTCAAATTGTTAAAGTAGGTACGTCCAGGGGCAACAGGATTTTCCTGGAACCTTGTTTGGAGTGATAGCAGAGCTGGGTTCCTATGTACTGTGTGGCCGGAAAGCAAATTGTTGAGGAACGGCTCCAGTGGCTTCATAGTATGGATATTCAGGAGCAATAAAATGATAATTCAATGCCCTTCAAATTTTGAGGTAGTTTTCTGTTTCCCTCTTGCATTCGTTCTTTCAAGGTTGGGAAATCAATCTTCTACCAGAGAAGTAGCACCCATATTCTTATCTTGTGCAGCCTCGCATACCATCTAGCACCCACCTACCAAAGGCTCCAATCAAGTTGCCCCTCTCAGCCAAAGTCTTCTGCCTGATATGATCCAAGGTTCGCGTGTCTTCACTGGAGAGCTTGCGAATGCAAGTACACCTTCCGCTTGGCGGCCGTGCGAGTTTATCGAGGGTATTCGACTGATCTGCGCCTCTATGGAAGCTTTCGCGGATCCACAACGGTGCATGCACCGCTTGTTCGTGTGTACTATCTATAGAGGTGTGTTGTTGTCTTAAGGGAGATTCAACGGCTAGGTTGTCGCTGTGAGAGCCTCGACTGCTCGGAAGTTAAATTTAGTCGCTGGCGGCTGTTTTAGTTCTAGCGCGCTCTCTTTAATTGTACCGTCGACCGTTAATTGCTAAGCGCCTCGGGCACACTTGCTGTATCGACCAACTAAGCTGACCTCGATATTCTATATCCTCTTGCTCCAGACTCAACATGTTGATTCTGGGTCGGTCAGTCACTCTTAAATATCTTGTGAGCGGGTGCCATCTGGAATGGAGATACTCCAGGTCAAGCTTCCTCCGCTCTTTTTACTGTCAGACGTTCATAGACGATTAAAGTTAGTACAACAGTAGCCTCATCACATTGCCAAGATGCCCTTCACGTATAACTGGCTTCGCTGCGAGGTCCGCTCTCAGCGAGCGATGAAGGAATTTGGACCGGCACTAGCTACTACAAGAGCTGAGATCCAGGGATTCGAGCAGTAAATTCCCCACCTCCACGAGACACACAACGGCTTCGCATACTCTATCGCAGATGTCGTCGCCGTATCTGCTCAGCCTTGTCGCTCTGGTTACTCCCTACCTCCCCTCGAAACCTCGTCAAACACCCAAGATGTGGAATTATTGGCTCTGGTTTGGACGGAGGTTCCAAAAAGGAAGACAATTGCGATAAGGGGGAGGAGGGCAGGAGGGTTCCTGAATGGCGGGCAGGGCCCGGAAATTCCACAAGGGAGAGAATGGGAGGGCCGGTGTTCCCGCTAAGCCCTCGATGGACCTCCTGGCTATCAGTATCATAGCAGTCGACCATCATACTAGCGCCACTACAACGGCTCCGCCACACCTTTCTTTGTTGTTCTCGCAGATTTACCCCTGACGCAGAGTCAGATCCAGCGCTGGTACCTCCGCTCTGACCAAGTCTGCTGGCGATGCAGGGAGAACTTTGGCAGATTTCTGAAAGAATCCAAGGAGGATCTGGCTATGTACTTGACGCGTGGAGGGCTGCCTAGGCTCTGCACGAGGGGGCATACAGATTGCGCCTATGGATACCATACTAGGAAGCAGGAATCCGGTCACTGCAACGGAGGCTGGGAAGCTGCAGTTACTATAGGCAAGCTTGTCTCGTTGATTAATACTTCACTTGCAGGATTAAACTTTCAAGCCTTTCATGTATTTGGTGGAATGTACGGGATCTCAATTTCGTTCTTCTTTTCTTACTCCCTCCCCGCAGTTGTTGTAGCGCCAGGCTCTTTCATCAATTCCAGGCACCGCGACACTGCCAATACACTCTTTCTTCAGGATATAGTATCTAGTTGATTCCAGCATGCTGTGACCTATTCCTAATAAACATCCAGCTTCCCGTCAATCTCCCTCCATCGTTCCTGAGATCCATTATCACTATTACCACTTTTCTTCACACAACCCTCTTCGAGACCTGTCAGCTTCCGCCCAAGCAATCTTCTAAGTCCTTAGACTAAGCACGCCTGGCTGTCAGAGCCCTTCTTTCGATTGCCAGATTTACGTCTGGAGTTCGGTGTCAATACTCTCGAATCGCTCTCTTCAGGCATCTCTCCGCCTATAATGGCTAGTGTTCCTGGTTTGGAGGAGTTGAGACCCGTTGCGTTCTTCAGTAATATCCCATCTCATAATTCTAGGGAAGATACTAACTGACTGACTTAAGAATATTCGCTTTGGAGCCCCGTTGCAGGTCATTAGCCAATACCACCGGGCGCGATCCTAAATGTTAACACCACCTCAACTGTAAGTTCTAGCTATGTGGTCCTCGAACCTTGTTAACCAACGCAGGACGGTGTCGACTACTGTGGGATCGAGCTTCTCGATGAGGCGAATACCAGGGTAGGAGAAATCAAGTCTCTTTTGGCGGCTTATCTGGCCTTTCACATGGAACACCGATTCATGAGGCTCAAGTGCGTCGCCAACACGTTCCCAGATGTCACGATAATTATCTTCACCAACGACAATCAGCTCCCCTTCACTCATCTCTTTATCGAGCTAGGAGTGCGGGGTGTCTGGTTATACAAGATTGGAATACCAAGAAACGGCTCCGATGAAAACTCTAACGACAACTCAGACGACGATTCTAACGGCGAGGCCGAATCTCCTTTTGGTTCTGGTTCCGAAGAAATTGCTGAGGAAGACGAGACGGACGAGGCTGAGGAGGATAGCGAGACAGCGGATGGAGACGATATTATGACTTGATCCAGTCGACACCGAAGTTGGCTGCCTGCTATTTCAGTACTTCATTAGGTGGGGGTATTTCTTGTTGTTGTTTATTCATGCATGTTACACAACCTACTCGGTTGTTGAGTTACCGGAAAGAAAGATTATCAGGGCTGATGGTAGATCGACCCGATTTGAATATCTTCTTGTGTAGTTAAGTCCTATATCTTGGGAAGGATCTGGAGATTTTCGTAAGGCTTACGAGTGTTCACATTCCGAATCGATATTACTCAAGACTAAATCCATTATCTGTGCACGTCACCCATGATGCCATGTTTCAATTCCCTTTCAATAGCGCGATGGGCTTTCATTGACTTTGAATGGCTGTAATTACATAAACAACAAGACGATAAGGGAGTAGACGAAAAGCCATAGATGAGCTTAGAGAGAATCGTTGTAGGATATCTTCGTCATTTTCTCAAGAGAACACAACTCCAAGACGTAGTACCACACAGTGCCACAAGCTAACGACATTACGGCCAGCCCAGAGCAATTAATTGAGGAGGAGAGCCATACGCCTCTGCCAGGCCCCACCACTTTCACCGCCATTTCGGCCTCTTGGGCGAAGGAGCCATTGGGCCGTCGTCCCTACGCTTTCGGTCTGCAAGTGGTTCGGGCGGAGCTTGGGGTGACTTCAGCTTTGAGGCAGACTCGGCATGGTTGGTTAGTACGTTGTCCTGTCGAACGGCATTGGTCGCGGCGCACCTTGCCATTGCCGCCCGAATTGAAGGTCATCTCTGGCTGGTGAGGTCGGAGGTGATCGGCAAAGACGTGCCCTTGTCTACTTCCCCACTTGTTCGCGATACTGGAAAGCCTCGTAGTAGTAATATCTGGTGACCCGACCGGGCTTAGGTATGAGGTTGGGGATCGCCCCGTCGTTGGGAGAACCTTAAAGTGGACGGCATTTCACCCTTACAGACTAACTATGTCTGTTTGGCCATATCCCGGCTCTGGGGTTTTGTCTTGCGAAACTCCCGCAATCTTGCGTTATCGTTCTGCAAACGACATCGCTCTGCTCGTGGCCGCTGAACGTTATCGAAGAAGGTTTCTGCCGCTTGATTGTTCTTCTCATAAGCTATGTGGAGCTTTTCGCCAAGTTATTTGAGAAGGAGCTTGATATTAAGGTTCGCATGTGTCTGGTCGCGTTGGCGAAGAGTGTCAAGGATCGGCCGGACTAACAATTAGTAATCACTTCCTCCATCGCATGCTAGGGAGTTGGCTAAGTTGGTATTGAGTGGAATTTTAGCAGAGGAGTGTCGTCTGCTGGTGGACGATGGAAGGAGTGGGCGGATGGCGGACGCAGCTTGGGCAATGAGTTTCGCCGCTTGGGTGACATGGCTCTGACATATTGATTGATCGCGAAGCCGCGTACTTTCTCATTGAAATTGTGAGGTGAACAGCAGGTTGGTGAGTGGAAGAGAAGGTCAGTAGACAGATGTCACAGCAATGCCTACATTTGCATGGCGAAGCTGGTATCTTCAGATTAATATGTAAGCCTTCAGCTTCTGCATTCTGAACCCACTGCTTGATAACTTCGTCACTAGTATCGTCGTATGGCATTCGACGTCTTCCAGGAGTAGAACTTCTGCCTGCAGGATCGCCAAGGGCGTCGTTGATGCGTCCCTTTGCGTTCAAGGCAAGCCCAACGTGAGACAGCAGATCCACATCTTCTGGTTCCAGTTCGAGCGAGTCCGAGGCAGACATTTTTGAGTAAACACGGAAAGAAGGGAAGCATAGAGAAAGGATTCATTATAAATGATGACATTCAAATGTGCTGCTTTCTTGATTAAAATTTCGCAGAATGACTTTATGCACGTTGCCGCATCTGAAGTGACAGACCAGGACATCTATTTCTGCAGGAGCAGAAGCAATTCCAAACCGAGTCTCGAAATCTCAAGACTTCGAGACCTCGGAAAGTCAGGAAGACAATACTCAACTGAATCTGGCTGGCGATCGAGGAGAGGGAGAGAATGAAAGGTGAGGAATCCTTATCCTTTTCTGAATCATAGTCCGTGCTTAGCAGCCAAGTTTAAACTGACAGGCATCACTTTGAATAGATGCTCAGCAGTAGGATAAAGGCAGGTCCCGCTCTTTTGCTTGAGGACAGAAAGAATGACCGGTATGATCCTCTGACTGAATATACGGTACCGTGTTGCTGCTTCTTGCGTCTGGTCCTCTCTGCTAATTTATTTTTGATTCAGGTTCCCTCAAGTTCTACCGACCTCATCGCCATCCACCCTCAGATCCTCCCCCGCGTTCAACAATCTGCCGCATTTCACAATTCAATCCCCTTACAAGCCAGCGCCCATTGATCCCCCGAAAACCTTCTTACGCCACTTTCCCCTGCCAGCTTTGCAAGATACGTCAGTATGAAACAACGCACCGTAGAAAAGAAAAGCGCAGATTAGAGCAGGGTGGGGATCTCTGTAGCGTAGCCATCCGACAAGGCAAGGAAATATGTCGCGTCGGTTGGTGGAGATGAAGGACCTAGTGCTCCGGGAGCCAGTTCGTGAGATGACGGCGCCAACAGAGATCGTCTCGCGGCCGTTGTCAAGTGCAATGCTTCTTGGGTTTGGAAGCAACAGAAGGCATTCAGGGTTAGAGCACCGAGGCTCCGACTTGATCAGCATTGTGTACCATCTTTGCACATTCCAACATTCTTCTTTCTGTGGTTGGCCGGCAAGTTGTAGGTCAGGACCGAGACGTCTCCAATGAAATCTTAAAGAGATATTGGTCAAGGCCACGCCGTATGAAAACGCGACCAATTCTCGCAAGAGTAACTGGTATCGTTGGCTTTGCGAGGTGCTTGTATGTCTCCGGACCGCAGCACACTGCTTGGTATGAACCCAGATGCGTCGCAATAATCCTTCGAGTGGGATGAACCATAAGACAGCTTCTGTGGTGCCAGCTTCAACAGCTGCCAGCACAAGTAGGAGCTTCACTTCGAATTCAGTGTACTCGGCATTGGAAAAGCCATAGATCTTGGCTAGTATTTGCAATAGTCGACGGCAGTGCCACCAGTTGTCGTCTCGGAGCTTTGCAGACCAGCCCGGAGCGATTGGTAATGTTTCTGCTCCATGCGGCCGAGAAGTACAATCCATCATTCTCCGAGCGACTCTTTCATACTCCGCTTTTTCTTGGCCCGTCCTTGACGAAATGATCGTCTTAGCGTATGAGATGGCCTCCTCGTATGCCTCGTTGTGATCTCGGGCGAGTGGCAGGAAGCTATCTCTAGCTATCAGGTTGCGCGCATCTGCCATGCGTTGGACGTCGTTGGCTGATGCACGGTCTTGCAGCGCAACTTCTCCGCTTGGATTTGCTTGACGCCCAGTGTTGGAGGCAGCTCCCCGCTCTTCCGTTCGCTGGAGAAATTGCGACGACGAGGCTTGGACTCTGGTCCTTGAAAGTCCACTTTGTCCCGGTCGGAATTTTCCATATTCTGCTTTATCTTTATCCAGACACTCATCCGGATCCTCATCTTGATCCTCGCTCTGATACTCATCCAAATCCTTATCCTGATCCTCATTCTCATGCTCATGTATATCTTCTTCATCCTCCAAGCCTTCAGATTCTAGATTTGCCTGCTGTAAAGCCTTGGCCGTCGGGGTGCGATATTGCCGCAGCTTACGTCTCATGTCCACTTGGCCACCGTCGTCCATAACTGCTCCTTTCGCCTCGCTAAAGAGCTTGTTATCTTGATCCTCGTCCTTATATCTATCGGTCTCTTCGCCATCCTCCGACATTTCAGATCCTGGGATTTTCTGCTGTAAAGTCTCAGTCGTCGATTTGCGATCCTTCTGCAGCTTGCGTCCCGTGCCAGGCCCACGGGAGTCCAAAGCTGCCCCTTTCGACCCGCTAGCGAGCTTGTTTTCGGTTGTGGTTGGGACAAGGAGGACGTCCTGAGCGAGCAGATGTGGTTGACACGGGCCCATAAGGTCTGCAATAAGCGAAGCATGATCAGGTTCCCACGATTGCGAAGAAAACCGTGCAGGAGGGCACCCGCTGAGTGCACCACTTGTGGGGGCCTTCCATATCCTAAAAACCAGAGGGCGATCGGGAATATTTAGGCGGACTCTGTCCTGAAGCAGTATTACATATCTATAACAGGAATGGGGCTGAAAGAAGTCGCAATCGTTGTCCATCCCGTTCTGGCTCTGAGCATTGCCGTCCTGCTCAACATTGGGGCGGCGCGCAGGTCGATGATCTTCCTGTCCTATAGCTTTATGCTGGTTGGCATCCTTGTCTCCGTTAGTGCCTCGAACACGGCTCTTTCTGGCACCTCCGCTGCGGTGGTTCCACAGATAACTTTCATCATCCTCTGAGTCTTCATCGTTTTCCGAAGGCTCCGTAGCGGAATCCAAGAATTGATTCACATGCTCTTTAGTCAATTCAGGAAGCTTTCCCATTCTCATCCACGGTTCTCTCCACTGTTGAAGTTCCTCAAAAACCACATCTGTGAATCTGTCCACCAGTAAGGACGGAGGATTCAATTTCAGATCCTGAAGCAGTGCATTGCACCCAGGAAGACCTGACAAAGACAAGGACTCAAGCGATTCCCTCAGTTGGATCTCTTGTTGTAGTTCCTCAATCTCCGAGCGAGTCCTCCGTAACAGCGTTGCAACACATTTTGCAGGAGTAGTACATGGTATCAGGGATTTGGCATGTTTGATCTGCTGCTGGCCGTACTCTTTCACTGCACAGGCTATGGCTTGGTCAAGAAAGCCCTTCAGAGTTGCATAAACCTTCTCGAGAATATCGTACGTGAGCGAGTCGATAACCTCCATTATTTTCTCCCTGGTATTGACACATTCGAGAGAGTAGCTCCCAGGAAGTTGAATGCCGTCGACCCACAAGTGGTCAAATAGGCGTTTCGATTTCCAGTGGTGGCCAGGCTGCTGATGTTCCTTGACCATGAGTGCTTGCATAGTGGGATCGTAACACGTGGCTGTAGTTAGCCGCTGCGACCACAGTTCGAGATCTATGGAGTTTGCAAGATGTCGTCGTCGTCCTTGGTCTTTTGCAAAGTCGGCCAGATATGCAGTTTTGAGGGCACTGTGCATTTCTTGTAACTCATCAGCCGATCGCCAATCGACAGGTATAAACGTCAATGCTTCTTCCGCATCCAGAGATGGGTGGGCATTAAACTGGCGCCACGTGCAACTATTCTTCCAGAACGCGAGGTGGGAGGCAACTGTTGCCTCCTTGACTTTCTTGTTGAGTGTTTTGTCCATCGTTAATATGATCTGAGCAGCATCAAGTCCCTTGCCGTCCCAAGCAAGAATCTGAGCTTTATATGGCTCAAGCTTTCTCAGATATCCGTATGTACCATTTTTCCGGATTCGGGGCTTGACTGGAGACCATTCGCGAATCGCTTTCTTCAGGGTCCCAATTCCGAAGTGGATTTCATGTTCCCGGAAAATACTGTCTCTGACGTTCTCAATAGACAGCTTTTGCTTTCGCATTTCCATGATCTCTGCCTTGAACGGTTCGAGATTTCTCGGCTGTCGTCCTTTGGTATTTCGAGCCATGGCGCTGTACTGCTGCTCCTCTTGGGATGAGAGCCCTGAAATGGTGCAACGGTAGGGCCACAACGACCAGGCGAGCTGGAAGTCTTGCCGATATGTAGCTGGAATATGAGATTCGATCTGTTTCTATATTGGGGAATCATGATTTCTATGGTTGGTATCTGCTTCGCCATTGCGTAGAATGAACAAGGCCAGTGGCGATGCCCCTGGCAAGCGGATGAATACATAATGCACGAAGCCTGCCCGCGCAGCAGCCGCTGGAATCTGCTGCTACGAGGTGTTTTTCACTGAAGCGCCTGCTTTGATAGATGCACAACAAAGCTTCAAAGCAAGAGGTTGTGGGTAGGCAATTGATTCTGTACAAAGGACAGGATCAAGAGGATTCTGCAACTTTGAATCGTACGGGGAAGCGAGCGCGGCTGAAGTGACAGTACTCCATGAGACTGGTGCGAATCGTGCTAAATTAGGCGAAATCCAACTCTTGTTAAATGTATTCCAAAAAGACCTTTCATATAACTTGTATTAGATAAAGGTTTTTGGTCATAATTTATAGAGAGAGTCTTAGTACCCGACAGCCCGCATTTCAAACACGAGCTGCCAAGAAATCTCATATCAGGTATCAATCAATGCGTACTTCCTTGTCAAAATATTGCCAAATTTCAAATCATTGTCATGGCTTTTCTTTTAATTGTTTGTCCCATTGTGCTTGAGCCTTTTGCCTCCCTAGATCACGGAGTTTTGATGTGGTCTTAAGTCACTGAAGTGCGCTACTGAAATGCAAAGTTTCTACCGTGCATCTTTGCTAACACGAAGTGAACGGGTATGTGTATCACTCGACATGATACAAATGAAATGAGTTACCACGGCCATGCTGTCCATGTATCAAGTAACGTGAGGCTGTAGGCAAAGGATGCTAAGTTCAATCAAGGCAGACTTTCCCATTTACTCCGAAATACTATCCGCAGATCTCAATCCAAGCCTTGCCTACCTCAATCCTCGTCCAACAAGCTTCCATTAGAGCTACCATCTGTGGAGGAAGTGTCCTTCCCGCCGTCACTGAAAATGACCCCGACTTGCTCCAATTGCTCTCGGCCGACCAAATCTGAACGACTGAAGACTTTGATAGAGATATCCGGGCGGTGCCAATTCCACTTCGAGCCCCGCTTTCCGAGCGTCTTTCCACGCAGACGAATCGAGCCCGAATCCTAGAGAGGTCAACCAGTCTGGACGGGAATGTGTTGAGACGCAATACCATACCACGTGAGGAGCCAGCTTCAATGCAAGTTCCCGCTCGAGGTAGCCGACCGTCTGGCCCAAGGCGTTCATCATTTTGATCGCATTGGAATCAATCTAGGTGGCACCTTAGTCACCACTCTGGTGAGATATCACGGGATCATTACCTCATTGTCGGCCTCTCGAGTGAAGTGGAGGCGCTCTCTGGCGTTGGTTTGATGCGTTCGAAACGAGCTGCCTTTGGCTTTGCTATCTAGAAACAAAATTCAGTATTAAACCACCTTGTTAGGAGGAATGATTATAGCGTACGAATCTTGCCAACAAGAGCCCAGGTCTCTGCTTGACTTGAGGATGTCATGGCTTCATCAGCCGAGCTTGACGGTGGTGTTTGAGAGGTCGAGGAATTCATCTGAAGTCTGTTCTCTATGTCTGGTAAATGTTAATTGTGGAAAGAAAATTATCTAGGGAGCTGGATGGGCTTATATAGATCATGACTTTGTCTAGCAGAGTTGGGACGCCACTGCTAAGACGTCCAGATTTCCTTTAAGCTTTGTTTCTGTCTTATGTCCGGTGAAAAATGCGCATGAAATAATTCTTGTTCAAGCTGCTCTGTGCTCTGAACTACAGCTGCGTGTGAAATAAGCGTTAAAATACCACTTTTTAGCGAGGGGCCAAAAATCACGTCTGGACGAGAATACAACTTTACCACCTACCGGCCCTGGCTTTAAAAATTAGTCCAGAACATATATGCTTAAAGAAAATAAAAGTAGGTCATTGTGCAATTAATTCTAGCTCTTATACTACTTTCTTAAGCTTATATTTATTAAGATATAAGTAAGTCGTGATTTTTTATATTTATAAGTAAAATTTATATATAATTTTCCTTAAAAATACTACTTTAATACTAAATATTATCTAAACTTAAAATCTTATTATAAGAGTAAAATAGATTATATAAGGATTAATTTAAGACTTAATATATATGTTTTAAAATAGTACTTATAAAGAATTTTATAAAAAAGTAGTTTTTAAGCTAAAATTATTAAAATCGAGGGGCTAGTATAATAATAAAATAAGTTATAAAGTTAAAGAATTATATTCTTATTATTTTATAAAAATCTTTATAAGTATTATTTTAGAATACGTATATTAAGTTTAAAATTAATTTTTATATAATTTATTTTATTATATTAAAAGGATTTTAAGTTTATATAATTTTTAGTTTTAAGGTTAATAAGTTATTAAATTATAATTTCACTTAAACGCGATTTTTAAGCCCTTATTAAAAAGTTAATATTTTAACGCTTATTTTATATATAATTATAAGCGAGCTAAGCACGGGCTATTAATTATTTTTACTTAAGCGCTTTAGTATTAGTTTTATTATTATCTTTTAAAAATTATAAAACTATACTCTATAATTATATTAAGATTAAAAGTAAACCTTTAGAATTATTTAATTAAGCTTTTTATTTTAATATAAATAGAATTCCTATCTTATAATTTTTAAGTATAATATAAAGAGCTTAAGTTTAATCTTAATTTAAGTTTAAGTGCACGCGAGTAAATTTTTAACTTTAATATTCTAAAAATTATAACTTCTCTAAAAGTAATTTAATTTATATATAAACTTTTTTCCTAGAAAGTATTAAATTAATTCTATAATATAAATTAATTAGAAATTACTTAGAGCTCTTAATTATAAGTATATTATTAAGTATACTCTAGAATAAGAAAATCGAGTTTTAGTATTCCTCCCTTTATTAATAATATTATATAGTTATAATTCTAAAACCCTTAATTTTCTCGATTTTTTTTCTAAAAATTATAACTTCTCTAATATTAAGACTAGCCCTAAGCTAAAAATACTATTTATAAGCCCTAAATTAGCTTTATAATATAAATTAAATATATTATTAGCCTTTAGCTTATATAAAGCTAGCTTATTAAGAATATAGGGTAAGACAGAAAATTCACTTAATTAAAAATTAAGTAATTTTATTAACTAGAGCTTAATTCTAGTTAATTAGTATACTTACTAATATAACTTAATTATAGGTTTTTTAAAATAATATTAAGACTCTTATTTTTCTTATTAATTTAATCTCTACTTAATAAATATTATTTATTAAATCTTTATAAACCTTTAATATATTATTAAAAGTATATTATTTAAAAAGTAAGAGAGAGTAAGAGTAATAATATTAATAAAGTACTATTCTCTATATTAAGCTTAATTAAGACTAGTTAATAAATTCCCTAGCGCTATAATATTACGTATATATTACTTTTATAATTATATTAATATTTAATAATCTTATAATTTAAGTTTTAAATAATTTAATTATATAATTATTTAATAATTAATTTTTAAAGTTTTAATTAAGATAAAATTTTAAGGTATATATTTACCTTAAGTATATATAATATATTAAAAATAAATTATATAATTAATTAAATTATAATTATTTAAGCTTTAATTTAATTTAATTATAATTTATATAATACTTAATAAGGCTTAATTTAATTTAAATCGAAGTTATAAATAATTATAATTATTTTAATTATACTTATACGTAATTAATTTATATATAACTTATTATATTAATAGTAATATATAAAGTAAAATAAAAGCTTTACTTTATATTTTATTAATATTTATTTATACAAGGAGTAAACCTTTATTATATAAGTTTTATAAAGAGTTAAATCTTATATATATAATAAATAAGTATTATACTATAAGTACTAGGGGCTAGTATAAGTATACTTAATTAGATAAAATATATTAACAGCCGCTAGACTAAGTTTTTCCGGGTTATATATATTAAATTATTGAAATTATAAATATTTATAATTTTATTAATTATGATTTGATTTGATTATAATTCGAGCCTAAATTTAATGATTTGATTTGATTTAGACCCCCTAATCAAATCAAATCAAATCATTTAATACACTGGGCGTGTACTAACCTTAGAACTCGGTTATCCCCTCCAGCTCTGAGGTGCCATTTCCACGAGTGCATACCGTTAAGTCAAATGTGTGACCTTCGTCAACATTGAAGCCAGTAAGCAGACAATGGAAAAGTAGAACCCAAGCCGCCTAGAGATGCATCCGTCGACATTTCCGCCCGTCTCAATGTCCGGTCAATGTCCTCGGCGTTATTTTGCCTCTCTGTGTTCCAATCTAAACAGGCATCGGGATTTTCCGAGACATTTTTCTCCACCCCCTCCTCTAGTCTCAAATATCTCTTTCACTAAGTATTTCAATCTCACAAACGCAGCAGCTGAAAATAGATTCTCAATCCGCCAATTCAAGACACGCACTTAAAATGCTTGAGTCAGCGAGTTTTCTGAGGTGGTTCGCTGGCAAAAACACTAAAGTTTCTTTGTACTTAGATTTCAGACTTCAAGACACCTTCACTTGTGCAGCAACTAGAACCTACAGAATATTAAACAATGGATAACTTCAAGGCTAGTCCAATCTTTACTGCCTAATGTCTTATGCTCTAACTTGCGGATTCGACGTCAATTGACGTTGGCGCTTACTGGTATACCACTTCCCCCCCAAAATCTGTCTCCTACGTTCTTCTCTCCAAGAAGGCTACAAGCGAAGACGGTAGCAGGAAACTTATATAAGACTTTGCGCGAGTTTTCGACGCTTGTCGAGAATATAGTCATTCGATATGAGCGAGAGTGCACTAGCAGAGCAGCTACCCAAGGTCGGACGGCCATCAAAGGCAAGCAATAACGGCGAAGAGAAACGACCTCGTTAACGCCCACATCTACCGCCGTTTTCAGAACCTCTATAACTTAGACGTTCCAATCGAGGTTTTCGAAGGCCTTTGTGCGTACCTTTCCACTCTATTGTAATGGAGGTGAGAGATCCCTACAGTCCAGTATAATTCCTTTATCCTTGAATTTTCGACATTCAAAAGGCTCGAGTATGACATTAAGCAAGAAATAAGGAAAATATTATACCATCACTGGATTAAAACACGAACAACACATAGCGAAAGCAACATGACAATTCTGACCAAGGAATCTCTTAACGATATCACGAAGGAAAAGCCATACACCTTTGCACTTACAAAATAGAGTATGCGCATTATTGCCCGCAAGCGCCATCGAGATTGAGACGTACACGATATTAGAGAACAGGACTCAGGCTCAATTCAGATCAAGCGCCAGCGCCAGAGTCCTGGTACAGTCGAATCCACGAAGTCTGTCCAATTTCAAGGTCTGGGGAAATATATACTAGAACGTTAATAGCATTCCGAGAAGCAACTACGGGAAAGCCTAGGTATTTGAAATAAGGAGGAGCTTTTGGCATAGCTGAGCTAGGACTGGGTTGTCGACATTTGTGATACATATTGCGCCGCGCAAATTGACAAAAAGCGCCTCGAAGCACAAAAGCATCTCGACAACGGATCTTCTGTTCCTCCCGGTCGAAAAAGAACGTCCGCCAAATTCTTAATCAATTCTTCGATTATGACATTAAAGGCTGGTGATGGGAATTCGAGATATACCCAGGGCCATGCAAATATGTCTAGCTAGACCGTTGACGACTTCGATATCAAATTTGTGGTCCAACTAGTTCGTGAAGGAAGGCAAGCTGGCCGGTGATGGGAGGATCGGAGCGATGCCGATATAGCGATACTATGTTGCACTGCGTATAAAGTTTTGTGTTAGTTGAGGTATATCTATAGACTGAGCTCCGGTTCTAGCTCTACCAATGTATTACAGCGGAAAACAGCGAATTATTGGTGTGCACTTGTTAATAAGGCACGCACCGAGAGAAGACTTATAATTGCTGGTTGAATGAGTCTGCGGTTGCGGAGAGAAAATGTATCTTTGATCTAGAAATTCCACGCCGGTTTCAATTAACAAATGCGCGTTCATAGAGTCATGATATTCAGTCTAAAGAGCTCAGAGAAGAGAGTGGTGGTTCTAAGTTACAGAGGGCATTGCTGATGCAGGAGCTAGCGGTAAGGTTAATTGCCCTAATAATACCATGAACACGTGACTACCATTGGACAGCGATCTTCAAACCCCAAGATTGCCCCTCAGTTAACCCAGCATTGTCTTCCTTCCTCTTACGATCCTATATTCAGTGTGAACCAGACTGGCAAAATAAAAGAAGAACGGCGCGAAGGAAGGATTCGAGTAGATCCTTTCCGGGAAGATCGTTGCAAAACAGCTATAAATATATGGCCGGTTCTGAGAAATCGTTGATCTGATCCTGTGGTTCCCCACCCGCACATTATATATCTCAACAGAGATCCCCTTGGTTCTGCTCGGGTAGCTCCATGAGAACCTTGGCAGAGGGGTTCCACAAGTCGTACATTTGTCCTTCCACATTCCGAGGTTTGAGTTGTGTGCTATGTCCTTCGGCGGGGTCGGCAGCGTGAGAGACACGGCGCAAGCAACAGCACCATGGACAAAAGTTGCAAGTTCAATGGTAATCGTGGCGAGATGCTCGAGGAATAGCTCACGATCGTCTTGGGTGTTTACCTCGGATTTGGTGGAAAGATGTTGTAGGACTTTGCCTTTGGCGGCTGCTTTGGCAGAGATGACTATCGTCGAATGCTGTTGACCAGGTGCAGTCATGGTGAACTCGGGAGTACTTCGATTCGATCTCTCGGTGAATTTGGAACGCATGCTACTGGTCCATTCTGCGGCACTTCTTGGCGCCTCACTACACTCGGAGACTTCATGAGTATTAGCACCACTATTATTTGATACGGGGATATGGGGGTTACCTACTCAAACTCCTCATGAGCTTCTGTAGTATACGGTCCATCGTCGTGAGGAAGAAGGCTGGTTCTGAGGTACAGCCAAAACAAACCGTGATAACGGCGATGAGTCTCAAGCGCAACCGCTCGACATTAATGTGTGGTGAGAAGGTGAGTAGTTCTTCTTAGATCACATCCAAGAATCTATAAACATGGACTATGTTGTCGTGAAGCTGATTATCCGTTTTAAAGAAATTGCGAGTCATGCCTAAGCGTTCAACACGCTCCAATCGTTTTCTCGTGTCAAGGAAGCTGCGGAACTGCTTCTCGAAGAGCTCGTTGTCAATTTGGCTCAGCACACGAGATGAGTGTTGAACCAGAAGTCGGTCGAGATCCGCAATCGATGGAGGAGAGAAGACGGACTCGTCAATGGTCACTTCCGACACTTTCTTTCCTTGCTGTTGCTTTTCAGAGAAGAGAGGTACGCTTTCGCTCGGAAACTCTTGCTGCGGGATGAAATTATTATGATCCATGATCCATTTGATCGCAGGCTCGTGACTCCGGAGACATCCAGCAAAAGCTGAGGAAGCCTCAGACTGCTGAGACTTGGGATTCGAATGGTGTATGTTTGTGGCTTTGTGTCGCATTTGACGTTAGCAAAAATCTGACCACAATAGATGGTTCTGCTTACTGCTGGAGCTGCAGTTTGGCTTGACTATTGAACCTAGACCGAAGTTCTTCAATGGGGTTTGGCCCTTTCCCGGGTCCCCTAGCTTTGGCTTAACTATCAGCAGACGATTGGTTGCACTCGTACAATCACCGTCGCAAGGACTTCGACCGTTGGGAGGAGTCTGGTAATGTTCGTTGTTTCGCGCTGTAAGACGAAGCTAGCAGTTTAAAGGGCTTCAGATACTGCTTGCTCAGGTGGTTCACAGCCCCAAATCAACCAGCAGTCGAGTAAATACTGCGATGCAACAAAGAACCGCTGACCCAGATGGCCCTCGAATTTAAATCTTACGTCTCGAAAGTTCAAGATGGGCGTCGTAATGATCAGAAGGTACCCGAATTTAACTTGTTCTTCGAACTTTCAAGATTCTGGTATTTCTGATGGTTATAATCGGAGCAAGTACTTTATGTTTTCGACATATATTCGGAGATTTGCCTCGTGACTTAATTGTCAAGCTTGATTTCTCTACAACTCTTGTGAATCAGATTTGTATTTTCAAGATTCTGAAAACTGTCAGCGCAGATCTCTGGGCGTCGCACCCTCCATTCTCCTCCACCACCACCGTGAAATCATGGAAGCATATCAGCAAAGCACAAGCAGAGGTCGCACAGGACAACAGGTCGGTTCCCGAATCTCAGCAGCTTGCTGCTCCTCTATTCCTTTGATTAAGCAGATTCAAGCCGCGACCTACCAAATACATCGATAATGAGTCCGAACATCCTCCACGAGTCCAATATCACGACCGACAAGCTGATCATGGCAAATCCGACATTGAGCTCCTTGCATTGCATCTTGCATGCACTCCCCAGTTCCACGAGAGCCTGAGGAAACTCCCGCATCGACTAGACAGCATTATCCTGAGTTCAGATTGGTTGGGAAACATCGAGTTGCCAGGGAGAGACCAAGAGCTCTGGCTATATCATTTCAGCGAGCAGCGGAACCAAGCTCTGATTGTCGCACGAGCAATAAAACTCGTGACTGAGGTTCCCGAAGAGTACATGGATCGAGCTTGCGATGTTCCGTTGGCCTTCGGGCAGAAAGATGTGCCGTCCTGTCTGTTCTGGTATCACGAACAGCGGGAAAAGCTTCTGAATAATATTCACCAAATCGAGCGGCTGCTCCATACTATGAAGACCTCGGGCACTGCAAGAGGCACTGACCTCATTGCCCAGCAGGACAGGATTTCGTCTCTTCAAAAGGCCAAAGCAGAATGCATGGAAATCCTCTCAAGTACGGAATTTGAAGATGTCGTGGAAACAGAACTCGACTGATTGGTCTCTCCATTTGAGGACCAACTTCGCCCAGGTCTTTCCGCGTCGCGCAATTCCGCCAGCGTGAACGAAGCAATCGGAAGAAAGAGGCAGAGGCTGGGAAACGACGATAGTGACCAGGTGGGAGTGTCAATGAGCACAGCCAAAGATGAGACAAATAGGAAACATGGGGAGCCTCGAAAGGGAAGGCTTGGCACACTGGCGGAGCAGACTCAATAGAGGAGGACGATGAGTAGGAGGGAGGCTGGAAACTTATGGATGCAGCGTATGTAAGCTGGTCACCCTCTCAACATTCTTCTCCAAGGAGGCCACCAGAGTGCGGATGGGGGTGCTCTGAGGGCTTTGGCGATACTCAGGGCATTCCATTGCGGGCATAGGGGACTTTTCTTTCTTCCAGCGGCTCGGGGGCACTTGTCAGGGCTTCAGGGGACTTGAAGGCAACTTTCGGGGGCTTCAGAGCGATTCAGAAGAGAGGAGGGGCTTCAGCAGGTGTTTTCAGGCAGTGGCAGGAACCACATGTAGTTAGATCGCCCCCTGCGTGGGCCTCAGGCCTGTATCGGTGTATGAACAAATCAATCAAGCTCAACATTCTTTATTCGCGGCATTCTCTCATCTCAAGTCTCACAACTCCATAACTTTCTGATACTATCCTCGCTCAGTCCTCAATCGGTCCATTTTCATTCTCAAAGGGATATGAATATAGTTCAATGTTATTGGTGTTCCTTGGTCTAACACGTGACTGTATTTCCACCAATCAAATCTGTTATTCGGCGCACAAATTTTTTTAAGACATCATAGTCTTAAATAGCGAACTTTTTTTCACAAATCAAACTTGTCCACGACAGATCCCTCGTGGCGCAATTGGCTAGCGCGGTAAGCATTTCACAACTCACTATCACAACTACCAGTTCTAATTCAAACCAGTTCGACTGTTACACAACAGACAATCGAGAGGTTGGTGGTTCGAGCCCACCCGAGGGAGGTCCAGTTGTGCATTGCACACATTGAATTACATTTTTTATTTATTTTTTTCTTCAAGAATTGTAACTGTTCGCTTTTGTGACATTTTGGGTTATCTTTTCGGGTAGCCACTGCCAATGTGGGACGTGAAGCAGGGTAGTCAAGTTCTTCTCCTATTTCTCCACTTCCATTTCGGGCTCGGCCTTTGTCTAGGTAGCCTCATGTTTCGAATCAAGGCACTTTTTTCTTGGGCAGCCTTACTTGTACCCATAGGTAAAATATAGCAGCTGCAGATCAACCTATATCGACCTGTATCTCGATTCAGGAACTCTCATCTCTAGGTTTGACCTTCTTCTACTTTGCTTAACATTTTCTTTCTGTTCCAATGCCGTGAAGTGGAGAGCCTAGAAAGGGTGATACAGAATCCTTCACGTGATATGACACCGTCAGTGTCACACCGAGTGAGCAAGGCTGGACCATCGTTTTGGACCCCAAAGAGTCGCCACCGCGGATCAACGGTCGAGGCTAAGTTCTATCTTTGTTGCATACCGCACGCTTGAGGCTGTTAGGGGCTCTTCAAATTTCTGTGGCTGACAGTTCAGTCTCCGCATTTTTGTTTGTCGGTTCTTAGCGCGCGGTTTTCAGGGGAAGCAGGCCGCGATACCAAAGCACCTACTGTCTCATTCTTATTCAATATTCACGATTTTCATGAAAAGGAAACTTCAAGTGATACGAATTTGATTTGAAGCTTTTCACATGTTGAGGGGCGGATTTGGCCAAGGTTTGGTGCCTAGTTTGACATATGGAGAGCTGAAAGAAAAGTTAGTTCAGTTCAAAATCTCCCCAACTTGGCATGCAGCGTTGGTGTCCACAACCCTACCGTCTTTCGACGACTCAATGAACAGTCGTTGTATGATAGAACAAGTTTCCGAGCAGAGCCGGGCTCGCAGCCTCGTAAAGAGGGGAAACATATTCGTCTCTGGATCCAGTGGCCAGTGAGCTTTGGAATAAGTGCAAAAACTTCTTACATATGATCGGGCGAGTAGTGAACACAAATTTCTTGGATGGCGAGAATGGAGAGGGTCGATCTGAGAAACGAGTCATGCCTTCATCCACCAGGCCGTTAGTTTTCTGTGTGGCCTAGGGGGCAGTTCACAGCAGGTTACAGATACACAGCCTTGCCATCTGACGAAGCTCCACAGAACACCGTCATCGAAGGATTTACAGCTGCAGACGACCAATGATTTGTGACAGCCTTTCGAGCAGTTGGAAGTCGTTAGTCGCGCAATGTCGAGGATCACTTCCGGGCTCGATACCCTGTAAGATACAGGGTTGTCACTCGCCAGTTCTCTAGGCTTACCATCACCGGATCGCTGGGAGCAGGTTCACAGCCCCTCACTGGCTGGCCCTGATTGTGGGGAGAACTGTCAAAAAGTCCAGAAAGCGTATCCTGAGTCTGAGTCAAGAAGTTTCTCTAACTCACTCTTCGTAGAAGAAAGAACTCTTCTCTGTATGCTTCCACTTATTGTAATACTCTGACTTCCTAACATCAATACTTCGTACACCACAAACATGCTCCACGACCACGTGCATGTCCCTCGCCTGGAGACAGAGCCCATTCGCTCCTCGCTGAGGGGGAACGCCACGCCCGCAACACAGCCCAGAACCAGCCTCGCGACCTCCCCTAGAATGCGGTCTAGGCTGTTTACAGCAATATCGAAGAGGCGCAATCGCTGGAAACCGTAAGGCAGACGCGCCCGTGGTCGTGGGGTGCCCCGATCGTCGAGGCAGTCGATAAGCTGGGAGAACGCAGGACAGCTTTGGAGCCGCTGCACACCTCACACCGCAGTCGCACTGTCTCAATGTATTTGGGCACAACGGTCACTCGACATCACATCTTCCACTTACTCTGCGTTCTGCTTCCGCTGCATCTCTCCTTTCACCACTGATCGACAGCAGGGACAAAGCTTCGACGATTAGGATCCGAACACACGAGATTGCGAGTGCGACTGCCGGCTGCCCGCCGGCCCTGCTCCAAAAATGACCGACTTCGTAGCTCCCGTGAAAGCCATCCTCAAGGCTCTCGAAACAGGCATCAAGTTAGCACACAGGGTAGCCGAATCCGCAGAGCTCGCAGTATCCGAGTTTGCGAGCCCTGCAATCGAAGCAAAAGCACAGCAGATTTCCGAGTCCGCACCTGGTTTGCAGAGGTCGTTGGAGCATACATGTCAGGCCATTCGAGATGCGTACCGGCAAGAAGTGGAAATATGTGGCAAGGCGTTCTCCAAAGCTCTCGTCGAAGACAGTGAGTTGGTCTGGCATTGGCTAGTATTCCACCAGCTAACTATCTCGTAGAAACCATCCAAGCCCGACTGAAGGACCTCAAGAACGATGTTCGTGATAGCATAGACGAGTGCCAGGATTTTGAGGATGATCCAGAGTCTTTCGATCGAAAAACCTTCATGAATATTCAGCAACAAGCAGACAAATGCTCTGCAGATTGTATTTCTATCTTTCAAGATCTGCGAGATCAGTTGACTCAAGGTAGAGTGCCTACATATATGTTGGGAAAGGAGCCCAGCGACAACGCAACACGACATATAAGCACGAGACTAGAAATAGAGCATAGTCAGAGCAAGGCCATGACCAAATCTCAAGGATCTACGCTGGAGGTTCAACCGAAGGACGACAGGGCACATTTGTCAAGCACGAGACAATCCAGCATAAACAACTCAATATCACCTCCCTATATGTCACCAATAACTCCAACTGAACCCCTTCAAATCACCGCGCCCTCTATTTATGCTCCTCAGTTCGAGCCAGTAAAGCCCAAAGGTCCATGGAGCATCGAAAATCCCTTGAATTATGATATGAGTCCAACCCTTGGTGGCTCTCTTGGAGCCTCAGCAAGCTTGTTACGGCGGAAACCTGTTGGGGATGTGTCTCCCACAGCGCCACCGGATGAGCCCCAATTAATCCCCAAGGAAGTCATTCATTCCCGGATCAGTGCAAATGAAGAGTTTCTTGAACGACGACGGCAGTCACGTATTATGTTTAATGAGCTCCGTTACTCTGCTGTTTCCTCGATTGATGAAAACCGGGCCAGTGAGACATTTACTGATGGTCCGATGTCACCGCTTAGTCCAAGCCCTGGTACATCTGCTGGCCTCGGTTACAGCATGTCTAGGCAGAGAAGTCAAGGACATGCTTCACAGGGTACACGCAGCTCGAGAACGAGTTCCATTGTCCCTGACCGCCACTCAGTTCAAAGGCACGATAGCGAAGATTCGATATTTGGTAATCGACGTGCAGCTCCAGCGAGTCCTTCTATCACTGAAAACCATGCTGCTGGAACATCGGGAAATATCGAGCTTTGGTCACCAATTACAACGACTGCGAGCCCGGCCATGATCGATAATCCGTATACTTGGGAACCACCAACGGTACCACCAGCGGTACCACCAAAGTTGCAAATTCCAATGCCTTCATATGGAAATGAAGTCCCAGCTGGACTTATACCAGTGAATGTCACTTACGATGATGGAATGATAGTTGTGAATGCCCCTGAAGAGACTGTCCAACCGGGGCCAACTTTTACAGTGAGGGAAATGGACTATCCTATACGACCGGACAGCTCCTTCTCCAAATTTGGAGGGTTTTGCGATGGTGCCAAATCCTTAACAAGGGGGGAAACCGGGTTTAAAATAGTGAAAAGACCAGCTGTAAGTTCCAACTTTTGTTATTCAAGCATCATATATCGGCTCATTGTCTCCATTAGGGCCATTATAGCGCAACCGTTTCAGCTAGGTGTATCGCGTGCTCATATGAAGTGGGTTGGAACGACGTAGAAAAAGACAAATCACTTGACAGTAAGGAACCCGATGCAGAAGAAAACTGGTGGCTGATATCTTTCTAGGATCCGGTATTTATGGAAATAGTGGGATACGATTTCGACAACGCTTTGTATCAAAGTCCCACCTGAAGGCAAACTCAATCGAAAGCCCGAAATATGCTGTAAGGATTTTCAGGTCTTCGTTTACCGTATTTCCTGCTGACTTTTCATAGTGCTTGTTCTGCATTGAAGTACACAAGACCGTTGAAGAACACGATGCAACAATATTTTTCTCAGTAGCCCAACTATTCAAACACATCGCTAAACATCCGCAACCTGTACCTTACGTCCACGGAATAACAGTCCTCTATGGGCAACAGTCTGGGAATGTAATGGACTTTGACATCCACTTTATATCATCAGTACCTTTGGTGCCCGAATTTCCTTACGCTGCAATTGCCCAAAAAGCAGCAACTCGACCCTCAGCTCAGGCTATATCTTCTAATAATCCAAAAAGTAACCGTACTGACTCTCGTGACCCCGATGGCAACGCGGTGCTACATTTCGCTCTTGGAGCACGAATCATCGGAATAACTTTCCCTGATAGATTCAACGGGCTATGGGCCATTGGCTACCACGACGGCCTGCGTGGATCATTTCCAACTTCTACAATTGCCATCGATCAGCCCGGGAGAAATGAAGAGGTCATGAACTCCAACAGCAATTTGGTTGCATTTGCAAAGTGGGACTTCAAGCTCAAGAAATCGAAAGACGACCCTTGGCTCAAGTTCAGCAAAGGAGACACCATCACCCACATCGGATTCAAGTTTCAAGATCAGTGGTGCTGGACGGGAAAGAACGCAAAGGGACAATGGGGCTTGTTTCCAAATGCGTTTGTGGAGAGTCTGCATGACCGTGGAGTCTTCGGTACTAGTCCGGGAAGCGTGAAGAAGAACAGTCTATCATCGAAGATGCCCAGCTTCTCCATCGGGAGGAACAAGAGTTCGAGCAAGCACGAGAGGAAGACGAGTATTATGAGCAACAGCAGCGGGGAGAGTCGGATTAGCCTTCAGCCTGGCTTGGAGGTCGTCCAAGCGCCGTCGCCTACCCACCAGACCCCGAGCTCGAGATTTCCTTCTACGAGTCCGTTCCGGGTTCCTGGGATGTGACGTGTATTCTTGATGAAATGTTTGAATATGAATGATGGGTTTGGGCATTTTTGCGATCAGCGGGAAGGAGTATGATAAAGCATGAATTTAGGATTTTTGGGGCTTGGTTTTGTATATACGTTTCGTTCACGATACCCTTTCTTGTTTGCTTCTTGTATTTGGGATAGACGCAATGTCTCCAAAATTTCTGTTCTCAATCGGTAGCCAATCAGTTCCATCAGTCATGTCACGCGTGGATCCACTCTAGATCCTAAGAAATCACAAGATTAGTTCAATAAACGGCTACCTTCTACTATGAAGAAGGGGGCAAGAGCCGTTCTCACATCACTAAGCTCGAAAAGCAATATAAGAGCTGCACGATTGAGATCTAGTCTAATAAATGCCATTTTCACTTATTTACGTTGCAGCGACTCTATGAGCCACAGACTTCTTGCCCGTTCAGTGTCTCTCTACCATCCCATGAAGACAAAAGTAAGCATCGTCAATCTTTCCATTAACAAATCACAAACAAGAAACTCTCATGCAAAAATAAGCGCCATTATATCCCCTATCAAAGCAGTGCAATGTAATGCAAACCCCCCATCAATGTACAAGAAGACGAAGATGTCTAGAATGTTGACACAGCGATCGCGATGGCCTGGGAATCGGAGTGCGAGATCGAGATGCTGATTTCTTTCACGCCGGCTTTCTTGGCGGCTGCTGCGGCTTCGCCGTGGAGCTGAGGTCTGTTAGTGAATGAAGAGAGAAAAGTCCAAGAGAACTTACAGTGACAATTGGTGCACCCTTTTCGTTGTTGGTGATCTCGATCTCCTTCAACGGTGCACCGGCTCCCTTGCTTGCTACACCGAGTGACTTGAACACAGCTTCCTTGGCACTCCACTTCCCGGCAAAGGAAGCTTGGGGATGTGGTGCTCTGAGACAGTAAGTCCGTTCCTTGTCTGTGAAGTTTCGTTCCAAGAAAGTGTCATTCTCGATGTTGATGGCTGAGATATCCTCAACATCAACTCCGACCTTGTTGTTCGCAGTGGCCGCTCCCTTGGCTAAGGATTCAACCATTTGCTTGGTGCTATCCGTCTTCTCCTTGTTGCTAGCTTTCTTCGAGAAGTTGGGACTATAAGTAAGAGCTGAAGACTTCTTATCGACGGAAACACGAGCATCTGGGTTGAGGAAGACGGCTCCTTGCTGCTCGTCAGAGTATGGTGCGTGCGTCTTGGCAACAAACAGGGTATTGGTGATCAATCCGTTATGGAAATATCTGTATGCCTTCTTCTGCCGTGACTCAACCTTGGCGCAATAAGAGGCATAGGTGGCCTCGTCGAGAGTAGCGAAGAGGTACTTAGGATGGATACCAATTGCTTGAGCACCCTTTTGACCGAAACCAAAAGAAGTAACAGAGAAAGCTTTGATGCCATCTGTTTGGATGCTTCGACTGGGATAAACGATGTAGTCGAACTGCTCCATGACTTGATCAACATTGTCGGCATTTCTGTTACCTGGCACCAAACCAGTGTTAAGGACTTGCAAGGCCCCATTCATCATCCAGGCACCTGCAGCACCCTTTGGATGACCTGTAAGGTACTTTTGGAAAATACCCATAACAGCGTTGCCCTTCTTTCGGCCGAGATGCTTCAATTGTTGACAAATAACGGAAGACTCGTTCTTATCGTTGGCAACAGTAGAAGTGCCGTGGAAAGACGCAACATCGAGGTCGTCAATGGTGAGACCCCAGGTGGCTAGGGCCCCGCGAAGAGGTGCGATCGTTGGATCTTTCTTCCAGAAGCTATTGCCCAGACTGTTCAAAGTATCTCTCTCTTGGCGGGCTGCCTCATGCTCGATATGCATGGCACGATCTTGAGCATACTCGGACTCGTTGAAATCTTGGCCTTGAGCCTTCATGGCAGCTATCTCTTCGTGAAGATACTCTAGCTCTGACTCTTGCCATTGCTTGATGTTCTTCTTTCGGAGTTCAATTTGTCGGCGGCGGTACTTGATGTCGAGAAGAGGCGATGGAAACTTGCCAGCATTCTCACGAGCAGTGGTAAGAACACCTTGACCAGGAGCAGGTACAGATCGTCCGATCTTGTCGGTTGCAGTGGTCGTCAAGCCAAGGATGCCATAGATGGGAACACCCATATCAAGAGCAAGTCTGGCTGTCATGATGACTTGGATACCACAGCCTTGCGACTCCATGAATCCATTTCTGGTCGTGGTGGTCGGTCGCGACATTTCCTTGGGCGTGCGGCCGTGGGCAAATTCATCAACAGCGTTGCTTGTGGCCTTCATGTTGGCGAACTCGTATGAGCCTTCTTCTTGGAAGTCATCGAAACCACCAACGAAGCAGACACGAGCCTTGCCTTCAACAATGGTCTCGTAACCAATGTCGACAGACTCAACTGAAGTTGCGCAGGCGCCAACAGGGGTTTTGATAGGGCCGGTCGAAGAGAGGAGTAACATATTGACCCAGGCGCTCATGGTATTGATGAAAGACTCCTGGAGAATATCTTTCTGAAGAGGCTTGTCCAAGAAACGATCCTTGTACATGCCTCGCAGAGCTGAAGTACCACCAATACCGGAACCAATGCAGTTACCGACTTCGGAGATGTGGACATATTTGTAGAACTCATATGGATCTGTGATACCAGATGCCAGCAGTGATTCCACGGTGCAGACAAGAACGAACAACGTAACGGGATCCACCTGCGAGATGATATCGTCAGGTATGCCGTAATGCTTAGCATCCCAGCCCGTTGGAATTTGTCCGGCAACGAGGCGGTCGAATTTGAGAGCCTTAGGTATCAAGAGAGTGGCTCCTTTCTTCATTCTCACAATGAACTCGCCAGATTCTGGGATCTCGAAGATCTCAGCCTTGTCGCCATGTTCACGTCTGAACTCCTCAGCAGTCTCCTTTGATGTCTCGAATGGCTCGAGGTCTTCTTCGATCACAACCTCTTGAAGCAGCTGCTTCTTGTTGGGATCGTAACCTTTGAAAAGCTCGGGCTCGATGAGACGAATGCCAGAGTGCTCGAGAATGTGCTTCTCGTACTTGGCCTTGATGTCCTTGTCATCGACAGGCTCCCCGGATTTGGCATCCACCCAGCCAGCGTATTGCTTGCCCTTGATAGGACCATTGTGATTCTTAATGAGACCCATGATCCAGGCCATCTCGACACAGCCCTCGAGTGAGAATTTGCCATACGCTTCCATTTCCCATCGAGTGCGAGAGTTACCCCAAGGACCGACTTCAGCGAAACCGGTAACAACGACCACCTTTTCGAGGTCAACCATACCCTTGAGATTCTCGTTGAGTGGCTCAACCTCTTTCTTCCAGTCTGGAAGTTGAGGGAACTCAAACTTGATGTTGGCACGGGGCTCGATTGTGACTTTCTTATAGAGAGCTTCGCTATCCTCACCATTGACGATCTTGTTCTCGATCGCGGTCTCCTTGGTCACAGCTTGTCTGACCTCGCTGGTCTCCATGATATCCTTTCTGAGCTTCGTCATTAAGTCTTTCAGATCTGGAATGAATTGGAGTCCACCATTAAGATCGGCAAAAACAGGCTCAGATTGGCAAAGGTCGACAATGGTTGGTGACATGAGGCCAAGTAAGTTGAAAGCCATCTCTGTCTGAGAGAATGTACGGACGCCATAAGCCTCGACACCCTCAGCAACGATGTTGTTGCCAGACATGAGACCAGTACCGCGAGTCCAGCCAATGACCGCGCCACAAATAGTGAGGAAGTTGCCCCAGCTTTCCGAGTGCCATCTATTGAATAAGGTCTCGAGGGCCAGCTTGGATTCGGAATAGAGACCGTCATTTCCGAAAGTACCATGGTTGGGTGACAGTGGTAGAACAACTTGTGCAGGTCGAGTTTCGAAGCCTCGTTCAGCCTTTTGTGTTTTGATACATCCAAGGAGCCGCAAAAGATTGGTCAACATGATACGATGAGCAAGTTCAGATTTGGAATCAATGCTGTCAATCTCGCGACCGTTCTCGGGAATAGCAGCGAAAGGGACGACAAAGTCAAGATCCCATCCAAGACCCTTTTTGGGATCGTAGATGTACTCAATCAAAGCCTCAACATCCTGCTTGCTACCTTGATTGAAAGGGACGACAATGAGTTGAGAGCCTCGGGATCCGTAGCGGGAGTACATTGACTGGTAGTACTCGGTGACTTCTCGTGAGAAACGGCTGGTTGTGACAACAACCTTTGCACCACCACTGATCAAGCCTTGCAGAACTTCTGCACCAATTGAGCCAGCTCCTGCACCTGTCATCAAAGCGTTTTTGCCCTGGAAGGTGACTCCGGATTTGGCAGCTTGCTCTAGACCATCGAGGTAAATACCAGTGAGCTTTTTGCTGTATTCCCAGCCATGCTCATCCTTTCTCTTCAAGTGCAAAAACGGAATGGTCTCAACCTTGCCAGTCTTCACAGGTCCGTTGCGAACGGCACTCTTCTTGGCAACGCCATTAAGCTTTCCATTGCCGTTCTCCTTTGGAATGATCTGGCCCTCGCTCATTGCGAGGGACCGGATGACATCGCCATAGAGCGCCTTAATCTGCAACTGGGAAGACTTCGAAAGCTTGTGCTGCTGCTTAATGAGCTTGTAGATGCGGCTCAGGTCGTTCTGAACTTTTGTCCGGTTGCCATACTCGGAAATCTTGCCGCCATCAGCCATTTCTCGAACATAATGCTCGAGCTTTCGGACGCTAGTTCTTGGAACTTCTGCATAATCCAAGTTTCCGCGGGCATCGATGCTGGTATGGGGTCCAGTTGGAACCGAAACATCCTTGTAGGCAGGTGCTGTACCTAAGACTTCTTTGCAGTTCTCGATGAGCTGTTGGCCAAGTTCCTTAGCGAGCGCATACGTTTCGCCTCGCTCAGTTGGGCAGTTGTCGATATGGTACTGCATGAAGTCGAGAAGGGTGGGATTCGATCGATTCATGATACGAATGCACTGACTGACAATCTCTCGATCAACAGCCTTCAAACGACCGAAAATGATGTCGTAATACATTGTCAAAGCATCTTGACGAGCCCAATTCCAAGAAGAATCGTAGACTCGAGCTTTGAGTGCGCTGAAACTTGGCTCGATGCCCGCTGCGTAAAATTCTCCATGTTCTACGTTCCAGAGATCCAACTGGGCCTGCAGGGCTTTTGATGATTCTTGAGATCCAACGAAGGCTTTGTCTCCAGCCCGAAGGTCCATCTTCAAATATCTTGCAAAGAGCTCCAATTGTTGCTTGAAAAGAGCTCTTTGATCCTTGGTCAAAGCATCTATAGCGGCTGGGTCCATCATCATTCCCCCGCCTCCAGCACCTCCGTCGCCACCGGCGACCGGTGCAGACAGGCTGATGCCAACATTAGCGGCATATTTCTGGGAAACATCGTCGAGATAGGCCTTGGCATCGTTTTCCGAACCAAGACGTGCCGCCGGCTCCATCGTCAAAGCCAGTAATAGAACTCCGTCTTGTCGCCCCGAAGCCAGGCCCCATCTGGTTTCTAGGTATTTCCGTGCTGCTGTGATGTTGAAACCTCCAGGCATTTTCGAGGAGATCAGTCTTGCCACAAGGGAGGAGGACTGCTTTCCAAGTTGGCCATTGAAAGTGGCCTGCATCGAAGCTCCTAGCTCATCGAGAGGGGTGTCTTCTGGTTTCTCGGGAGTGGAACCAAATTCCTTGCCCAAGTCACCTAATATTTCGTTTTGGAGGGTGGATTTACCTGTCAAGCAAAGAATCATCAGTCTCAAACCTCACTGCAATTTGTGAGAAATTTCTACGTACCACCAACAAGATCTTTAATTGCTTTGCTCAAAGGAATCTCCAAGAGAGGTTTCTTGAGCTTCTGGGCGATCAGGGCCCGCACAATATCTACCGCGCCAACTGGCGCGTCCGGGACCTGTGCTGCGGGTCCAGCGCTGGGTGGAGGAGGCGCTGCTGCGACGGGTGCTGAACTCGATGATGGTGCAGAAGCTGGTGCAGAGGAACTTGAGCCTGCTGCCGCGGGCTCAGGTTCGTCTTCGACGGGATCTACATCGTAATAAATTTCTTTTGCGTCCTTATTGTAGCAGAGAATTTGTCTTTGAACGGATTTTGCAGCATCGTAGGCTTCGTATTTGGAAGCCAGAGTTCTCTTGGCCATGACCCCCAGTGTGTCCGCAGGGCCGATTTCGACAATCCGCTCCGTCGTCTTTTCTGCGAGAATGACATCTTGTGTCTCGATCCACCTCACGGGGGAGGCGAATTGATATGCCAACAGCTCGATGAGGAGCGTATGGGCGAGCTCCTGCTCGACTTCGGGACGCATTTTGGGTGTGTTTTACGTCCGAGGACGTTTATTAGGGGTTCGAGAGGGTATCCAGACAGAGAATCGTGAGGGTGGTTGATTTTCGTCCAAAGTGGTTTGGTGTTTGAGGGGATTGGTGTAATTTCAGTCTAACCTGTAGCTCCTCGAGTAGCGACGAAACGCTGCTAAGAAGAACAAAAAAAGTAGCAGCGAGGAAATAGAGAAGGAATGTCGCTGGGGATAATTGGAAGAAAAGGTGGTGAGCAATTGATCAAGGGTCACCCAGAGAGAGCGTGCGGACTTGGAGCGGGTATTAGGTGCGGAGAGGAGCAAGTTCAGTGCAGCGTGATCCTCGACCTGAGTCTGGCTTTGGCGTTGTGTTGAACCAAAAAGTTGACGGCAGCTCTCCCAACGATTGCAGGCGCTACCGCCATATTCAGCTTAGCGCGGCAGAGATCCCCAGCTTCCGCTCCGTCCGCCGACCTCACCCTGCCTCGCTGCCTCGCTGCCTCCCTGCCTGTTTCGCCTCAAGCTGCATCTCTCGCCCGGTCTAACGGCCCTACGTAATTCGCGCCAGAGATTGGGACGATGAGGGCAAGATCGCACCTCACCCGTATGCAGACCCTTATCTCACGAGAATGCGACGGCTTGAGGTGGTACGATGGAGTTCTCGACCTCTCCCCCTTTTTCGCTTGCTGCAGGGGTTGGCAAAGGTCGGCTATCACAAAAATTATATTGACTTCACTTTCGTCAGCCTCGCAGCTGGACCAAAGGAACGGCGAAATAGATGAACCGTCTTGGACATTTTGTAATCACGCCGTACCTAAGCAACAGCAGGCAGCTGCTCTTCTGCTTCTCAACAAATATGTGTGCTTTGATCCTTCGAGGTGTTTACTGAACACAAAGTGAGGAGCACCAGGAGGATATCGACCAGCAGCAATCTTCCACGTCTCACTTACTGGCACTCCTCAGGCTGCTGCTACCTGGTGTACCTTGCCCTGTGACCATGACATGCGAAGCATCCCCGGCAGCTCACTGTGAGGTCAACATCGCGAGTTCCCATGCCCCTCGAGCCCCTCAATTGTCCGCATGCTTTCCGCACGCTTTCCCGCATTCTAGACCCCATCGAGGCCAAGGGCTTCAACACTCGCCCTGCACTGCCTGCACTTGCTTGCACCAACAGCCGTGCAGCTGCAGACCCAATCAGCACGCGTGGCAAGCTTGCTGCAGGTGGTGGCCGGGATTTGCGCCCAACACTGCGCTAGCGCATGGAGACAGAAATTTGGCGAGGTTGCGTTGAGACCGACAGCTCAATTGTTCTCGAGCTGCGAGAGACCACCGCTTCTTGCAAATACCCCAATTGAACCTCCACAACCGAGAAGCAGACCATCCTCCTCTGCTCTCCAGACTCCCGTCTTCAAACCCGAGCCACATCATAGAACAACTCTCTTTTTCCTTTTCAGACAGCGACAGGACGAATTGTTGGCAAGGAGACCGCTCCGCTGCTTTTTGCAGCTCCAAATTTCTGCTTTACTTCGCTCCTGCTCTTCACTGAGTAAACGGAGTTGAAAATCTAGGTCAGTATGATGCTTTAGTAATTTATAAACCTCATACCATTATTTTACACTTTAAAGCCCTCTTTTGCTAATACTTCGCCTACCAGACACATTCTAATAAACCCAACATCAATCTCCCAACATGTACGGAACATCCACAGGCCCTCAAACGGGCGTCTCGACCCCTCGATCATCCGCATCTCTACGACCTCTCGTTCTTACCCACGGCTCACTCGAGCATTCCTTCTTAATACCCACGAACCTTCATTTCCACGCCGCCCAGATCAAAGACCGCTTCCTAGCGTCACTCCCTGCCCCCACAGACGAACTAGCTCAAGACGATGAACCATCATCTGTGGCAGAGCTTGTTGCAAGATACCTCGGTTTTGTTGCACAAGATGTTGATGAGGGCGAGGACGATGCGCAGGGCTCCTACGAAGATGTGCTAAAACTTGTGCTGAACGAGTTTGAGCGGGCATTTCTGAGAGGCAACGAAGTCCATGCCCTAGCTGCAACTCTGCCAGGAATTGATTCGAAAAAGCTCGAGGTTGTCAGAGCATACTACGCTGCTCGTACTGCTACTAGCAGAGCAATCAAACGCCATGATTCCGCGCTGTTCCGAGCGGCTGATGACGAGGTTGCCAAGGTCTACAGTGTCTTTGGTGGCCAAGGAAACATCGAGGAATATTTCGAGGAATTGCGAGAACTTTACCTGACATATCCTTCATTTGTTGAAGAGTTGATCGTTTCCGCCGCAGAACTGTTGCAAAATCTCTCTAGAGACCCAAGAGCGGAAAAGCTCTACTCGAAAGGCTTGGATGTAATGGCATGGCTCCATGACCCAGAAGCCACCCCAGATGTTGATTATATGGTCTCTGCACCAGTCAGCTTCCCGCTGATTGGGCTCGTGCAGCTTGCCCATTATACTGTCACCTGCAAAGTCCTGGGCCTCACCCCAGGGCAATTCAGAGAAAAAATTAGTGGCACCACCGGCCATTCTCAAGGCATCGTTCTTGCTGCTGCGACCTCAGCTGCAGATTCATGGGAATCATTTGATGAAATTGCGATTTCTTCACTTACTATACTTTTCTGGATTGGATCTCGCAGTCAACAAACATACCCAAGAACATCGCTGGCACCTTCAATTTTGCAAGATTCGGTCGACCATGGTGAAGGCACACCAACACCCATGTTAAGCATTCGCGACTTGTCTCGAGCACAAGTCCAGGAGCACATTAATGCAACGAATCAATATCTCCCCGAGGATAGACACATCGCCATTTCCTTGGTGAACAGTGCCCGAAATATGGTTGTGACAGGCCCGCCCATTTCACTTTACGGTCTCAATCTCCAGCTGCGCAAAGTAAAGGCTCCCACGGGTCTTGATCAGACCCGCATTCCTTTCACCGAACGAAAGGTCCGATTTTCGAGCAGATTTCTACCAATCACATCCCCCTTCCACAGCAAATACTTATCCGACGCCACTGCACATATCAGTGAAGACCTCAAAGACATTAAGATTGATAGCAAGTTGCTTGGGATACCTGTCTATGATACAAACACTGGCAAGGACCTTCGGGATGAGGTCAGTGGCGACATTGTCCCAACCCTGGTGCGCTTGATCACACACGACCCAGTCAATTGGGAGAAGGCCACTGTTTTCCCCAATGCTACTCACGTCCTTGACTTTGGTCCTGGAGGAATCTCTGGCCTTGGTGTCTTGACCAGTCGCAACAAGGATGGAACTGGCGTTCGGGTTATCTTGGCGGGCGCAATCAACGGTACCATTCCTGAAGTAGGCTACAAGCCCGAGCTTTTCGATCGTGATGAGGAGCACGCTGTGAAGTATGCCATCGATTGGGTCAAAGAACATGGCCCACGTCTTATCAAGACATCAAGTGGCCAGACATATGTCGACACCAAGATGAGCCGACTTTTGGGCGTTCCTCCAGTTATGGTTGCGGGTATGACACCCTGTACCGTGCCCTGGGATTTCGTGGCCGCAACTATGAATGCCGGCTATCAAATTGAGCTGGCCGGTGGTGGTTATTACAATGCCAGGACCATGACTGAGGCCCTGAGAAAGATTGAAAACGCCATCCCTCCCGGACGTGGTATTACCGTGAATCTCATTTATGTCAACCCACGTGCTATGCAGTGGCAAATTCCCCTTCTCGGCCAGCTGCGTGCGGAAGGCGTTCCTATTGAAGGTCTCACCATCGGAGCAGGTGTGCCGTCTATCGAGGTCGCCCAAGAATATATTGAGACCCTTGGCTTGAAGCATATTGCCTTTAAGCCGGGTTCCGTAGAGGCGATTCAAGCTGTGATCAACATTGCAAAGGCAAACCCCACATTCCCAGTTATCCTCCAATGGACCGGTGGCCGTGGCGGTGGCCATCACTCGTTTGAAGATTTCCATCAACCTATCCTTCAGATGTATGGGCGCATTCGGAGAAGCGAGAACATTGTTCTAGTCGCTGGTAGTGGTTTCGGTGGTGCTGAGGATACTTATCCTTACCTGACCGGTGCTTGGTCTGGCAAGTATGGGTATCCTCCTATGCCTTTCGATGGTTGTCTCTTCGGCAGTCGTATGATGACTGCGAAAGAGGCGCACACCAGCAAGAATGCCAAGAAGGCCATTACAGAAGCCGAGGGTCTTGATGATGGACAATGGGAGAAGACATACAAGGGTCCTGCTGGTGGGGTCATCACCGTCCGATCTGAAATGGGCGAGCCAATCCATAAACTTGCAACCCGAGGTGTCAAATTCTGGGCTGAGATGGATGCCAAAATCTTCAGCTTGCCGAAAGAGAAGCGTGTACCAGAATTGAAGAAGAACCGTGACCACATCATCAAGAAGCTCAATGATGATTTCCAGAAGGTTTGGTTTGGACGCAACAAGGCTGGCGAGACTGTTGACCTCGAAGATATGACATACGGCGAGGTCGTTCGCCGAATGGTCGACTTGATGTTCGTCAAGCACGAATCTCGCTGGATCGACAAATCCTATGAGAAGCTTACTGGAGATTTCATTCGCCGTGTCGAAGAACGTTTTACTCCAGGTCAAGGAAGACCATCCTTGCTTCAAAGCTATTCCGAGCTCGCTGATCCGTACCCAACTGTCGAAAGGATCCTGGCTGCTTATCCAGAGGCCGAGACCCAGCTGATCAATGCCCAGGATGTCCAGCACTTCCTCCTTCTCTGTCAACGCCGTGGCCAAAAGCCGACAACGTTCGTCCCAGCTCTTGACGAAAATTTTGAGTTCTACTTCAAGAAGGATTCTTTGTGGCAGTCTGAGGATCTTGAAGCTGTTATTGACCAAGATGTTGGCAGAACATGTATCTTGCAAGGCCCCACAGCAGTCAAGTACTCGAAGGTTGTGGACGAGCCGATCAAGGAAATTCTAGATGGCATCCACACCGCTCATATCAAGGGCCTCATCCAGGACATCTACGGTGGCCAAGAATCTACTATCCCTGTCACCGAATATTTTGGCGGTGTTCTCATCGACGCAGAGCCGGAAGTTGACGTTGAGGGTCTTACCATTTCGCAAGATACGCACAAGACTACCTATCGTCTTTCGTCTTCTCCTACAGCAGCTCTGCCGTCTCTCGAGTCATGGCTATCTCTTCTGGCCGGAGGCAAGAGGTCATGGAGACACGCACTTTTCACCTCTGAGGTATTCGTGCAAGGGCAAAAATTCCAGACCAACCCAATGAAGCGGATTTTCGCTCCCGTCCGTGGCCTCTTCGTCGAGATTCTCCACCCCAATGAACCTTCGAAGACTGCCATCACGGTCAAGGAACAACCAAGACCTAATCACTATGTTGAAGTGATCCATGTCAAGCTCACCGAAAAGAACAAGATTTTGATCGACATGATCAAAGATACTACAGCTCTCGGGAAGCCAGTAGCCCTGCCACTGGTTTTCACCTACCACCCGGAAACCGGATATGCCCCTATTCGGGAAGTAATGGATGGCCGAAATGATCGCATCAAAGAGTTCTACTGGCGTGCGTGGTTTGGAAATGAATCGCTTGATCTCGACGCTGCAGTCACTGGGACTTTCAATGGTGGCAAGGCTAAGATCACAGCGGAAGCAATCAATGATTTCGTTCACGCTGTTGGTAACACCGGTGAAGCGTTTGTTGATAGACCAGGGAAAGAAGTATTTGCTCCCATGGACTTCGCTATTGTTGTTGGCTGGAAAGCCATAACGAAGCCGATTTTCCCGAGAACCATTGACGGCGACCTCCTCAAGCTTGTTCATCTTTCGAATGGCTTCCGCATGTTGCCAGGTGCTGAGCCATTAAAGAAAGGCGATGAAGTTGAGACTACCGCTCAAATTAATGCTGTCATCAATCAAGATTCGGGCAAGATGGTTGAAGTCTGCGGAACGATCACTCGAGAGGGCAAGCCAGTCATGGAAGTCACATCCCAGTTCTTGTACCGTGGGGCTTATACCGACTTTGAGAATACTTTCCAACGCAAGCAAGAAACGCCTATGCAGATTCATCTTGCGACTACAAAAGATGTTGCCGTCCTCAGATCAAAAGAGTGGTTCAGTCTTGATGAGCCTGATCAGGAACTCCTTGGTCAGACTTTGACATTCCGTCTTCAAAGTTTGGTTCGCTTCAAGAACAAGACTGTTTTCAGCAGTGTCGAGACCAGAGGCCAAGTTCTTCTCGAGCTGCCTACGAAGGAGATCATCCAAGTGGCGAGCGTCGAGTACGAAGCCGGCGTATCTCATGGTAATCCAGTCATCGACTACCTGGAGAGGCACGGATCGTCAATCGAGCAACCTGTCAACTTTGAGAATGTCATTCCTCTGAGTGGCAAGACTCCTCTTCTTCTGAGAGCACCAGCTTCCAACGAGACTTATGCCCGTGTGTCTGGAGACTACAATCCAATCCACGTATCGCGGGTCTTCTCAAGTTATGCAAGCTTGCCAGGTACAATTACTCACGGAATGTACTCGAGCGCTGCTGTACGGAGTCTTGTCGAGACATGGGCTGCCGAGAACAACGTTGGTCGTGTTCGAAGTTTCCACGCCTCTCTTACTGGCATGGTTTTACCGAACGATGATATCGAAGTCCGATTGACGCATGTTGGTATGGTTGCTGGTCGCAAAATCATTAAGGTTGAGGCCAGTAACAAGGAGACCGAAGACAAAGTCTTGATTGGTGAGGCCGAGGTTGAACAGCCAGTCTCAGCCTACGTCTTCACTGGACAAGGTTCCCAGGAGCAAGGTATGGGTATGGAGCTTTATGCCAGCAGCCCAGTTGCCAAAGAGGTTTGGGACAGGGCAGATAAGCACTTCATGGACAATTACGGTAAGCATCTCTCTATCATGCTGTTAAATACATGCTCACATTCTTCAGGTTTCGCGATCACCAACATTGTCAAGAACAATCCTAAGGAGCTGACTATCTACTTTGGTGGACCTCGAGGAAAGGCTATTCGTCAAAACTACATGTCTATGACTTTCGAGACTGTTGGTTCTGACGGCGCTATCAAGTCCGAGAAGATTTTCAAAGAGATCAATGAGCATACCACGTCATACACTTATCGATCCCCAACTGGTCTGCTTTCTGCAACACAGTTCACCCAACCAGCCTTGACTCTCATGGAGAAGGCCAGTTTCGAAGACATGCGATCAAAGGGTCTTGTGCAGCGTGATAGCAGTTTCGCTGGACACTCGCTCGGAGAATACTCAGCTCTTGCTGCCCTGGCTGACGTTATGCCCATTGAGAGCTTGGTTTCCGTCGTCTTCTACCGAGGTCTTACCATGCAAGTCGCTGTGGAGCGTGACGAGACCGGCCGATCGAACTATTCCATGTGCGCCGTCAACCCTAGCAGAATTTCCAAGACCTTCAACGAGCAGGCTCTTCAATACGTGGTTGAGAACATTGCTGAGGAGACTGGATGGCTGTTGGAGATTGTCAATTACAACATTGCGAATATGCAATACGTCTGCGCTGGTGACCTTCGTGCCCTGGATACACTGACTGGGGTGACCAATTACCTCAAGGCTCAGAAGATCGACATTCAGCAATTAATGCAGACGTTGTCCCTTGAGGATGTCAAGGCCCATCTCGTTGAGATCATTCAAGAGTGTGCCAAGCAGACCGAGTCGAAGCCTAAGCCTCTTGATCTTCAACGAGGCTTCGCTACCATCCCGCTCAAGGGAATCGACGTACCTTTCCATTCAACCTTCTTGCGCTCGGGTGTCAAGCCCTTCCGGTCCTTCCTTCTCAAGAAGATCAACAAGACCACCATCGATCCAAGCAAGTTGATTGGAAAATACATTCCCAACGTTACTGCTCGGCCGTTCGAGCTGACCAAGGAGTACTTCGAAGATGTCTATAGACTGACCAACTCACCGAAGATTGGTGCAGTGTTGGCGAACTGGGACAAGTATGAGGAGCCGCACACAAACGGGGTTAATGGTACAAATGGTACAAATGGTGTAAATGGCACGCATGCGTAGTGGATGTAGATTTTGTGTTTAGAAGGGCGTCCGGGATCATTTACAACGAGAGCCTATTTGCATTGCATGAGGTATGGAATTCAGCAGAGTCGGTGCTTGTAGTTAGTTACCTGTCGAGATTTTCTTTCCACTGTACATTTAAAAGAGAGACAAATAGAGTCCTTACGTTTCACGTGGAATTAATGCGCTACAGTACCCATAAATTGATGTCAGTATTTTAAAAGACAAGGAACCAGCCCTCCGCCCGGACCCGAACCCGACTCCCCTGAACCCAGAGACACATCCCCCATGAAAACCTCCGCGCTAACACCCCCCTTTCCCTGCCGCATGCAACCCCTACATTCAGATCTGCAGGCGTATACTCTGGAAATGCGCATCTTGCAATATGCAATGCCAATATATGCACACTTCAGACTGCGGAGTGTTTTAGATAGGCCAACGGAGTCTAGAGGCATCTGCTCTGATTTGCGTGGATAACCCGTCATGACCAATGAGAATTTCTGGGCACCCACATATTGCGTGGCTGCTTACCCCTCCACAGCGGATCAGACCAGTCAAGCAGTGAATGGATAGGTGGGTGAATAAAAGCTTGTGTTACGTTTGCCACGCCATCTGGGAATTTATCCTGGTGACTGCTAATTTCTTACCTTCAACCGTCTACTCAACTACGTACATATCCATCAAACAAGATTTAAAGTTTGGAATCAACGATACGCAACCTGCGATCAACTTCTTCGCAAAGAAAAAGAAACGAAAGGAGAAAGCGGGATAGGAAGAGAGCAGAAATGTCCTCCGTGCTTCCGATCGTCCTAGGCTGCCTGATTCTGGCCATTGTCCTCATAGGCGCGGCGTCCCTGATCAATATCTCAAAGCGTAGGGAGGGCCCGCAGGTTGTTGGTGCTTGAGTTGCAGAGGCTTTCGAGGAGGAAATTGGTTTATGGATGGGTTGTAAGCATTTGTCGTTTTCGCTCTGTTTTGTTGATAGTCAAGGTGACAGCGAGACTGTACGACGGAAAGACTGACAGAAGCACAGCAGATACGATCGTTCCGATGACGTGAATGCGCGCTCCAAATTGACGGGCTAGATGAGAAGGGCGGTATGTCTTGGATATCGTGGTTGTGATGGATAGGATGGACCTGCCGGAGCATTCTCCCTTCTCCGCACGCTTCACCTCTCTTTTACGCTACCCGCCCCGTCCCAGAATGACTACTATACGCCCATCATCGAATATCAAGGATCAAATAGCTGATGGGGATCCTCGGCTCCCAGAGGTAGGCGCAAAGCGTGAACGCGACCTCGAACTTTGAACTCAATACAGATTGAGATTCGGGGATTTCGAGAGTGGATACGTACCCCGCAAAGCGGGGAGGAGTTCCGGCCATCGCCCATCGCCCATCGAACCACGCTCTTCGACCGCGATATCAAACAATGAGAAATGAAGAAGGCTCACATTTTACACTTTTGAACAAGTTTTAGCCCCAAAAATCGAAGGTTCTTCGGAGATGAGGGGATGGATTCGTCTCCATATACCATGGCATAGTCGCGGATCTTCCGTCCACTTCAACTCCACCTCCACGCCGGAGACTGAATCAAGAGCGGTTACGACTCTTCCCATCTCCGACGCTTACACTCGCAAGTCTGGCTTTTCTCAGAAATCACGAAGAAGAATATGCACAGATTTTGGGAAGGGACAAGGATACCCGGAAAAACTAGTGCAAGGGTGCAGCCGAAGGCACTGCCGAGCACAGCGGGGAACGGGGGGGGAGGTGGATTGCATGCGTTGGTGTGAGGGGTCTTGCACGTCCTTGCTCAACAATGGAAGACAGCTCCTCGGAAATGACATGGGATGGAAACGGATTTGAACTCCAAGGCAGGAACGTTGTGGACGTGGTGCTTTTGCATGGAGATGTTAAATAGGACTTGGCGTCCACTTTTGTCTGTTCATTTATGAACTTTATAGTTTGGATCAATCAAGCCTGGTTTGCAGCAATTGGCGTCAAGATGCATCTCTTTTCTTCTACTTTCCTGCTCGCCATCCTTTCATTGTGTTGTGCAAGTGATATCCTCTACGAGAAAAGAGATTACATCTTCTCCGACCCCTCCTCAGCATGTTCTCAACTCGGCGCCTCTATCACTCTCGAGAACGCCACTGTGAACTTCGCAAACTTCGTCCCAGCAGGCACAAATCTATCTTTCACTCAAGATTATGGTCTTGCTAGTTGTGGGTATCCAAATGCCTTGGTGACGAGCGATATGTGTCGAGTGGCGATGTATGTTGCGACGACTTATAGAAGTGGAATTACGCTTGAAGCTGTAAGGGCAACGGAGTTCCTTAAATTCTTTGTACTCGTTTACTGAAATGCTCCTTCTACATCTTATGTACTCCTGACACATCTCACGGGAGCTCATTTTACTCCTTCTTCTCCTTTGACTCCCAAGACACTCTGAAATAGGACTATGCTGACTCCCCCGGTGTCCAGTGGTTGCCGATCAATTGGACGGGGAGATTTCTGAGTACGGGGAATGGGGGCGAGAGTGGATGTATTCAGTATACCGATTTGGCGTACACGGCTGGGTTGGGGTTTGCTACTGTTGGTTGGTACTCGTTTTGCCAGTGTTCAACAAGTGCTAATGCATTCAGGTGCAAATAATGGACATAATGGCACCACAGGAGTGGTAAGTTGCTCCTATTCCTCGCAAGTGTGAAGTATCTGACGATTTATAGGCCTTTGCTAACAACTCCGACGTTGTCGAAGACTTTGCCATCCGATCTCTCCACACCGGTGTCGTGGTAGGCAAGGAACTTACAAAGCAATTCTACGGCACCGCTCACAAAAAGTCCTACTACCTAGGTTGTTCAACAGGTGGTCGTCAAGGCTTCAAATCAGTACAAAGCTATCCTCTCGATTTCGACGGTGTTCTTGCCGGAGCACCTGCTCTCAACTACCCTAACCTAAACTCTTGGAGCGCCCACTTCTATCCCATTTTTGGAGACCCTGGGAATGCTACATATGTCTCGGTTGGACTATGGGCAGCAGTTCATCAAGAGATCTTGAATCAGGTAAGCTTATTTTCACATTAAATTGCTGTCTGTTTGTATGACGGTTCAGAGTTTGGGAGCTCCATGGGAACCTGCATGTGTCTTAGAAACCTGGCTCCTCAACTCTCAAGTTCGCTCTTGCGATTCAGGAATTATTCATACTAATTCGATGATTAGTGCGATGGTATTGATGGGGTCGTTGATGGGATCGTTGAAGATCCTGAATTGTGCAGATTCAGACCCGAAGCGCTGCAGTGTCCTTCTGGGGCCACGAATTCATCGACTTGCTTAACGAGTGCTCAGGTTGGTGCTGTGAGAGCAGCTTTCACGGATTTCTATGGTGTTGATGGGAAGTTGATCTATCCGCGGATGCAGCCTGGTTCGGAAATCATTGCTAGTCTGGTCTATTATGCGAACGGACCATTCTCGTACTCGAGTGATTGGTTCAAATATATTGTTTATAGTACGTGGCAATACCTTGTGGGCTAGGATGTTTGCTAACGCCTATTAGATAACTCGAATTGGGATCCTGCAAACTTCACAATCGCAGATGCCAAAGTAGCTGAAGATCAGAATCCATTCGATATCGCCACATGGAATGGAAATATCTCCGCTTTTCAGAATAATGGAGGGAAACTTCGTTCGTATTTCTTCTTTTCTTGAGCTACCTGTACTTACCGCATTCAGTTCATTACCACGGCCAAATGGACGAAATCATAACCTCGGAAAACAGTCCAGTATATTACAATCTCGTGTCTCGAACCATGGGTCTAAACTCCTCAGCCCTAGATGATTTCTACCGCTTCTTCCGAATAAGTGGAATGGGTCATTGTCAAGGAGGTGATGGTGCTCATTTCATTGGGAACCAACTTGCGAGTGTGTCGACATTGGATCCGCAGAATAATGTGCTGTTGAGGATCGTAGATTGGGTCGAGAATGGGAATGCGCCGGAGACGGTTACTGGGACGAAGTTTGTTAATGTGAGTTTATGAGAGGTTGACAGGTGAAGGGAAATTACTGATAAGTGATTTGAAAATAGGATGATCCAATGCAGGGAGTTGCATTTGTGAGGAATCATTGTAAGTATCCGAAAAGGAATGTCTGCACGAATCCGGGAAATTATACGTCGCCTGATGCTTGGGCTTGTGTCTAACGACAAAACTACGAGACAACTAGTAATATCAAGAATAATGGATAGCGTATTTCGGAGAGCAACTTGAATAACTCCACATTTACCGGATGTCAAAACACCCTTTCCCTCATTTCTTCATCGCTCATCCTTTTGGCTAGATTCAGAAATGGCAAATTAAAAGTGGAAACTACAAGCTTTATAGCGATAGCAACTCAGGAGCTTGCCACTTACGGGACAGTAGATAAATTATTATCAGGGAACGGTTCTTGATATGGAGAGGAAAAGGCTATTGTTCATGATACATAAGTACTAAATTAAAATTATAGCCTAGCAGGAGGCTTTTCATAAGCTTGCTCCCACAGAGCCTGAGACTGCGTACCGATCCACCTCTGGCTTTCATTTGGATAGTCAACCTGCTTTCTGAAATGCAGTTCGTCGAGGGATAATTCCACAGTTTCTCCGGTCATCTTATCGTTGTCCAAGAAGGCATCAAAGGCCTTGATGACAGTTGACATGGGCGTAATGTGCTCTTTTGGGAAGATGTCTCGAATATTTGGTGGGGCGAGACCGGTGACCACGAAGGCGGGACAGATGCAATTGACGGTGATGTTCTCTTTCAAGAAGACTGGGCCAGAAGATCGTGTGAGACCAACTAGGCCGTGCTTTGCTGCTGCATACTGTGGGTTTGTAGTCATTGGGCTTGGGGTTATATCAATAAAAGTTCATCCTCTAAGAGAAGTGATGACATACTAAAGCCCAGCTGCCGAAGCGGTAATCACAATCTTCCCCCCGGGAACTTTGTTCTTCCTCGCATAATGTTTGAAAAGCCAAATGCCTTGGAACGCAGCATTCAAGCAAACTTGCACCGTCTTCAGATTTAGCTCTAGCGGCAATCCATTCTCATCGAGCTTCTCATTCGTTTCATACAAACTTTGACGATCGTCAACTCCTGCGTTAGCGGCTAGGAAATCAAGTCTGTTGCCACCCCATTTGAAGGCACGGTCGAAGAGAGCGCGTTGCTGCTCGAAGGAAGACACGTCGGTGTGTTGGAATATCACATTGTCGCCTAGGCTTGATGCTAGACGAGCCCCTTCCGCATCGTTTAGGTCTGCGATTACGACTTTGTAACCTCGAGTCAGGAGGTGTTTGGTGACTGCTAGGCCGATTCCTGATGCTCCTCCGGTGACAATTCCAACTGGTTGTGACATCGTGATTTGAATGAATCTTTGAGATAGAATAGGAAATGACTTTTGAGTTGAGTCCTTTTCTGTGGGGTAATTGAGGGGTCGTTATATACATATTAGCATGAGGAGCCAGCACAATATGCATTGAGCTGTGGCTAAAGCCCCATGTGGAGGTGCAGATCGGGGAGGAAATTCCCACACAGCCGGACGGCGGGGGGGTGATCCGACCCCAAGATTTTGCTACTAGCAAATATTTTTTGACTTGCGAGGGAAAGTCTTCTCGCCCAAAGATTGATGTTCAGATCTGAATATATGGAATTAGTGTCCGACATGAGAATGATTCACCAGGTGCGTAGGGGAAGAAAAGTCTCCACCCCCACACTGGCCCCTCTGAAGTTGTAATCCTCGCTTAAGCCCCTTTTCGAACGACTTGGCTCAAGACTTGTATCGCTCCAACTTCATTCATGGCAGCTCGGTAGTCCCCAAGATCATAGTTTAAAAATAGCTACACATTATTTTTGGCAGTATAGATTCTCTCTCGCAAGGGCCGTTGAGACATGCGCTAGTGTTGTCATGCAAGGAAAGACTTTGCAGGGCGCTCAAAACAGAGGTGCGCTCATTCATTTTTAGCATTGCGTTATATCCTAATAAACTTTGTCCAGCAGCATACCAAGAATATGTCATATGTAGAGGGATAATGGCAGAAAACCTTTTCTCAGGTAGTTGGCTTTGGAGACTGCCTTGAATTATCCAACTAGACAACAACGCGACAACTACTCGACAATAGAAATAATCACTTCACAAGAATACTAGCTGATGAATTCCAAAGTACATCAACTGAGTGGCCTATAAGAGATGCAGTCAATCTTGCAGTGTCCGAAAAAAGTAGGCAAGTAAAAACCACGTGATATTTTGTGCCTAATAATTTAGGCTTGATTTCCTCAAGTCGCGTCCAACAGCATCCTCACCTTCAGCTTCGAAATTTAGAGGACGACGCGACCACCACCGAAGCTTCACGAGCCACCACAGAGAGTCGGCTTCTCATTACTCCGATTCTGATAGCACCATAATCCAATTATCAGACCCAACACAGATCAAAATGCCTCCCTTTCGAGACGACCAAATCTTGATCATTGCGCCAGGATCGCAAATAACGCTGGCGCAACTCGGTCTTCCAGAATCGTTCACGCCTGCGTCGCATAGATTTCCTACTCGTGTGTTTCCGGCCCCGGATGGTAAAACATTTGAACCATTCAAAATTCGGTCAAGAAAGAAGGAGCCAGTGATCAATGGTGCCGATGTTGAGATGGGCGGAACTGGGGAGTCGAAGGCGGGGGAGAACGAGGATGAAGAATTGATTGAACTACCCGAAGACGACGAAGGCGCAATATACCCGCTTAAAGGTAGGTTATCTCTCGTCTCACTCTTCAAGCTTGACAGCTAATCATGATTGCAGAGGGACGGATCGATAATATGCCAGCTTTCTTTGCCTTTCTCCAGCACGTTCATAATACGCTGGTAGGTTCAGGCCTACACCCTATTATGCTGATCGCACAACCCTCTTGGACCGCCAAGAACCACGAAGACATCGCAGGATTCATGTTCGAGAAATTCAAAACACCAGGGCTTTGCATTATGGATAGTGCTCTGGCGACGTCTTACGCATTTGGAATTGCCAACGCAACGATTATCGATGTTGGATTCGGGAAGATTGATGTGACGGCTGTCACGGAGTTCCAAATCTCCGGTAGAGGCACTGTTCCACACTCTGGTGGAGAGGCTATGACACAACGACTGAAGGAGCTGCTCAAAGCTAAGAACTTCACGCGAGACATGGCAGAGCAGCTGAAGCGGAGTCCAATCTGCGAGATTCTACCTCCTGGGACTCCACTTCCAGGCACTGATGCTAAGGAAGAGCCCGTCGTCGTCAGCAATCCTGCAGCTGCAGCATCCACTGGTGCAACCTCATCAGGACCAAGTGTCCGCATTACGGAGCCTCCTCAAATCCCAATACTTGATACGGAAGTTGCCGATGATGATGATGCCTTTGATGATAAACAGATAGAGGATGACGGTGTCTTGGACGTTGCCAGCATTGTGACAAGTGGCAAGATCCAAGAAGTTTTAGCAAGAAGGGAAAAGGAGAAAGCCGAGAAAGAAAAGGCGAAGGCAGCACGAAAGGAGAAGAGAGATGCCGAGAAAGCCGAGGCAGCTGCGGCAGCTGCAAGACCCATCAGACTTCCCAACGCGAAGAGACCTCGAGCGATTTTCCATTACGAAGAGATCATCAAAGATGCTCCGGATGCAAAGAGACAGAAGACCCCTGAAGCTGCTGTCGCTAAAACTGAAGAGACGGCTGCTACTACCGAAGCTAATCCTGTGGACGGTGCATCTGCTGCTCCCGAAGCAGAACCAGCTCCTGTAGAGGATGAGGCAGCACGACGAGAACTGCAAAAGGCTGCTCGCAAAGAAGAGAGACGAAAGAATCGAGAAGACGAGAACCCAGAACGAATTCGTCGGGATATCGAGATTGGTATTGAACGCTTCCAAGCCGCAGATGAGGGCTATTTAGATGCAGTTGCTGATACTATCTATCGCACGATCCTGTCAGTTGACGATATCTCAAAGAGACAAGATGCTTGGGATGCATTGGTAATCTGTGGATCTGGGTCGAAAGTTCGAGGATTCAAGGAGGCGTTGCTGGCCACTCTCAACAACCGATATCTAGTGTCTCCGAGTTCCGCTACGATGTTCATGAGCGAATTGCCATCAAACCTCGCTACACCAAGCGGTACTGGTTCCCAAACACCCAACGCATCATTCTCTTCGACTCCCCATGCTCCTCCTACAGCCAGCGCAGTCAATCCTCTTTTACTGGCCGCCACAACTGCATCAAATCCAGCTCTGAACCCCAACTTGTCGATTGCCTCGTATAATGGCACCCATAGTCACTCCTCACACTCCCAATCACCGACGAGCATCAAAGTGGCAAGCCCCCCAAGCTACTTCCCCGAATGGAAACTATATGAAGAAGCAGTCTTCTTAGGCTCTCAGGTAGCGGCAAAGGTCATCTTCGTGGTCGACCAGGGACTTTCGAAGGGATTTCTTACGAGAGGGGAGTTTAACGAAGAAGGACCTACTGCCATCCATCAAATGTAGGTTTCTGCTCCTCAAGAATTAGGGATTGTTCTCTAATCTTTCGGTAGTGGACTTGTATTCTAAATGTATTCCTCGGGGAGTTCAGGTGTAGGATATGCATCCTGGGTAGACTTTCAGGAGAACAAAAGTATACCCTTTTTAGTAGACTCGCAAATGATTTTACTCCTTCCTGTACAGTCTCCTTCGGTTGTTCGCTCCGAAGAAAATTTATTGCTGGTGCTTGCTCTTGATTCTGCAATATGTGAATTACCATATTCATCTTTCGGCCAGTCTTTCAACCTCGTCACCTGACCCTTTGAATCATCCAAGTCAGCCTGGAACATTGAGATGCCAGAATCAATGTGTAAAGGTCAAAGCGAAAGTGAATCGGAACATTCAGATCACTTGCCGCTTTTCTGACTTTCCATTGCTCTTGCCTTTTCTTTAGCGAGGCAGACGAGGATAAGAAGCCTTCTCCCATGCACCTCCTTCTAAAAACATCTACCGTCCGCCAACTGCGTCGGTCGTGAACGAAACGCGACGAACTCTATCGTACCACTTTACGTGATTGATTGTGTTTAGCGTTTTTCAAGGTACCATATGCGATAGACATTCCCTTGCCGTGCTTGAATAGTGTTGTCGAAACTGAGCCGGCACTGATTCCAGAACAACGGCAAGATGCCTACCAAGGCGACTTTGGCTCGGATTGCCGCATCCAAGGCGAAGAGCGAAGCTGCCTACAAGCCGACTGTCGCGAAACCACGCGTCCAAGCTAAGAAGCTTCCAGCTCGCGCAACCAGAAAGCAGGCGGTTTACAAGTACGAGAGCGAGGAAGAGTCCGAAGAGGAGCCCGAGGCAGAAGATGACTATGACTACGGTTTCGGCGAGGTGGAAGTCGTTGCGGTCGAGAAGAAGCCGGTATTCACCGAGTTTGAGGCAGATGAAGAACTTGAGGAAGGTCTTTGCATCGTCCGTAGCCTCGGCGGTGGCAAGTATGAGCTCGTGAACCTGAACACTGTTCCCCGTGCTCTTCTTGGCTCTGAACAGACCGGCGACATGATCAAGGGAAATGATGAACGCCGTGCAATGTTCACCATTGACAAGGAACAATGGGAGGAGGTGATTGTCAAGACAGAACTTGCTGCTAAGAGCGCTGGTGAGAGAGCGAGCTCATTCTGAACGTACCAAGCCCATAATGGCTAATTTGATTCTAGATGGACACATATTCCGGCTCATGAATTTGCCTCTCGAGTAACCAACCTATTTCTTTGTCCCCTATCGCAAGTTTCCTCTTTCACTGGCTGGGAGCAAGTTTTAGCTCTCAGCTCGTTCCCGGCCCTCCGTCCTCCCAAACGATTATGTTGCTAATCGTTGCAGATTGCGCTACAAAATCTACGAATTTGCAGTCATCGCCAACGTTCCCATTCACCCTACGGAAGCCCCATCCAAAGCTCTAGGCTTAGGCTTACTGCGTGCCAGCCGCCAAATCTACCGTGAGGCAATACCATTCTTTCGTCGCAACAACTTCAAGATCACAGACGTTATCAAAAGATTCGATCAATATAGAGAATCAGTCATTAAAAACGTCCAGGAAATTACGTTTGATTGGTGGGGCTTCTCGAGAAAGGATACAGCAACGTAGGTTCTCCTTGCACAAAAGGGTGGATTTTCTTCTGTTTGGAGATCATGTCCTACTAGTTTTGATTGATTGGAAGATTATTGACACCCACGTAGGCTAGCCCTCTTCAATGAATGCAAGAAGCTCAAGGTTCTCCACGTCGTTGTCACTCAATGGTCGGTCGATCCTTCGCCATATCATAAACGCCAGCTTCTGTTCCAGGACGATCTTAGCATTAAACGATTCAGCAGGACCAATGGCTTTGATGCACTCCTTGCCATTCGGGGTCTTCAGAAAGTTACTGTCCAGAATTCGAAGATCCATAAAGCACCAGGCTTGTCAGATGAGGAGCTAGCTGCATTTGAAGCTGTGTTGATGCGAGAGCTGACCCAGCCAAAGCCGGTAGGAGCTACCATTACTTCTCGGATATGAACACTAATTTGATCCCAGGCCAAGACCTCAAAGAAACGTAAGGAGAGAGACTAGAGGTTTCCACGCGTATAGATCCAGTCATAACTGGATCATGGAGATGTGGCACAATTATTGGCGGGTATCTTTCAGGGTGCTTTCCTTCTGCACTTGAATTTTGGCTTTGCATTGGTCTTTGGCAGCATGCTGCTCGCCGTTTCGTGCACTAATTTGAGGTACTGGAACTCTCAAGACCGGGATGGAGTTTTTGCTTGCTTTACATGTATCACATTAGCTTATATGGTGGGAAGATGCTGCTTTGTCGCCATGGTATTTGCTGGTTAGCACACAAGACTAATCCAATTGTCGCAAGAGAGCAGCGCCTCTTAGTGTTAGCTGTGTTGTGAATGTCCTCCAGAACCTCGTATAACTCAGCTCGACCTCTCCCGAAAGTCTTCGTTATTTCTGGCTAGGCTGAAGGCTTGGAGCTTCTGTCACCACAATTGTTACGCGAAAAGAATAAGGCTTCGGATTGATTATCTATTTTATTTTCGTATTCTAAAAGACTCAGTTTCTGGCTATTGTTTCTCATTATTTCCCCGTAAAACTGGGCGCTCGCATCCATGTTTCTGACTCGCTACAAATCAACTCATACAATTCATAAAGGGTATCTCGTTCTCAATGCCATCATCGTATCATCAAGTCATTTATCTTCTCTCCTCCCTGACCCTATCAGAACTTTTGCGTGTCTTATCCGAGCTCTTCTTCCTCGAGCTAGTAGGTCTTCTCTCAGAATGCTCTCGACTAGACGCCGAACGACGTTCGCGCTCGGTGCTTCTCCTCGATGAGTTTGGGCGTCTTGAAGGGCCGTCAAGCATTGGGTCGTCGTCAAGCTCAATGATTCGACCTTCGCTGTCGACTTTTGCTTCACGCTCGAGACGGGTCTCGCGGCCTCGCTTATGGCAGTACCAGAAGACGAAGAGGAGGACTAGAAAAGTTGTCAGTAAAAGATTTTAAGAAAGAGCAGGAAGGGGAGTCGCTAACCAAAGAGTCCCAAGCTCAACAAAACATTCGTACCCATGAACGCAGGCCATCTGAGCTTCAACGCATTCATAATCGTCTTCAGCAATCCAACAACAGCACCTGGCTTCGTAACCAAATCCTTCAGACTCGTCGGCTTGAGGAAACTCTTCGCAGCTGCGCCGAAACCTCCACCACTAGCACCCGCACTAGCTGTACCAAACGCTTGTGCTTCAGTCGCCACGGCCAGTAATTCAGGCGCTAGACTGCCTGTCAACTTCGTCGGCAACTGAGTGATCAACTTCTGCAGAAAGCTGGGCAGGTGGTCGTAGCTTTTGGCCAATGTGCCTTGTGAATCGTCGAGCAAGTGGACGAGGTCATCATAGGCAGTTGGCACGCCATTGACGAGGTCTTTGAGGATCACGGTGAACTTTTGGACGAGCTCTTGTGATTCTTTGGAGAGGGAGAAAGCGCGGTTGTTGACGGCGGCGAGGTTCAGGTCGTTGAGGATTCGCGTGATGTCATCTTCTTCTTTCGTGGCTTCGTCAAGTGGTACGACTGGTTTGGGGGAGAGGTTCTCCTTGTCCTTGTGCTAGGTCTATTAGCTGGAATGAAGGAATTTAGATCGAAGTGGGAGCGTACCTTCTTAGTCAGAGTTCGAGCCAGAAACGAGAACCGAGAGGACGTCTTCTTGCCATCTTTCTCCGTGTGCTTCTCGTTTTCCTTTTCCTTTTCCTTTTCCTTGCCTTTGTCTTTGGTCGGCTGTTTATCGAGGGCTGGTTCAGTGGTGCCATTCCCTTCCGCTGTGCCATTGCCGTCGTGAACTACCATCTGCGCCTGGTTGTTCGTCGAGTCTCCTGCTTCGGGACCGAATTGAGGGCGTTCAGGGAGAGGTGGCGGTGTGCCCTCCGCAGAGATGACACGGGTGAGGAAGTGCTCATCTTCTTCGCTGATGACGGGAGTCTGTTCACCGTCTTTAGCCTTCTTCTCAGCCTGGTGCTTCTTGATCTTCTTGTAGGTGAAGTATTCCATCATCTTGGTGGTGTTGTTTCGTTATGATCGAGGGGAGAAAGTTGTTGAGGAAGACATTGAAAGGAGTGGCCGAGTTGCCTTGGACAGGTTTCATTTGATATGGGCTGTCAGTGACGCCTCATGGTTCAGCTTTGTTTGTCTTGCATAGCCACACGTCATTCCTCGCTACCCCTGCAAAGCAAGATCTCGGCTGTTGTCGGCCCCTGCAGCGCCACTCTTTTCTTCTCTCCAACCTCAGGTTCTTGTTTACTTTCTCTCCACATCCGTCCACTGCCCCTCCTTCACAACCCCACGTTGTCTCTCATGGGCTGATGTTCCACAAAAGCTATGGCTCTCGCCTCAATTAGTGTCGCATCCATAGCCATTGGCTTCATATCGTTTTCTTTTACGCTTGCAATTGTAAGTTCTTTACAAAAGACCTCTTTTTTCGGTTCCCGGCCGTGCCGAGCCCAGTTCTCCTCTGCCCTTTGCGCTGGGATGTCTTGCAGAGGTTCAATTTTATTTGACTGCCTTCAGTTGCGCTTTTGTGACAGGCAATAGCTGACCTTCTCTTCTCTAGTGGGTCCACGCATTCTGGGACGCATTTCTAACGCTGGGCTCCGCTCCAAGCCAGATTCAAGATGCCTTATCTGTTCTCAGACAGGGCCTTTACGAAGAGCGCGAATATCTCAAGCGCAAACGACGACGAGGAGAGGGAGAACATCTTCCAGGGTCCAAGTCCAAGAGCCTGTACTACGAAGGTGGACCGACAAGAATTATCAACGATGCTATCAAAGATCTGATTCGGGAGTTCAAGGACTATGAGCGGCCGTTCCTAGTGTCGCCCCATGAGGGCAGAGAGAAAGAGTTGGAGTGGTCCTTTGATGCTACACAGCAACATTATCAGTGCGATTTCTGGCACAGACTCCTTTGGTTACGTGCGAAGGGCCATATCTATGAGATCGCGAATAGGTTGGAGAAGGCGCAGATAAGACGGATTGCTCAGGAAACGACGGAGACACAGTTTATGATGAGGGATACGATGGGAATGGTCAGAGAATATGAGAACAGGCTGCGAGCTATTGAGGAGAGATTGCAGATGTCGAGAATTGGTTACTAGGATGGGGGTGTTATAATAGAATTCCTGATGGTATATTTGGGTTCATGCATACTGTTTGGAACGGAGTTATGGAAAGAGGTTTGGAAGTCTAGATAGAGACTATTTTGGGTGTTATATGAGTACAGAGCCGGCATTCTCTCTTTTCGAGGAGGGTCATCTTGCCCAAGGCGGCCGAAAAGGACCGGAAAGACGGGATACTTTGAGGTATCTTCAGAAACTCCAGTCGCCTGCTCACTCATCATCCTGCACCAACTCCTTGATCTCCTCAGATCCCAGAACGCCACCAGCCAGCATCCCATCCTGTACCGAGACGCCCGCTGAAGATCGCATGCCATTCGTGGCTCCTTTTCCGCTAACGCCGCCATCCTGCATCCAGAAATCGACCTCGTCCACAATATCGTACACTATATCTTCTACTATTTGCTCGTCATATCGTTCGCCCACGGCTCTCAGCTTCTGCAGCTTCGAGGTTGTGGGCTGGTCACTTCCAATCATATCGACCTCGTCGTCTTGGTCTTCAAATCCGGGTGGTGGGTACCAGAAGTGTGGACCAAAGTTCACTTCTGCTGCACCGCCTCGGAATACCGAGACTGCAGGATAATATCCTAGCATACCATCATCCAATCCCTCTCGAGCTCCAACCTGTGCGATCGGCTTCGATGCTGGTGGTAGGAAGGAAAGGAGGTTTGTGAATGGTGTGCCAATCAACTCTCCATTCTTATAAATCTTAATACTCGAATGTGGCAGAGTCCTGAGAGAGGGGCACGGATGTGTTGGGCCTGGTTCTTGGTTGTGTCCTGCAGTAATTCCACCGCTCGAAGAGATGACCGGTGAAGGATTCATGAGTTCCTCTAGCTCTTTGACGGCCTGATACTCGATCTGTTCGAAATAAAGGTGTGCCTTGAATCTGATAGGAACCCGATCTCGAATGATGTCCGCTCGCTCGATTCCTGGGTTCTCATCGTCTGTGAGATCGACAGCAGGATTATAATTGCCCTCAACAACCTTTCGATGTAATGTCTCTGATGGCAGGTTGATCTCCAGTCCGATCACATCCCCTTCTCTGATATCATCTCCTGGTGGGAAGAAGTCCTTCGGCCTTGACATATATACTTTCTGGCCGGCCGCATCTCGAAGTCCGTAACTATAAGCATCAAATCCTACTGGCGCATCCAATGTAGCTTCTCGTCTCGCCCATCCCATCCGCACGTGCCCATTCGCGCTCTCCTCTTGGATATGGCCATCGCTTCGTTTCCGCTTAGGTATCCCGCTGGTAATCTTGCACTCCCAGTACCATCTGCCTTCCCGCACACCAACATTGGCTTTCGCCATTCTGAACCCCTTATCCGTAGTAACATGTTTACCAGACTCATCCAGGAACATATGAGTAGAAGTATCCTCAAAGTTCAGCCTGGGCTCGAAGGGCTCGGTTTCTGATTGTCTGTAGTAAAGTGATGAGGGGAAAGCTGGGTCTGCAATACAATGCGTGTAATGGAAAGCCTTTTTGTTATACACACTACAGCAGTTAGCAATGCCTCTTCTAAAACTCGTAAGACTTACTGGTCCGTCGTCTCATTGAACTGTATCTCGGTCCCATCAGGCGCAGTCTTCGTATGACTTGGGATGAAAATCGGTCCTCTCGGGGGCTCGAAATCCGTCGACTTGGGCGGAGGTAGCTTGTATCTTGTTGGAGCCGGCGGGGCCTCATTCTTCTTGCTCTTGTTCGAAGTAGCAGCTCTCGGGTCCGGGGTGGCTCTCGCGCTGGCATCAGGCGCAAGAGACCCAGCTTTCGATTCGCGCTTCTTCAGGGACTCCTTCTTTGTTCGCGGCGCCCGTTCCCGTGCCAAAGCAGCCTCATCTTGCGGTTTCGCGGGCTTGAAGTCTGGGTTGAGGGGGGAGGAGACTGCAGGCTGGTGATCGTCTTCTAAGGCGCGTTTTTGGGGGATGGAGGAGATGGGAGGGGTTGTTGTAGGAGTTGCTTCGCGTTTGGGAGAGCCGGTGCCTTCGGTGGACATATTTGAGGAGCTGCGAGAGCGAGAGTGGGCGCCGCGGGGAACGAGGGAGGTCGCCTTGGGCCGGTTTCCTACGTTCTTTATCTTCATCGCGACGAGATGCAGGAGGGTGCACAGACCACCTCTCCGTCTTGATCTGCAGGGGTATGGCGGAGGTATCTTGAAGGTATCTCGAGGTTTTGTCAAAAGCACTCCTCGAGATCCAAAATTGATGAAAGTCAAGAGGCGAACTAAGAACTTTCATGTCTTCTCAAACTTTGAATTTAATTTGCAGTGGTGAATTTTGTTTTGAAAGGGGAGGTCTGTCAACAGAGCTTAATTCACTGTCAAGCGATAAGTTGAGGACTTTCTATCTAAATTGTGCCAGAATTTCAGGTACATTTGCACTCAAAGTCGCTTCTCTTTCGCAATAGCTTGGCTCTGATTAAATCTCTAGGTGCATCACCGGTAAGTGATTTCGAGGCCTTAGTCCGCAAAAGTCGTGGTTTTCCTTCACAAAGTTCTTGATTCAAGAGGCTTCCAAGCTCCAGCCTGCACACAACGCCTATCTTCTTTTGAGGACTTTTAGTGGCTGCCCGGGTCTCAACTTCTCCGGCCTCTGAGATTGACGTACGCCAAATAATTGACTGAGCAATGACGAGTCTCGGATCCGAGGCTTTCACCATCCAATTCCATCTCAGCAGCAACAGTCACGAGCCCACCTGCATAAATCAATGCATTTGTTGCACATCGCAGTGACCATTCACTCGGAGCTGTGGAGAAGTGGAGTGGATCTCATTGCTGGGACATCTCTAATTTGCTCGTTTGTGAAGCTGAAGCAGCTGCAGGACGAAATTCATGCAAAGTGTCAGCTTGGAACCACAGCCTGACATGAAACCCCTATATCATTGGCGAAGCATTACGCTTGGCCAAATCCAGAAACCGCTCAATCATATATCGACCTCTCTCCGTTTCCTTTTCCTTTGTTAGAAGAATGCTGAAGCTGTTGAATCGTTCAGTCCCAGGTTCCCTAAACTCCAATTGTTCTCCACCGTCGCCATTTGCGAGTAATGGTTGTAGGATTTACTGTCAGTAGTCCCGTGGGAAGATGCCGGGACAGCATCTCCAAGAAGAATGGAGAAAACTTGATTATTGTTGGTATATGTTTCTGATTCATCAAAAGCTGTCCTGTCAGTAGAAGTCTTTCAAAGAGGAAAGAGAACTTACTCAAGAGAACCAAGGTATTGTTCATGAAATTTGAGTTGCTCAGTAGAGGCGTGAGGAATGATCTTGCCCACTGCGCCGCCGTGGTAACGGACGTATCATGACCATCATTTGCTACAAATATCAGTCACAGAAGTGGCGAGCTGGAAGAAGAAGACCCACTCATGTTGGGAGTAATAAACATCCATTGTGGGAGTTTGTTATTATTCAGATCTGTTTCAAACATTGTGAAGTTCTTGATCTTAGCAAGTCGATCCAAGTTAGATGTGACAGAATCATAGTTCACGAGAGGGCTGTTGGTTCATGGTCAGCTCTACCTCAGCTTCACTATGAGGAAGGGGGGGCCCCTACTTGTGTTTTCGAACATAGTCGTTGGCGCCATTCTTCTGGTTGATATAGTTACCTTCGAAGCCACTATATGGTGAGTCTTCCTGATACTCGCTCCAGCTCACTCCTTTAGCTTCAAGTAGATCAACTATAGTCTGGGCCGAGGAGTCGATCCGGAAAAAGTTGTCATTGGTAACTCCATTTGTAGAACCTCCCACTGAAGCAACGTAGTTAGGTTGAGATGGATGAGTGAGAGCGAAGTAGTTGTTCAGCAAGATCCCATGAGTTGCAAGCCATTGAATGTTTGCTATAGATCTGTCAGATATTTTGCACAAAAACGAAATGCATGCATTCAACTCACGATCAGCAGCAGCTGTATCATAATCGGTATTTTCCATCCCTGATCAATGTCAGCATCCTCCACCAAAACAACGCTAGAAACCACCTACAAATCGTCACAAACCGATCAAACGTCTTTCCAGCAACATTACTCGTAGGACTTTCAGTGAACGCCGTAGCTTTCGCCTTCGCAACAGCCGCGGCCCCAGTATTCGTGTACTGTGTCTGAGCCAAGGCAATCCCAGCCCAAAGCGAAAGAAGACAAATCAACTCCATCTTGGCTCTCGTCTCCGTTGTTCAGCACTACAGATGAACAACGAGAAACATCATCTTGCCGTTGAAATCATTCATGGTTAAATATCACGAGTAAGCCAGCACTCTTTCCGGGCCGTAATTATCCATCCCTTCCTTCCCAGCACGGAAAAACAGCTGCTGGTTTCTTCTGCCGAACGATCACTTCTTGCACTTAAGCAATCGTCGTGATGCTTCATGATTGGCTTTTAATACATTACCCTGCCCGGCTTTGGTATATGATCGTTCTGGTGGGCGGAGAACAAGATCTCGGCACGTCGATCACTCTATCAGAAGCGCGGGGTTGGGAGGTGGATATTCAGGGGCGTGGCGTTCTGATTCGCTTGGGGGCTTTCTAGTGCCGCCGGCTCGGCTCTTGCGCTGCTGACATGTCGTGCAGCGCAGTGCAGATCCCACCTTCCACTCTCGTTTGATAGCGACGGAGGAGGAGGTCAGTCGGGTGTGGAGGGAAGACGAATGAGGGGGATCTTCCAACCTCGGAGGGGAGGAATGCCAATGAGAGGATGGGAAATTCCATGTGCTTCGTATCTTATCATTTTGTTCAAGTGCAAGAAGTATCTTGGGGACGTTGGGTGTGACTTGTTCATGGCCTCGGATCAGCAGATGGATGGTTGTGACGATGCATCTGCAACGGGGTTTTTAGTTCAAATTTCTGGTCATTTTTAGACATTACATGATATATTAGACATCAGATTACACATGCTTCTTCGGATGAGACCGAGCCAATTACTCCTTCCTATACATCGCTCTCGCCTTCAGCACTGCATCTTCAAGCAAGCCATCCTTCGCTGCTAGCTTCGCTAAAATAGGTCTCAAGACCGAACCTTCACACTCGCCCATCTCAATCACACCCTGCGATCTCTCCACAATCTCATCACGCTTGCGGAAATTTATGCCAGGCGTGATAACCGCACAATTATACTGCGCTTCTCCGCCTCGAATCGCGCAGATTTCCTGCGTTTGGCATGAGCCCGTGCAACTGGTGGGGAAGTAGCCTCTGCTCTTCCTGTTCTCGTAGTCTTGGAATGCGGCGTTGTTGGTCTCGAAGACCGTGGTGAGGTTGTGCCAAAAGGCAGGAGTGAGCTCCGCTGCTGGATCCGTGAGGGGTGGGGTGACGAGAGGCCCGTACTCGGCTTTGGCGGAGTAGTATTCTGTCCATACCGGGCCAGTTGTTTGATAGCTGGGGTTGGAGAGGTTGGCAATATAGGTGACGACATCGAGAACACCATAAGTTACAGGATCAACGCTATACACCCTGAAAGCTGGGTGTCCAGAAGTCGGTGTCATTGATGGACAAATGTAGACCGTTTCGAGGGCATTTGAATAAGTTTGAGCAGTATAGTCACTGTAGGCAAGCTGGAACTGATCCGCGTGAGTATGTCCTGGGAACCATGTGTCAGTACGTCCAAAAATCATTGGAGCATGGGGACCATACCAAAAAACTCGGCAGCAATAGTAGCTGAGTACCGCTTCACAATTTGGCCGTAATAATTCGAAGCATCTCTAAAAGCATCTCCCATTCCCATCGGCATGTGGCCAATAATATATGCTCGTTGGCCGGCAGTTTCAGCAGCTTGCAACTCGCTGACGAGCCAGGCAAATTGACCACTTGGATCTGCCTCCATAGTCTTCTCATAAAGCCAGTAATTACCCCCATAATACAAATTCGTGTTGATAGAAATCACTCGTAAGTTCCCGTTGATCACGGAGTAAGCACCAAACTTGTCGGCCATCGCTGCGGATGTGGATCCTATCCATTGACTCCAATCTTGAGACAAAGTATCATAGACCCATTGCTCAGCGTTGTTGTTAAGAGCCTTTGGTGGGAAAGCATTCGTAGGTGACGATTCATGATTTCCGACAACTCCATAAACTGGAGGCAACCCTGACATTCGAGTGTATGCATCATTGATATCCTTGATATTCTGGGTTTGGTTCGTCAACCAAACCGCGTGGTCGACAATGTCCCCAGTGAAAAGTGTGAATGCGGCATTAGGAGCAATCTGCTTAATGGCAGCATACATGCTCTCTTCGAGGCTGACCGGGGCATCGCACTTTGTGTTACCATATGGTCCGGCAGGGTAATGTGTATTTCCGGGAGCGTCAGCAGAAGTGTAAGGTCTGCAGCAAATTGGTTTAGTGCAATTATAGTTGGCTCCAGTCTCATAGAATTGATCCACGTGAATGTCGCTGAAATGCACCACTTGAATAGGAGCTTGACCACTCGTAGCTGGGCGGCTGGTTGAGGGTTTTGGTGAAGGAAAGGGAACCGTGTAAGGAGTGACAGGCGGGTAGGGGCAGAGACCGAAGAATGTGATGCAAAACAGTTGGGAGGTGTGCGATGGTATCGACATCGCCCGTAAATCTTGTGCAATGATAGGTCCTTCCAAGCCAACGGCTCCCGTGCAAACGTCCGCATCATCAGCCTATCTATCATCAGCATCTTCAGATTAATACTGGGGTAATTTTACTGACCTTTGACAGAATACATATTTCTGTCAGTGTTTTGACAAAAACTGTGTTTCCTAGATCAGCGAGCAGTTTTAGAATATCTAGAACTGCCTATGTATGGTTGTTAGTGCACACTCAAGATCATTCTGGACCGCCAAATCGTACAACGTTTCTTTTGGGGTTCTCTGAACTTTCTGATAGTTGATCAGGGAACTTCGAACCTTTCTGGTAAGACTGCTTCGCTGTCTAAATACCAACAAAAGGAACAAGGGGAACATGAAAAGATCAGGCAGGTTGCCCCAAAAAATAAAAATAAATACGTACTTCACATCCCGCACAACTTGCTGCAGATTCGATTTCTCCCAAAATCGTACTCGCAAGATCCCTGTTCTCTATTGCAGCCGCATATGTTAAAGTCACCGCCTGAAGGCACCAAAGGAATGTGTATAAGAACTTCATTTTTAAATATCTGGGCTGGAACGTGACTTCTTGGACAAAAGACCTCGCGCTGTAGGAAAAGAGTCCACGTCCGACTTACATATATATTCTTACCCTACATCCTGACCATCTAGACTCTCAATCTCGGGCGTGACAAACATCAGCCAAGCTTTTTTGCAGGTGATGTGGGGAGTCCCTGTCCACGGGTCGTTTGGTTCGGGTATTGGCTGCAAGCGCTGAACCAACCGACCACAATCTCTGGGAGCTACCCCGCGGCCCAATAAGGAAGCTAGACAGCCATCACAAGGAGTCTTCATCTTCACACCTGTTGATTCCTGTGATGATTTGATCGGAGCCTGGGTAAGCTAAGGAGCGTGGCTCGGCGGCTTCGGCGCAAGTCCATGTCGTGCAGGGGGCTTGACCGATTTTCAGGGCGGAGAATAGCCACCTGCTCAGGTACCGAAGAAGGGACCTGAGGGGCTGGCGAACCAAAGGAGGAGTTTTTGCACGTTGAAAGCTGTCAAGGAACGGGCCCTCGTGTTTCTCAAGTCATGCATCGGCGTTGGCTACATTTTCTGCACTCATAGAGTTCGCTGCAACCTGGCCATTACTCCTTTTCAAGGGCACCAGGAGTGCTCGTGCAGAGGACAATTTGCCTCGGAAGCTGGGATGTATAGCCTGTCCTTAGGCCAAGTGCCACGACAGCCAGGACCCCTTTTTCAGTCGCATGGGTGCGGGGAGAACTATTCGGTGGGTTTCAAGCGCCTGGGAACGTCCGTGATGGTTGAGAGGAGAGTGATGTTTTAGGGTGACCAATGTCTGGGGCGAGAGTTTCCTGCATCTGGGCCATGCGGCCGCTAACTCGGCACGGAGCCCTCGCCTAATCTTAGGGGCTCAAGGGCGCCAGCAAATCACGAGCCAGAGTCATGGGGTAAGAGCTGGGCGAGAGATTCAAGTGGACCGAGTTCTCGGAAGTATAAAAAAAGAAATGCGGAGTGCTTTTCTCTCCAGTCGGCTTCTGTTCTCCTTTAATTTATAACATTGCCTTCCCCTGTGTTGGTCTTCTAGCTCGTGCGTTCCGAGCCAGTTGCTCGGGATGCAATTTCCAGCCTTGGAATCCAAAAAGGAGAAATTGAACCTAGCCAAGCACACTCTCACTCACCTGACCTGAAGGGGCAACACTGGGTCATAATGAGGCGATTGCATTCACAAAAGGGGTGGCATTCATTCACTTCGTCTAACCTCAGCACTAGACGAAATGTGTAAACTCGTTATGCTTGACCAGAGACTCCATGCCTCGCTAATGCCGTACATTATCAAAGTCGCCACCGATCATGTATTCCTCTGTTGAGCATAAAAATCACAATTCCTTCTTTGTCTCCTTTGTCTCGTTAGGTGCGGCCTAGGGAAGTCAGCTGGTTTCTTCCACCCGTAGATGGACAGAATTTACCTTAGCAATATAACTCTTTCCAATGGCAATGGTCTCAGCTTGCCCTTGCTGGCGTTGCCAGAACTTCTCCTCAGGAGTACCTCGTCCCTTCAGAGTCGACTGTCTAGCCTCTTCTTCCAGTGTACTTCTGCTGATCTTCTCTCCAGCTGCAATGCCACCGGCGGCTGCCTTCTCTGCGGCATCCTCCCCAATGCTCTCTTGGATATATTGCCTACGAATATCAGCACCCAAACCCATCACCACAGGATCTTACTTACTTTCTCACAATGAACCTCTCTCCCCTCTCCTTCTGCAAGCCAGGGCTGTCGATCTTGCTCAATGCAGTTCTGACGCCAAGTTTGACACCAAGGTAGATATGCTCTGAGAAAAACATTGCTAGAAGCAGGCCCCATGCTTTAATGTTCCAAGGAGTCCCTTCCGGTCCTAATCCATCTCCACTAAAAAGATAGACAAGAGCTGCGGACGTCAAGCTTCCGAGCCATGACAAGAACGCAAGAGATTCGAGCCATGGGCCAATTGAGTCCGCTCTCCAAGGTACAGGTCGTTGCGTCTCCAGTGCTATCTTGAGGGCATCACCGCGAAGCTCAATCCAATTGTTGATAAAAAAGGAAACTCCAGTCAGCGGCCAGACAACGGAGAACAGAGAAAGATAGCCTGATCACTGTTAGCACTGGGTACCTATCTTAAGATACAACACTTACCAAATTGAACGACCATCTCTCGGAAGTCAGAGGTAACATCGTAAGCACCGAGCTCAGCTTCATTTCTGACTCGGACGAGGAAAGCAGACTCCTCGGGATGATCGTCCGCTGTAGGACTTGAGGCACCACCTCCTCTCTTCGCTGCTCTATCGGCCTGGACCTCCTTCACCTTGCGGAAGACACTGCGCTTGACGTACGGCACGATGACTTCGAGAGCGAAATTGACGATTTGCGCTGTGACTGTGAAATAGATGACTTGCTTCTTCAATCTGTCTGGGTTGATCTGGAACCCAACCTTGGGCGCCGTCATCTGCTTCTCATTCTCTGCGAATGGTTTTACAGCCAGTTGAAAGACATCTAAATGAGGCACAATCACCGTAGCGAATGGCACGTAGACGAACGCTGTGAGGAATATTGGCAGATAAGAAGTGATGAAGTTGAGAACGAAGATTTTCTGAATCATGGCTGCTTCATGTGCTACATAAAGTTAGAAGATTTGTAAGCAATTCGGACTCATAACTCACAATCTTGCGTTTCATAGTTCTCCAGATCTGTCAATTTGCGTGCAAACCCAGTTAGAAGCGCGGACAGTGTGGGCATCACTGTCGTTAGAATGACGGTTGGGAGGAAAGTCTATAATTATCAGAAAACGTGTCATAGTTCTACCGGTTTGACTTACTAGATATGCTTTGAAGGGACCATCATAAACCTCTGAGATGAAAATTTCGATAGCAAAGCAGCCCGCGATTAAGCTGCCAAGAACAGATGCTGCAGCAATGGCAAACGGAACTTGCAGTAGTTGACGAGCCAACCTCTTGATCGGAGAGTAGATTTTGATCTCTTCTCCAGTGATTGGATCGGTCACCACGTTCTCGTGCTTGAACTCTGGCCGTTTGTGCTGGATCTTAGACACCCCTCGAACTCCCCACTGAACTGCGAGATCAGTCTCTTGCTTCTTCCAATATTCAATGAAAACTATCCCCCAAAGTGCATTGATGATAGCGTAAAGAGGCGAGAACTGTCCGAGAAGCAGCCAAGCGCAGGCCCCGAATCCCGCCGGAAAGATTAGGAACATGAAATAGGATTGCAAGAATGCAAAATAAAACGCAATCTTTTCGCCAAATGTATCCCTAATCTCAATCAAATCTTTGGCGTTGAGGAAGTATTTTGAGGACAATTCCTTGATCCATCTCTTGTTGAAAGCGTGGTCATGTAGAGCGAAAATCGACTCTACCCCTTTCCACTCTCCACTCTTGGGTGTTATTCCGGCACCGCCTTCGTTCTTTGGTTTTGTGATCAAAAGGTATGCAAGTCTCAATCGTTCTGCTTCTGTGACAGGTTCATCCTTGAGGTTCTTCTGCATCTCCTTTTCGGGAGCAGCCGTCCGAACTCCGTATAACCAATCCTGCACCCTCGATCGATATACCTCTACATTCAAGTGCCTGTCCGAGGCTACTTTGACAAACACCAACACCGCACAATTGTCTCCATTTCGAACTTCAGTAGCTAAGCCAACGTCGTTGAGGGCCTGGATGAGCTTCACGAATTGGGCTTCGGCTTGAGGTTTTGCTGTACATAATCAGCAATTGTGTTCATAGATGAAGACTAAAGAGCTTACGGGTAGTTGCAAAACGGTAGTCGATCACATAGTCAACACTTGTATCAAGTCAGCAGATGTCTCGCTCCATCTTTTGGCGGGGCATACTCGAAATTTGTGTGCAGCGCACTCCCCAAGTCCGCCTTTGGGTCGTAGAGAGATTTCAAGGATGCCATAGTGAAGTTTGCGGTTCTCCTATGTCAGACAAACGGCCTCAGAAAGGAAGAGGTATAGAGCAAAGAGGAACAGAAAGGAGCAAAAGTTGGCAGGCAGGCCACATGCTTTTGATATGCGTGACAGCTATCAGGATTGTCTCAGTTCGTCATGACGTCGCTTAAGGGAAGTCAACCAGGAAGCTCATCCCTGCAGCGATCCCCGCTAAAGGTCCGCCTCTCGAACAACACCAACCCCTCCATACAAACACCTTCGTGCTGCATTAAATCGTTCATCCCTCGTCAGACTCGAAAGAACCGATGCCAGCTTGTAGCCTTCTTCCTCCTGAAGGATCTTAACAACATAGTGCTGCGATCTTCGTTTTGCAACCTTTTCTGAGGTAGGATCACTTGCAGAGCTCGGACGAAGCTGTTCCGCACAGGACCATGCCTCCTCCACGAAGCAAAGTGTGGCCCTGGTCGCGTCGCACACAGATCTGGGATCCTCCTACCGTACTAGACTTGTTCCTCGACTCCCCTCTACGAGCCATCATCCACTTCATATACGCCATCTTCCTTAGCCTTCGAGGGGCTTCGTTCAAGCCACCTCGAAACAAGCCCAAAGTCAAGGTCGTCTGCATCTCTGACACGCATACAAACACCCTTTCTGTCCCAAGTGGCGATGTGTTGATTCATGCCGGAGACTTGACCAACAATGGCACTGTCGAAGAGATACAAAAGCAAATCGACTGGCTTGCCTCTCTGCCCCACCGCGAAAAGATTATCATTGCAGGCAACCATGACAGCTATTTCGACCCCAAGTCCCGGCTTTCACAAGACAATGGCAAGAAGTTGAACTTTAGATCACTCCACTACCTCGAGAATAAAGCTATCACATTGAAGTTCAAAGGTGGTCGAAAGTTGAATTTCTATGGCGCCCCTGCTATTCCGAAATGTGGAGGATCTGAGAACGCGTAAGATCTCCACTATACATCTACTACCCCTTCTAACGTGGCGGCAGATTTCAGTACGAACGAACAGAGGCGCCATGGCAGAACCGCATTCCCCTCGAAACCGACGTCTTGATCACCCACACTCCTCCTCGATACCACTTAGATATCAACCTCGGCTGTGCTGCACTACTCGAAGAAATCTGGCTCGTCAAACCCAGACTTCACGTCTTTGGACATGTTCATTCTGGGCATGGTCGTGAAGCTGTATTTTGGGATCAAGGCCAACGTGCTTACGAAAGACTCATGGGTAGAAAGAGGGGTGGCGTCCTGTTGGATATCATGCCTAGCATGGCTTGGATTGATGCGATAAAGGTAGTGTGGCATGGTGTGAAAGGAATCCTTTGGCAAAGACTAATGGTCGGCCCTGCTGGTGGAAATGGTGGTATGATGATCAATGCCGCAGTAGTCTACCAGTCAACCACCGAATTGGGTAATCCTGTAGAGGTGATTGAACTATAAGGTTTGCGGCCAGGCATAATGTTTGGAAATACTAATGTAAAGTTTAAGATTGCATGAACCCACTTCGCTCCTTCACTGAAGTTGGTCGAACTGGTGGTATCTGCTTGACACTCATCTTTGCAATCTTGCGCATCCATCTTTCTCGAACGTTTTATTCTAGTTGGATCATTTCTCTGGGCGTCTAAATTTATGCCCAGTAGCAGATTAGCTCCTCATGATGACCAAGGCCGGTCACAAAATATGGTCCCGCCGAGCGGCTTGCTCATATTCGTTTAGGGGCCCCGCAAAGTACAAGTCATCAGCCCAAATTCATTTATATAAGTGTACATTCTTGAGAGAAAACTCTTCCAAACAATTCTAATTCGCTTTCATCATCGCATTAGTTATTCATTATTGTATACACAATGCCACAATTACAATTGAACAAAAGCCATCAGAACGACACGAATGTGTTTTATTCCATTTCAACCCATTCAGGATGATGAATCCAGTCCCGTTACTCATCTTGAGCCGATTCTTCTCTTCATATCTGGTGTATCACTAAATCTGATGACGAACTTCGTAGCGCTCGACTTTCCTTCTCTCAACTTCTTCAGAGCAGTCTCCAAGCCTCGAAGTCCTCCATCAACAATCTCGAAAGGATGAACTTTCCATTTCTTCTCCTGTAACCAATTTCCGATCAGTCTCGAATAAGCAAAGCCGAAATCTCTCCCTCCAACACCCATGCCCAATCGATCTCGTTCTCCCACGGGAGTCAACTCCTTCCACAGACTTCCCGCCATGGTAGTGCTTTGCTCAATACCCTGCGGAATGTCCTCCCTATGCCCACCCAGCACAAACGTCACTTTCCCGTTCTCCGGATCCATCGCAGGCCAGTAATTGTCTTGGCTACCCTTCTCACTAATAGAATCAAACACATACTCCAACTCCTGTCCCGCAAGGGCCTGCCTCAACTTTCGCAACACATTCTCTGGCCCTTTCCGATAGTCAATCATCACATCTCCCTTATCCCTATCAATCAACGCTTCAGACCCCACTGCACTCGCAGCGCCATAAACCAACAGCGGCCTCTCACCTTCCCCTTTCGCTACATCCCAAGTACCAGCTGTAACCTTTAGCATAGCAAACAGCCCAATAGCCGCCATAAAGCTTGCCATCGGCACCGTGCACGCTTCCTCAAAACTCGTACTCTCATCCAGGTGAAATGCTGTCCAGGAGTACGCAATCGCGTATTCGGCATACGAGCCGTGCTGGGTACCAAGCTCATGAAGAGCAGCGACTCGATCTCCTGGCCTGAAATCGTGGACTGCTGAGCCAACGGAGACAATGGTGCCTGATATGTCATCACCACTATTGGGGCAGGAGGAGATGGTCATTAGGGCCCCGGTAGCCATCTTCCAGTCTTTGGGATTGCAAGAGGTGGCGTGGACTTTGATGAGCTGGAGAATATCAGCATTAGATGTTCCTCAGAATTGAGGGAGGTAATTAGGTTGCGAGGAAACTCACAAGGTGGTATGGGTGTGTGATAGTAGGAATGGGGGCATCATGGAGCTTAACAGAGGTGTCGGGCTGGACATGCGCTTCTTTCATCATGCCCATATTGGAAATTGTTCTTAAAAGTGGCTTCGGCGGTATTATGGCGGCAATTCGAGATTTCTCAGGTCTTTTCGGCCGTTCAGGTGTTTGTGGGAGCAATTTGGGATATTGAGATGAAGCAGATGAAGTCAAGGTGACGTCTCCTCGACGCGGAATCTTGAAGTAGCAAAAGAGGGTTTTAAGCAGGCATGAGGAACTGATGCCCTTGCCTGCAGGGCATACTTTCGACCTTTTACCAAATAAGGTTTCAAAGTCTGGTGCACTAAACCTGGACTTAGCTAAACTATTTTGGCATTTCGGATATCGGATAACTCGCTGGAGCTCCGAATATCCTACAGTTGATGCTATTTGATCGGACAATATTTGGCGGGCCCTAAAATCGTGTCTATAATCAGAATGAACTTTGCAAATACGCCTCGGATGAGATGCATTTGTGCGCACGAGTAGACATAGTAGAGTAGGGCTGATGTTGTACGTAAATTAGTATCAACGCTAATCGAGAGGAAAATAGAGGCAAACCTAAGGCAAGGTGAAGCCGAGTACGAGAAGCGAGGTGGGGTATTGCGTTGTAAAGGATTGAAAGAGATAAAGTATCAGAAACCTTTCAGTTTCGAGGGATATATCAAAGTTTGAGACTGAATGAAAGTTCAGAATCATAATTTAGTTGATCCTCGACTGGTATCAAATAGTTTGAAAAATGAGCGGAGCAGTTCGACTATTCCAGAAGAACGGTTACCATTTGCCAGGCTGGTTACTGTCACATACCAAGGAAATACTGGAACAAGGGACCGCGAATTTCAGATTTTATATTCAGAACTAATCATATGTGACTACTTTGCTATAATTGAAAGTACCAGAACGTCGCCTTATTTCGCGATATTTTTAACAGTAAGAAGATCCTCAGACGCATGCAGGCTGGGGCATTCCAGGCTCCATGTTGTACCTAAAGTGTTCCCAGACTTAGCATTGCATAGAGATACGTTGTTGAAGGGGATCAGTCTTCAGGAGTTTGGAAGGAGGAGATTCGAGACTCAAAGATATCAACTTACGCAATCCTGCCAGCAGGCAAGAAGAACAATGCTACCAAAGCCCCGCCTCGAACCTGTGGATACTAGATCAAAGTTAGCACGCTCAAACAGTTTAATCTTCCAGATCACGCTAGATAGAGGGGTTCTGGGATTCCCATAACTCACATGATGAGTTCCTGGACCAGGACTGGTCCATCCAGCACCCTGCCACCCCTGCATACCTTTCAATTCAGCTGTTTTATCAAGCTGCACAACACAATTGATCTCTCCATAAGGGTGCACATGATATTGGCCCGAATATTCCTCCTGACTATCCATGTAGACAGTTGTGATGCTGAAATAATGGTTTTCCGGAGACGGGAGACAGATCTTGCTGCGTCGATATTTGGGACCATCTAGCTCGATGTTTGCCACCCAGCCTTCAGACAGGCCCTGGCGGATGCTGGCGCACATGTCTTCGTAGTACGGGTTTCCAGGTCCATATTCGGTGTTGAGCTTTGCTTCAAGAGCTTTGCCAGGTGTCCTGAAGAACTTAATCTCTGTCTGGTGTGAGGAAGAGAGAACGTACAGGTTGTCAATCTCGCTGAAGAACTTTCTGCATGTAAATAGAAGCTTCTTGGCTGTTGGATGCGCCACGACATCTACTTCAGTTTCTGGTATACCACCAGAAGCATTCATGGTTAGTGTTGTCTTCTTTATTTTTTGTGTGACCGAAGTGTTCAACTGTATATCTGTTTTAGGGATGAAATTCTGATATATATCAAGATCCTAAGCAGTTACCTGTGATATGTCTAGGATATCTCGCCAATTTGCTTACTGCGGAGCAACGATTTTCGGGATGCTGCACGGCATTTAGTGAGGTCTAGGTGCATCACTAGCTTGACCTCCCAGCTAAATTGAACCAAGCAAAAAGCTTGTAAATCGTCGAACCCCGCATGCATACCGGACTTCGCATTTCGCATAGTTTTCAGGTTGGACAATGGCTCTCGATACATTCTTGACAGTCGACACGGGCTGCGCAGACGTGGGATTCCAGCAGGCTTTGGCTTTCAAAAATGAACCATTTTCGGGCTAGAAGATAAAGATCAAAGTGTGATTTAGTTCCTTGATCACATTAATCAGCATCCACGAGCAAAAGCCCGGAAGATTGGAGGCTTAAATTTGGTATTCGGTACGTGTTGTGGGTAGGAGAAGCTTGAGCGAAGATGGAGCAATACCAGGTCACAGTGAGGATGATGCTTTCCTCAGAGATTCGCACTGGCCATGGCTTCCGAATCTGCGGAAAGAGCATATAATAGCAGTTTTTTATTGATAAGAATTCAACATGCCCCATCTCGCGATATAACCGTCGAATTGTCTGTATTATGGTGGTTAGGAGTGACTGATCGACTGTCACGGCCAACAGTAATAACTCAATGGAAATGCCTAGATCTCTTCACGTTTAGGATTTGAGAATTTCTACGATGGGTTTTTTTTAATTGTGACTTTTGCAGCATTATATGCTGGATGATGCTCGCACAGGTGTCGAGAGAAAGGCCGATGAAGCCATTGCAGCCTTTTCCGAGGAGTACGAGATATTGCCAGAAATAACCAAAACTGGTGACCTCGAATTCGTTCCATCTTGTCTCTGTTTTTGGCAAGAACGGTGAGGCCAATCGACCGGGCACTCGACTAAGTTCAAGCCGCCAACCGATGATCCGCTCGATGAACTCGAGAAAAAGGGTTGTGTTTACGCCTCTATCGGTGGCCACGGACCCCTAGTAATGATTGTTAGCGAATGTACAAGGCAGTTCAAAAATAAAACCACATTTCAATGCATACCCATCGTTTGAAAGTGGTTCCAGGAAACTGTACTCTATCGCTGCTGCTGATGTGGTGCTCAATGCCCAAAAGCGAACTGCAGTTGCTGAAAGATGAGTGGATATCATATAGCTAAATAAGAAGACTTTCAACATCAGCAAGCGACACGACGTGTAAGTGAAAACCGAAAGGTTAGTAAATAACGCGCGGGCACCGTCTACTGTTATGGTATTCCGGGGGAGTCAAGCGTGGAACTTGCTGGTAGAGATTAAGGCTTTGGCATATACTCTTTTGTATTTCAGCCTATAATGAACTGGGTGAGAGTGAAGTCTTTTTTTTTGTTTTGCTTATTTTCTTCGTGTTCTGGCGTCCCTTGGAAATTCTTTTTGGTTGTGTTGCGAATTCACAATTTGTGCTCGCCTAAGCGGCTGTTTACTTCACAACCTCGAGAGCCTCTTCTCGTTAAGCGGCCCCTGAGCATCGCTCAGACTGCAGAGATGAAATTCACGTATGGAATAGAATAAGGGGGAGAAGAAATCCCAGTCATTTAGCTATTCTAAAGGCGTCAGATCAAGTAAATACTACATTCATCACGTGGCCAGGAGATCCGCTACACTCCACAATCATCTTCCGGAATCACCACTCCTAACTGCTCATGTCAAAGCTGCAACTTGTCTAAGCCGCTAACTAAGGACAAAGTCTCAGATTTACAGTTAGGCAAGCCAGTGCCGTGGATGGTTGAAATGTGCACACTCAGCATCAGGCCAACACCCTTCTTGGTCGATACCTTTTTAGGACCGATGGAATTATCGACTGCCCATGTGTTACAAAGTGTGAGGATAGTTACAAAATCACTGATTTTGTAGGTGCGCTATTCAGAATCCTGTTTCAGTAAGGAAGAAAAGTCTACAGACAAAACAGGGAGACCACCTTCCAGCAGATGACAAGGTCGCAGCAAAAAGGCAAGACAGGAGGATCAATGCAGACTTTTAGAGCTGCAAAAACCCACAAGGATTACCAAATCTCAATTTCCCAGAAGTCTAGGTGCAATAGGCAAGATCTAAAAGCGTTTCGTAGGATACTCATTTGTATCCACAACTGCCACTCTCATGGAGATAAGACCGACTTGCAGACTGCTCAAAGAACCAATTAGCTTCTTCAATTGGCTAATTCTCAAAATGGCTCCACTTTCTATACTTCTTCCAGTAACGCATAGCGAAATAAGGTTGATAAGTGCCGGAACGGTGTGGACTATCCCGTAGCGTTGACCTCACGGGAGTGACTGGTCACCCGCTATAACCTCGCTCCGCCACTGACATAATTCACCTGAATTCCACGAGAGTTGGTCTCACTCCATTTTCTCGGGACATGAGGGTCGGTGGGTTGTCGCATCTCGTACCCGTGTTGTGGAAAGAAAGCTCATCGTTTCTAGCTTGGGCTGACGTCAAGTGTGGACCCGAAGAGACAAGATGACGGGCCGACATCCTACCATGAAGCCTCACCACAAGGTGAGAACTGGATGCTATCAATGTAAGTCGAGGAGAATCAAGGTGAGCTTCAAGTTTGATTGTTGGCGGCGGACATAATTTGAGTAAGTTGCCAGTGTGACGAGGAAAAGCCACGATGTTCCCGATGCGTGAGATACTCAGAAGACTGCACATATCCGACTTTAAGTAGCGAGTCCTCCTCAAAGTCGTCATGATCAACATCAGAAGTTGCCGGGCCATCGAAGAGTGGTCCTATGGCCGTGCCCAAAGACATCAATAACAGTACCGCAGAGCTCAACCTGGGAGATCTTGAGTTGCTACATGACTGGACTATGGGCGCATATACAGGCTTTGGTGATAAGGAGGGAGATGAGAAGGTATGGCAGGACGATATTCCCCGGATAGCACTCGCGCATCCTTTTTTGATGCGGGGAATCCTTGCTGTCTCGGCGTTGCATATGGGCCGGACCAGGCCAGAAGACAAGCCTCGTAAGTGGTAACCTTTCTTACTATGACAGTCTCAGGAGTTTCTGCAGAGCCATCGTGGCAACTGTCTCAAGAACAAGCCTGATCGAGCACTTGCTAACCCTTGGCTACTGTATCCAGACTATCTAGCGGTAGCGGCATACCATCAAAATCTGGCCCTCCCATCATATCGATACCTCGTGGAGGACCTCAAGCACAGAATGGACAAAGCAAATGCGCAAGCCATAATCGCATTCGGCAGACTGACAATTGCTTACGCATTTGCCTGTCCCCACCCTCCAGGGAGTATTTTGTTCGCTGGGTTGTGTGCATCAACAGGTGTGCCTGAATGGGTCAACTTGCTTCGCGGCTCCAGAGGAGTCGTGTCGTTATCTAACGATTTCAGGATTTGAGCATGGACAGCTGCCGGATCATACCCACGTCATCCAAGATTTCGGCGACTCGATTGATTTTTCGCTCAGTCCAGACGATCACCATCTTGCCGCCTTGGGAGATGATATGGAGAAATTGCCTCTGTCAAATCCTGATGAGGTAGAAGAGAGGAGGCTCTCGCCTTGCTTAGGAGAGCTTTTGCACTTCCTTGGCAGCCTGGTGAACATTTGGGCGTTAAGTTGAGCGTCTTTACCTGGGTCGGAAGCGTGCCTCGAAGGTACCTTGAGCTCTTGAGTGTGTTGAGACCCGTGGCGGTCGTGATTCTGTGCTACATGAGTGTCATGCTGAAAGAATGCGAGCACTATTGGTACATTAAGGGTTCGGCTGACAGGATCCTCAGTGAGGTTTACAACAACATTTTGGGAGAAGAGTGGTAGCCGTGGATTGCGTGGCCTTTGCGGAGAGTATTAAATCAATGAGAGATATCATCGCGGCCATTGGCCGGCGCTTCTCGAGTGGAGTTGAAATATGCAGTACGAAGAGAGATCTGCGGAAAGTTTTGAAGCGAAGTTAAAGGGAAACTTGGAAGTTGGTCTTGGCACAGCGGAGCGTCGAATCGGAATCTCAACCGCGTAAGTCGTGATCAGGCAACGACTTAAACAACATTTATAATATAACTTCATGCCAGTTCCCCCACGAAATCGTGCATCAGGAAGGAATCATTGTTGAGAAGAAAAGAAAGAAGTGAAAATTGTAGCAAAATGCCTTCACCACTCCTTGAGGCAGCTTACCTGCTCCAAGCCTTCGTCGCCGCCCTCGAAGCGCTTCAGATCCAAACTCTCTTGGTCTACGGATATGTGAGAGGGGTTTACTCCTTCGTGTACCTCTCACCACTCCCTTTACTCAACCCCACTAACAACTTCCAGCGTCCACAGCGTGGGACCCTTCCTTGGGCTGCTCCTCCTCTTCACCATCCTCGTGCAAATCAAGACTCCCAGCCCATCTCGGCAGCAAACGCTGCGCTTCGAACTCGTGAAAAGCACTATCGTCTCTATCCTCTGGGTCTGGTTCCTCGTCTCTACCATTGTTGGGTGGTGGGATCCCTACTTCAACATAGCAAACATCATCCTCTCGTTTCTCTTTATCAGGTCTGTCCACCTTCTGCTTCCGGGACCTACCATGATTCCTCCCTTTTTCCATTTGCGATTCCGAAATCTTACATTTTCGTGTTTTTACACTTCGCACTCGAGCTGAAAAGCCACCGCGGACACGAAGTTACAGTGCTGACTAGCCTGCAGCGTGGTCTTCTATTCGACGTTATGGGTATCCCTGCGAAAAGAGCGCAACGCCGGAGCCGCTGTCAGAGGAGAGGCTCAGAGCCTGCTGCCGCATTAGGCTCTCCGTTCGACCAGATGGACGTGGCTAGCTGGAGCGTGCGGGTGAGACATGGTCAGATCTTGAGACATTCTTTGGAAGGTTCTGCAGCACGGCCAGACGCAGCTTCAGGGTTCACCCTTCAATATGGCCATCCCACGTTGGCGGGATCGAGCATGAACCTACCCCACGCCCGCTCCCTGCCGTGACCCCCTTGCCTCGTCTATGTGCACGTTCCATAGGCTGGGTAATTTCCGATTATAAAAAGCAAAAATATGTTTCGTTTCCATCTTCACATCTGATTGCTTGTGGGTTGTACATTAAGGGAAACACGTATGATGAGAGACGCAGAATGGGAGAGAAAATATAGTATATGCAATTATATTGGCGCAAAGCAATACACCCTTGCCAGGCAATGGGTATCTATGGGAAATCAAGAGACACGATGGACACTAAATCGTAAACCAGTCTATCCATCCCTAACTCGTCTACTGTGTGTGGGCACCAGTGGTTGAGCTCTTCTCGGGCATCTCCTTGATAGAGTCACCTGAGGACGGAGCCTTGTCTACGGTAATTGCTGGATCCTTTCCCATTAAAACGCCTCCCTTTTGGCCTTCCTCGTCGCCCTTCTTGGTGGTGCGGCGGCGCATGAGAGGGGGTGTTGGGTGCTTGATGTTGTAGTGTGCGAAGGTGTATGGCTCTTCACCGTGAACAGCGTAATCACCGACCTCCATTTGCTCTTGGGTCATGCGCAGTGGGATGCGGCACACGTACTTGATGAAGCACATGATGAGCGATGTCCAGACGATATTCCAGCCGATGATGAAAAGTGCTCCAACGATTTGGAGACCGATTTGTCGGCCGTTTCCTTCGATTGCTCCACCAGGATTGGTTGCACCGAAAGCTGCACAACCCTCGACGGTAGCGAAGATGCCAGTTCCAACACCGCCAACAATAGCACCGACGAAATGTGTGTGAAAGACTTCCAGGGTGTCATCGACATGCTGGAAGATAGACATTCTGCGGCCGGCAATGTTCATGGTGACCCATGGAATGATACCCGAGCCGAAACCGAGGGCAATAGCACCCCACCCTGCAACGAAACCAGCAGCTGGGGTGATGGCAACGAGACCTGTGATCATGCCCTGAATGGCGCCAATAACTGACGGCTTGCGGAAGTAGATGAGATCCATGCCTGCAGATCATTAGTCTTCAATTTTCTCGGTCACGGAATGTAGACAGATTGTACTTACCAACCCAGACAAGAGAGCTCACAGCGGTGCACAAGTTGGTGTTCAAAACAGCCACACCCGCATCAGGGCTGGCAGCATATGGATCACCTCCGTTGAATCCGTTCCAGCCGATCCACAGAATACCGGCACCAACCAACATCATCAAGATGTTGTTTGGCTGGTTGTCCTCGAGGTCCTCATCAATCCGAGGCCCAATCCACCATGCACCAACGAAGCCCGCAGTTCCAGCGGAGAGATGAATGACATATCCGCCAGAGTAGTCGAGGACACCGTACTTGAAGAGGAAACCACCTCCCCACAGGGAGAAAGCACCAACAGTGTAGGAGAAGGTCAACCAAAGGGGCACAAAGACCATCCAGGCGAAGAAGTTCATGCGGCAGAGGAATGAGCCAGCAATGAGGACGAGGGTGATAGCCGCAAAGACAAACTGGAAATAGATCATCGTCGACTGAGGGAAATTCTGCGAGACGCCAGCTGCTGGAAGCGTCGATTGCTGGATCATATAACTCATCTCAACCGCAGGTCCAGGTCGTCCAACAAAAGGCAGCATTTGTTCACCAAATCCAGCCTTGTAGGCCCAAAGCATCCAGCACAGTAAGACCATGCCAAAGGCATAAAAGGCCATGAAGGCCGAGTTTATGGCCCATTTGTGCTTCACCCAGCCAGCGTAGAGAACCACCAATCCAGGGACACTTTGGAGGGCGACGAGAGAGCCGGCTGTCAGTTGCCAAGCATTGTCACCAGTGTCAAGCCAGTCGGGAGTCTCCAGTAAGGTTGAATTGTAACTCATCTTGGCGGTCTAAGATGACAAGGAAGGGAAAGAAGAGGGGCTTCGAGGCACAAAGCTTGACAAGAAAAGCACAGATACCGCGGCATCCTGGCTTCATATACGATTTGCCTCGTAGCCCTGCCGAGGACCGGACTGTGCTCTTCTTTCTTTTCCGTGCATTGTCCCAAGAAACGCCAAGCTATCCCGCGGGACCTAGCCTCGAATGCAAGATCAGATGTGCCGCTGCAGCTTGGTATCAAATCAGATGGTTCATGCGAGGAGCTCTACCCACGCAACAGGAGAAAACTCTGACTGACAGGCAAATGAGCTCGTTGAGCCTTATCGCAGCTGGAATTCTCAAAGACCTCTACAAGCCACGGTACGAGACTTTCGAGATTTGATTGAAAGACCAGCTCCAGGAGGAGACGGAGGAAGATTGTGGTGACAGCCAGCAAATCAGAGCGCTCCGTTACTTATCTTTGGCCTTACAACTTCTGCACGCCACAGCCACCCTTGCGGCGAGCCCTGCAATGAGGTGCAGCGGGTGAGAGGCGGGGGTCCTGAGCGAGCCTGCACCGCTACATCTGGCCCGGTAAGCTTGGAGGGACCAGCCCGGTTGACTCGCGTGCGTTTTGTTTCAAATCGTAACTCTATTCGTCATGAGTTGAAGATAAAAGGCAGAGACAGTGATCTTATCGGGTCTTGCAGCTGAGACTTCAGAGTGACACGCAGTCCAGACGCGGGCTCACATATTTGTTCTGCCAGCCGCTAGACGGGCTCAACGGGGGAGCGCATTGGGCCAACTTGGCAAAGGCTTGTAAAGGCTTGTATTTATTAGTGGAAAGTGGAGGATGTGGGGTAGAAATCCTTATCAAGACCCCTGGAGGCTCGAGCTGAGCTTGCCCTAGCAAAATACCAATTGCGGAACGCCCGAAAACGCCACGAAATCTATCGCAGGGGCAGATGTGTATCTCCGAGCATAATCAGCATATCTCGCCAGCCAGAGCAGAATTTTACTCATTCGTATTTGCAGACGCCAAGGATGGGAATATTACGCGACACGGGCAGGACACGAAGGCTGAGCGCTTACTCCATACACAGGTCGACAAGTTGACGAGCAACGATCAAGTGTAAAAACGCTTCGGACATGAGGGTTTCGGAAGAGCTGCCGGAAACCGGACCCCCAACTCGGATTTCAGAGCCCCCGTCATAAAGGTTTGTCCAAGATTCAACGATCTAGATAAGGCCAAGCATCGGGATAATTACAGATCGGAAACGACAAGCATGTTCATCAAAGGAGGCTCTGAGGTAGTCAGGTGACTCTCAGTCTTAGATCAATCAAACTAGAAAAGTGATCTTCAACTGCTGTCTGAAATATGCTCAGAACATATTGCAAAACAGAGCTATCTATGCATGCAGCTACAATGCTTCATGAAGGTCCCCGAATCAGCTCTCTGCCCTTGTTTGGCAACGACGGCAGGAACATTATCAAGAAACACCATGTGCTGCATCTCTTTCCGCCACTCCGCTGCCATTCAATGCAGCCACTTTTTCGATCCCAACACCTTTGACATCCACGATAACGCCTTTCGAGGGTTCATCTTGGGGCAGTCTGCCATCCCTGAGCTCCTCAGTTGTCTCCACTAAGATCTTGAACGCTTTTCGGAGGTACTTTTCTTCTGCCAGAGGATTGGCACTGACCACCCTTATCACATAGACGCCACCAACAACACTTGATGTTATGTAGATTTCCCCCCTCTTATTAATTGTTTCGTAGACATCCTTAGTGATCTTGTCTTGCGTACCTTTGCCCGCAACTTGCGGGACAATGGTGAAGACAGTGAGCGCAAAACTTGGTCCAGTAACAATTTCGAAAAGATCTTTTCTCGTCTCGAGCAGACCGGCGAAGGTTTCACCAAGCTTGACCGTCTTTCGGATATGGGCCTGCAATCCCCTGACACCATAGGTCCGCAAGACAAACCATATTTTCAAGCTCCTGAATCTTCTTCCGAGAGGTATTTGCCAGTCTCGATAGTCGGTGACAAGACCGCTTTCCGAGAACTCATTACGAAGATAACTCGGCATGATGGACAATGCATCGATTAGATCTTTCCGCTTCTTAACATAAAGACAAGAGGCATCGAAATTCGTGAGAAGCCACTTGTGCATATTCATGTCAAAGGAATGGAAATGCTTGAAGGAGGCCGTGAGGTGGTGGTATTCGGGGCACACTAGAGCTGCTCCAGCATAGGCGGCATCAACATGAACCCAAATCTCACCGGGAACATCTGGAGGTGTGTATTTTGCAAGAGTTGAAGCAATCGACCCAAAGTCATCGACAGCGCAGGTCGAGGTTGTCCCCAGAGTCGTGGTCAAATAGAAGGGTTCAAGTCCTTCTGCTTTAAACTGGTCGAGGGCTTTCGCTAATGCTGCACCTGTCAAGGCAAAATTGGTCTCCTTAGTAACTGAAATAGAACGATATCGGATTCCAGCTATTTGTGCTGCTTTTTGTGTCGAGCTATGGGACGCGTCGCTTCCTATTGCCACCATTTTACTCCGTTTATATGCGATCGCGTCTTCGAGTTCGACGCCGGATAAGTGGGAGGTCGTTTCTCGAAGGTATTTGTCGCGTGCGGCGACCATAGCGACCACAATAGCTTCGGATGCAGAGCCTTGTATGACGCCTCCTCCGTGTGAAGTCGAAAGGTAGCAGTCCGGAAGATTTAAGAGCTTCGCAAGCCAATCCAAAACAATAGTTTCCAGTTCGGTGACCGCGGGAGAGCATATCCAATTGAACGATGGCGCGGTGAATGCAGCGGAATACAGTTCACCTAGCATACCAGGAAAGGAGGAAGACGCAGGGAAGAAGGCCATGAAGTTAGGAGACTGCCTATCAGTTGGTTGTTAGTGGAGAAAGATCCAGAGCCCGGATACTTACCAATGCGTAAGACCTGGCATTATTTTGGACTCGATGTCCTTCTGGATCTCTGCCCACGGCTCTCCATCTTCTGGTGGTCCTGCAGGTAGAAGCTTCTTGAGGTATCCTGGCTCGACACTGGAGACGACTCTCCTTGTGTGTATGGTGTCGTAGTAGCTTACAACTAATTCGATCAGCATTATTGATACTCAATTGACCGTTGAACACGTACTCTCATCAATTGCTGATGTGGCAGCCTCTTTGAACTGTTTTGAATCCATTGAATGCGGAAGAGTGGGGGTTGGGAAGTTTGCAATGCTGCAAGCAAGGGCGGATGATGAGAAGAAAAAGAATTAGAGGTTTCTCCTTTACCTTCTTGTATTATATAGACGCGATCGCATGGCAAATATAAGCTTACATCAAACTCAAGGCGTTCGTGTGGCCATGAAAGAGATTTATGTCGAGGGCAAATGCGGCCGCGTCCAAGGTGCGGAACCAATCCGTACCCGCGATGGTAGGAAAAGGCCTTTAAGCCCAGATTCGGGCTCGGTTTCCTTCACAAAACTTTCTTCGTCATCAAATGCACGATGTCAAATTTAAAATTCATACCACGCCCTTTGAATTACACGGCCAGTTCTCGTTGGCTGTGACAAGCCATAATTAGGATACACCAGTCACCTTGCATACCCGGCCGGATATCTGCAATCGTCCCCTGTCAGCGGCTCAGGGGTAGATATCGGTTCGGGAGTTGAGTTATCCCATACCGGCCGGGGCCGTTCTTGTCTGAAGCCATCGCCTCCCTATGATCATTCAAGCCGTTGGAGAATGTCAGAGTATTCTCTCGCAGAAGCGGGCTCGGATGGCATGAACGGGGACGACAACCACCTGATTCTCTCATGTTTGTTACGTAGCTCCATCTTTTCAAAGTCATCGATATATTGTTCAAGAGTAAAATTTCGATGCAAGTGTTTGGATGCTGAGTTTTGGCTTCAACCAAGAAAATGAGAGCTTGCAGCAATGTCACTCTTGGTAGCAACGTCCTAAAGCCCTCAACAACCCCCGCGTCTGCAATTCTTTTCAACAGCAACCACCTCCCAAGGAGCTACAAGACTTCTTTGCATTCTATTGCTTTTATATCCGTCCTGAATTTTGCAATCTTCTTAGTTTAAAGCCTTGCTGTAACATCGAAGTTTGCACACCTGCTTCAATCAAAGTTCTATCCCTGACACTGGACTGATACGCTTCAGAGCTCCTTGAGATAGAAGAGAGGAGAAGATCACTTTGGCGACTTCGAAGGGTGTTCAATCGCTTAAATCATGCAATTTAGGGGTTAACGATAAACAAGTCTCCTCGAAACGGCCTCGACTTTTGGAAGCAGAAGATCTTGTGAAAGCTCGAGACCAGCCATTGGCTGTGTGACTTGTAAGTCCCAGTTTCAATCATCTTTCCTTATAGTAAATCTATCTTTGGTACTTTCACATGCTTCTAATCCAAGAAATTTACGACATGTTGCTCATGTGAGATATTGGTGGTGGCGTAGACTTTAGGCAGATACAATTTAACCCACCAATCTGCAAGGAGTCGGACAAAGAAAAAGGCACTGCGAATAATAGGCAGTTAGTCTCGGAGCGACCATGTCTAGAAATCACACTCCATGAGTCTAGATCCTTTTGTATTTACCTGATTTTGATCGACGCAGCTTCGTCTGAGGAGTAAGTTATCTCGGGTTTCAAAGACTGAGCTCCCAAATGCCGATCTGAAGAACATGTCCGTATAATAGGAATAGAAATTAATAAATGCAATTGTATCTTGAGATTGACGTCAAATGATGAAAATAGACATTCTAAGATGTTGCTGTAAGGATCTCGGAACCACTTTTTTCCGTCACCGCATGTGACCGCTACAGACGGCGGACAAGGCATAAGAGTTTCAAAAAGAACAAAGTCACACCTCATCCTCCCTCATCAATCCCTCTTCTGCCACCAATACCGCAATCATGAAGTTGCATTACATCGGAGTACAGTTTCCATTCCCTCTACTAATGATCTTGGCACCGACTGACCGCTATCTATAGATAATCAAGAACGAGAGCAAGCCCGCCCACGAGCTGTGCGCCGAGAAGGAGCTCAGCGCTTACTCGCGATTCACACGTAATAAGTTTGTCTGCCGCTCCTAAAGAAGGGAAGGAAACATACTGATATGTGGATAGTTATGGCGAGTTCATGACCCTATTCAGCAAGACTGTTGCAGAGCGTACTCGACCGGGGCAACGGCAAGATGTCGAGGAGCAAGGTACGTCCACCTCTCTACTTCCTTCTATATTTTGATACGGACAGCATTTTAACAAAGGAACAGACTACACCTTCCACGCCTACGGCCGTACCGAAGGCGTCGCCGGCATAATCATCTCAGACCACGACTACCCCGCGCTGGTCGCACACCAGCTGCTCTCCAAAGTCGTCGACGAGTTCCTAGCCAAGTATCCTCGCTCACAATGGGCCAACTCGAATCCGACCCTCTCATTTCCGGAACTGAAGGAATATCTCGTCAAGTACCAGGATCCGCAGCAGGCAGACAGCATCATGAAGATTCAGAAGGAGCTGGACGAGACGAAGATTGTGCTGCATAAGACGATCGAGAGTGTGCTGCAGCGAGGCGAGAAGATCGATGATCTGGTGGCAAAGAGCGATGGGTTGAGTGCGCAGAGTAAGATGTTTTATACGCAGGCCAAGAAACAGAACTCCTGTTGTGTGCTTATGTGAGGGTTGATAATGTGGAGGGAAATGGGTTGGGGAGGGCAAGGCGTTCTTTTCTTTGGCAATACAGTGCATGATGTTTCCTGCATAGCAGTTCTGCGAGTGAGATTGTAAATTGGGTTTCTACTGCAATATTGAGGGGGGCCGAGAATGAGTTGTGAATGAGAAGATGCGTGAGATTTCATTCTTTGACTATGCACCCATGATATCCATCCTTCATTATGCCAATCGACCGGAACTCCAGATGCTAATGCCACCCAATTCCACGCCTGTTCAAATGCAGTCACTGCCCGCTGTGCAATCCCAATCCCAAATCCAACAAATCCAAGGGTATCCAACAAAACTAACAGCACTTCCTCCTCGTCTTCACCTGCGGAGGCTGTCCATCCGGACTCGCCTCATCAATATAAGTTTCAACCGGAACTCCAAACCAGCTCCTTCTATCTCTCCCAACTCTGAAACTCCCACCAGGCCTCATCCTGTCAAAGTAATCACCACCACCCTGCTCTCCAGGAGACGGCGACTGCGTAGCGTTCATCAACTGCTCCTGAATCTTCCGATTCTGCTCCACCAACTTCCTGGTGATAACCCTAAACACTTCCTCCACGCCCTCTCCACTCTCAGCACTCACTTCGTGACAACAATCCCAACCAACTTCTTGTCCCCAGAACCCGCTGCTCCTCTTCGAGCTCGGACTTCTCGCACCATCCAGAGCAGCAGCCTGGCCACTTCCTTGCCCAAGAAATCCACGATATGCACTTCCACCTCCACCTTCAAGAGCTCCTCCCGCACCTCCAGGTGTAGCAGTCGCAGGCGGGGTCGAGGACATGCCGGGGGCGAGATTGTCCGCAACATACGCAATGCACCTTTCGAAAGGCACTTGTCTGATAGACGGATCTCGAGCTACTAAATCTGCTTTCGTGCCTACGACGTGCAGTATAATATCCGGAGGGAGGTTGCGGCGGAGTTCGGTGAGCCAGACGCCCATTTCTTCGAAGGAGATGGTGTCGGTAATACTGTAGCATAGGATACAAGCATTTGCACCTCTATAATACAGTCTCGATATACTCCTATCCATCGCATGTTCCCGTTAGCTTCGTTTCTTGCAATCGTATTGGCTGAGAAAACATTTACTTCGAGACCGAGACTTGAATTGGAGATAGATAGAACCAACGAACCTGAACCTCTCCTGTCCAGCCGTATCCCAAATCTGCAATCGCACGACCGTATCACTCTCATCATCCACCACGCGTTTCGTGAGGAAACTCGCTCCTACCGTCGACGTCGTGCTCGCGGGCTGGAATTGATTCTTCACATATCTGTATCTCTCATCAGCACCATTCAATCTCCTTACAACCAAAGCAGACTAACCGGTGAACGAGGCTCGTCTTTCCCACGCCCTGCGACCCCAAAACCACAATTTTTGCTTCCAGAGACTGAGCCATCTCGTTGCACAAACCCCAAAACCCAATTCGTATCGCGTCTCGCTGGCGTAGCCCTTGAAGCGCGAACTCTCTGTTCCCGGGTAGTGCTGAAGAACAAAGCCTCGCCTGAATCACAAGCCAAACCGCAATTTAGAGATCCAGCTCAACTCAAGCCGCAAAAGCAAAACACAGATCGAGAGGAATTCGATCGATTATCGCGTGGTTGGCTCGATCGATGATTCCGGAGCGGCCGTTCTGCAAACCTGCTTTGCCTTGCCTTGCCTTTCCCTTTCTATTCGTCTTCGAATGTCTCATCTCTTGCGCCTCAGCATCAGCGTCTCTTCCCTACGTCTCAGCCTTGAGATCTCACCCCCTTTCTTTTCTGCACAATTCCGGCTCTGCGTGCTGTGAGAGTGAATGGAGATATGGAGACGTGTCGTGGACGTGTAGAAGTCGTGATGCGCGTAAACAAATAAAATCTTTTAATTTGCACGTTGCTTGAAGGGGAGCCGTTGTGGGGACTGGACGCCTGGAAGCATGGTGAAATTAGAGATGACGCACATATTCAGGCGCATGGCCGGCTGTGGGCTTTTGTGATCCCTGTGGCTGCGAGGCTGTGGGGGAGTTCTGATGGGTGAGAGGTGGAGCGTGTAGCCAATCACGTGGAGAGCGCTGCTCCTTTTGTCATGGCGGTGTATAAAAATGGGGGTGAGTTATGTCTGGTGACAGATATGGATTCACATGCTACATGATGGTGAGAAGATGAGTGAGAATTATTGCTGGAAATGGCGGAGTGAGTGTGCTGAGCCAACAGTGGAAAGAGAAAAGGGGAGGGATGCAGGTCAGATGATAGACGAGAGCACCACCTGATGTGTAAGGGGTAAAGATTTGAGTATATACAGGTTCTAGATGTACGTCATGATATGGCAAAAAAAGTACAAATACAACTACAACTTCGACTTCTCCTTTGGACTGATCAGAGGATCATAAACAGAAAGACCCTGAGAATGCATTAGTAGGTATGCAAAAAGGCAGGCAAAAGAACTTACCAGAGTGTCAGAAGGCACACTTGTAGTGTGCATACTCAAGCCCCTTGTATCTACCAGCGTAGGGTTCAACTGATCGACATTCGAGCATCCAATTAATCTCATACCCATCTCCATCTCGTCCTTCAACAACTGTATAGCACGGTCGACACCAGGCTGGCCGTAAGCACTCATGGCGTAAAGGAACGGTCTCCCAATTCCAACACCTTTAGCACCAAGACAAAGAGCCTTAATAATATCCGTAGCTCTCCTCACACCACCGTCAACATAGATCTCAATGCGGTTCTCCCAGCCCCTCTCACGAAGCACCGGCATGACTTCAGCAAGAACTTCTATTCCTGAACGAGCAAAGTCGAGTTGACGGCCTCCATGGTTGGAGAGAACGACACCTTGAACGCCAGCTTCGATGGCTCGAATGACATCCTCGACTCGTTGGACACCTTTGAGAATGATTGGCATCTTGGTGATGGATTGAAACCATGGAATGTCCTTCCAGCTCAAAGAGGGATCGATGAAACTTGAAATAGCTCTGGCAGCGCCTTGAGAATTGTCTGTCTGAGAACCTGCTTGAACATTTGACCCAGTGTCCGTGAATTTTGATCGCATATCCTTTTCGCGACGGCCGAGTTGAGGTGCATCAACTGTGATGAATAGACCCTTGCATCCACGCTTTTCGGCGTGTTGAACAATCTTCTTTGTGATTTCCCTGTCCTTGTTGACGTAGAGTTGCATCCACTGAACTTGATCGCCTTCTGCAGCATCCATGATTTCATCGAATGAGCATGAGGCAAGAGTGGGTATCATCTGAACAACATTGTGTTTCTTCGCAGCCCTGGTGAGGATAACTTCTCCTTCGTGGTGACCCAATTTCCCTAATGCTGTAGCAGTAACATAAAATGGAATGTCGCATTTCGTCCCAAGCATCGTAGTAGTGAAATCAATCTTTTCGACATCAACGAGGATGCGGGGTCGGAACCATATTTTGTGGAAGGCGGAGTGGTTTTCTCTCATAGTCTGTAGATGTCAGCCCAAGTCCCCTCATAGAACGAGAAAAACATACAATCTCATCATCAGCGCCACTCGAATAGTATGCCCAAGCTGTTTTTTTCATAACCCCTCTCGCCACAGCTTCGAAATCCATCAGGTTGTAGCATTGTTCTAAAATTGGCATACGCTTGATTCGCTCCTGTCTTTCTTTCTCTTCTGCCGATTCTTCTTTCTCCTCCTTTTCAACGGTACTCATATCGACCTCTCCCAGGTGTTTCGAATGGTCGAGGAACTTGTCGAGGGTATCGGGAGGATGGATGGGTTCATATTCTTCTGTAGCATCTTTGCCCTGCGCAATGTGAGTGTTCTGACTGGGAGGGAGCGAAACTGGGGCATCAAGAGCCAGCGAGTACTTCCAATTGAGACTTACAGCATATTTGAGTATTATCTTCGGGCCACCAGGGTGTTCTATGAGGCTTGTTAACTCAACTCATAGGTAGAGGAGAAGGTGGGGCCATATATTGACATACCTGGAAGGAATTCGGTAACATCATATGCTTTGCCCTGAAGAGATCAGTTATGGCCAATGCCATGCCACAGCTAGGACCTACATGTACAATCACCCAACAACTCTCTCTCGAGTTGTGTTTAGCAATTTCTTCTCCAGTCAAAGGCATCTTGCTGGCGCTCCGTCAGGGTTTGGGAGATAATTGTGGTCGTACGATCGAAGCGGGGTATCTTGCAGGTATTGCAAAAGTAGAGGGAAAGGAAGAATTTCTATGATGGCAAAGAGAAATATAAAGTCAATAGAAAGATCCAGCCACAATATCTAAATGCACCAAGGGCGGGTAATGCTGGCTAGCTCTGGAGAATCGCGGGAATAGAGCGCGGATGTCGTTAATGACGATTTTGGTTGCACTTGTCGGGTGTCGGCTATTTCAAAGCCACCGCCATTTTCGGTCGAAAGGCCAGCGAGGTGCACAATCTCCTCTTTGTAGCAATACGGTACATTTGTCCAAATAGGGGATGCAATTATAAACGGAGTAAATCGAGCCATTTACCTCCTTCTGGAAGTTCACGATCAGACGCATCTGGTGGCGCTGGAGTTGTTCTAGATTTTGCAAGAGTGCTGGAGCTTCCCCACCCGATCTCGGCAGGAGCTCGGGAAATGCATTTTGCGGGGGAAATTCGGGAGCCAAGTACTTGGATTGGCCAATCAGGGGCGGCGCATTGAAGATGGTGTTGACTTGTTGTCGGTCTGGATCCAAGGATCTTCAAATTTTTCTCTCGTTTCTTTGTAAGGAATCATTTCAGCTGGAGCCTTCATCGTCACTGAGTCTTGTGTTGTCTGCGAATCGTACTTCTGGTCCCCAAAAGCCAGACTCCTTCACTTGTTACAGTGAGAAACTGCACTAGACTTCAAGTTCCTGTTCTTCATATATTTCCATATCCTTGGCTTTCATCCTATTCTCTTGGAATCAAATCTGTTCCAATTTGTTATATATTACATTCCACATTATGTTGAGACGATTTTAGAAGAGCATCCATCTAGCGTCTTGATACCCTGAAGTCGAGATTTGTTGCATATCGCACTAGTTGGACGAAATAATTATGAAATAAGACGAGAGGACAGGCTATTGTTTGGGTAATCTCAATGAACGAAGTTCTCTTCGAGCTTTTGTTGCGTGCTGGACCGAATATTCTAAATATATTTGGCACATAGATATCTTGCTCGGAGTATCTCAAGTGAATATACTGACATGAATTTTCTTAGGTCTCCCTGGTCTGTCACTAACATCCGAAATCTGTTTGGTACATTAGGAGTTCTCAAGTCAGAAGAAGGGCAGAACTGCGCTCCCGGCGATTTTGCTCTTAGACTGTGTTGATGCTAGGTTAAAGTATCATGGATGGCACAGCAAGATGCTGCAATGTGGTTCCACTCCGATTCGGGGTTCAGCACACCCCGAGAAACTCGCATACTCCGCATGTATAACAGAAGTATCATTGTAAACGACCAACAGCAGATACGCCCTCTGTTGGTGCAAAGGTGGGGTTTTCATGACTCACCATACTTTCTCAAACTCAACTGCTTTGGAATATTGTGAGTCAAAGTCATTTCGTCTAAGCTATATCAACCCTTTCACCACCAATACTCTCCATCAGTAGATACATTTACGTTCCATTTCACAATGTCCACCGCAACTCCCTCTCAATGGTACAAGGACCAATTCCTCATCTCAACCTCGCAAGCATTACTTCAACATGAGGTTGTCAACAAGGCGTTCGATTCTGACTATATGTATTGGACTAAACGCATTTCAGACGAGGCCATGAAGCACATGCTTTCCCACTCATTCTGCTTTGGAGTATATGCACTTCCTGAGTCGTCTTCAGATATTGCTGGTCAGCTGTTCTACGTCCTACCCTGAACCCGCGACTAACCAAATCAGGTCGAGATTCACCAACTCAGGTAGGCTTCGCTCGTCTCATCACAGACGAATCCACCTTCGCCTATCTTACCGACGTCTTCATCATCCCAGAGTACCAAGGAAAAGGCCTCGGAAAGTGGCTGATGGAATGCATCAACGAGATTCTCAATTCATGGCCGGATCTCAGGGGTGCTTTATTGTATACGGGTGGACATGATGGGGAGCGGGCAATGAAGTTTTATGAGAAGGTGTTTGGGATGAAGAAGTTTGTTCCTGGGATCGCCGGCTTGGAGATCATGACCAGTAGAGGTCCCGGAAGCGTTTTTGAAGATATCTGAGCTGGGGAAGATCTTTGCAACTTGATTGCCACGGAATGAATATATATAAATATACACAAGACGCTATACCTTAAATTTGAGCCCAGTCTCACCATGAGGGGTGGAGACCTGCACGTGATCGGCCCGCTTACCCCTCCTCGTCATGGATCTGTAATCAATGCAGATGATTCCACATCCTCATGCGCTTCAGTATACTTAAAGCACGCTCTCTTCCAAATAATTTAAACTTCAATTCCAACCCATTGAAACAATTTGTGCGCACAATGACCCAAGGAAAAGCAATTGCAACCGTGTCCGGCAGGACAATCGCCGAGACTGATGAGTATGAGATTGTTGAAGGAAATATCTATGTATGTTGCCCCCTCATTGGTCCTGCCATGGATGATTGCTCATTCAAATCAGTTCCCACCTTCGTAAGTCTTGGCGTTAGGGCTGAGAGATTGGATCTGACGCTCCACAAGCTCGGTCAAGATGGAGATGCTGACCAAAACCGACCATTCGACCAAGTGTCCATGGAAGGGAGATGCTTCGTACTACACGATCAATCTTGATAGTGAGTGCTCTCTGGAAACGTTGAACCTGTTGTATCTGATGAGATATCAGAGACGGAGTTCAAGAACGCGGCCTGGTACTACCCAGATCCAAAAGAAAAGGCCAAGAACATCAAGGATCATGTTGCTTTTTGTGAGTATTATGTCTTCATCTTTTCAGTTGATGTGTCGATTCTAGGACTCCGATAATCCGGCAGAGGCGTGGTTTGGAGAGAGCTCCATTGGATCACGCAACCGTTTTTACACTAGAGCTGACAATGCGGATCTATAGACAAGAACATTGTCACCGTGACAACTGAGTAAAGGTATCAAAGCCTGGTGAACACGGTGGTCAAGAGGCTTTCTTTCTGATGAAGACCAATTTTGGGGAACAGTTGTGGCCCTTGAGCCATTGAGATTGAATTAAAAGCTTGACAAAATTTTGCTTGCATTAAGTGACCAGCTAAAATTTCATGATCCGACTTTGCTGCTTCCCTGTGTGACTTACGAGAAGGGTGAGGAGAAGAGTGAAGGTAGGGCAACGGCGAAAGCTGGGCATTATACGGCTCCAGGAACAACATGAGAACAAATAGGCACCGTTCAAGCTTCCGAGACGTGTATGTGCAGATGGCTTGATGATTAATGAAGTTGTAAGAAGAAAAGAAAAGAAAGCAAGCTCGAGAGAAATCAAGGAACGCTCCCCTCGTCCTGGTGGCGCAACACTGCCAAAAGCGCGCTAAAACACGCCCCGCCAAAACGCGTCTCCCCAACCTGAGGATTCTCCGGAACTTCGATAACCTCAATTTACCCGCAAATATGTCGGACGCTGGAGACATTCCAGCCCATTATAATGATGGAAACCGGGCATTTCTTCAATCTTTTCTTGCTCATGGTACGATGAGGCTCGAAGATGGCCAAAAGGTTCTCGCAGGCATCTTCACAGTCCAAGAAGGTGAGCCATTCCTCCCCCATTTAAATCATTACTCATACTCTTCTAGGGAAAGTAACAGATCCTAAAGATGTGACTCAAGAAGATTTTGACTCCTACATCTCTGCCGCGGCAGACGCCATCTCCCCCTATGACTACGAAATTCGCAGCACTCAACATCAAATCACAAAAGAGCGGATCTACGCTCTCGTAAACAGTGTCAGCGATCCCCTGACCCAACTCGCCACAACACGCACGCCAGACGAGATATCGTATATTAAGCGGCTCCTAGATGCGATGTTTGAGACCCACAATACGAAGCGGAGAGAAGTCATGGCTGTCACAAGTATGGAGGCGATGGAGACTAAGGTCAGGAAAGGCGTGAATAGACAAAGTGAAGGAGGAGAGCCTGCTCAAGCCACACAATCATCCGATAGAGGCCTGACACAGAGCGAAGCTGAGAAGCTGCTCGCAAATTTAGTGAAAGAGACATGGCTCGAACGAAGCAATGAGGGGTTTTATACACTCTCTCCGCGGGCATTATTGGAATTACGAAGCTGGCTGGTTGAAGCGTATAATGATTCTGATGATCCGGACTCGTGGCAGAGAATCAAGTTCTGCGAAGCGTGTAAGGAGATCGTAACGATTGGGCAGAGGTGCACCGAGAGGGAATGCAACATTAGGTTGCATAATATTTGCACATCTGCGTTCTGGAACTCGAGACCGGGAAAGAAGTGTCCAAAGTGTGAGACAGTGTGGACCGGGAAAGCGTATGTGGGGCAGAAGGCGATCACTAATACGGAGGAATATCTGAAGGGGAAGAGAAGGAGTGGTGGGAAGAGGAAGAATGATGCTGTAGAGGAGGAGGTAGAGGAACCTGAGGCTAGTGGTAGGAGAAGAAATAGGCGAAAGCCTGTGGAGGAGGAAGAGGCGGAGGATACGCCGGTCGAGGAAGAAGGCGGAGGCGAGGGCGAGGAACAGGATGATAATGAGGTCGAAGAAGAAGAGGATGAATTCCCATTGGAGTAGTGGCATATGGAGATTGTTATGGCAGGCGTTTGTGAAAGGAAAAATTCGTGGTGGCAACAGCTGGCGTTTTATGAGACTCCGTATAGCTTCAATCATGTTATTATGCATAAATTTAGATTGTGCCTTAGTCATGATGAGAAATTCGGTTTGCTAAAGGTACACGAGAGAGATTGCGCCAGTCGAGTTACGAGAACACATCGATGAAATTAAAACAGCCCTGACTTCAAACTTTGATTGAAGCTATTCGAGGCTCGCTCAACAGAGAATCAAGAGATCATGTATATCCTTTTACTGAATTTTCGGAAGGTTGTTCAGAGGGCATTATCTTGATGAGTCATAATAAGCCTCAATTCCCCAAGACATCGTCTTAGCCTTTCGAAAATATACTAAAACTTCAACTGTGGTTAGGGAAGGACCTTCACGGCATAACTTTATGTAAAGCCATCGTGGTCAGCGAAGAAAAAGGTAAAGTCAGGACGATTGGAAATACTACAGCGGCAGAAGTCGATAGAAAGCCGAGGCTCCCAGAGTATAGCATTTGAAATAATTGAGCTCCAATTCATCCATTCGCGGAGTTGACTTAATCTCCCAGTTCACATTGCAATTGCGTAAGGTACCAACTAATGAAACAGCTCTCTTGGAACGCTTTCCCAGTAGTTTAATTGCCTGAGTGGGTTGGATTTTCAATATCCTTATAGCAAAGAGAGAAAGAACGCTAGGTTCACCCACCTGCCAGCAATTATCATCTAATCGGAGGAGCTTCCATGACTTCTGGTCAAGAGGTCTCGCGGTGGACCTGAAAAACGAAGCTAAGTGTCCCGAGTGCATTGGGACATTTCAACTACACACCTCTAAGCGTTCCCTCAAGGTCTCGTACATTTAAGAACATGTAGGAATCTTGAAAGCCTCTAAAATCCTATATCTTGGGTTCTTAGAGCCCAGCTCTATTATCCCAATTTGGCCAAGGACAATGATAAGTAATTAGTATCGCTTTGTAATACTCACCACGAGGGGGTAGGGGGCACATCACGTGATCATTCAACTTCGTTCTTATTGTAAAATTAGAACTTCGTGAGCCTACTTGGCAGTTCAACACCTCTTGAAGATTTAATAATCTTATGGTCTGAGACACTCGCTCCTCAACAGCTTAAAGCTCACCGAACAGTTGTATTAACCTCAAACATCGATCAACCCCCCACCTTCTCCATCAGGCCTAGCTCGAAAGACGTGCTTGAGCTGTCTGAAGCTCAACTTCGAAGCTTCATTCCTTTACTATTTCATTTAAACTCGTCATCATCAGCAATCACATATGTCAATTATGGCGTCGGGTGGCGCTTACCCAAAACTCTATGATCCTCTCCCCTCCACCCAATCGTCTCCTTACCATGGACGCCGATACCGTCCCAAAGCTCCAATATCAGTCATCACCCTCATCCTGTTGGTACTGGGACTTCAATTCATAGTTCTCCCACGATACGTTTATCAAAGTTCTCCAAGCGAGATCAGATTATCACAATTTCACCTCGACCGTATGGAATCTGGATTGCAAAACTGTGCCGAGATAAATACACCTCCAGTTCGATATCCTGTGACCAGTGCTGGATCACGAATTAATCCACGATGGAACCCATTCACCGGGCAGAACGAGACAGTTGTTTTGAAGAATGTGAAGCTGTTTGATGGAGAAACAATTCTGAATAAGAAGGTAGACATGGTGTTCAAAAAGGGAATTATCGAATCTGTGAACACAGCTGGAAAATCTGTCTCATTTGATGAAAATGCCAAAGTCTTCGATTTAGAGGGAAAATTTGTTACACCAGGCTTGGTTGATCTACATTCTCACCATCTCGCATTTGCTTGGCCCTTGCTAAGTGCTACGGATGACACGAACGAGGTAAACCCCGAAATGGGGCCGGTGACCCCGCAAGTTCGGATTGTCGACTCGATCAAGGCGTACGACATGGCTACTACGATCATTGCTTCTGGAGGTGTCACTACTTCTCTCATTCTTCCGGGTTCAGCGAACATCATGGGTGGTGAAGCTGTGCTTGTCAAGAATGCATTGAGATCTGGTGAGAATTCTGAAGAAGTCGTAGAAGAAATCTTGCTTGAACATGGAATTCCCATTTCTCAAAGAAGAAGGTTCATGAAAATGGCCTGTGGTGAGAATCCACGACGTGTTTACAAACATACTCGGATGGGAAATGCATGGTACTTTAGGAAGCACATGGAGAGGGCCAAAGAATTGTTGGAAAAGCAAGACGTGTGGTGTCTCAAGGCTGAGGCTTTGAGAGAAAATGGAAACGCTGCTGCCATTTCCAGCTTCATAGAGTCCACGTTGAAGGATGAAAGTGCTACTGATTACCTGGAATACGACTCGAGCATCGGCATGCTTCGTGGGAAAGTGGGGGTCAATATTCACTGCTACGAGACCGAGGATTTTTGGGATATGATCCATCACAGCAAAGAGTTTGGATTCAGAATCCAAGCTTTCCACCATGCTTTGGAGGCTTGGAAGGTCCCTGAAATGATCAAGGATAGCGGCGAGTGAGTGAAAATGGTTTGAGATCGAGATTGCAATAGCTCACAAGGATATAGCAACATCACGATCGCCACGTTCGCCGAGTTTGGTCTCTACAAAAAAGAGGCCTATGAAGCAAATTTGTGGGCCGGCAAGATCCTAGCAGAACATGGCGTGCCAGTAGCTTACAAATCTGTAAGTTTTGCATAAATTTGGAAGATATCATATGCTCATGATATCGCAGGACCATGTTGAGACAGAGACAAACGCTAAGTATCTACTGTGAGTCTCTCCTGCTGCCATCGAATTGCTCCGTGCCTACTAAGCCCTCCAGTTACCAAGCCGCAACAGCTCACTCGTTCCATCTCTCTGAAGATCTAGCACTTCAGTCAGTCACCAGCGTGCCAGCTCGTTCGTTGGAAATTGATCACCGTGTTGGGTATGCACGTGCAGGATACGATGCCGACCTCGTTGTATGGGATTCTCATCCGCTTTCTATTGGGGCAACTGCATTGAACATTTTCATCGATGGAAAGGATATCTTGGATGCCAAAAAGACTGAAGAAAGCCTAGCAAATGTCGCTTCTGAGGGTGGTCAAGACTTTAAAACTCCCGCCATGCGACCCATCATAGCCGCTCACGTTAAGGAAGAAATCTGCAAAGAGGCAGAGAGGGATGGTGCCAAGATCACGATTACTGGAATCCAAAGATCTTATCTGGAGAATGGGCATGCAATAACAGCAAAAGCTGGTAATCTCACAATGGTCGTTGATCATGGCAAGATTATCTGCTTTGACTCGGACGACCAATGTACTAGCGCAAGCGCGGAAAGCACAACGATTAGCCTCAAAAATGGCCACGTTCTTCCTGGGCTTACCGCGGTTTCAGTCAGTCTGGGTCTTCAAGAAATATCAGGGGACTCTGGAACTGGCGATGGCGAAGTTGGAAAAGGAAGCTTCAACCCGGACGAGACTGTTTATGCCAAGTACGGAATACATCTCGATGGAAGAGCCTTTTCAAGAGCTAGGATTGGAGGTGTCACGAGAGCTATCACCGCGCCGTTATATCGGGGATTCGTTGACGGTGTGAGCACGGGAATCAAGACCAGCGGGAAGAACACGATCTTAGATGGTGGAATATTCCAGGACGATGTGGCTTTACATTTTGCTGTTGGACAGGGCGCCAAAGGTATGTCATGTGCTGACTTTATTGGATCTAGTAACTAAAACTGACTGCGTAGGCGATTCTTTGTCTACCATCTCATCTGAAATCTCGAAGCTCCGTCAAATCTTGTCCGAAAATTCGGGCAAAGATAACATTTACGGCAAGGCAGCAAATGGCACATTCCCACTTGTTGTCCACGTCCAAAATGAGGTATATAGCAATCTCCTACTTCTGTCCTAAAGGACTAATCGAAGTCAGTACGACATAATGCAACTTATCAAAATAAAGCAAGACCTTCCAGTTATCAATCTGATCCTTCTTGGTGGCGCCGGAGCCCCTCTGGTATGCCCATCTTTCACTTGCAGATTCACCGTCTAAACCCCTGTGCAGGTAGCAGATGAGTTGGCTAAAGCAAAGATACCCGTAATTCTCACCGCCAATCGCGACGCCCAAGATACTTTCGAGAAGCGAAACTCGCTCCCAGGACCACCACTTTCCAGGTCTCCCGCCGCCATCCTCGCAGAAGCAGGCGTGTTTTTCGGTCTTGCAATTCCTGGTGAAGGTAAGCCTTTCTTTCTCTTATTTTTGCCTCCCACAGATTCTCTTCCAAGCCCTGTGTCGAACTGGGGAAGCTGTTCTTCTCTAAATCTGAGATAGGTGATCCACATCTCCATAATTTACCACTCGAAGCCAGCTGGGCGGCCAAGTATGCTGGCCTCTCCTCGAAGGAAGCCGTCAATCTTGTGTCTCGGAATATTGAGCAGATCCTGGGACTCAACGTCAAGGAAGAGAGTAGGGATCTCGTGGTCTTCGAGGGAGATCCATTGCAGTTCGGTGCCAGTGTGGTACTTGCTTTTGATGGGCAGCAAGGGGACGTAAGCTCGTGCTGGCCAGAGTCGAACTGATTATTGGCCTCAACATAAGAGACTGACGGGAAGAAATTTTTGGTCAAAACGATCTTCTTCTCACGCATACAATCAGACCCAGAGATAAACGCCACTGGTAAGAAGCCACCAAGAAGCCTTGGAACACCTAGTTATACATTCTCAATTCGTCTTTGAATAGTTGCAATCCCCTGTTAGTTTTACATGCTCAGCTGCTGGGTTTGCATTCACATACCGTTTGGCTCTGGTCCTTTTGGAGCATGCACAGGCTCGTACAGTAGTCTTCGTAATTGCTTGATTGGGTTGCTGGGCTGCTCTTGCCTTAAGTCTGCCCCGAATGTGCTCCTTCCCTCTTCCTTCCCTTCTCTTGTTTTCTACAGCTAAGGAATTAGTGCCAACCAGCTACCATATAGTCTTGGCCGCCCACCCACTTTCTTGATCTTTTTTCTCTTCTTCTTTCTTCAGCTTGCGAAAATGTCTGCTTCTTGCGTCTTTTCCAAGTTCGCCCGAACTTCAGTGAGCCTCGCCACCTCATCTGTTGTTCAGCCAATTCCAGCTCGTTCGAGCAACCCTCACTTTCGTTCACGTATTCCAGTGCGCTCCCAACACTTTGTTTCTTCTGTTTCGACTGTTGCCGTCCCGGCACAGTCTGCCACTCCTTCGGTCTCTCGACGACCACTTGTTCCCACCACAGTCCCTGCCTCTTCGATGCCCAAGAAGACAGAGGACTCCATTCAGAAGCATGTTGAGCGTGTGAGTATCCCTCTAAATAAATTTCTTTTGTGTTCCTGTACAATTGGGGTCGTCGTCGCTGACCCAGATTGCGACCGTGCAGCTTCGTAAGACTCGTGCCGCCACCACGACTTACAAGACTGCCCCAACATTCTCCAAGTCCAAGCCGGCAGTGCTTCCTCCTGCCAGATCTCGACCAGTTCCAGCTTCAGCCCCAGTTCCTCGACCAGTTCCAGCATCATCGCCTTGTATTGTTTCGACCTTGTCCGCGCTTTCCTTGTCCGCTTCCCGCACCGAGCGGCCGATCAACAACATCGAACGAGTAAGTACTTTCATCTCAAGACCATATGCCCTTTTTCATTTCATCTGCACTGTCGCTTTCAATTGCGCTATGCGCACATTCCATTGCGATACACGCATCATTGCCCAAGGTGCAATGGTCATTGCGTCATTGTAGTGTACACTTTACATTTTACTCCTCGTGCACCGACACTCTTCGTAGCATTGCATTGCACTTGGGCGGTACATGCATCGCTGTAATTGCTGCGATGTTCCCATCTTACATTGCATTCGTCGCTGTCGCTTCATTGTATGCTCATTCAATTAATTGTTATTCTTCTTGCACTGTTCCTCTCTTGCGCAGTACATTTATCGTCGTCACTTCATTATACGCACATTGCATCAATTGTTTCTCTTGCCCATTGCATTCACCACCGTTGCAGTGTCGCCGCCACTTCAATGTACCCGCCATACCAAGCACAATCATAATCTTCCAACCTGTGCGATGTACAAGTTGTTCATGGTACATTGATTGTTATTTCCCGTTCATCTGCACAGTACCTTCATCGTCGTTGTACAAGCTGTGCATGGTACATTGATTGTTATTTTCCGTTCACCTGCACAGTACGTTCGTTGTCGTTGTACAAGCTGTGCATTGTACATTGAATCATTGATTGTCGTCATTTTACAATATCCCCTTCTACCAAGTGTATCATCGTCGTCGTTCTATACTGACTTGATGGTCAAGCGCGCGGCGCCGGCCCTTCGCTCCTGTCTGAAGTCCTCGCGGACGAAAAGAGCCCCGAGATCGGTACGATTCATCAAGTACGGCGCATACAACATCCACCGGATCGTTGCCTTCGAGCCCGACTCAGCACCGACCTCGTTTCTCGCCCTCAAAGACGCGGACATAATTCCACCGATAGACGCTCGCACAACAGGCCCGATGCATATCTACGAAAATACTTATCGACTACTCCTCCCGGACCGCCAGCTCCGGCTGCCTCCGCCAGACCATGACGGACCCGTGAGAACCGGATCGACCGATCCTCCACGTTGTCGCCCTTGTGCCCGAGTAAGTGTTCCTATTTCTCTAACAGAATTTTCATTTGTTGTTCTGATTTTCTCGGGATATTCTTATCGGGCTGTTGCTAACTCTACGGGCATATAGGTTGCTGGTAGAGGGACTCGTCTTTTTCGAACTCGTCCGGGTATGCAGAGCGTGGTAAGCAACATATTTATTTTGTCCCGAACTTGAGCTCCCCTTTACACTTGGCAGCTTCAGGTTTCGTCCCCTGGCTCTCCCCCGACTCTCTTACTTTTGAAAATATGTTGTTAATTCGTTGCAGTGGTGTACCGGCTGCATATCCGATCCTGATAAACGATGCTACTACGTTCCAGCTCTTGTTGATAAAGGAGAAGATGACCATCTTGATTACTGTAAGCACCACAAAACTGTCTCAACGGGAATTGTATCCATCAAAAGCACTACTGATCCAAAGTCCCGTTTTTAGGTCCAGGTCCGCATTACCACTTTCCGCGTGAGTGCCAGTACTATCAGAGCGGTTTCGAAGCCAACGTGCGTTGGCGTGAGGTGTACCTTTCGGAATTTTGATTTTCGTTCTTCTTCAGCACTCCTAAAGACCTTCGTTAGACTCGTGGGAGCGAGTCTTCGTGCAACCACATTCATTTACGACACTCTTTTTAGACTCCGGGTGGGGATCTACTTGCTTCGGCAAACTTCCAGTTCATTACCTCAACTATCTTTTCCAGGCTCTTTGGGCAAAGACCTGATGTTCTCTCTTCCTTTACACACCTCACATTCTTTCGAAGTCGGCCTGGGAAACCGTACTTCATTCCTCGTGTGTGGGTGGTGATTATCGAGTTATCAATCACTTCAAACCTTCTTCTGCCGGCCACTGGAGAGCTGGCTACTCTACCATCTTGTGCCCTGGGGTTGGAGGATCTTGGAGGGATTGGGGGCTAGGGATTATCTGGTTTGGTGTCTGGACTTCTGCTGGGGGCCGGACAAGGTGTCTGATTTGGCGCTCATTGAGCATAGGCCCAGCCCTTCGTCTGAACAGTCCTTTTAGCGCAGCATTGAATTTGGTAACTCCCTCTCGCGATTTGACCCACCCTGTCGACTAATATTTAGTGCTTTGGGTTCTTTGCTAACGTCTAGTGCTCTGGGTTGTCTGCTAACTGTGTATAGGTAGCCTTCCAAGAGAGCTGCCTTCACGTGGCGGGAGGTGTCAGTACCCGGACTTTTCTGTCTGGCGAAGCTAAAGCTCTCATCTACTATTGGTCTGCCGTGTTGGGGCGATTGGAGGCGTCCGTCCTTATATAACACGAAGAATTGTTTATCATTAGATATCGTATCTTCCACTTTGGATCTTGTATGTGGTAGAAGACGGAGGTTTAAATAATAGAATTCTACTTTCCACTTTCCATTTCTAAAAATTTGAGAGACTAATAAAGTAAAGCTCTACTCGATAAAGAGCTCTTCCAGGCAATAGGATTGCATCTTTCCCTCAAAGCTCCTCCCTTCATGAATGTCTTTGCTCATCGTTGCCCGCCTCACCAATAGCCCTGATTTTCCTCCCCAAGTCTTCTACACAAGACTCGTTGGGAAAGGCTGATCCGGGAAAGGGAAAAGATAAGTGCTATACTTTATAGTCAAGGTCGAGCTCGAGGATTTTAATTAGAGTTAGAAGCGGTGTTGTCATGGATGCGTAGCTAATCCCAAGGCCGCAAGCACCAAGATTGTACTTGCTGTACAGCGAGATGGTATACTGTACTTCAAGCAGGAAGTGGAACAATTGGAAGTTCGAGATCTGCGAACATGATGTCCTTGAATAAAGGACCCCCTTGAGACATTAACAGTATTCATTGCCCTAATTACTCCGAAGCCTAATTACACCCGTCCCATACCATCCCTTCCCGTCCTAATCAGCCAGACTAAGACACAGTGAAAGTGCTACTCGTCCCTGTGAATGCACTAATCTTCCCCGTCACCGGCGCCTTCGCATCCCCATTATATACAATCCTATACGTACCCGCTGTAGTATAATCTTCCGTCTCCCAGGTAATCACCACATGGCTGCTTCCCAACAACGAATCATCTCTGACCCATGTATACTCGAGATGCCAATCGTGATCGTCTCGGACCGTCGTCCAGTTGCCATTGACCTGCTGCTGGACCTCGGCAAAGGTGCCTTCGAGACGGAGGTTATTACGGGGATTAGCGCCAACGAAGGTGGCGTTTACGACATCGCCGATGCTGTAGCTGGCTTTTGGCTGCGTGAGGACGCTGCCAAAGGAGGTGAAGAGGTGTGGGTTGTCGTATACTACGGGGGCGATGAAGCTGAGTGAGACGTTGACGTTGTTAGGTGGATAGGTACCTTGGGCTGGCTGGCCGGCCCCTGCTGCGAGGTATCCGATGTTGCTGGTTGAAAGGTGGATATAGGCATAAGATTCCCATTGTCCGTAGAGGGTAGAGGCTCCCTCGTACCTTTGGACGTTGTACTCTTCTGGTGTTGCAGCGTAGTGAGCGTACGTATTTGCTGGTCCACCAAGAACGACTTTGGGAGTACTGGTCACAATGGATTGATTGGTTGCTGCTGCCGCAACAGCGGCTTTCCAGCGCCGGCCCGTCATAGTCGTTGCTTCAGAGGGCGAGATGATCATGATTAATTGGCCGACACGGAAGCTTTGGACATCAATGATGTTGGGTGACCAGTCGTATGGTTCGTGCATCTGTCCAACATCCAGGAGGATTGGCTTGGGATATTGGCAAGCAACTTGCTCGGGTGTGGGGGTGGTGAGTAGGTCTGAAACAACGGTCCAGAAGGGGTTCTGGGCCATTGATGAGTTGTCGCCTTGCACGAAGTCAAAAGCACCAGGTCCGTCTGTGGTTCCACCGGCGAAAGATCGTCCCATGGCGGCGGGGCAAGTTTGAACGACTGTTCCGTTGGGAAGAGGGAAGCTGTACCACTGCATGTCGTTGAAGAACTGGAGCTTTTAGTATAGCTTTTGACTTGGTGAAAGGCTTATACTCACGTGATAAAATCTGACGCTGGGATCTGTTACTGCTGTCGCCTGACTATCGAAGTCATCCTGTAAAGGTTAGTTGGTCTCGACATATTTGAACATACGGGATACCCACATAAAGCGCTTTCGCTGCATTATACACTCTAGTACCAATTTCATAGCAACTCGACACACCCAAGTCTAGCTTCTGGTATTCCGGGCCATGCCCGTGACAATCCTCGGTAGTACCACCGCATGTACTATGCTCGAAATCGCATTGCTCGCCCGTAGAATCACACCAAGTTCCAAGAACGTTTGGTGACGTGTCACCGACACTGCTTTGGCTGAAAGCTGCCACAAAACCCGGTGCAGCTGTGGCATCACTTTTCGCCGCTTCCTCGAACAGATAGCTGCTCACTCCTTTGTTGTCTAACATATCAGGTCAGTCAAGACTTCTCTGTTACAGATCTTGGGCTCTGACCTCCTGTCACGTGAGTGTTATTTTCGAGCATGGAGGTTCCGTGAACACTGCCGAATAAGTCAGCCTGAAGTTTTTCGAAGCAGGGGGAGATTTGGAAATGACAGAGATTGCACTGTTTCTTACCTGTGCCAGCATAAGACCCCTGTATTCAGGCCATCCGAGGCTCTCTGGAATCGTAACATAGTCAAAGTCGTGTCCGTAGATGTGTCGTATTGAGCTCTTTCCTCTGCAGGATTTTGGAGATAGGCGTAAAGACTTCGGTTGATGTTCGCGTCCGTGACGTTCGTGTCAGCGAAGCTCAAAGTTCCAGGCTCGAGACTCTCGTGAGCTCGCTGAATCGAGAGAACCGACCCATCCACAATTGCTTGATAACTCTGCTTCGAGAATCCAAGACTCGTGACTTGGGGCAGAAGGTAGTTCAGCCATGCTCCAGGTCCGGAATGCTGGTGAGTTCCAGTGACAGCGACATTGCTTTGGTTGTACATCGAGTACTCCGGTCCAAGATTGGCAAGGCCTTGAAGAGTGCCGTAGCGGATTGCAGTATCTCCCATTGCGGTGTCAATAACAAGGTATACAAAGCGGTCTTCAGGGTTAGTGAGACTTCCAATGATGAAAGCACGTGAGTAGACACTAGATATGTTAGACTCGAATTTTGGAAGCGTCATATCTGAACTCTTACCGTTGCCGGAGCCCGGTTCCAACCTGAGCGAGAGATGCATATCCCATGAAATTGAGCTCAACGACAGGTCTGGAGATGTCAGTCACGCACATAAGGAAGGAGGTAATGTCCGTACCCGGTGATATCTGCCTTTCCAACGCCCAACAGATACTGATCGCCAGTTGTTGCGCGCGCAATCATTGCTTCCACATCTTTATCTAACTCTAAATCTGGAACCCTTTTCGCCGGAGTCAACGCTGTCGCGCTTCCTAATAGTGAAGTCAAGAACAAAAGAGAGAACAGTAGCGAAAGAAAGGGGCGCCTTGACGCGCTATGAAGTTGTTGGACCGCCATACTTTCGAACTTCAGAAGTTGACCTCCTGAATATCAAAAATAGGTGTTAGAGTTGGAGTGCTCGAACAAGAATCAAGGTGCAGCCTTGCATATTATAACTTTATAATTATGGCAAGAACAACCATGCCCTGGCAGAGACAAGGTGCAACGTGGGACCGAGTCTAATCGATCTCTTGACCAAGCGCATACGGCATTACCTATTGCGATCACCGCAGCCTACCATGCGGAGAAATTAAGGTCAACGACGACGGTAGGGTCACGCTTGGTTCTAGAAAAAATCGTGGATAGGGGAGGGGTTCTCGGTGATCATTTCTCATTTGAGACCAATCAGCCGGACAGGACGCAGGACACCCGCAAATGGGGGGGCTTGGGACCTGCCAAACCGATCGAATCGGCGGGTAAAGCAAGGCGGAGAGGTGTAACCTTGACGCAGACCATGCTTGCGGCATTTGGCCAATGGACCGGCGAGAAGACCAGGCAGCGCGAGTGTTGGTGAATGTGGAGAGATTGACCGAGGATGTCGTTGTCGAATAGCAGCTGAAAGACGCGTGGTGCTGGAAAGGGTTTAGCTCCGACCAGATTCAGGAACAGCCGTCCCCTGCACGTGTTGACCCGTGGGGCCCAGTCTATAGTCCGCTGGTTATCATTTCTATCGAGTCCACAGAGAATAGCAGAAAGTGGAACTTTCTGCATTCTGGAGATAGGAGAATCAATGTCTCGGTCGAGTCCTACTACCAAGCATCAACGGCCATGTCCAATCGGATCACAAGCTTCCGCTCAGCGAGTTGGCACCGGTCCCAAGATGTCAACACGGTTGAGGCTGAGACTGCCGGTGCTACTGTACAATAGATAGGTTCACCGCCGTGACGTGACGATATCTTATTGGTCCCGCTGTTGTGTTATATTGGATGCGGAGATCGACAGGCGTCGGAAATACTCATCTTCCAGGTAGTTAGATCAACAGGATATCTCAGCTTTGGTAGCTTTTGACGTGAGGATAAAAAGTTGTGGAACTCCTCACTTGAGAAGCAGTGCTCCGTCTGGAGACACGACTTACGTTCGGCACGGTTTTCACCATTTTGCCACGCGGTGGACGGCAGCCGGATGGACTCTTCCTGCCATTATTGTCAATCAACTCGGGAAACATTTTAATGATTAATTTTCCTGTGATGTTAGGTCCATCCAGAAGATTGAGTCCGGATGAGTACCCCTTGAGGCTGTGTAAGTTATGAAGCGACTGCTGAGTTCTTTGAAAGCGAGAAGCTGGTGAGCAAGTGGTGACTCCGGACGAGAAGCCAAGAACTTCGGACGGCTAACAAAGGCACTTACACTTCACACTTCACACTGATACAACCGAGACTTCAGTTTGCCATGCAAACTGCCAGACTTACAATATGGATTCCGACACAGTAACATTATACCTCGACTATCTTATCATCTTCATCCTCATCTTCCTCATCCTCTTGCTCTATCTTCGCCCAACTGCCGCCGCCAGGCATTGCTTTTGGACGTTCAGGGCCCTTATTCGGCCTATGTTCCAAAGCCTTCATTCCCCCGCCGACCTTTTCCTCACCTTCTTCATCTCTCATTAGAACTTGTACCAACCTCTCGCATATCTCTCTAACGCCTTCATCCTCGATTTGCAAATGCGTTTCTCTAATGATCGGGTATACTTTGATCTCCCTCAGTATGTCCCTTCCATGTCTCGTTGTCGTGAGTAACATGAGTGTCTCGATATGGGTTTGTATAACTGTAGGATCAGAGTCACGCCGTTTGTCTGGCGGAAGGAGTTGTAAGTCGGGCAGCATGGACTGCGTGTCTTCTTCGTCGTATTCCTCGTTGCCTGTAATCGGCAGCAACAAATAGGGTAGAATATTAATCTCATCCTCAGCCATCAACTCGGAATGCGAATCGATTTCGAAAGCAACATTCTTGATTGTGCTCGCAACTCCCTTCCGTCGAACGTCGGATTTATGTTCTGTGAAAACAATTATCTTCGTCAACGGAATAACCCCATCGTATTCTTGCTTGGTAAGAAAGTATGTTCGTCCTTCTTCGTGCTTGGCGAGATCTGCGAACAGGTATGAGAGGTAGTCGAAGTCGGCGGCCTTATTGTAAGTTCCGTCGGCACCTTTGACGAAAAGGTCTAACAGTTGATCGATTGCCCGGTTATTGGAAGCTAGTTCTTTTGGGGTGGGTCGCTCAACGGTCAATATATCTTTCAGTTCGTCATACTTCGCAAGGTTCGCAAGGAGCATAGATATTAAATTCGCATTGGGTTCTGCAGGGTTCTGGGGTAAAGGTCAATGGGAGCCACAGATGTTGAAGCAGGATTGGTATACTGTTATCCGGTTCAAGATTGTCCGTACAAAGTCTTTATCTGAAGCTAAATTCTCGAGTATCTCGCGGTCTGCGGAAAGGTTTATGAGGATCGTGAGCGCATCTTTGGCGATTTGCTGGGAGGTTCTTAGTCGTAGTCATGGAAATGGCCGATACAAGGACTGACTTTGTAATCTCGCACCAAAAGCTTGAGATCTTTTATTGGCAGGAACTGGTTCGTTTTGAAGATTGCGGGTTGGGAGAGGGAGTATGGGACCAGGTTTTCAACAGCTGTGGCGGGGTCAGTTCTAGTCTGCTCGAGGAGAGGGGCCTACTCACCGAGCTGTCGCACCTGCGTATTGCCATGAGATATGAAATCGACAAGCTTGAAGATGTATTAGCAGAAATTTACAGCAACGTAATGGGCCAATCACCTCTTCTAAGTGTGTGGGCATGGTGGGCGAGATGGTAGACGCATTTATCGTTGCTGAGGAGCGACAGGATATTATTTCGAGAATTCACGCAATTGGGCTTAGCGCTCAATTCTGCCGCCGAGTCACCGCTTACAGTATTTCGGGCAGCTCAGCCCTCACTGCATTCAGCTCACTGCATCCAGAAAATGATGCTCGTCTGTCGTATTTGTCGTTTTCCCAGCCACTCATGAAGACCCTCTCATTCTCCCCAAAGACCTCGGACACGGACTCGGTCGAGTTTGCCCGTCTCCGCGTTTCCTGGCGACACGCCGTACCGGAAAACCGGGTCTCAAGGCTTCAGATAGCCTACGAGCACGATTCCGCCATATTGGACCTCGGAGCGCTGACGTGAGTCGGCCGTTTTTTGCTGCGAAACATGGTCCCTTCTCAGTAAGACGAGTTTCGCGTGGCGCAACCCTGCACGGGCTGGACGACCAAACATAAGTACGGGTGGTCCCCCGTCAAAATATACTGTTATCCTGTTGCTTCTTCTGTTCTTTGCTCTTCTGTTATTGATTGATAGTCATTCGAGATGTCGAACATTGTAGCCTCCTCTATCGCTATTTTTTGTGGTTGTGCTGCAACATATTACAGCGATGATTCTTTGGCCACGTACTCTTATCTGAAAGCGGCCGCCTTGAGCGCCTCAATATATCTTCCTCTCCAATTCATATGGAGTTGTTTTTTATACCCTCTTTATTTCAGCCCTCTCAGAAAGTTGCCACAAGCCCCGGTAAGGTTTCCTAACGCCGGAGTGGACATTTGTTCTAATATATCTACAGCGCATTGGGGGATGGAAAAGCTTCTTCAACATCAGAAGCCCTCCTCAAGTCTTGGAATATATGGATACCGTGCCACATGAACATTTCTTCCGAATGTTGGACATTTTCAACAAAGAGATAGTGATCCTAACGGATCCGAAGGCGATTACGCAGCCATATCAAACGGACGCATATGAATATGTCAAATCTGTGAATGGCAAAAAAATTATTGAGCTTATTCTTGGCAACGGGCTAGTCGTCGCTGAAGGAAAGGATCACAAGGCAAGTCTCTTGCTTCAGTCACTGCGCTTTGTTCACTTCTGACCAGGTTTCAGTACCAAAAAAAGCACCTTGCTCCTGTATTTAATTTCAGGGTTGTGAAGAACTTGTATCCCCTTTTCTGGAAGAAGAGCTCGGAACTGGTATCATCCATCAAAGCTGAAATCGATACCAAGCCAAACTCTTCTGGTGTAGTTACCGGGACAGTCGACATAGATGAGTGGAGCGGGAGGATTGGCCTGGATATCATCGGAAAAGCCGGATTTGGCTCAGACTTTAACGCGATGTCAAATCCTCACACCCCTCTGAACACTTCTTATCGGGAAGCTTTCATCCCAGACTCGAAATCGGCCTTGATTTTTGTGCTTTCAATCCTCACATACCCTGCTTTGGTAAGACTTCTTCCATTGGAGAAGAACCGTCAAGTCCGTGAGGGTGTGGCCATGGTTAATAGTTACCTCAACGACCTTATCAGCCAGCGGAAACGCGATATGCAGAAGAACGTTAACACGTCGGACTACCTTGATAAAACGGGCCACAAAGATATTATATCTTCAGCCATGAAAACCAACGCTTTCACCACCCAAAACCTTGTGGATCAGTCCAAAACGTTGCTTGGAGCAGGCCATGAAACGTAAGTCCGCAGCTACCGTGTATATTAGGTTTTACTAATGTCAAGTTATGAAGTTCCTCGGTCGCCATAACCTTTGCAATTTACCTTCTCAGCCAGCCAAAATACGCTCACATCCAACAAAGGCTACGCGATGAGATCCGTGCAAATCTTCCAAGCCCTTCTTCAGGCGTCGAAATCAACGCCGAGCTCCTCGACAAGCTCCCTTATCTCGACGCAGTCAGCAAAGAAAGCATGCGTGTATGGTCTCCAGTCACAAGAACCACAAGGATACCCCTCCACGACATACAGATCTGTGGGACTACGATTCCAAAAGGTACAGCCGTACAACTTGTGCCTTGGGCTCTGAACAAAGCAAAGGTCCATTGGGGCGATGACGCCAGGGAATTCAATCCGGAGAGGTGGCTCGTTGGTGAGAACAAGGCAAATGGTGGGGCAGCGAGTAGTCTGGCTTATGCAACATTTGGAACCGGACCACGCGGGTGCATTGGGAAAGGTACGTTCTCCTCGCATACTCAGCAACCTGTTGATTCTGACTGGTGAAGGGTTCGCTATTGGAGAGAACAAAGCCATTTTGGCTGCGCTGATCGGAAGCTTTGACTTCAAGCCCGTTGGTGGGAAAATGCAAGATGTAGAAATTATGTATGGGATTACAGCAAGGATTCTTGGAGGGCTAAAGGTTGAAGTTACTGTTCTTGATGGCTGGTGATGCTAAGGTTGAATGTCTATATAATATAGGAGTTGGTCTATCGGATGGGAATCGGCGTTTATGCTTATAGGCAGTGTTAGGCTGCATAGAAGATGACGAGATCTATACATCTTTAATGTAAATATTGAGGCTGCGTGATAATCGCTAACGACTTCGACCCTAGTGAGACTCCACGGGCAGTTCTCAGAAATGCGCTGCTGGCTGGAAGCTACGCGTATTCAATCGTATTCAGCACGTGCCCCGACCTGAGCTCCTCTAAACCTACCTTTTCTCCTATTAACATTACAACAATGAAACGCAAAGGCAACGCACAGATGCAACCTAAAATGCCACGTCAGTTCTATCATTCAAATTCACAGCTGCATCATTGACTCACTTGTCGCTCCCGGAGAGCAGAATGCCATAAGAGGCTGAGGGAGTTCCATCCAGTCACGGGCACACCTAATGAACGCAAATCCAGTGCCTATGCCGCATCCCCCATTCCCGCATTCTATCTCCAGTCGCAAACAACCTGTTCCAATTTAGCATCCAGTTCAATCACACCGTCACACAAACAGCCACCGTGGCGTCGAGGTGTTGAGAGATTTGCGAAATCATGCCACCAATTGGATTGCTCGCCGAATGAGCCGACGATTCAACATTCACTTAAAGATGCAGCACGCAGAGGCAGACGACGTCTAAAATTCTTTTTGGTACCTGCAACGTATGCTGGAATGTCTAGGAGTTGTAACGCTGCGTACAGCCCAGCATGGGAAGACGAAGTTCGAGTTTTAGCGGCCTTAGGGGTCGGTTATGGGCTACCGGCAAGACGAGTGAAGGCTCCGAGGACCCGCTGAAGAGGGCAGAGGAAGCTATGGGGTAACTTTATCTAATCCACGTCCGAGATGTTATTAACAACGCTTGTAGAAAAGAATGGTTTGCTGTAACGGCTTTCCCTCTCTTTGCTGGGACTTTTGGTACAATCGCCAGTGCCCTGAATGTGTGCGCTTTGGTGGGACCATGGCGTTGCGTGGTTATCCACGGAAGTTATGATATTCTCCATTACATTAATGATCCAGCTTGGTGTGTGTTAAAAAATGATTCAGATTATAATTTAACTAAAAGCTTTAGGTTGATCGGTATTAATGTCTGCTCCATCTTCTTTGGGGTGATAGCGAATCTCGCCCTGCTGCCAGTCTTAGGTGATGGATCGAGTTCTCTGGCCAAAATCGGCCTTACCGGTCTTCATCTTGTTTGGATCAGCATAGCTGGAGGATTCCTGGCATCTTTTATCCTCATCGCATTGGTGGTTGCCACCGCCGTTGACCTTCAGTTACCATCACCTACCACACGCACGTTTACGCAGGCGTACTACTTCGCCACCATAGCAGCGGTGCTATACTTTGTCACCTCTGCCTTCATCGTATACACTGCCCATATGCTACGACGCAGCCAACAAACCAAAGAGCAAATTAGGAGGCAATTCGCGCAGGGCCATCGTGGATTGAAACTGTTGACCATGTTGTTCATGGGATACTTGCTGATCGGGGCCCTCGTTTTCTCGAAGATCGAGGGATGGGGATATCTCGATGCGCTTTTCTGGGCAGATGTCACAATTCTTACTGTCGGTTTTGGTGATTTCACACCGAAGACTCATCTCGGACGCTCTTTACTCTTCCCCTACGCCACCTTTGGAGTCTTCATACTCTTCCTCGTCATCTATGCTATTACGAGCGTGGTCTTCGAGAGAGGGAAGTCGACTTTGGAGGTGCGTCTGCGAGACAAGGACAGAATTCGTCATGTTCAGAAACGCGACCAAGATCGGTCGGCTGAGAGTACCCAGGCAAAACCTGATAACACAACACCTGGATCAAGAGAATCACTAGCCAACGAGGAGCGAGAAGCAAGAAGACGGGACTTCAACACAATGAACCAGATCATATTGAGGGCTGCTCGGAAACGGATCCTCTATTCCATGAGTCTTTGGTTCTTCTTTGCTTTCTTCTTGTGGCTTGTCGGTGCACTAGTCTTTTATCGAGCAGAAAAAGATCAAGGATGGACTTATTTCGAGGCAGTCTACTTTACTTACATCTCACTTCTAGCTATCGGCTATGGAGATGTCACGCTACAGAGCATGTTTGGGAAAGCTTTCTTCGTGTTGTGGTCATTGATAGTCGTTCCCACGCTTACAATGCTGATCAGTACTGGCACTGAAGCAGTCGGAATACCTTACTTGACGGGGTTGAAGCAGTGGTACAGAGGAAAATTCCACTCGCAACCCCAGGAAAGCACAAAGCATCTTTCCGGTATGTATATCCGCCCCCAGATCTTCGTCGCCATTAATTCAGGGCAACTATAGCTGGTCTTGTCCCAATTGAGCAACTACCAAACAACATCCACGATAAAAACCATCTCTTAGTCCAGGCCATTAAGCGAGTAGCCATTGACCACATCAAGAACCAAGAGAACAACCGCCAGAAGGACTACACTTTCGACGACTGGGAATACATTTTCTACCTCATGGGTGTGCTGGAACCATCGTCGGATGAGCGGAATGTCAATAATGCAGAAGATGGCAATGCAGAAGAGAAAGGCTCCCCTAAATTGCAGCGTACTGGCCTTGGTGAGTGGACTGACGGCGGTCAGATTCTGGATTGGCTGCATGGAAAGAATCCGCTCAATGTCACCGAGACATTGACGGAGTGGGTACTGTTGACTTTGGTTGAGAAGCTGGAGGCCGAGTTGCTCGAGTTGAGAAAAGAGTTGGGGAATACGGCTAATTTGTGACAAACTAAATCGCGAGACGAAAAGTCGAACGGCCCGTGAGAAAAGGTCAAACTTGCATTCCTTTGCAGATACTTTCTTTGAAGAAATTGAAAGTTTTGTAGGAAATGGGCCTACAATCATATTACCAAGTTGAAAGTATCGCAGGCTTGGAAGGTTGAAGCAGAACCGGTCTCGACTTTGAGCCTTTGGCACATTCACCACCGTAAGGTGCATATTTTTACCGAAATCGTACTGCTCTCGAGTATATAAAGTAAAATTTCGTCCGTGAGTAGAGTTCTTCCAACAAAATATACGACACAAGACGCTGCGGTAGGTCCCTCAATCTTAGTTTATATTTAAGCTGACTTCGTTATTTAGTCGCAGCACGAGACCGCCAGAATGGCATCGAACCCGAACATAATCAACGCGCGCTTTGGCTTGCAAAGTAAATAATGCCCATCCTCAGTAAGCGAGTGGCCTGTTCACGAACTTGAATAGTTATTGGTAATGGTGGATTGGTTCTCTCAACCAGAAGGGTTCTGCCCAACCACGTATGGATTCTGAATTGCAAGGTGTGTGATGCACCCTTTTTCATCAGTAAGGATAATACTGATGAAATTGACCGACAGCTGGTGACATCGATGTGTCCGCATTCGACAACAAGTCCCACCCAAAGAAGCCACCTACCAGCCAAGTCCCTTCGGCTTTGGATTCCAATAGATCAACAACAAGGTACGGTCAAACGAAACGATCAGAAGAAGTCTTGCGGCTGTCGGTCTTTTCGGGGTTTTCAAGAAATTCCTCTCGTCCCTACTTACCTGAAGGGCACGAACCCTCCCAATGCAAGCCATCACCAAGTTACCATCGTGAAGACCCTCGTGAACGATCGCACGGCTACGATGAAAAGCATCGTGAAGGATCCCGCAGCCTCGATGTCCAAGGTGGAGAACGCGCTCACCGTGAACGATCACGCAGTCCCGATCTCCAACGCCGCGAATACGTCCCTCGTAATGCATCGCGCAGCTGTGAGGACAAGCGTCGTGAGGGATCCAATCGGTATGATGGCAACCCTCGTAAACGATCTCGCAGCCCCAAAACACAACGTCGTGAAGTCGTCCTTCGTCAAGCATCCAGTCGCTACGATAGCAACCCACTTGAAGATTCCCGCCGCCCTGATTAACAACGCTTTGAAGACACCCCTCGTGAAGGATCCGGCCGTGACGATGGCAATCGTTATAAACGATCAAGCCACCACGTCAAGATCTCTCGTGATCGCACCCGCAGCCGTGATATCCAAGATCATGAATATGCCACTCGTGAAGCGTTCCGTCACTACGATAACAGCCTTCGTGAAGAACTACGCATCTTTGAAGACAATAGTGGACGATCAGGCGGCTCGGATGACTTCCCCCGTAAAGGATCCAACCATAATAATAGCAACCCTCGCGAAGGACTCCTCCCGGATGTCCAAAGTTGTGAGGAGATCCCTCGTGAAGGATTCGGCCGCTCTGAAGGTAGTCTTCGAATGGAACTTCGCGGCCACGAAAAGCTTCCTCATGAAGATCGTGACCATAAGGACCGCAAAGTTAAGAATCATAAAGTTGGAGACCGTGACCGCGAAGATCGCAAAACTGAGGATCGCAAAGTTGAGGAACACTCGAATCGAGACCGTGCACGCGAGGAAGGAGAGGTAAGAATTCCCCATCAAGTCATCTTAGGAAGAATGGCATCTGATGCGAGACTAGAACACCAAGATCCGTCATCGAGGTCCGAGCCGTTTATCTCAACAATTAGAAGAGATGGGACGATTAGTTGGCCACAGTGGCATCGGAGGTAGCGCAGTAGAGGGACTGGAAGCATGGCTTGATCGTCAAGATCGAACAAAAGAAAATCCAACTTGGCGAAGTAGCTGCCAAAAACAGAAGGCTGATCTCGCACAACACCGCCCACGCGATGCTTGAGATTATTTCATGTACCTCATTGGAGTAAAACTGGATGCGTTGGATGAGAAGTAAATGGCAAACAATCCTTCAGCAGCTCCAGTGAAAACTTTCAAGAATGGTGAGGATGCATAGATGAAGGTACACATTGCTGGGAATGGTCAGATCTCTTGCAATACGGCTGAATTGGTGGTAACATATGCAATCAAGGCTTTCCACGAATTTGCGTGGCGTCACGGTATCAACAATAGCTGCGATGAACGTGAGGTAGACAGAAATAGATGCCTTGACTTTCGCGTTGTCTTTATTCTGCATTCCAAGTGATGTCTTTATCATGTTTCATTACAACAAAAGTGTACTTGAGACCAAGTGAAGTCTAGGGGAAAACCCCCTTTCGCCCCCAAAATGCATCGGCTCATGTTTCAACTGAATATTTGATCTTTTACATTAGTTTTCATTCTTTTCGTGGCTGCATGGGAACACTTACATTAAATTTCTTCGACGAGCTCGTGGTGGACAGGAAAGCGGTACTCATTTGCAATGTCCTAAGTCATGCTGGACACTACAGATGCTTCCTCCCCAAATGTACGCATGAGTTGCTGTACACTGTGAACTTATTCTCTTCACATATCTTAAGAATGATAGGATATAATTATGAAACTCCTAATTCACAAAGCAATTGTTCATTTTAAATTAGGACATTCAGAATCGGCGCTGCCGTTTCCGTCCACCACAAAAGGAGCTAAGCTGCTCCATTAATACAGAGAGTCCAAAGAATCTAATCATAGCTGTAATACAAACTTCAAGCAGCGAAATAAGCAACGCTCTATCACTTGATGACTTGATATGTCTGAGGAATAAAATCATCAATTCAATGCTCCAGATTGGAGTGGATCACTTCAAACCTTTGCCCACTTGGGTAGCCATGGGTTTCGTTTCTCGCTGGTATTATTGGCCTCTTTCTTGGAATTTTTTGCTTGCTAAACTGGTTGTTGCCTCGGCGTTCAGCTAGAGGGAACCTAGGAGATAAGTTGTTTGAGCACATCATTCCTAGCTATCGTTTGCCAAAGCCAGTATCATTCTTTTCGTACAAGGTTTCCAGACCATAGGGAATTGGGATTGATTTCGATGTTTACGATTCGGGAATAGGCTTAATCCGACTCTGAAATCCATTGCTTTGCATAAGGCTAGCCCTTCCAGCCTGATTGACGCAAGGACTCGATGAATGCCTACAGACCTTCGGTCGAACTAGAGGTTTCACAATTGGAGCTGCGAGCCTGTTTGCAATAGGGAAGCGTTTCTCAGCGGTCTCATTCAGAAACCAATTACCTAGAAAGTGCTATTAGATTTTGCAAATACTATGAAGGAAATTAGTTCCGATGAGTCGAGTGTTCCAGAGAATTCTGGACATTAGGATTGAAAGTGATCGGCGTTAAAAGGGAGATTGCCAGCTTGCGGTATCCTGGTTTGTCTTGGATTCTCCCCGTCAGGATGAAATACGAGCTGGTAATACCTTTTTCTAGAATCGAAACTCGCCAGTTTCGATTCATCTTCAGCATCTTGTTTTCTTGTCACAAGTCGTTGAGTCTTATCGAGACTTTTCCACAGCGTCTCAACAAGACTGTCATGGTTTCATGCATAGAATGATTCCTTAGGAATTGTTGCTACAAGAAGAACTGATGGAGGTCTTGCTGGAATAAATCTGAAAATCGTGTTACCTTGTTCCAAACGTTATTGGGACAATTGAGGATATTGGTCCAGCTTGAGTAAGGACATTGATTGCTTGGTATCATACCATTGTTCCATTTCTGATGTGTACAACAGAGCACAATGTACTTCCCCACTGAAGACCAACCACTTAAATTTAATTATTCATTATTTCGAATGTGTTGTCTTGTATCTTCCAGAGTCGCTTGAACTGGCGAACGGAGGGAATCATCATGAATTTTTTGAAATCTGGATATCTCCTGCTTCTTTGCTCGTTATATTCCCGAACTAGCTAGTTAGGAGATGGGGATGCGAGCAATTCCAGGGGATGAAAAATCGAGGTGCAGCTTAAATTAAAGTTCATCTTCTTCTCGATGGACAAAGCCGGCTGCTTCGCAGCCGGCCGCTTAGGGTTTACTCTGAGTTCTACATTGGGAGAGGCCCCGCGTTGAAATCGTCGGTGAGACCCCATTTGCTTTTTGCTCTGCTGGTTGGAGGCGCGCAAGCGTAATTCGAATTGTTTTATATCTGACAGGTACAATCAAGTTAAAACTGTCTCATTTTAACAAAGCATTCCTTGATATTAGTATCGTAGAAATTATTTAGTGTTGGGTGAGGGTTCCTTCTTTTGATGTTCCTCGCTAAGCTTTCAGGGGCACCGCTAATCGCACCAGCTGCTGCACGACGCTCGGTTAACTGAAAAATATCTTCAAAGTGAGTTTTCAACCACCAAGGGCCAAAAAAAATATAAACGATCATGAAAAAAGAGCAAAAAGCAAATCAGGGTCTTACCGCGATTCGAACGCGGGGCCTCTCGCAATGTAGAACTCAGAGTAAACCCTAAGCGACTGTTGTAATGTTAGTTGTGTATCACAAGATAAATTGAGTGTCTGGGACTTACGAATCATACCACTAGACCATAAGACCTGTTGATTTGAGCAGAAATGTCTTATTCTAGTACATGTTACTCACTCAAAAATAAGCCCCGACTCGCTGTATGACTGGCTGGAATGGAGCAAAGTGTGGGGTAAGTGGGACACCCCACCCCCCACCACCACGAAAATGCTCATCAAACTCCCTACTTTCAAATCATTTTACAATGTACTCTTTCAAATCTCTGCCGAGAAAAGAAAATGAGGCTGGTTCAGACTTTAGTCCTTGGAATTGAAACAAACCTAAACTACCAAGCTCACAAACCTCAGCTAATTTATAGGGATATATAGGCATAGCGAGTTCATCGATTATCTACCGAATCATCCATTGTATTAATCCTCGTTCAAGACCTACAAATGTCAAACTTCATAGAGTGTAAGTGAAGAGTAGATGCCGGAACTCACATCGGAATCAAGGTACATGAGCATCACGTGACTAAGTATCCCAAAACATGCTTCTTACCTTCAATAAATGTTCTCAATCGCTATTCGATCGACTGTCATGACACTTTCTCTCTTGTAAACCATCATCCAGTAATTATGTTTCGCTATTAGACAGCCCCTCTAATCTACTTCCACGTACTCAACATCCTCCCCCACCTGGACCAACTTAAACTCAAATGCAAGACCACACTCCACCCTTTTAACCCTCATCTTTTCCTGCGGGTGCTGCCTCGTATATTCCTGATGCTCAACATGTGTTGCAAAATCATGAGACCACACGAACTGATCAGTCAGCGTGCAAACCCTCCCCTGCTTTGGGTCAAGAACAATCCAATCTTCTTCTCTCCAAGCCAACCCTGCACCAACGGCCTCTATACCGACTCCAGCATATATCGTGGAGTTGATTTGTGGCCGGAAGTTGCTCTTCCCGATGTCTATCGCCCTTTGCCAGATCTCGAGCCTTTTCAGATCACGCGTAGGATGGCCTGGATGATAGCAGCGTTGCAGTGTGCAAAGTCCTGTCCTGGCGTTGTCGCGGCTCACGTAGCAAAAGTGATTATCTACCCAACACATCTTGAAAGTGGTGACTTCGTTATTGAAAACACCAAACGTCAGGCTGCGGATAATGCATGCTTCTTTTTTTCCCTCCAGCCATTTCTGTATGTCACCACGTATCTCCTTGCAGACCTGGGCCAGCGGTCTGAGAACTCCTCGTTGCTTGCCGTTCGGTGATATGATGATTATGTGGTGGGTGTTGAGGAGCTCGTCGAATACTTTGAATCGGAGTTCGAGAGGGAAGCGAGTGAGGAAGAGAGATGGCGTTGGTTCAGAACTAACTTCGTTGGCTTTGAGGACTGTTTCTGAAATTGTCGCCATATTGGAGTTTCAAAAGTCGATTAATAGTATGCAACGTAGGAATACGGTTGAATTCAGACATAAACACTTGGTAATAGGCTGTCTGCGGATATTCAGACAAGCGCAAGGTCGTGAACAATGGATGACTTGCAGAAAATATTATGAATGGCCCTCTGAAATTTGCACACTATATTTGAAATTAAAACGCTATAGGGCACAGAATGAATCAAAGTTAGTCACGTATTATAATTAGGACTAGTAAATTTTAGACTTTTCTATCCCTCCACAGGTTTGGGTCCTAGAACAATACTGGTATCTAGTGTGATTTCCCGTCTCAATTTCTCGGTACGGGAGGCTTGAGTCAAAATATAGATCTAGATTATTACCGTGGTTAGACTCCCTAAATTGACTTCGACATCACTCACTACATTATTTAAATAGACTAAAGCCTCATGAAAAACCATCATCTGATCCGCAGCCTGACTCCCAAACTCCCCTTCTTTGGGAATGGAATCAAGATGTCAAAAGCCATATCCACATCCTCCCTGCCAGTCTCAAACAATTCCAAAGTTGGACTAGTTTGCTTTCCAGAACCGTCATATAAAGCATACTTTCTGAATATTCCAGCTAGTATAAGATACAGCTCAGAATATGCAAGATTTATCTACATTATCTGTTAGTACGATGATTCACAAGTTAAGAGAACTTACACCAAGACATCTACGAGAGCCTCGAGAGAAGCTGAGTTGGTATCGATCAAGTCTTGGGTTCTTCAGAAATCTGTCGGGATCGAAAGTCATGGGCGATGGGTAGAGTTCTTCATCCCTGCTCAGAAGCGGAGCTGTCATGCCGACGGGGGTCTTCTCGTTGTCGGTGAGAATATTCAGCCATAAATTTTACATACCCCTCTCGGAATGATATATTTCTTCCCACCTTTCACGTCCTCGTAGAAAAGGTCCTCGTCAGGAGCCACTCTATCTTGTCGAAAGCTCACACTTGGATGAAGTCGGAGGCCTTCCTGAATAATAGCTGTCAGGTATGGCAAACTTTCGATTTGAGATAACTGGAGCATTGTATCCTGATCTGGTATTGCGATCCTCAATTCATCCTTCATTTTCTTCAAGATATCTAGATTCGCGAGCAGGTGATACGTAATGGCCGCAAGCGTATTTGCTGTAGTATCCGTCCCTGCAGCAAGCAAGATCCGGGCTTCGTCAACAAGTCTAGGAGTAGATTTCTCTGACTCTGGAAGATTAGTTGTGCTGAGAAGGCCATGAAATACAGTCGGTGCCATCTTCCCTTCCGTCTTCTCAACAGTTGCGGCTTTCACTTCCTCAATCACTGCTGATAATTCCTGCTCTTGGTTAAATAATACGAATTCTTGAGGAATTTATACTGACTTTTATTTGCTTCACCACACCCTTGATCATCGGAAATAGGTACATTGCAATACTGAGCGGAAGCGCCTTGATGAGTGAAGGGAGCCAGGAAAGTGTGCTCAGCTGATGATACCCTCTAACACCTTCAGTGAATCCAGCGAAATATGGCGCATTCAAATCTTCGCGATCAAGATTGTTCGAGCTCTGTCCAAAGCAATAATCGGAAATAATATCGCTGGTGGTTGCAGCATACAGAAGTTGCATTGCGATTGGCTCCCCGGACCCTGCCCTCTGTGCCAAACGTCCAAGAACCTTTTTCAAAGTCTGCTGGAGAATAGGCTCCAAACGCTGAATACTTTGCTTTGAAAAGTAAGGATTCATCGGAGCGCGCCGGCTTCGGTGAAGATCGTGGAGAATCGTTCCGATGGCTGCCCCTGGAACTGCGAGCCCATTTGTCGTGAGCTTATATTTATCACGTCGTTTTCCAGCAGTGCCAAACACTTGATCTATGTACTCAGGATCATTTACGTGCAGTACATCCGGCCGTATCCTCACGATTGGACCTAAACAGTCAGCGTCGTGATTGCCGCACAATCCGGACCAACTTGCCATATCTCTTATGCATCTCTTCAACCTGCCAAACATATTCGCCGCCTTGAATGACATCGAAATAGAATTGATACAGTGAAGTGATGGCTGGGAAAATCTTTAGCAAGACTGAATCTTTGGACCTGGGAATATAGCGAGTGGGCTGAAGTGTAATCTGTAAACTGCGACAAGGACAATAAATGTTGCCAGGCAACTCACAGCAAGCAATATCTTGCTGGTACTAGGGCTGAGAATGTCCATTGCGCTGTTCAATGATTCTGGGTGATTTACTTGATAGATTAGAAGGTTGGAGGGGATCTGACGGAACATGAGAACATTCAAGGCTTCGTATCCCTGTGCTTGTTTGCCGTATTTGCTTCTACAGGGGTTCTTCGCGTAACCAACCTCATTGAGGAAGATAGTGCGATGAATCTGCTACCGTGCTGCTTATTGATACAGGTGATATAGTTGTGTGCGGAAGAAAAGGTATTGATAGGAAGCATACATCCGAAGACTTGGATTTTGATATTCCATTCAAAGCATGAGAGAAGTGGCACTTCGGAGAAGTCATGAAGGCTTAAGGTACAGGTACCTTGCCCCTGAACTAGTGGGGTAGCGAGGCAAAACGGTCACTCGTAATCAGTGTTCTACCATCTCAACAGGGGCGATCTATCTCTGTGGAAAATATATGTATTGACATAAGCTTCAGCTCTTGGCCATGTATGCCGCGATGCAATGCGTCACCGACCTAGGAAAGTCAAGAATATCATAGTCACGTGATGTTAACTCTAGTCAGGGGGCATTTTAAATACTCTAGGTTGTCTGAATAACAAGCAGCAATAAATTCCATAGCAAACCTAGTTTCTCAGGTCATTATGGCTCTAAAGCTGTGCCATATCTTCAAATCAACCCTGAAATTCTAGTTTTGCGCCTTGTGAATTCTATTGGCGGCTGGTCATTTTCATTGCAGCCGCCACGTTGTCTGTGACGTGGAAGGAGCGAAATTCCTTCTCTTCACCGTCACTTTTTACCAAGCCCATGCACTTATAGTGGCTAGATGGGTGATTCACTTCTGCCAAGCTCTAGTCGGTGTGCACTTGCCACATTGACTTGGGCAGGAACTCAGTGCCGCTTGCCTCAACCACTCGGGCATCAACATCAACATTCACGTCATCCCTGCAGTCACGTTTCTGTACCTTGCATAGTTTTCTCTTCGGAACAACAGTATCCCAGTACCCGACCACTAGAACTTCAAGAGACAGCGTGCCTAATATCTCATTCCTGGCGAGACTTCTCACAATGAACCATCCTTCACCACAAACACCGGGTGGCCCGTCTAGCGAGGCCGTTGTGCTTTCAGCTTTAGCAGTGTTACTTGCATCCGTTTGCTTCGCAGCATTTCTATCAGGACCCACTCCAGCTTCGGATCAAGATTGGGATTCTGGTTGGGACGCCGGTTGGGCAGTATGGGCAAGTACGCCTTTCGAGGAACGAGGGTCAACCTAAGTTTGTGGCGCTCATCCCCACAGAAAAGCACTTCATCACTATTGCCTCACTTTCGTGGGCACGAACTCTTTGACTGGTACTGGATCGCTTCAGCAACGATTTGACACGACCGAATGACTCAACACTGGGATATCTTGCAGCATTTGAGCACTGGCCAAACATTCAGCTCACCAAGAATTTTAAGGGAGCATAAATTCGATTGATTTGGTGGCCATTTGTTCCACTTTTCCCTACACAAGCATTCAAACAGAAACTCCAAATACCCTTTCGAGACTTGCAGCTTCATCTTAAACATCTTCAATCACCAACATAACAAAAACCTGTACACTACAAGTCCTCCCTTCGACTTTGCATTCTCAGCACCATGAAGCTTTGGGTCACTCTCCTCCAATTCTGGGTACTGGCTACACTTGCGGCAACCTCACCAGTTGCAACAACCTCGGCTCCCATTTCGAACTTAACGTTCCAAGAGAAGCATGGATGCCCCTCTCAAGGCTGCCCACACAACTCAGCAAGGTCTTTACTTGGCTCGGGAGGTTTGGAAGTGGTCTACGGAGTCATCATCGTATCATTTGCAGCGTTGCTTTGATAGAGGATCAGCAGGAATATAGAGCGATGCGTTTAGATACACTATCCTAAACATAGCCACTTATCTTCAATAGAGCCACATGTGTGTCATTTTCCGGAACTTCCAAGGCTAGATTTGTAAACCTAGCCAATGCCGTGATGCCAGCTGGATTTTGCATGTCACCGCCTTGCAATGTTGACCCTATATATATTTGTGACCTTCCCTTTCATGCCCTTTCAATATCTTCACCAAAATGAAATTGACTCGCGAGTATGTTGTTCTTGCCCTTTGCTTCCTCTTTTTATCCTGTGGCCTGGGGTTTGTGGTGGCTGTAGTTGCACTTTCTCCGTCACTTGGACTTTTCAACGCCACTCAAATCTATGTCCCAGAAGATACCCAAAATAAATGTTTGAACTGTACGATTTTTCTGATTTCTGCTGGGACAACTGAATACTGCTCGATGTCGACACTGTTAATGCTGGTGGGCATGGCTGTTGGAATGAACTGGGCCGGCCTCGTTTGAGCACACAACAATCAACATTCATATACATCGTGTTGGGTGCCTCGAAAACTTCTTCGTTACCACGTCTGTCTACTCGGAACGTATGCAGTCATTGTATGGATGGGGCCGACGCTCGCCTGGACTGGAAAGTGGCATCGGACTTGGAAAACTCGACCAAGTCAACAACCTGGAAGTCAACCATGAACGACAAATGAAAATCTCATCTGTACAGATAATTGGATGTTCTGAAATGAAACTCTCCTTCTTCGCCAATATTGTCTTGAGGGTTATCATGATGAGGAGTCGCCATTGGCATTATGGGATTTGTTTTGGCAATATGTATCGAAGAGTCATTTAGTGGGAGGACATCGAGCTGAACAGAAAGGAAGGAAGCCAAACTTTCTGCTCAAAGATAAGGGATTGTTTACCGTTGTGTTGACACTGGCTTGTCTTGGACAGCTCGTTCGCTTCTATGTCAACCCAACTCGAAGAGCTCATCTAAAATCTATCGAATTTGGCTAGGACAGCTGACTGACTACTGTATCGAAGATGGCTTTAGACTTCTCAGTCACAGCTATTTTGAAGCTGATTTAGTCACTGGGGCAGTACTGTTGTGTTGACACCGGTTCGGATATCCCATTCATACCAGCACCAGTTCCGAGCAGTGAATCGCAACAACATAGCTTATTGACTTCTCTACCCCGCACGTGTTCACAGTAGTTTCGAGCGACGTCGGTGCGAAGTATTTGTGACTCCTCGCACTAGACGATCTATTTTTTTCATTCAAATTTCGGTACAGCCAGAACAAGATCAACATCAAACATCTTTGCACAACGTCCTGTGCCTCTAACACAATTCTACCAATCACTTCAAACAAATCTTTTCTATCACAAACAAATTCCAGCTCAACTAGCAAGACCTCCACATCAAAGTCTAGCAATCACCTGTGGAACAGGGAACTTTGAGATTTCGAGCCATCTTTTCTCTTAACTATGGATTCTACTGCTGAAGCATCCTCCTACAATGGATCCCTCGCCCTCGGATTGCTCCTACTCGGTCTCGTCTTTATCACATTCGTGAACCCGACAATCGGCAGACCGAAGCTCTTTATCTTGCTAGTTGCTTTTGTCACCCAGCTCCCAACTGTCGTTGCCCTGCAAAGGGTTAGCACGAGCTGCACAATAGACGGAGGAGCAGCACCAAGGAAGCAAGAGCTTGGACGGTTTATTAAGACAGGCCTGCATCCTGCAGCTGAGGAAACTGTCTATTGGATATTGATGTTATACGCATTTGTGGTCTTCAATCTTATTCTCTGGGCTATTCTCATGTTCATGGATTTGCTGGTTCCGTTCTTTCCACTAGCCTTTGCTCTCGGGTGTTTCACGAACAAAGGTCTAAGAGAGCTAGAACCAATGACACTTGAGGAGAGCGTCGTTGCGACCACGAGCTTGTGGATCGTCATTCTTCCTACTGCTGTGTTCTTCTACTCCGGTTTGAGAAAGCCTCAGCACACCCCACAATATATGGTTTTCGATGTGGCTTCCGTCAGCCTGGGATATATCCAACACGTTGTGGAACTTTATCAGCGTCAGCAAGTCTCGTGGCTCCCGCCAACCATCAACAAATTCATACTGGCAGGTCATCTCCTGCTCTCGCTTGTGCATCTGATCTACACCTTCGACAACCCAATCCGCATTTTTCGGCGAATGTTTGAGGCATGGTTTTGCAGGTCTAACGAAGCTGGTAATCCGAACCGCAGAGCCAGAAGGGCCATGGACAAAAGAAACAGGAAGGAGGTAGCGAGACGCAAGTAAAGATGAGTGAGGATATAAGGAAAATACAATAGTCGTGAAGGTTTGCAGGCTGTGAAAATTTCGAGGCTCCGAAAATGCGACGGGAAACTGTTGAAAATTTCGATATCCAGAATGGACTTTCAACGACCACGACTTTCAGCGTTTTCGGAGTTCAGAATGTTGAAGGAAGGGAAGGAGATTTCACATGAACATCCCTAAGCATGTACTTGTACAGGTTGGAGCTTTCAAAGTCTTCAAAGCTCTGAATGTTCCAAAAGAGGGCTTTCAGATTGAACATTACGAAGCGAATACCTGTACAGACTTAGAAGTTTCAAGACGTTCTCCAAACTCAAAGCTCTCTGGTCTAATTTTACACCCCTTTGTTTTTCATGAAACTATAGCCAATCTCTTGTTCAGCTGAATGTTCTCCGCTCCAATTCCAATCTTTCTCTCCTGACCATGCAGATCAAACTCCTAACCACCAGGCAGTACGTTGAGCCTCCAAAATGAAACATTCCAATCTCCTCCCCTTTCGTGACCTGCTATCCCTCGTAGACTTGAATATCACGCGTACTAACATCTGCCATCCCAATGAACACAATGCACATCAGCCCAATCTTCGGATTGTCAGCTTCGATGTAAAGCAAAGCGCGGGTATCGACAGCAGCGATGTATCCCTGCAAAGAATCAGGAGAATCAGGATCCATGCGGCCAGTCATACACTGACTCTCCGAAAAATATGTCCCCGGAGCAATGGCCGTCTTTACGATCTTCCAGAGACAGGTGTATGCCATCTATGGTACGAAGTCGCTGAAAGAAATGCCTGGTACGCGGTACCACCAACGAAGTTCATGGCAAGCGGGTCTTGGTTGAGCATATGCTTGAGACTGTACGGCTGCTCCTTGATCCAGAACCAATCCATTGGTTTGACGTGATGAGAAATTGCATACGGAGCACTCACACGCATTCACGATGACACTATTATCATCTTTATGCGCTACAGGTCTAGCGCCATCCTTGAAACGCCGAACGAAGAAGTCGTCCCAAGATGTGAAGCCATAATGCGGAGCTTTGGGATCACCGATATACTCATCTTCAAACTTCCACTTCTCTGATCCACAAGAGGCAAGCCTCATCGCTTCTAAAGCATAAGGACTGAACCACCCATATTTCTTGTCATCTAATACGGACGTGGAGTTCGACGAGCTAAGAAAGCGTGCCCATTCATCTAGCATCTTCTTGAACATCGCGTTCACCTTTCGGGTTCAAAAATGCTGCATTGCCAGCCTTGGTCCCCCATAGGTCCATCTAAGACGGCATTGATTGGCACACCAACCATACCTGAGTCATTGAATGCCGGTGCCGTGGTAAGAATATAGTTGAACAGCTGCAACATATGCACATAATCGTGGACTTTCCTCCATTTCGAGGAGAGGTGGCCTCGGATGGGGTCTTTGTACTTGGCAGGGGTTTCTTTAAACATGGTGATGAAGATCATGTATAAGGCAGGATCTGACTCGATGACTTTCTGGAATTCTTGGATGACTAGTCGGAAGGGTTGAGGGTGAGTTTCGACGCGTAAGATCATGTCATGCACCCATTTCTGGATGAGGCCGATATCTCCTGGGAGCCATTTCCCATGACGAGGGAGTTTTAGGGTCTCGGGAATGTCGCCATAATGGAGCTATGTTGTAGTACGGAGGGTGGTAATAGAAGGGAGCTGCCGCCTGGGGAGTGGGGTTTTCGAGGCTGTCATGTTGACCAGCGCCGAAATTGACAAGAAAAGGAGAGCTGAGCAGTAGCAAAAGTTTCTGTACAATTTCGATTATGAAAAGTTTCTGATATTCGAGAATCCGGAAAATTCTGCCCTTGAAATGCCTCAAACTTGCATCACTGCGGCTAGTCTCGGCACTGGCGGCTGCTAACACGACGTCCCTACATGAGGAATCCATGATGGTATTGAATCAACAAGATAAGGGAGAACGTTCAAATGACTGGAGCGGCAAAGATACTACAACTCTTGCCTCCATTGCTCCGTTGCATCACGCGCGAGGGATACAGTAAGGGCAGCTCGCTTATAAGCCTCACAACTTCTTGGAAGCTGTTCCCTCTGGCCACTTGAACATCTGAAAACAGTTTGAAATACTCTCGTTGCCACCACCTGTTTAAAGCCTTCGGATGTTCCTGCAAACGCAGAGTACATGGCCACTTCTGTCGTCTAACACTGGCTATGTACTTTACGGTTGTGATCGTTGCCCTACCAATAAAACCCTCTTGCCGCCAAGAGAGCTCTGAAGTCCTTACCCATTGCATCAACTACAAACTTGACATCCGGCTTGCCACTAACACTCCCCTCTCCACTTACTCGTTCTCGTACCTTCTCAGCACCCGTCTTACCACTTGGGACTTCAATCAACGTCTCGCCACCCACATCTTTCGTGCTGCCTTTCACCACGTTCTTGCCACTTGCTTTTTCAACCTTTCCAGACAGTGAGAGTGGTGTTATTGGTGTGTTATCCAATAAATCCTGCCAGCGTGATAGATATGCACCCGGCCCAGGATCTGATGATGGCCCAGATGAGGAAATTTTCGGGATTTGTGAGCCCCTCTCGCTGGGAGCAGGCGACGAAGAGCGACTTGATGCCCGTGAGTTGGCAGAGGACGCAATGATCTTGGCTATTGTCGGATTCTTGGAGGGTGGAGAACTGAGAACAGCTTCTAATCGTCTATGTGATGATGCGTGCATTTCGTCTATGTACTTGATTTGCTGATCTAGTATTGGAAAGATTCTGTCTTGTTGTTCTGAGGAAAGCTTGGAGAAAAGATCGTTCAATGGTTGGGTCAAGTCGCCTGCGTCCCGGACTTTCGCATCGGACTGATTTGTCCTCCGGCGAAAGTGTGAAGCTGCCTGCTTTGCCCAGTCAAGGTACCAGCCTGTTAACTCCTTTCCATTCTTGCATACTTGGTGAAGGAATTTATGGCAAGAATATTGGTGCTTTTTCAGCAACGCAACAAAGTCGCCGACTGTTGGAACTGCCGTTTCGTCCTGAATCCTCGAAATCTTTAGCATATCCCCAAGAAAGGATTCGAAGTCCGATATGGTATCAGAAAGGTCAACAGCCTTGTGAACGTTCCGGATCACAGGTTCGTAAGCGGAGACTGCGACGCGAATAGTGGTTGTAACGTGGTCTGGACTACTATGACAGAGCGATTGAATGAGCTGTCTGCGATCCCGGATGGAGAGCTGAGCATTGAGATACTCGAGTGCCAGCGTATGGGTTGCTTCGGTGAGGTCCGTTGGTAGTGACGAGAACGCAAGGATGGAAATGACAATGGAAATGGAGTTCTGTTCTGCTGGGGATCAATACATGGACTGAATTGAGACAGAGCTTACTTACGACTTTGACGACGTATTTCCTCTTGTTCTTCTCGAGACTTGTCTGCATAATCTTTCAAACATCGGAGCTGATCCTTGCTTAAAGAATTTGTCTTGTCATTCTCTATTTTCGACGCTCGGCTATCAAGGTCTCTGTTGTCCCAGTGAAGGACTGTGGAAACAATTCTGTCATGCATCAGCTTATGGGTTGGTACCAGTGATCGAAAGATTTACTGTTGCATCAAATTCATTCCATGGTCTTCACCTGAAGTCAAACCTATCCAGTTCGTTATGGTCGAAACACTCATCTTGGCGAGGACCACTTTCATCATCGCGCTAATCATGGTTGCAACATTTCCAATCTTAAGCGTCTGCCGAATGACCACGTATGGAACAAGCCTATTCACATTGCCCACAAGTTTGAGCAGATACTGTCCTTTCGGTGACAGTATGAGGGCATAGTGCATGAAAGATGCGATACTGTTTGAATCAGCATATTTTCGAAGATTCTTCAGCCAAGAACGCTGACAGGAGCTCACTTCACGAGCACGAATTCATGAGCGGCTTGAATGAGGGGCTCATGATCAGCAAGATTATCTGTTTGCGTGGTCTTTGCAACGAGATCATCCAGAGCGGTGCCATATATCGAGGCATCCATGAGATTTCGGAAAGCTTTGGAAAGGTCTTCAGCTTTGGTCAGATCGTACTTCTGATCTGGATCCTGAACTTTTGAAAATCCTCCTGAAGTTCCCCTCACGGGATACTCGATCAAGGCTGATATTGCAGTAGCTACTGTCTTTCGAGTCCCAACGACGCCTTTATCGTAACTCTCGCTCAGATTGGCACGTTCCAGTCCCTCAATGATATCATAAAGTTGGACTTTCCAGAACTCTTCTGGTACATCCTTCAGACCGGGCAGGTTCAGGAGAAACTTTGACACTAATCCTTGGAGCGCCGGCGAGGTCGATGGTTTATCCTCCTCAACTTGAAAAGGAGGCCCATAATGCTTGAGGCTTCCAGGGATCCTGAAGTCCCGGATCTCGGAGTAGACGTTGTAATGAGAAAGCAGATCGAATAGTGCGGCTGACTGGGCAGATGATAAGACCTTCTTCTCCTTGCTAGTCTCCATATTGATGTCAAATTTGGAAAGATCGAGAAGAGGAGTATGGGTGTGGGCAAGAAGGAGCCGTGCCAGCCGCAAAGTCAATCAGCAATGACGTAGACGAAGCCCCCGTGCAGGCTTGACCATCATTGTGAGCCCGCTGAATACGTCGGAGGAGGTTCAGAGTCAGCAGTAACTCGAGAAAGGGAAGCCGCCCACAACACAGGGTCAATCGCCAGTTCCACAGTGCTGCTTGACGGATGAGAAGTGAGAGCGTTAACAGGACTCACCGACTCGAAATGATTCAGGCATCAGGAGGAGGCGCCAGGCTGCCAAATATTTCACCATTCACGTGATCAAGCCAAGGGAAAGAATAGCGTAGTTCGATTGTAAATTGGACACAGCAATGAAAGTGTGAAATTTTAACCTGTGTGTTTTACTCGAATTCAGAATATACGGGCAGAACCTGATAATACCGTATTGAAAGTCCTTAGATGATTCAGGTCTTGAAGATTAGCGAAGCTTGAGGTGTAGAACTACCTACCTAGGTAATTATAGCGAATTTGAAGCCTGAAGAGATACTAGCGAGAATGATTCAGGGGCTTGATTCCGGGCTTGATTCAGGGATGCACAAATAATCTGACTGAGCTTCAATAGCCAGCAACGTATGACGGTGTTTATCTGATATCCAGATATGACATGTTATCAACAGCGCAGAATTCCTCTGTCTTCTCGAAACTAAAGGCACTGTCATCTTGTTTCTGTGAGGACCGTGATTATAAAATCCCTCCATGGTTTTAGCTTTCCAACTCCGGCACAACGCCAGAAAGCTCACAACATAATCTTACTCCTACATTTCGATAGGCTTATCCAAAATGAATATCCTCAAATTGATCTTGCATCTCCTCTTTATTATCCTGTCTCTGACCACTATCAATTTCGTCTCAGCCGCTTCATCGCCCTGCCGCCGCCATCACCATTCTCAAGAAGAATCTCCCAAAATGGTACAGGTGTATGTCAAAAGAAACAAGACTTCATCCAGTATAAACATTGTGCCAACGGAAACAGAAGGAGGTTCGCCGAGGCAACGATACCCCCCCTCACTCCGCCCGCAACGTGACCTACCGCGTGTGGAGCAAAGACTGAGCTCAGAGGATGAAGAAATAACGGAAACAAGGACATGGATGAAAGGTTCAATAGCAATACTTGCTTTGGGTCTGATATTGGGTGCAGAGATGGTTGCTTAGAAGAACCGGTGGAAGGGCCTACCTCTACCAAGAGAATGGATCAATGTCAATTATGAGTTTCACCATCTTCACTTTCATAGCACTTTGTTGTTGCAAACTCGTGAGTTTATGACCCAAATTTTTATTTTCACCAAATGACTGTTGACTCATGTCGTGACCTCGAATCGAACTCACAGAAAGTGGTCCCAATATCCAAGCCTCCAAAACTTCCAATGCCATGATTCGTAGAGGACCCTCCAAACGCGATCGAAGTTCACTAAACCCACTTTCGGGCAATTGGACACAAACCCAAATTTTCATTGAAAACCCCTACTTGGACGAAAAAGTGGCAGCTAGGTATTGATCCATTTCGTGCCGACCATGGCAGCTATTTCGCGGCACGTCATCTTTGCTCTCATAATCTCCATCAAGCTTATAATAGCGCCTCTCCTCTTTAGGTGTCCCTCGATCTCTTGGGCCGCGCCCACAGCCTGATCATCTCTGCTTCCAGAATCTCTCCCAAGTCATTCTTGCCTCGCTCCTCCATCTCCAACGAAGCCTCCCCAGCACCAGCTTTGACCTCCCCGGTTGCACAACCATTGATTCAGTTCTGCTGAGCAAAAAAAAAAATGATAATGCCCGAGATCTTTTTGGATGGATAATATCATTTGGAATCTTCGTCGTTGCTGGTATCATGACACATTCTGTGGGAAATGGCGAAGGGGTCTCAAAACAAATATTGAGATATGGGGGCACGGGAAGGCATGACTGATGTTTGGGCAATATGATTCACTGGAATTTATCGCCATGGGGTCACCCAATGTAGCAGAACAGGCGTCCAAATATTTCCTCAAGTCTTGACATCGATGTTCTTCCAGGAGAATCGGAAATCGTTTTGCGTATAGGTTCCAACCAGCTCTTCACTTCGTCTTCAAGCAGAAAAAATGCCACACTACTTATCAGAACATGGCTCACAAATCTCAGAATCATTGTCATTTCTTTTCAGACCTTTTTGGAATAACCGAGCTGCACAAGTCTCCATTGTTACCTCAAAGATCCTTTCCACAATGCCCTCACGTCTCTCCTAGACATGGACTCTGCTTCCATGGAACTTTTTTCCACCATCTACTTGCCCCAGACATATCGGCTGCATTCATAAGTAACCATCAGGTCAGCAGGCCCATATGGTATAACTAAATAACCTAATAATGAAAATATTAAAGTTATAATAGGCGCAATATCAATAAGATAGACTTCTATCAAAACCGTCCAGCTTCTACCATGACAGGAAGGGCCTCATCCCAGCTCTTGGTCTGTTCCATCAGGAACACTATTGTCGTGAATGATCCTGGCAACGATCATCATATCAGGACCAAGAACGCACATTGAGAATCATTTTTGAGCATGTGGGAATGTGTTGCATATCAAGACATCCTTTTCGAGAATATAAAGTCTCGTCAACCTCAAGCTTTCTTCCCCTTCAACCAACTCCAAGACACTCCTAATCTCAAAACACCCAGGCATTGAGCAGGCTCCTTTGTCTTCAACGAGAACTTCAATTCAATACAAACACACAGCTAGGCATCTTGCAAGCTTGTTTGTTTGCAGTACACGCTTTCACTTCAGCAACAAGGTGTCTCGTCAAACAGTCTGCACCATCAAAGGGAGAATCCTTAACCAAAACTCAAAGTACAATGGCTCTTACTATCATCTCCTTCCTTCTCCTCATCACACTCGTGGCATCTGCCCCAACTCCAAACACAATGCTCAAGGCAGCTCCTCGGCAGGCCAGCCCCGCTACGTCAACATTTGCAGCTCAAATATCTGGTTTTAAGGATCCAAACGGCCGCTTGACGCTTATAAACTGGCAGGTCTGGATTTTGCTCTCTGGAATGGTCTTTCTCGTTAGTCTGTTTCTGTGGTGGGGCTTTCAGTCAGCCATGAAAAAGCGCAAGCTGTTGAAAGAAGCCGAGCGCGATCAATAAAGGAAAACCGGCGTCTTGGGGCCAGGTTTGGAGGTGATACGCTTGTAGGATTCTTGGGTAAGGAGTGGCTGGATGGGTTGCCTTTGTTGGACCTGGTTAAGAACCTCATTATGCTGCTCTGGGTTGGAAAGTGAGAAGGAATGTTGTGTGAGCATTCTGTACCGTTACTCTGGCTTTTTGGATGGAAGGTTAACATGCTATGCGATGCGTTGGAATGTAGGCAGGGACAGTGGGCAGGACTTTTGCGAAGCATGGAATTTGTACCGATAATCTGCACACTCACAATGAAGTATGCCTTGCGTTTCTATTCTTTGAAGTCACCCAACAGAAAGGAGATTTCGTGCTTACTAGATCTGCTCGAGAAGCACACTTGGAAGCACTTGCTCTACTCAAAATGAAATTAAAGACAGTAAAGGCCATGCTAGTTTGCTCATTGAGGAAAACATGTGTGGTAATTCAAGCTTTGTAAAGAAGACAAAACGTAGCAAGAGAGCTAACTCCCTCTGCGCTTTCACTGAATCAAATATCAACGGAAAATGACCGAACCGAGATACCAAATTCATTGCGGAGAGCATTGACTAAGTCAATTCATATAGCTTAGACTCGTAGTAGGGTTCTTCGATGTGAAATTCACTTAGCCGTGACTAGTCATAACTTTGCTAAAACCAAGTCTGCGTTGCTAACCCAGCAAGAACAATTGTTCTCTTCACTTCCCCTTGAAGCCATGAAGAATCCCTTCATTGTCGAGGGACAAATCTCGCATTTAAATTGAGTAAGCGTTGATTGTTATCCCAACAGACTAATATCCCGCTTGGAAGACGCTGGGTGAGCGCATTTTGCGTGCCCAGGTAGAAAACATTATGCGGTGAGATCATTTCCGCTCTGCCTCCAGTGGATTGGGTTTCCATTTCATTCTTCGTGTAACGATCTGTAGCTTGTGCGGCAGACTACACTAAGACTCGATGGATGGTCTCGTTTTCAAGAATTCGAAGAGGCTCGAGTCGTCGATCAAGTCCACGGCGCCGTCCATATATATCCCTGTGTTCACACGCCCGCCATATTGCTTGTTCACCAAGTGCAGAAGTTGCATCTGAGAAATTTTGAAGACAGAATAGAACCTCACAATTGGTCATATGCCATTCAAGTCGGGTAAAACTCCTCAAAATCACAGCTCGTCATTCGCTGCAGCTTTCGAATTTGAGGCTCTCTTTCAAGCTGCTGCAAAACCACGCTGTCGATCTGCTTTAGAATGTGACGATATTCTTCTAGGAGCGGCCTGCTAAACTCTATCAAGTCTGGAATAGTCCATTGATCGAACATACGGCCATGTGTTTTCGAGGGGAAGAATAATTTGTGTGCTGACAAAAACTGGTAGCAGAGGTAGCAAAGCCACTTCGAAGTTCCAATGCATCTCGGTCGGTAATCTTGTTGTAGATCATAGTAGACTGCCAGTTGAACTTCGGCGTGGACATGGCAAGTGGTTGCCCATCCGTGATATCCGATGGAGGTAGGGACTTCTCTGAAGGGAATCAGATACTCAATATTCATGTGTTGAAAGAATTCTGGGTACTCTCTTGTAGCCGCCACCATGTTCAAGCATATTCGTCGATAGGAAGCAATCTTCTGAATTTGTCGTAATGATTTGATTGCAGATGCAACTTGATAGGTTTCTTTTGTGTTGTTCTGAAGGCGCTGAGAATAATCTTTGATCTCCTCGGTCGAGGAGAAAGTGAAGCTTGCGCTAACGAGATGCATCATTGAAGCTATCTCATCCTCAGAAGTCTCAAATTGTTCGTAAACTACTGCGAGGTCTTTCAATAGGTTCTCAACTATCTCTTTCGTTGCCTTTTCTTTCTTACTATAAGTGTGCTGTACTCGATGAATCAGATTTGCGAGGTCCTTCCACAAAGGCTTTTTATGGCTTTTGGAAAGATACTTTGGCTTCTCCCACTTTGAGGAGCGAAGACGGGCAACCAGACGATGTAAATGCAGCTTGATGACCTGCTCGAACAGCAGAGCAGCATGCTCCGTAGGACTTTCCTCTGAAGCTGACACAGCTGCTCGTGACAAGATACCACAAATACTTTGCAGAGCCGTTTTCACGGTTTCATTTTTCGACATATCCATTGCGGCAAATCTTAATGTCATCCCTGATGGTCGAGAATGCTCTTCAATACAGACTGCTGCAACGCTCTGCGCGCCTTCCGCGACCGCGGCCAGGAATGCAAAATCATCGGCAAGTTGCTGTTCGACATTGATCGGGAAGGTATACGACCTACCAACAGACGAGGAGGTAGAGAGCCATTCTTTGATGGAGAAAACTTGTGGATCTATCGGCGTTGGCCCAGATCTCTCCTGCAGGGTGACTAAATGCTCTCGAAAGGTATCTTCGGGCAAATCGAACCATACTGAAGCATCTGGGCTTGCTGTGCGCCCATCTCTCCGAAACATGTCCATATTGGTTGAAATTATGTGACGATTGTTGCCATACGTAGCTCTGGATCGGTGGAGGGGAAATTAACGGTGATTGAAAAAGTGGAACAGAATTAGAAGAGGTTGAGAAAATGAAAATTCATAGTGGCGTTAGGCTATGCTCGCTTATTGGATAGGGGATATGGAGACTACCAAGCCCCCGCGAAAGGAAAGGTGCCTGTAACAAAGCCTTGGTGAAATGTCCAATAGTGAAGCTGAAATTAGAGTCGACATTATTGTTGATTAGCAGTAATATCTTCCTATCGGGCTCAAAACTGTCCACGCACCCATGTCCTTGGATGTCCATGTGGTCACGTGATCTAGTTTCTATCCACGGACTTGAGATCCAGCATTACTATGATCAAGATATTTGCGAGCATTGATAGTGAACCGTAGAACAAATACTACGCCGTAACTTTCAAACACACTCACTATCCCATCACGGCAACAGCACAACCTGCCTTCCCCATCCAGTTGTATCTTTTGCCTCCAGCAAAGCATCCCGAATACCGTCCAACCCATACCTCCCCACTGTCTTAACTCCAGCCCCTTTCTCCCCCAATTTCAAATTCCCCTTCTCAACCATCCCAAGCAATCTCACAATCATCTCCCTCTCATACATAAATTTTCCCTGCACCCTCAAGCTCTTCATCATCACCATTTGATAATTGATCTCTACAGTTCCCACAATACCACCCATAAAGACCGCCCTTCCCTTAGGTCTCAATGCAGCTAGTGCAGCCTGGATGTGATTCGATTTAGAAGCTTCGGGTGGAGAGAAGTCGATGTATGCATCTGCTCCTTTCCCGTCGTTTCCTGAGGCGGAGATTATGGCTTTGGTGTCTGTTGCGATGTCACCGGTGAGGGTTACAGTGGACAAACGACCGGTAGAAAAGAATATATTTGACATGCTTTCCAATGTTGATGTATTTCTGCCGCAGGCAACGACACTGGCTCCCATTGCGAGGGCGGTTGTGACAGCCGAACCGCCGAATTTACCTGTTGCTGGTGCAACTATTATCGTGTCCCCCGAACGAACATCGATTTCTGCGAGCCCACCGAACGGAACGAGAACACCTTGCTTAGATTTAATATGAAAATCGAGGCGTTCGTGAAAGGGGTGCTCACTGGGTAAAGCGCACAGGTCCTCAATGCTGTAACCAAATTTTCCAAGAAGAATCTCTTCATTAAGAGGAAAGATGTTCTCAATGGGAAACTTGGCGTATTCAGCATATGAGCCGTCTCTCCATTCACCGTCCATCAGCTTCGGAGCAGCGCCACCGTGGATGCCCATCAATATGGCCAAGTTGGGGTCATCGCGGGCTCGGACTGTCAGGTCGCAGAAAACTAGCTGGCCAGGTGAGAGAGAGATTGCATCAGGGCCGACGGTGTGAACGCGAGCGATACAGCTAGAGCCTGGCACCATAGGCAAGGAGATAGAGTAGGGAAGCGTGCCATCTAGAATTGCATGGAGGTATGGGATGACAGAGAGACCGAGAACTTTGACGATGACACTTCCTGGGACGGCGGTGGGAATCGGATGGACCTGGAGCGAGAGAGGCTCGGATGTTGATTTGAGAACTAAAGCTCGGTATGTTGCCATGTTCAGATTCTGGATTTGTTTGACTGACCGTGATCCGAAAGTTTGATGGGAGGAGAAAGACGAAAAGTAATGGTGAAGGAGTTGGAGGTGGAAGCTTATATATCCAATTGTCACACTCCTCAACTACAATGAGGTTCGGAATTAAGTTTTGATTGCATGATGTACGCTTTGGAGATTGAGTACTTATCAGCGAGCGGGGCCGAACAAATTTACCCCTCTATCTAGCTCGGATAATCTTTGCCTTCCACCTTGCGGAAGGCCAATCGTTCCTGAGCCCAAACTGCATGCTTACTCCGAAAAGTTGCTCCAAGAGCCATTTTACAGGTGGCGGCCGTAGAAGTTTACTCTAAGCGTAAAAATAAAGATGGGAGTGGCACTGGTGGCATTATTGAAGCGAGGGAAAAGGTACGGAATTAAAGGAGGGTATCTCCGCTTGGAGGCTCGATGCGGCGACAGGGTAAGAGCTGTCTCCGATTGTTGGACAGAAGGTGAGCCGCAGTGCGGCAACGCCAGTAAGCATGTTCTTTTCTAGAGGAATGATATAAATGATGCGGTCTAAGTTGGAATTGGCTAGAAGTAATAAGACGCGGTGTACGGAAATAGCTCCGACACCCCAAAAGCCTCCTCCAACGCCCAGGCCCAAAATAAAAATACGAACATAGAATTAAATTGGGAGATATAATCGGACTCGCTACTCCTTGGGAAATTTACTGCTTTCTCTCAACCACTTGCTGAGATCTTGCAGTCTAGGCTCCTCCTTCCGCAAGGAAGGGATATCAACACCATAACCTACGTCCTGGAACCACTTGAACATAGTCCCCACCTCTGCAACCATATACTTGATGCCCGAGCCCACGAAGCCATAAGTCTCTGGCAGATCTTGTCCCATAGTATCCTTGAATACCTTCTTCGCTTGCGCGAGCGTCAATTCATCACCAGCCAGCCCAACCGCTCTATTTTTGTATGACGGATCCGTAAAAGCCTTGGCACCGAACAAGCCAATATCATGGACGGAAATAAGTTGCAGAGGTTTGTCGCCCATTCCACCCCACATACTAGCGAACGCCTTGCCAAAAAAGCCTGGGTTAAGGTTGTCCAGGAACGCCACGGGTCTCAGGATTGTATAAGACATCTTGCTGCCATTCCCAGACTTCTCTTTCAGGTATTCCTCAATTCGATGCTTCGAGGCGAAATGCGGGATGTTCGTGGGGTTCTTTTCGCTGCTGTCGGATCCGCCGCGCTCCACAGAATTAAACACGAAATGCTCGACCCCGTTTTTGATTGATTCGTCGATGAGAGGTTTGGCCTGAGCTTCTTCTGCGCCCTCCTTGCCTGGCTATGTCGAATTAGCATGTATAATCCCTAAAGTTCAGGACAGGGTTCACTGGTTCAGGAGCGAAGCTCCAGAGACAAAAACACATGCCGGCTCCAGAGAAGCTTTCGGGTTTTGAGCTCTCTAAAAGCAGAACGACAATCTAGTATGGAGATAAGAACTTACAACGGTCACAGATAATACGCCATAGATCGGTTTGTTGGCTTCGAAGATTGAGGCGGGGTTCGTAATGTCGCCCTCGATGACGGTGACGTTTGGCTTCGAAGCCAGAGATTGTGCTTTGCTGGCATTGCGAGTGAGGGCGAGGATCTGGAACGGTGCTTTGCTAGCAATCAGAGCTTCGATAACAGCTCCGCCTTGTTTCCCAGTGGCACCTGTGATTAGGATCTTGCGAGTACTTGGTACTGGTGGCATATTGGGCGTTGGACGAGGCTCTGAATTTGCGATCTTACAGATATGTGCAATGGTCGTTGTTGTCGGAGGATTGCAATTGTAGTGTTCCGCTACCGGTTTTAGGATAGCAATTGTGTATTGTTGGAATGGGTTATATATTGTCGAATGATGCAACGACTAGAAACATGTGATGCACTCGGACTCCGTCGGGGCTAGAAAAGAAAGACCACGTACTTAACCTGACCGCTTACCAAGGGTTGTTGCGCCGGACATTTTGAGGCGCCGAAGAGAGAATGCATTTAAGAATACCAATCAGTTCGGACTGTAGTGCTTTGAGATGCTTTGACATCCGAATTGAGATTGACTTTCTAGAGACCTTGCACAGATGTCCTTCGGTGTTCGGCATCACAACAAGCCCAAGGCCCGAGAGGTTGTTGCGAGCTATGGTGGCGGAAAATCCATTTGGACAAATTGCGCTCCATGGTAGCAAGCTTACAAGAGGCCTTCTCTAATAGAGTCTCGAATCTTGGAGTGGTGTTGACAGTGGAAAATGGTTTAAAGCAGTGTTTCCACCTTCTAAGTTCAATTTATTAGTGCTTACCTTACTTAGAATGGGACTTTTCACGTGACTTTGAACTTCTGCACCTGGCTTTCGTTGCACTTGGGGCGAGCGCAAGGCATTCACTGAAATTCTTGATTCATTGGGAGGAGAAGAATGATGGAGCAAGCCCAGAACAGAGGGAGTATGGCTAGCACGTGACTTTTTTTCTTCATGATCCACGTGTCTTCGGAAACGAAATCGCGTTTTACCAACTCCAACCTCCAGAACATTCGTCTCAAGGTTCCATCGACCACCTCTCACTGAAATGTTCCTATCTGAAACCGATTTATGACCTTGTCGAAGATGGTCACCACGGACAGCGAGCCGTTTAGCCCAACAGTTGTACAATGGCTTCTGGACACGAGACCTCTATGGCCAGTGTCAGGAAAGCTCAAATTTAAGGAAGAGGTGGAAGAGCTCAAGACAGTGGTAACTTGCGCTCGCGTCCTCGATTCTTGGTGATATCTCACTCACAAGACTAGGCTTCACGAGCTCTGTCCTTCCTCTCAGAGTCTGAAAAAGCTTCGGTACTGAGGTACTACCACCTGAAGGACGCGAAAATGAGTCTAGCTTCCCACCTTCTGAAGCATCTGGTTATCACCAAATACTGCAATGTTCCTTGGTCGCAAAGCACTATTTCCCGCGATACGAATGGCAAGCCCTGCTTCATTCCCACGGGTGCGACGAAGCCTGTGACAATGGATTTCAACGTCAGTCACCAAGCTGGGATTGTGAGCCTCATTGCCTCTATTGGTTTCGATGTCAAAGTGGACGTCGGGACGGATGTTGTATGTGCCAATGAGCGGGAATTGCATGATTACGCCCACATTGAGAAGCAAGGCTTTTTTGACTGGGTAGATATGCATGGAGATGTCTTCGCCGAATCAGAGTTGAATTACATGAAATTGTCTCCTGTTCTTCTCAATGATGAGATTCCGACTGAGAGATTGAGTGGATACGCAAGGGATGCCGTTTCGAGGTGCCAATGGAGGAATGCGAAGCTTAATCTGAAGATCGCCGCTACGGACGGTCAAGAATCGACAGTTCAAGTCAACAGCAATATTGTGGTTGACAAGAAGCTGAGAAGATTCTATGCTATGTGGTGCTTGAGGGAGGCCTATGTTAAAATGACAGGAGAAGCACTTCTCGCCCCCTGGCTGAAGGATCTAGAAATCTCGGAGGCTCAAGCGCCAGATGCGGCAACGGATATGCAGGACTCAAATTCGTTGACAAGAGGAGAGGTTGTGAAAGACTTCAAAATCATCTTCAAAGGACGAGAGGTCACGGATGTGAAAATGGAGCTGTCGGCATTAGGATCTGCCTACATGGTTGCTGGCTCCCTTAGGGTACCGAAAGGAAATCTCGATTTGAGAATGGGGCCTTGGCTAGACTTGAAACTCGAAGCAGATATCCTGGCTGTTGCCGAACGTTCTCTTTGAATGGATCTCGAATCAGTTGTCCGAAGGCATGCACTTCACCTGACCTAACTCAGCCTCGGCCCTCGATCCTCGACCATCAATGCCTGCTGTTCCTTTCACTAGGACTGACTGATTACTTCTCAACAAATACCGTAATCTCGTTATGGTCTTTTAAAATACCGCGAATGGAGCTTTGAAAATGTGCGGCTTGGATGCGAGTCGTATTGATAATGCCAGTATCCTCATCAGCCAGGCTAGATGGTAGCCTTGTCATATTTCCCAATCGCCAAGGAGACACCAATTGTTTCCCCTATTCACAATTCCGCAACCCATGGACATGGATGTTTAGAGTTGTGTCGTAAGAGGCCAAGACTCATTGCTGATCATTGCCGGATGCGGCACTCATAAGCTAGCGACCTCCAAATCTTCCCCGTTTCCCCATGGCACGCTGACGCTAATTCACCACGCTTGTCCACTTTCGACCCCAGATAGGTCAACTTCTAGATCTCGAGCGCCACCACCATCCATTCGTCACCATCAGTGGCTCCCGTCACGGCCTTTATCGGCACCCCGGAGAGACGTCCGCCCTTGATTCCACACGCTTGAGGGTTGAACGATAGACTCAGAATCCAAATTAGCTGAAGCTAGAAATAACCATCTGAAGTTTGAGGCTGCCTGACAGTATTTCGTATGCACAGGGCATCTCAATGACCGCTCCTCCCGAATTCGAGGGGCCTCCGATGTCATATTATCGCTGATCTGACAAACCCCTCATTGGATTTTCGGATTTTGAGTGCCGATCGATGCTCTTCGGACCAGACTTCCCAATCCCATTTTCTGGACCTCTCAGACACCATTTGCCGATGCCCTCCGATCAGCTTTCAAATAGTGCTATTGGAGAGCCTCACGGCAGCCGCCCGAACACCTGCTCCATTATGGTAAGGCGCCGACGCCATGGATTCTGGCATGTGCCCCTCAGCAGCACGATGACGCTGATCTCTTGTGCCGTTTTGCGAGATCACGATGAGGAAGTCAGACAATGCGGGGCAACTTGCTATTGCTCAGAATTCTTACTCTCAACCTTCTTCTGCTTCACCCGCTTCATTTCATTGTATTATGCGTATCGATTTCAAGAGTTAATTCTTCACGCCGTACAAGTTTGCATCAGGTTTATACTTTTCACCTAACAATGCCTTCAGACGATACAGCATACTCGCCCGATGCGGGCCCAGGGACAAGGGACTGGGCAGAGATAAATCACGATGATAGAGGCCAATATGGTACAGGACCTGGCCTCAAGGATCCAAACGATCCCATTCAGAACTCGGAGAGAGCAAATAAAAACCACCAAGAAAAAGCGGCCAATGCCGTCGGTGCAGGACCTTCAATTCGAAAACCATCAGACAACTCACCTCAATACGAACATTTTGAACACCGAGACGATGGGCAAACCCTTCCCCCACAAGATTACCACCTCGCGAGTGCCCCTACCGCTCAGACGGACAATACAATGGTTGGTTCAACGAAGACGCATGAAGAACTCGAGCACCATAATGTACTCTCTGCGATACGGACAAAAATTGGATTGGAACCAGAGCCGCCAATACTCGGTGGCCATGATGTCCACCATCATCTGACGTGGAGCTCTGTAAGGGTGATCTTCCGGGAACCGTTTGCTGAATTCTTTGGAGTCTTTATCATGATTTTATTTGGCGATGGTAGTGTGGCCCAAGTGCTGCTCAGCGCTGGTGAGAAATCGGCACCGGGTATGAATGGCTTCGGTCAATACCAAAGCATTTCCTGGGGGTAAGCCATCATTTGATCCTCGTTTTTTACCTTATTTTTAACGCCCTTAATAGATGGGGTCTAGGGGTTATGCTTGGCATATATGTTGCTGGAGACTCTGGTGGTTTCTTGAACCCGGCAGTGACTTTCTGCTTCTGCCTCTTTCGGAAACTCCCTTGGAAGCGTTTCCCTATATACTTTCTCGCTCAGTTCCTGGGTGGTTTCGTTGGATCAGGAGTTGTATATGCGAATTACATAAATGCCATCAACCAAGTCGAAGGGCATGGAATACGAACTGTACCACCATCAACAACGGCCACCGCTGGTATTTTCTGCACATATCCACAAGCCTTCATGACGAAAGCGAGTCAGTTCTTCAGCGAGTTCATTGCGAGTACGATTTTAATGTTTGTTATCTTTGCTCTAAAGGATGATTCAAACCCAGGGGCCATGGGGAAATCGGGTGCGGGAATGCTGTTCCCACTTGCGTTGTTTTTCCTGATCTTTGGGTTGGGGGCTTGCTTTGGGTACGTTTTACACTTCTTCTCTCTCTACTGCAATAACGTGCAACTAACTCAAATCTACAGATGGGAAACCGGCTACGCGATCAACTTGGCTCGAGATTTCGGGCCACGCTTAATGAGCTACATTGTAGGTTACGGCCACGAAGTCTGGAGTGCGGGTGGCTACTATTTCTGGATTCCTATGGTTGCCCCCTTCTTCGGCTGCACATTCGGTGCCTTCCTCTACGATTTCTTCATCTACACGGGTCCTGAAAGTCCAGTCAATACGCCGTGGTTGGGCTTGAAGGATCTGTTCACTCAGCCCTGGAGGAGCAAAAAGAAGCCAGAGAAGTATGAGGTGTGAAGAGTTAAATGATTTGTACGATGATTTACTCAAAGGTAAAATTCTCGAGGGATGCATGTATGAATAGGGTTATGACTTGTATGATATCAACAGCGGTGAAGGGTGGGAGGATTGACTTCTGTCTGATGTTCCGATCATCAAGCGAGGAACCTAGGTCAGATCTCTCAATAGGGGCCAGCCCCTTCAAGCCAATAGCATTTCTTCCTTTCAAATCTCTACACCAGTCTCAATACGCTTACGGTGGGTGCCGTCTTCGCATCTCATCCCGAACAGATCTCCCAACCCGACTCGGCAAAACCCCAACCCAAGTGCCACCACTCTGGGACAAGTCCGCAATATGTCTCATTTCTCAATCAAATGAAAAGCAGGTGAACGTTACATGTGCACACGAGCTTACTAAAACGAGCCTCTCGTTCATCTAATCTTGGTCTGGTTCCGATATTGTTGGCCGTATCGGGATGTTTCTCGGTTGGTTCCTGCGTAAGCGTTTGTTTGTGGATGAAGTAGGGTTCTCGCTACTGCGAAAGATATTGGTTCCAGATGCAGGTACTCAACTGTGGGGCTAGAGTTTATGTGGGAAAGCAACGGCAAGGTAGGAGAGTGGATACAGCCAGTCACTTGGGTCCTGGTTGATGCCTAGATCTTGACAGACCTGAGGAGCCGCAAGATCGAGATTGACATGGAGATATCCAAGATTTCGAACTTCGTACCACATAGAAGCATTCGTAAGTTCCAGGATCGGAGGTTTATGGTTCTGATCCGAAGCCACCCAGGTGTAAATCCACAATCGTCCCAGCGCTGGCGGCTGGCAACTGTGCGTGTCATCTGAATTTTTTATTAAGAAGAGATTTGATGACGACAATTCCATCCCTACTCGACCTTCCCAGTTTTCTACTACTCAGAAATAGATGCTCTTCAAGTCTGCCGCAAGCCAGTATGAAAACAAGCACTTATATTCCCACAAGCAAGCCTCTGAATAGGGTTGAGACGAGACGTCACTAACATTAAGACGATCCCAAGAGAAAGTTATCATTTAGCGATACGTCCCATTCAAACAGGTTGTCTCACTCCTATGAGAAGAAGTCACGCGTTCATTCAACATCTCATTGCACGGCAAACGGCAACTATCTCCTCGCAAACTCTGTAAGCCATCTCAATTACCACCCTCAGCTCCTAAAGCACCATCATATCGACCACCAAGCACTCGGTGAAATAACCTCCTATAACTCACATCTAATCTCCGACGACCAATTGTCCAAATTACGACCCTGCGTCACCAGCACTATGCACGCCCCCTATCGTTGCACAAAAAACACAAGAACCGGGCTTGCTCGTTTATGCCCCTAACCCCTAATTAATGCGCCTCGTCTAATTGGTCGGCAAAACAACAAAACATGAGAACTGAAATGCATAAACAAGCTATATGCAGGCACGGCTGGGCAATCTATTTCCAGGGCGCCCTCGCGAATTCGCCCTCGCTTGGGTGCTTAAAACGAAACCTCTCCTCCCTGCTCTGGGTATAACGATTGGTTGGCAAAAGCACAGCCCTAAGAAAAGGAATCAAAGGGCATGTTTAAAGTTGCTGTATGAAGTTGGTGAGTGATGACGGGCTGGGATTGAAGTGTGAGGGTACGTGTGCGCGTGCCGTGGCTGTGTTACTGCAGCCAACTTCCCCATACTAATTATTGTACTGTACCGTAGATGGAGGTGGAGGTGGATGGCGGCAAGCGGTCCAGCGGCAACCCTACCCTAGGGCATGAAGAATCTCATATATATAGAAATGCGCTCTGTTTCTGCCAACTCCCTCCCCTTTCTTCTCGAGACCATCCCTTTAAGAAGGCAAACCCACATTCGTTTTTGAAAAGCACGCTCGTTTACTTTGCTCTCAATCGCATTTATACCTTCCATACTTCAACTTCGTTGTTGAAGATCTTAAATTTGAAAGGATATCAAAGAAAGAGAAAACAAGAGTCAAATCGTCAACATGCGCACCTCACTCGCCTTCCTTGCCGGCGCCCTGCTCGCCGCCCCCGTCGTCCTCGCCGACGAAGAGTGGTGGCCAACCACCACCAAGAAATGGGGTGGCTGGGAACCTTCAAGTAGCGACTGTGACGAGTCGACCTCGTACTGGAAACCACCACCACCTCCTCCAACCAGCACTTGCACCGACGAGGAAGAGACCTCGACTTCCTCCTACGTCCCTCCTTACAGCGAGACGACGGTAACTGTCTCGATTACTTCATGTCCAGGTGGATGTGTGGGCTCGACTTGGACGACGAGTTATAGTGCTGCACAGACGTCGACGCCTGTCGGTGTTGCGCCGGTTAGCTTGACCCTGGCCCCGACGACGAGCTACTCGGCAGCAGTCCCGAGCAGCACTTATGCGCCGCCGCCGTCATATCCTAGTACTAATACTACGAGTACTCTTGCGACGCCTACGCTGACGGTACCACTTGGTGGAGCAGCTCAGAAGGGATTCAGCTTCAGCGCGGTTATGGTCGGTGCTGTTGGTGTTTTGTTTGCCATGTTGTAGGTGGTGGAAAAGGATGAAGGAGAGGAAGAATGACCGCGGAAGTGGATAAGTGGAAACGAGAGATGGTGCGTCGGGACTGTCACTTGAGGAGCAAACTGGATTCGAGATCGATACTCGAGCAGGAAACTGTTTGAAGGATGCTTTCATCGTTTGGGTAATAAGGCACCAGCGAGGTCGCCTTGAGTAGTAATGGAGGATGATAATGAGAGAAAAAACTTAAAACATACCTCTCAGTTTAATGCACATTGAGCAAATGCTTGTGAAAATTAATGCTCATCAATTTGATCACGCCATTCTATTTGTCTGCCCATTTTGAACCTACCAAGTCAAAAACCATATCCTCCAACCTGATAGCATATATCATTTGAAGGTGTGTAACGAGCCTTCTTCTTTATGACTTGTCTGGGAAACCAAAGTCCACTCCGAAGGCAGGGTAGACATATCGTGTAAGCTTCCCCTGTTTTGTCAGTTCGGCTGTATAATCGTTCAAAATCTTCATGTCGCCCTCGTCTAGTTTGACGATCTGTAGATTGGCCTTTATTCTTTCAGGGGTGATGGATTTGGAGAGCACAGAGTTGCCTCGGGCGACTGTCATATTCTCGTCAGCATATACGTGGACTTGTCACCCGTTCAGACTCACTGTGGTAGCTTAACAATACACAGGCAGGGCTGACCCCTTTACTTTCAGCAACTTTGATGACTGCCGGTTCCTTCATCATTGGACTACCTGTACTTCCAAGAGGGCTGTATGCAGTGACATGGATCCCTTTCTCATGACAGAAATCGACAATCTCCTGCTGTGGCAGAGAAGGGTGATTCTCAATCTGATTGACGGCTGGGACGATTGTTGCCTCCGGTAAAAGCTGCTTTAGGTATCGTAGGGAATAATTCGCGACGCCGATAGCCTTGACCTTGCCTGTGGCCAGCAATTTCTCCATTGATTTCCATGTTTGTATGTGTGAATGGTCTCTGATTAAATCGCGCGAACCGTCGGGCAGTTTAGGAAATCTCTCGTCGTTTCCTGATGATTAATCGTTAGTGCATGCGGTGTACAGAGCTGAGGAGGGGAAGAGTGGGGTCCTCACCATTTGGATTCATGGCCACAGGCCAATGCATCAGATATAGGTCCACATAGTCCAATCCCAAGCTCTTCAAGCTCTTATCGAGATTCTCCTCAACCCGCGAATGGTATGTGCACCATAATTTGGTGGTGACGAAGATGTCCTCGCGCTTGATCCCACTGGCGAAAGCTGCCTTGAGCCCCTCTCCCACCTCGTCTTCGTTTCCGTAGCAGTACGCTGCCACGATCAGCTGGGAATCTCACGGAGGCCACGATCACGTACCGCCATCAATGTGTGTGTACCCAACCGATAAGGCATACGAAACGGCTTTCTTCGTCTCTCCCTTTGGGCTCTGCCAGGTCCCAAAACCCAAGGCGGGGATCTCTGCACCTGTGTTAAGTTTGAAGTGCGTTGCTGCCATGATCGAGGTTGAGAACGTTGAATAAGAAGAGGGAAGGAGAGAGAAATCAAACTTATAAGGAACAAATTGCCTACCTTGCGAGTTGTGCCGGTAGTATTTATCCGCCTGCGATGCGCGATGTCGAGCTCTGCGAGGTCGCTCGCGGGGTAATTGCTCAAAGGAGGAGCAAAAGTAGTGAACGTCTCTGATTGGACAATCTCTCGCTCTCATCCAGAGACGGAAATTTCGTCCGAATTTCTTCACGTGATATCTTTGCCCTCTAGAAAAGGCAAATGCTGTGTCCTCTCCATCTTTCAAGTCAATCATCACGATTGCTAGTCTACTGAAAAGAAAGAAACGAGGGCGGTGCCCCTAAAGTGATTGAGATGGCTGGGTTCGAGGGGGTCCTCGGCAGTCACGTTTCCTTGAGCCAATCTACTTCGTTCTGATCCTTTGCTGTGGAGAGAGCGGCACCACAAAGGCTGAGTTTCAAAGTTCCGACTTCTGCCAATTTTCTCTCTCTCTCTCAGCTTTGGATTTGATGTCCGCTCTTTAGCAGAGCTATAGCCTAGAGGCGTCGGATCTGTGATGATGAGCTGTCTTAGCAGTAGGCTCTGAACGTGTTCCTTCCTCCTTAGACAGCAGTCTAAGTGGGCTTTCTTCACGTGTCGGCATCTTCGAGTGGCTACCGAGTTCGATGGTGCACAAATTTCACAAAAAACCAAGCACTGAATTTCCGCTCCGAAGAGGTCTCTCCATGGATCGGAAGCCAGACGGTTTCGGCATTCGGCAGCATTAGGGCATTGCCACTGCTTGCCTCCCATTGGAACGAATTTAGATGAAGGCGCTCAGTAGTGCAGCCTCCCTATGGGCTAGAACAACATTCCGTCTTCTAGCAACCATTCTCGAAATCGCGGAGAGACTGGAGAGCAGGTCTTTTCAGAAATGTCTTAGAGCTCTCGGGCCTTTGGTGACGAGTCGCTACTTTGTGGCGGACGGCACAACCCAGGACCAATTGTCCTGTGCATAACCCATTCGCCTTCCGATGTCCCTCGGTTTCGATACTCATAATTTGGAGTCTCGCGATCCGGCCCCACCATCAGACCGATCGCCTCCCCACCCGGCTCGGACCCCTTTTCGTCCCCGGGTGGGTGTGAATTGCGGCAAAGCCTCGCTAAATACCAATCAAGTCAGATCAGGGGAAACCACGTTGCCAGCATCTACGATCCACAATCCGGCCTGTTGGTACCAACGACTAGTCGTTGGTGCGACCCCGTCTTTGATGCATGTGTCATGTAGTCCATGATTAGTTCTCATCAAAAGCACCGGATCTGGTACTATGAACTGTCAAAACGGAGCTCGAGGAAAACTTCCTTTCACTTTTGGGGATGCTCATTTTCTCGTGGACTCAAGGATCCTCCTCATGGTAGTCCCACATGCTAACATCAAATTCTTGATGCTGACAATCCAAGTGGACGGTGTGGCTTTGCAACAGGCACGCTATATTAGGTTTGAGGCTAACAAGTGCCAACTAAAGTCTGCTAATGCTTCAGCTGTCCACCGAGCCGTGTTCTGAATAACGCCTCATGTCGGACGACGCCCGAAACTTGAGCTTGGAGGGGCACCCCAACCTTTCGGGATATCACTTCACGCACTTATCGATTAAAATGAGCCACCTCGACGGGACGGATCTTAGTTTCGTGGCAAGAGACCACCAGTAGTGGCTAACCTTCCACCCCCAACATATAGAGGAGATCTCCATAAACACTTCTCCTTCTTTTAACTTTTGCCATACTCTGGCGCTAGGTACCTGATCCGCACAAGGGTAGCATCATGGCTGGCAGCGGCTCTTCGACGGACTACAATGGCTATCAACTCGTTGCTGTCGCCATCACATTCTTGACACTTACCTATATTTCAATTGCCTTGCGATACTTTGTTCGACTCAAGATTACGAGATCTTTTGCTGCCGATGATTGGCTCATGCTAGTTGCGCAACTTATCTTCACGTTGTCATGTTCTTTCATTCTACGGGGAGTCCATTCTGGCATCGGGAGACACGATGCAGATCTCACTCTCAGCAATGAAATCCAGGGCTTGAAGGTAGCTATACTAGATATATGGATGTAGAGAATGATCTAACTTTTGACTAGTGGCAAGCGTTTGCGACTCTATCATATATAGCGAACATGTTGTTTATCAAGCTTAGCATCGCCTTATTTCTGCTTCGAATCGCCGTCAAACGAACTTACGTCTGGATTCTACGCATCAGTATGATAGTCATTACTATCTGGTCCGTGGCCATTTGGATCTACGACTTATTTCAATGCATTCCCATTCAAGCCCAATGGGACTATACTATCAAGGGCGCGAAATGCGTATCAGGGTCCTCTTTCATCGCAGCAGCGTACTCAATATCAGTCATGACGGTATGTTTTAATATCATGTTACTTTTTTCATTCTAGTCTAGAAGCTTAGGGTCAGGGGGCTCCGCTGAATCCCGGGATATGCATGCATCGAGAGAGTTTGGCTCTTCGACTTCGCCTTCCATCTCTTATTAATGTCCATGCTGATTCTATGACAGATCATCTCGGACTGGCTCTATGCCCTTCTCCCAATCCCAATGATATGGTCCATTCAGATGAGCATCCAGACAAAGGCTACTGTCGCCTTCGTCCTGTCTCTAGGAATTTTGTAGGCCGCACTACTCCTTTCTCAACTTTCAGTCAACTCATGTAACCTACAGCGCGAGCGTCGCCACCTTAATCCGACTCAAATACATTGTCGAGCTGGGCGACAATTCCGATGGTCTTTGTGTGTTTCCCACCCTTTACGCTTCTCCCACCCTAACTCCTAACTCACACTAACATCCACCTTAGATACGGGGACCACAGCCATGGTCTGGACGCTCGTGGAGCCCGGGGTAGCCATCACAGCCGCTTGCCTCGTAACCATACGTCCCCTGCTCCGGACTCTCAAAATGAGAGGCTTCGAAAGTACCCCGGCAGGTCAACACACACCCCTCACTCTTCGCAACGATATCACTGGTGGCCACTGGAGCACGATCTCCTCGCATAGAACAGACGGCCAAGGCCAAGACCATAAACGCAACCTCTCGGTCTCGGCGCTAGAGAGGTTGAATGGGAGTGAGAGTCAGATTACATCGGAGAGGAGTGAGGGAGATGGAGAGACTGAGGAGTATGAGATGGATGAGAGCGGGATAACGAAGACGGTGCAGGTTAAGGTTGTGCATGGTCGGGTTTCGAGTCTCATAAGCAAGAAGACGAGGAATTAATATGATTGTATGATTATGATGACTGGATACCATTTTGAATACGAATAATGAATTTGGATAAGTTTAAGCTTGGTCGTCTTTGCTGCATGACACTCCCATGCTCTTTCTCTCACGCTAAAATTTGACTATACAGTTCAGGTATTCCTCCTTCTAACCATCAGATCTTTGGTTATTTGGATAGAAGAAGATCTAATCTAAAAATAACGGTATCTGCTATGCAGTTCCGTGCCAAATTCGAGAGACAAAGTGCCTCGGAGCCCTTGACAAGTCAGTCGACATTTTCAACGCTAAAAGCTTGCACTGACTAAAGCTGAATAGGTGACAATTCTGCTAGATGGCCAACGACGATAGCACTAAGCCGATGGGACGCTATCAACACACGTATTAAGAAATTCATATCCCGTAAGGGCAATCGTAGAGAAGAATGTCTCTCAAAAGACGGTTAGTGAAGCTGAGCAGTCGAACCTGTCAACAAGCATAATTGATAGAAAATGTTTCAAGACCCACAGACGGACGAAAAGGTTGCACGAGAAGACTACCGCCAAAGGGAAGAGAAAATATGTATTGCTAGTATTGAAGAACTTCTCAGAAAGACAGCACAAAATTTTGAAGATGCCAGGATCAAAGGATATGAGGAGATCAAGAGGTTAAATCTGCAGGCCAGAGCGCTGTTACGATTGATGGCTGAAGATGCTTCACTGAAAGTAGTGACTACAGATAATCCAGCAGCTTCGGCAGGCCCCGCAGACCTAATAGATTTATATTCAGCATGAAACTATGCATAGATCCTAGAGAGGTAGATAGCTATATGGAAATAAATGGAAAGGAAATAGCCCGTCAAATATACAAAGTACCCCAAGAAGTAGCCCCAACGTACCAACCATATCCAAGAAATCTCACAGCGTCCGCAAGCAACGCCTCAAAAACTCTCCAATCCGATCCGTATCTTTCAGTTCCGTAATGGTTCCAATATATCCATCAGGCCTAACAACAGCTACGGCGCCCTTCTTGGGATCAATGCCGTAGATCCTATATGCATCTTCCAATTCGGTAGCATTGTAGAATCTCATTTCCGAGTGAGTTTTGACAGCTTCGGGAATATCTGTCCAGACAAAGGTATTTGACTCCAAGGGATGAAGGATGACGAGCTCGATGATGCCTGCTGGGAATCGTGAGAGAATAGTTGAGATCTGGTTTAGGGATGTAGCTGATATGCCCGAAGGGGCGAGTAGGTCTGCTGATGTGAAGACAAGAATGCGGAAGCGGCCTGTTGAGGGGAAATCTACGTTCATTAGTTAACCGTTTATGGACATGGAAAGGGAGGAGCTGACCATCTTGGAGATCCCTTCTAACACCATCAGCATGCCGCTTGACTTTCACATTCAGCAATCTCCTCCCAGGTCTTAGAACACCGCTCAAGTAATCTGTGCCATGAACAATACCCTCGGATCTCGACTTCTCTACCACAAGATTTTCAGGATATTCGATGCCACATCCGCTGGTAAACCCGTTCCCAGTGCTGAAGACTTCCAAGAATTGCTCGTGAGTGAGACTTTCTTGGTCATCTCCGGCGCCAATCTTCCCGGAAAACATGGATGAGAACTCTTTGTCGAAGGCAATGAGTTCTTGTGCTATCGTTTGTCGTTCAGTCTCGAAAGTATCAAGGAGTTTGTCACCGGATTTGCTGGCTGGTGTGAGGCCGTGGAGGGAGTGGATTAGTTTCCAGGATAAATTATACGAGTCCTGTTATCAAGTTGGCATACAGCTCTCCTAATATTTCATGGAAACTCACCATCATAGATACGTTCATTCCCTGTCCAGCCTTAGGGCTGTGTGTATGACATGCTATAAATGGTTAGCGAAAGTTGTACAACGGCCATTATTCCTCACCATCTCCAACAATGAAAACTCGGTTGACTCCTTTCGAATCCTGCTTGACAGAATGTTCTGACACTCGCTGTCCAATCTGGTAAGCAGCCCACCAATCCACAGCGTCTGCCCTTCTTGGTTTGATATAGTACGGCTTCAGAACTTCCTGGGCTTGTGCAAGTATACTTTCCATGGTAATCTTCTCTCGCCTGGCCTTCCCCTCGTTCTTCTTCACTCCTTCAACACCTTCTTCTGCCGCTATGTCGCTGTCCGGCTTGACCTCCTCTTGCACATGCACGTAAAGTCTCGTCAGGTATTCACCAGTCGCAATCCTCTCCCTAGGAATCACCATCACACTCCCTCTATCCGAATGTATCGCACATCGCCTCCTGATATCCGGAAAGTCCGTGTCGACTATCAGATCAACCACACCCCAAATATAGTCTGATGTCTCGCCATGCAGCTTCAGGTCCATAGACCTTCGCACCAGTGAATGTGCTCCGTCTGCTCCAACCAGATGTTTCGTCCGAATTGTTCGTACGCCTGTCGGACTTTCGATTTCGGCGAGAACCGGGAATTCTGGGTCACCAGCTTCGTCAATTGAGACTTTGGTCAGACGGCTCGACCGTTGCACACCGCGAGCAGAATACCTCCGCAGGTCGTCCTCCAGTATTCGCTCAATTCGGCCTTGGTGGATTGTGACTTCATGGGGAAAGCGCGCAGCGACGGCGACATCTGGGACAATGGAGGTTCTTTCGATTCCTTGCACATCCCCATTCGTGTGGCCGTTCGAAGCTTGCTTGGGGTTCCAGAACGCAACCTCCCACATTTGGCACCCCTCAGTCAGAATTTCCTCTGCCAGGCCCAAGCTCTTGAGCACTTCGAGTGTACGCGGTTGCAAGCCATCCGCTTGGCCAGATTTTAGCGCAGTAGGCTTTGAGTCGATGCAAAGCAGGGAGGAATCGGTCAGGCCGTAACGGGCAAGGAGAACTTCGAGGAATAGGCCTGCTGGCCCTGCCTGCAGGAGGATTAGCAATTGTCTGATGAGAACAGATGGTAGGCATAGGCTTACCCCGGCTACGACTACTTCATACTTCTCCTCAGATCCGTTTGCTTCGAACTTGGGGGTTATGCGGGGTAATGGGGTAGCAAAAGAGGGGAGGACGCGGAGATCGCGAGAGGAGGTCGAGTAATCTACGAAGACTGGCATTTTTTGTGAGAGAAAATTGGAAATAAAATAAAGTGGACTGGCACAAGTGTGTCTTCACTTACTGTTCGTTCCTACCTTAAATAAGTATACTCATTGAATTTTTTTCGTGGTCTCGACTCGAGTCCACTTTACAAGAGAGTTCGCGCTTTCTCAGGCTTTGTAAAACGTTTGGTAAGCAGTGGGGATCCGCTAGCAGGGGAGAGCTTCCCCACAGTTCTGCTCTCCTCCACTCAAACCTGCTGCTCAACGCCCGAAAGTTTGCATGGTGGCAAGAGATGCGGACCTGTTCCGATGAAAGAACGATTTGCAGCTGTGGTGTGTAACTGGTGTTTTGCTGTGGGCGAAAAATGAAGTTGTTGATGGATCTTGGAGGGAATCCGAGTGACCTTGCAGCTTCCTTGGCCTCCAATTTAACGGTAGCGTCCTCCCCGAATGTACGATACTATGACAGGGGTCAAATGCCTTTAGTGCTATTCGATGAAACCCTCTTTCGGAGTACCTCCAGCTTAGAATCGAATCATTCGAGCAGGTATATAAAGGGGGTTTCCTTGGTGTATCTCTCCTTCATCTCAATTCTATCGATTGTTTGACCATTCTCAAGAACAATGGTTGCAACCTCTAGCTTGTCCTTCTTTTTCTTATGAAATTAGAATGTGAGTTGCTGGCCTCTATACAGAGAAACTTTGGACTTCTTATACTTCCATTAATATGCAAAATGCACTTCCTCATCACGGCTGATTCTCGTTGTCTTTTTTTGCTGGGGCACGTTGAGGAGGAGAGGGGCGCAGGTTCCATACGAGGACAGCCTTCATGAGACATTAGGTAGGTACTTTCTCTTAGTGCCCTCCATAGTGAGGAAATATCGCTGACAGCATCCCAGCGTTGTGGTACCGCCTGACACGAAACTGCCTCCTGTTCGCCTGTCAATCTAGGCTGTTGGTTGATTACCTAGGCCTAAAGCCTGCACAGATTGCTTGACTCAGTACTTTGAGACCTAGGTGGGTCCTTTGACTCTTCGTCTCCGGTATACCGGTGGCTATTTGCCTGGCTGTTGGGCAAATCATGAGGTCGAGGACGAACCAGCATGTGTTTGGGGGGATGGCTTTGCTTGGCCTGCAATGAACCTGTTGGGGAGACAAGATTTTGATATTGGATTGGTGTTACCGACCAGGGACCTCGGTCGCCGGCAACGTTCAGCGCTCTCGCTCGTTGGTCTTGACATTTGATTGACCGCTTGACGGCAGTTGACCGCCTTGCACGACTGCAGCACCTGTCGTCGTGTCGGTCGGGTCCATCTCTCCGGCGTGCCATTCAGGGCCCATTCAGGACCAAGAGACCAAGTTTCATCTTGGGGGTGGTTCATGACAATGCCGAGCCAGATCAAAGGTTTCGCGCACCAAAGAGCACCGTCGAGAGGCCCCACAAGCCTCCAGGGGGTCTCGGATGGGTCAGCACTGCGCTAGGCACAAAAGAGTGGAGCGTGCCAGCATGCGGGGAAAGTGCATCACTACTTTTGCGTTTTTGAGACCTTTCTACCAAGCCATTCTCGATCGCAACAATCCATTTCTGCCTCACCACCTCCAAAAAGACTTCATGATGCGCATTTCCTAGGTCGCGTCGACTATCTACGCTGCCCAAATCACCGAAAATGTCCAGGATGAACATGGATGGCCCCACAACCAAGTCCGTCCAATGGTAAGGCCTAATCTCCATTTCTCAAACTGGTTTTGCTCTCCTGGTCTTTGAGGGCCCAGAGCAGAGCTTGGAGGCTCTGGAGTTGTCACGACTCTACGGTGCTTGCGCCTTCAGAAGCAAGATAACTTTCGAATTCTCAGCGTCCCAGCCTCAACCCAACTCCTCCGCATTTCGCAGTGCTAATTTGCCCGACAGTTCGATATGCAACAAGAGGTTCTCAAGAACAGACCATTTGAAGCGCCATCAATTGCGACGTAAGACTCCCCAAAGGCTCCCCATTCTCAATTTCTACCTGACTGAGGAGTTATCATGAATTTCCTCTAACGGCAAAACCAGATTCAGGGGTTAAACCGTACTCGTGCATCTTCTGCGGAGATGCGTTTACGCGAAGGTAAGGGTATCTAGAGTTCCGCCCACCAGACCCGAATTTAACCTCAAGTCAAGCGACAACTTGAGAGATCACTACCCCAGCTGCTCCCAACGAAGAAATCGCCAAATACCAGAAGCTGCGAGAGGTGGGAGACGATCTCATGCTTGTGACTCGGTATGATGAGGTCACTCTTTTGATAATTGAAACATCGCGCTGAACCGCAACAGTGTACTTCCATGAAGCTTGGTTGCGATGGGAACAATCCATGCAAAACATGTCGACACAAAAAGATCGAGTGCAAGTTCTCAAGACTTGAATCGAAAGGACTTCCTGTGAAGAGAGAACGTGAGAAATTCTCCATCACGTGCCACTTCAATATGACAGAACTGATCAAAACAGATTTGACTAAATCATCAACTGATGCTGAGAGGGATGCATCATCCGATAGGGGATCCATCAAATTTCTCCTGAATTCAGGAACAGCAAGCTTTATTGAGTGTTTCCGGTTGCCATCGTCGCATGAGAGAAGGAATTTGTTCAACTTTCGAAATACGCAAAGGTCCCCAGATTCATCAACAACTCTCGACGGATTTGCAAACAGCAGTGAAAATGGAAGCACTGCTAGCACTTTTTCCGACCCCTTTGAGGACGAGCCAATTGACTGGTCTCTATTCGAGGACGAAAATCTCCTCAGATTCCTTAGCAGTCCCTTCAATGAAGTACAGATGCAGTCGGAGGACCTGTTCGCACCCATGGGAATGGATCAAGGCTTTGCGGCGGGGCAGAATATGCCGGGTGTACCACTTCCTGGAGAGTGGGAGCCTCCGAGCGAGGCATCTTCTGCTGCAATACAAGCCATCTACAGGAAAACGATGGCGTTGCAGCTAAATCCTCCGGAGCAGTCCGAGATCTCGCACCATTTGAATTATCTTTTCACTCCATCCCGAATAAAGCGACTTGTGGGCCTATATTTCGAGTTTTGGCATCCCCATTGTCCAATCATTCACCAAGGAACCTTCAATGTGGATACCGCACCTACGCCTTTACTTGTTGCTGTGCTCGTTGTTGGGGCCATGTATTCGCAAGTTGACAGAGATGTCAGCACCACGAAGCTCTTACTCGACCTGGCGGAACTTTACGTCTTTTCTATTGATGATCTGACAGACGAGTTCGAGATCAGGCAAATGCTCAGATCTCCATATAACACCACACCTGACTCTCTTCTGCTGAGCAACCTGGCCTTTCAAAATTTGCAGGCTGCATATTTAATGGTTTGTGTACAATTCTGGGCGGGAAATATGGTTTCCAGGAAACGAGCTATAGACACAAAATTCGGCGTGGTACTAAAGGTAATCGTTCGCTGCGCACAAATTGATCCAAATGCTAATCATAAGCAGGTGGCTCGACGCATTGGACTCACGAAAGCTAGACACGAATTAGACGATAGTCTCGACGAAGAGTTGTGGATCAGAAAAGAATCACAGATCAGGTAATGAGCAACCACCGCTGTTCGATTGATATAACTAATTATTAAATAGATTGATGAACATCATCACCCTTCTCGACTGTGCTCTTGCTTTCTTCGCGAACTTTCCCTGTCGACTCACAGTCTCTGAAATGAGATTTGATCTCCCTTGCGAAGAGAGTATTTTTTCCTCCTCTCATCCTTTCGCAGAACCGAAGTTCGCCCCGAGCCGACATCTCACTACTTTCGAAGCGTTCCAAAGCTTATTTGGACAGATGAAATCTACCACTGTTCCAAATCAAGGAAAGAAGAGCAACCCATTAGGATTGAATCCCATGGATATGTTCATTCTTGTTCATTGTAGGTTCTCCCAATTCTGTCGAAACCGCACGCGCTGACTATCGAAGTACTATATGTCTACGCTCACACTCACGTAACGCTTTTCTCTTCTTCTCTCCCTCGAACACCAGGCGGTTCAGGCGTGTCTACTCCGACCGGGTTACCAGGCTCCTCATCTGATACTAACCTCGCACTGATCCGAGCCGCTCTGTCTCGGTGGCGATCTCTTTGGACTACGATTCGCTCAAATATACCCAACCACGCATGGGCAAGTTTAGGTTTCTTTAGGAATGGCTATAATTACTGGCTAGTGACGCAGCTTCTGATCAACAATAAGGGGAGCGTGGATGTAATGATGGGTATGGAAGTCGGATGCGAAGATACCTTGAAGCAGTTGAAGGGACTATTAAAGGACAGTGCGAACGAGGCATAGGAATCAAGAGCCGACTTCAACCATCTTCATCATTCTCACCATTCTCGTCTCTTCACCTCTTTCCAGATGTCACTCATAACAGCCCCATCTTCAACCCAAGTCACTCGACTCCCCCCTTTCCGACGCACGTCCCATCCGATGACCACCAGCACACCCATTTCTCCAACTCCAATTCCAAATAACCTACTGCCAAGCTCCCCATCACGACTTTCCCTCATCCTCCATCCCACAGAAAATGTGGGGTAACTTCCCTGTCCACCCGCGGTCTCTGACGGAGCGGAAATTCGTCCCTTCCTTTAGCCCAGCACCCTCAATCTATCTAATCTCCAGCAATCTATTTAGATGGTGTCCAAGCTTTCGCGCGTTTGGCTCCCACGCGCGGAAAATCTCCCTGCCTGCCCACCCCGCATTCCGGCTCCTGCCGACCGCGTGTGCGTGCTGCATGGGGTTTCTCCGCCATGTGGGACAGCCTTTGTGGGGCTTTTCCAGGGGGTCGCCGTTGAAAGGAACGGGGAGAAGAGAAGGCTGAAGCGGATGGGAGGTACTTTGATGCGGTGCGTTATTAGCCGGTGAACGACGGCGTTTGGGTATCGTGACTACCTATCTAATATCGTTCTTTCAAATTGTATATATTTTCGGAAATGGCTAACTCGTCGATCTTGACTGGTAAGAGTGTTGTTGTCACAGGTAGCACCCCACCTACCCCACCATCCCGGGCTTCTCATCTTCCTAACTTTTTGGACAGGAGGAGCATCGGGTATCGGCCTCGCGCTCGTGCAATTCTTCGCCAGCTACGGCTGCAATGTAGCTCTCCTCGACATCTCCCTTGAATCAGCTGCTCATGTACAATCCGTTCTTTCCTCTCTCCGCCAACAATACCCCTCCGTGACATTTATCTTCCAGAAATGCGACGTCTCATCGTGGGAAGAGCAAGCTGCTGCTTTTGAGAAAGTGTATAAAGAGATAGGGAGTATCGATATCGTTTGTGCAAATGCCGGAATCGTGGAAGCTGGCAGGTTTCTGGCGGTTGATGAAGAGGAGCCGAAGAAACCGAATATGAAAACTTTGGATATTGATTTGAATGGGACTTTGTATTGTAAGTCTGCTGATCTCTCTTTGTCTTGAGGAAGTTGAAGACGAGGGAGTGCTGATGGAGAAGCAGCAATTAAATTGGGTGTTCATTATATGCGGAAGAACACCTCGAATTCTGGTAATAAGGGGCTGATTATTTGCACTTCTTCGAATGCGGGAATCTATCCTTTCCCTATTGCGCCTATGTATGCCATTGCTAAACATGGCGTTGTTGGTGCTGTGCGGTCTTTTGCAAAACCATTGGAAGTAGAGGGGATCAGGATTAATGCTCTTTGTCCGAATTGCATAGGTATGAGCATGACTTTCCATCCGTTTTTCACTTCATTATATTTTACTAATGGGAATGATACAGCAACTGGTCTTGCAGATGAGAATTTGATGTCGAGTATGAAGCTTACACCAATGAGCACGCTTCTGAATTCTGTGAAGGAATTTTGTATGGATACAAGTCTGACGGGGGTTACGGCCGAGATTAGTGGGGAGAAGGGGACACATAGATGGCCGCCGGAATATGTTGATGAAATCACGAAGGAGAATATGGAGATGTTTGTGAAGTTAGGGTACGCTTAGAAACACTGAGTCCTGAGGTTCGCCAGCTCTCTTCTATTCAGTTCCTCATAATATTAAAGATACTTACTATACATTATGCATTGCAAGGGCAGATACCCCGACAGGAGACATATCGAAGCTCAAATCTAGCTTCATCAGATTCCACAACATGGCACATCCCTCTACAAAGTCCTCACTTCCTTCGAGTAACTCAGAAAGAGCAGAGAGAAATTTGACGTCGGGAGTGGGACATCGGAAAACCTCCAGCCATTTCAGTTGTAACTCTTGCCTAATAACTGCCAGACTATTTCCCAAAACTTTGTTTCCACTTTTCTAATCATGCGTGTGTCTCTGGTACCTTCAAAACGTTCGAAGATACGGGGGTGGTCCCGAGAAAGATCTCCCCGAAGCTACCGCTTTAGGTTCTGATTCGTGGACAACCCCGCATCCAGTATCAACCCCCGCAAAGCCAACTCGGAATACCCCCTAGCTATATCGCCCTTGGTCTATTTTTCAAGATAAGGAACGGCTTTGGGGGAGGCTTTTGCGGGAGGCGTTTCGTGGCGTCTCCTCCCCGATTGACGAAGTAGATCCAGACCAGGTTTCTCTGCAGAGTGACATCTCGGCAGCATGGCAACGAAAGTGGAGAGGCTTGGCCATGGGTGTAGTTCGCTCTCAACACTATTCAGCATCTGCTGGACCATCTTCCCCAGCAATTCTTTCGTCTCCATTTTAAGTTTTTGTGTCAGTGCTTCCTCCCCGTCCAAGAGGTGGGGTTTGTAGTTGAATCAGTTGTATATCTACCTCCTGAGAGCACATCATTACCCCTTCAGTCATCTGGAATCCATATTCAAATATCCCAAACGCCACACAGCAACTCTTTTAAAATCCACCTGTTGATAAGACTTCATTATGGGTCTCGGAGTCCTCGAAGATCACCAACTCGAGCATGTTCCGGGCACAGCTCCACTGAACGAACTCGGCCGAGAGATATACAACACTAGTGGAATCGATTCAACAATCCTCAAGCATGACTCCACTGGCCAAATTGTTCTTGTTCCCCAACCTTCAGACTCTCCAAACGATCCATACAATTGGCCAAGATGGAAGAAAGAGAAGTTCACTATTGCTTTCGCTTTCAGTTGTGGAGCCGTTGGCGGTCAGTCCTCATCCATTCCTCTCCTCAAGACTTCGTGCTAATTCTCTCAAGCTGTCGGCCCTCTCTTGAGCCCAGCATTTGTTGAACTTGCGGCCGAGTTCGACATCTCTCTATCAGCGTTCATCCAAGGTGTTCAAGGAGGTGTGATTGTTGCGATCGCTTTCGGCAGCTTGATTTGGAACGCTTTGGCAGTGAAATATGGGAAGCGACCGGTATATCTTATCACTACCCTTGGCTTAATGGTCACTTGTTTCTGGTCTGCTGCTGCCAAAAGCTTTGGGTCTTTGGTTGCTGCTCGGGTCATCCAGGGCAAGTCTCTGCATTTCCTCCCATTCCATTGTAGACTTTTCTTTCTAATCTTGACCAACAGGGTTCTGCATGGGACCTCTGGAAGCTTTGATCCCTGCTTCGATCGCCGATGTCTGGGTAAGTCACATAGACCAAAGTGCCTACGATAGACTGTCTAAGTATAATCTAGTTCGTACATGAGCGTGGATACAGATCTGCAATCTTCAATTTGGGTGTACTTGGTGGGATCAATTTAGCAGCACCTATTAGTAAGGAATATCCATCTCTCTCTTGAGAACCAAATCGACTGACTATTCCTCCAGCTGGTGGTATCATCCAAGCTAGCAGCTATAAAGTTGCTTTCTACGCAATGGGTGGCGCATTCGGACTTGCACTGATCATGATCTTTTTCTGGATGCCAGAAACCGCATATGTGAGAACAGGCGTGGTGAACCTGGACACTGGAAGTAATAATGTAAGATACGAGGGCCACTAGAGCATGGATGCCAACTTTACTAACAGTTTCAGGTCATGACAGAACTTACTATGACACACAAGCTGGATGCTTCTCATCTCGAGGAAGAAGAGAAGAATGCCTCTGGACAACCAACCAGAACACCCGCAACTCCTGCATCTGATGAAAAGCCTCATTCCTTTGCTAAGCAGATGCTCCCATACAGTGGATATGTCAACCATGTTTCATTTCTCAACACTGTGTTCCGTCCTTTCGTCATGCTCGCATCTCCGGCAGTGCTCTGGGCGACCCTCCTGTTTACAACCTGCATCTCCTGGCTCGTTGGAATCTCAGTCACACTCTCGCAAATCTTTTCGGCACCGCCTTATAATTTCTCAGTCACATCAGTAGGGCTCACGAATCTGTCCTCTTTCGTTGCATCACTTCTTGGTACAGCTCTTGCGGGTCCCTTGATTGATGGTGTCGTGCGGAGAATGTCGCTGAGAAACGGTGGAACATTCGGTAAGTTTCCCATCATTACTTTCAAATACCCCATCTAATACTTGACCAACAGAGCCTGAGTTTCGTCTGCCAATCATGATAACATACCTCCTCTTCACCGCAACCGGCTTCTTCGCCTGGGGTCAAGCAGCCTATGCTCTCGACCCCTGGGAAGTCCCCGTGATCATCGGTCTCGGCCTCATCAATTTTGGTATCCAACTCGGCACCACTGGCGTGGTATCTTACGTCGTGGATTGTCATCGTGAGAAAGCAGGCGAAGCGTTCGCCACGATGAACTTCATCAAGAACCTCTTCGCTTTCGGGCTCGTGAATTATATAAACAATTGGATTGCAACACAAGGAACAAGGAATGTTTTCTTCACCATTGGGGGGCTCACGATCGGTGTTAGCTTATTTACGATCCCAATGTATATTTATGGGAAGAGGGCGAGGAGCTGGGTGTATCGTCATAACATTGCGGGGAAGGCTTGAATAGAGCTCTGTTGCTGTTGGGATCAAGCGAGCTTTGGCGGGAGATAAATTTAGGAGGGTGTTATATGGTTGAATAAAGCGATTTTCCATCACCGATACAGACATGACGGGCAAGTTACTACCACACGGTTTCTAACTTTGTCCCGCGGGCACTCTCACTGGTTAACGCCAGGGATTTGGGGTCAATCATGGAGGTGTTGGGGAAGGATTAAGACTTCGGCCCCAAACCTTTTACAAATTTTGGTCTTGCTATGATACTAACATAAAATGGCAAGCCTTTATGCTTGAATTTGTAGCCGTTGAAGATTTTTCTGCAGATTTTTAGGGTTGGCTGGCTTGTTGACTCGCTTAGGTTACTGAGCGACGACATGAAAGTGAAATGCGTTCCATAGCCCCGGATCTGTTGTGACTAAGGATGTGTATTGCTCCTAGTCCAACCCACTAGCAATCTCTTACTCATCGAAACTTCGCACATACATAACATATGGTTACGGAGAAAGTGTGAAGCGTGATGTATTTTGAACTATTGCAACGTCATTCTCGCTATTTGGCGCCAAGCTAAATATCCCAGAGGTAGATGCCACAATACGAAAGTGAAATATATACACCATGATGAGATATGTACATGGGGATGGAACATATACAGACGAAAGAAAGATGTCCTCTCGTCATCAATCAACAAAGTATCCTTGATTCTGGTTCAACACGTTGTGCGCTCATATCAACGACCCAAGGGTCCAAATGACCTGCAAATGTCATGATTTTTGGCATCCGTATCGAGGTCAAACCATTCCTCGTCTGATTCCTCGTCAGTACTGGACAGATTAGACCCGCAGTCGCTGATTGATTTGCTGGCTTTTAGCAGAGTATCGATAGTGTCTGCTTCATTCACTTGAACAGCATTATAGGAATCACTCGCAGAATTCTGGATGTCCTCAACGTTGTTGCTTTTTTTAGCCTTGTCAGTGTTTGGAACAGGCTGAAATGGAGTCGTGTCCTGCACAAGGGGTGCATGGCGACTTGATCGGTCGGGTTCTGGACGACGTTGACCCATTTCGTCTGCCAACCTTCCCTTCACCGCTTCGATCACGGAGCTGGGAGACATGACGGACGTTCGTTTGGGTGATCTGAAGTCATCCACATTCCTGTCGATGTCAAGTGATGAGCGCTTCTTCCCATGTATACTTTGGTGGGACTGTGGCGGTGAGCTCTCCAACGAAAGTTGCAAGATTGTAGTTGAAGTCATACTAGTCTGACTAGAGGCGGGTTCATAGGGACTCCGCATGATTGGCGAAGATGCTATGCTACTATCGATGGAAGGAGACCCAAAAGCTCCTAACCTTTGATGCTTAGGAGTGGATACCATTTCAGAAGGACCATCATCGTGTGCTTCCTCGGGCTGCGATTGTTGTGGCGGTCTGAGCCCGGCTGTCATCGGCGAAATGTTCTGGCTTCGTCGATGATTCAGTAGCTGCTCTTGTGGATGAGGCGGAGAATAACTTGGCGCTCGAGCTTTGAATTGCTTGGTTCCCATCATTGCTACCTTTCTTGGGGGTTGCGTGGAGATGTTGAGTCCCAAGGATTGGTGGCTCGTGTGGCTGATTCCCTTGCGAAGTCCCAGGGGAGGTGGAGGCCTATCAACACCATAAGTTTGTTTTATCCATTGCCCTGAACTGGATTGCTGGTCAGCATTCGTGGTGGAAGAGACAACTTCTTCGCCTGGGCTGCCTTGGTTAAATTGTGATAGACGCTCTGAAAACTCAGAAGCTTTGGGTTGACTTGAGCCATGGTGGTAGTCAGAACTTGGCGAACCGTTGCTGCCGTGGCCAGACTGCATACGCTTCGCAGAACCCTTTCCGAGCCTTGAAGTGAAGTCTAGTGAGGTTGAGTTACCTTTTGCAATGGCCGACGGTATGGATATGCGTGCAGCAAGTTTGCTAGGAGCAACTTGGTTGGTAGGAGTTCGCCGATGATTCGTGTCTTGACTTGGATTGACAGGTCGGTCGCTACGATCAACAGCGATTGAGACTACTTCGGTCTTGGTTCCTACCGCGCCGGGTCGTGGGGAATGTAAAACGGGGTTGTGTGATTTGGGTTGAGGGGAAGGTGCGTTTGTGAGACTTGACGGCTCTGTGAAGGTTCGTGGCAGTCGCTCGAGAGGTCGGTGATCAACCACTGGAGGACTTGGTCCGGGACTTTGGCTGGAGGTACCCACCAACCTGGAAGGTGGACCAGTGACCAACGATGAGAAAGGTCGTGTACCACCGAGAAGTGCGTTGGCCTGGCGCTCGAGGTTATGGAAAGTAACTTGATGGTAGGCACTCATTGGTAAGAAGGCCCAGCCAGGGACATTGATATAATGGAACATCTCTGGATCTATTCAACGATGGGTTAGCAATCAAGCTGGTACATAATGCTAGAAGAATTACCGTCAGAACCCAGACTGCAGTTGCTGTCCTCAAAAATCTTCCAGAGGAATTCGAAAAAGTCTTCCAGAAGTTTGGGTTGGCGTCGGGTTGATCTGTTCCAACCCCAAGCGGCGAGCCTGCTTCCAAACCAACGCTCACTTTTCTCTGTTAACGATTGTTTTATAAGAGTGGATTATGGCACTTACCTGTGGGGGAGTTTCCCTGGATCACTGGGAGACCATCTCTGGAGAGCAAAGTAATCCTTCATCTCAACTTGATTGCACCTGTTGAGAAACATCCAGAAGAACCATCCTTTATATGGGTCTGCTTCACCCTGCTGGCCACTCGTGCGCTTCTGTTGAAATGGGGAAAGATGGTCGTTCAACCAAGTATCGTGGTTACCCACGACTGTGGGCGTGTGGAGATGCCAGAAGATAATGACACATTGTAGGAAGGTAAACCTTCGGGGAAGCTGGTGGTGCTCGGGCATTTTTAGGCAAGATATTGAGAGAGGGCAATGTTCAGCGAGTACTGATGCTCGAAGGGTGGTGAGTGGCTCCGCCGTGCCAGAGGAAAGGTGCTATAGAGGGTTGTGGCATGCAGTTTTTGTGCAGTATGACTTCAAGGTATCAGTCAGTGCAACTTCACAGTAATGGAAAGTCATACTTACAAGTGTCGCAGCTGGGTTGGGTATAGGGAAGGAAGGAGGAATCTTCAAAGATAGGCAGTCTCTCGAGCTCGAGATCGTTTATTGTAGGAGATTGTCGTGACCCCGCGACAACTTTTCCCAGAGAAGGGACGGGTCTAAGCCAAGACGGGCATACCCAAATCTGTTTCCCATATGCATTCCGCCTGACTAGCGCGGGGTCCAATGATGTAAGTATGGGAGTTATCTGATTGGCATTTCGAGCTAGGATAGGGGACAAGTGCGAAGATACAGCCCTGCGTGAAGCTAGCAGAGTGGAGCGTTGCCGAAAAAGGGCACGAGACATCGATGAAGGTTCAAGCTTGCCAGGTACAGGAGCAGTCAGAACAATTGGTCGGGAAGCAAGAGTGAGGTGGGGAGTGAGAACGACACAGAGGAGGAGCGCCGTTACAGGTGCTCCCCCTCCACAACCGCATTGCAGGCTCTGTCGTCATCATAGCGAATCGTATCGCAAGCCACCTGGTATTGTAGGCAAGGCTGAGATCTCCAAAGCGACAGAGAACAATCGCTTTGCTCCGTGTCTTGCCGTTGGGGTCATGCAAGGTGTCGAGTGCTTCGTTGTGAAGTGTGTCTGACAGACTTGAAGTCGGAATAGTGGAAAGCAGGTCGGGGAGAAGCAGTTCATTCGCTGTTGACCAATAGCAATATCCTCGCACCCTCGTCCACTGCTTGCACTGCCCGCGTCATTCGAGACATGTGGCTTGTCAATTGTTGGCGCAAATTGCCTGCTGCCCTTCCATTTCCCGCTGCTTTAAGAAACCTACCCCCCTTTTGCCCCCACATGTTGGCCTTGTTCTTCTCCAGAGTCTGCCTTGCAACGAGTGTCGTGTCTTTCTCTATTGGCTTAGATCTGGATCGCTTAATCACCAGAATGGACCTGGAAGGCTGATGAGGCGCATCTAAAGGCAGCGTGGTGGCTTGAACATCCTGGTGGACATGGAAGCGGCTAGAGAGATCCTGCGAGCCTCATTGACACTGCGAGCGTGTGGAGAAAATGTTCACAAGGGCCAGCTTTGTTTAAATGCGCATCGTGAGTTGTAATGAGAACTTAGATTCGCAATCTCTCTAAACCAGCCTTGCAGTCTCTTAACCCATATTCAAATTGCGCCTCCTCGTGATTTTATTGCCAAGCAAAAACTCGACGTGTGAACGTGAGCCATAACCAAGCGTATGCAGTGTTGACATATGTGAATTAGCCGAAACACAGCGAAATTTGAAATAAACCACCAAAACCATGACCGTGTTGCTTCCATGCCGGATAAATCTGTATCTTCAAACTTCTGCCATGATACTTCAGTCTGTTCAATAGGCTTCAAGATCAGTCGGTCGCCTTTCCAAACCAATGTCATCGTGATGGGCGGTATCCTCGTAGGCACCAGAGATCACCAATTGAGCACCGGCTATAGCCGAGAACACGTCCGAAACTATGAGCAGAACCTGGGGCCACTTAGGGGAGCGGAGGCGCCAAAGTATCCAAGCCGCAATCACGGATACGAGGCTCAGAAGGCATATAAAGATGAAAGTACGTCGACGTTCGGAACGAAATCCTGTCCTGTGAAACAGAGCGGGGACCATAACGGCACAGAGACCAACGGTACGCAGGATCGTAGCCGATATCAATGCCCAGACGAATGCCGCTTGCCATTTGAATTCAGCAGAATAGAAGTAGGCAAAGGTGAACCCCGTCACAGCACATAAGGCAATACAAATAGTTGCCCATGAAGTCCCGCGACCGCGGAAATCGTTCTGAGACGAATGGATACCATCGGCAGCTGTGTGACGGGACGAAATGGTTTTCCCGGTAGCTATGCCCGAAGACATCGTCCTTGAAGGGTGTTGCAACATACGAGGATCTGGTTTGAGAAAATGGTGTAAGTGCTATGCTCAACGCAAACAAGAAGCAACGTTCTTGGCGGTATCGTAACATACCACGGGTATTTGATGCCATTTCACCAACGGCATCGCCAGAGTCATGGCTGGAATTTGCGTTGCTTGGTTCCCCATCCTGTCTTGGGTTAGTGATAAGCTGGTATTTTTCGATGATAAGGCTTTGCTAGAATGCGCTGTACTGACCTGGCGAAGAGAAGTCTGCCTGACTGCCACAGGGGCGGGGTCGCTCGCTGCGGACATTTTTGAACAGAAATACTCGGTACGAGGACTTCCCAATTGCAGAGTATTGATGTGTTAATGAACAGAGTTGTCACTGCTTGAATCTATTGCAGAGATGTTGGCGCAAATGTCGAGGGAAGACGCTGAAAGCTACAAAGAAAAATTGCTAAGACAAAATGATGCGGAGGTGGAGGTTTGACCTTTCTACCTCGCCGTCACAGTTTCCAAAGATGCTGTTTAGCGAACATCCGCTAACAGCTTCGTGGCACCGTCTTGGTCATGAGCTGTGCGAAATGCAGGAGACGTTGCCAAGGCCTGGGACAAATCTTCGCGGGCTTCAACCACTGCTTTTCGAGGACACAGGACTCACAACCACAAATGGGTTAGCGGAAGTCGGCAACAGTGCGTCAAGAGGCTCTTCCATTGATCAATTCTGTCACGACTCTGTGAGAGCAGACATCCCCGAAGGTAGTGATACATCATTGGAGCCTCTTGCTCAATCGCCGCGTTCCGAATAAGGAGAGAATCGAAAGGGGTTTAGCGGTGGTTTGGATTCTGTATATTGAGCTTCTTGCTGGCGCGAGAGTCTGGCCCGTTCGGTTGTAAGAGAATTGGAGAGATGACTTGTATTCCCGCCGCTTTTGATTCTGAGATCTCAAAGCGGCATCGTGGAGAGGGAGCCGCCTTAAATGGGGGGTGTTGGGTGGTTGACAGCCCGAAACCGAGTCGGCCAGACTCTTGATCTGCTTCCGAAGAACAGGGATGGATCGAACTCAAGCACCAGTGGCCGTAATATCCGAGACGGGCCTTGAATTCATCACTGCATGACAGCCTGGTCCATGGAGCTTCAAATCGTTGATTCGTGTGGCGTGTACCGATATGTACATTAATAAAACTGCAGGCCAATTCCAACCGTTGCTCTCAGCCATCTCTGACGAGCTGTAAGTTCGCGGTGCTCTCTCAGAACTGCAAACGTTCCCAGGAGTGAAGAGAAAATAGCCAACTAGTGTTCCCCAGGTTGCTCCAAGCGAGAGTGCTTCATCCACCGTTTAGCAGAACACCCGAGACCTTAAGAGAACAGCAGGCCAGTCTGGCAGCTCGTAGCTGAGGTAAGGTTGACAGTCTCTCAACCCACCACTTATCGGAACACTCGATAGCACAGGACCAGCGAGCAAGCTTGCAGCTTAGCGGTAGTTGGGATGCCTTCCTACCACCCACACAAGAGCCTGCCGGTGGTCTCAACTGGGGTTGGATAGGCAATTCCCTGCCGGCCAACGCTTCTCGGTGCGCCGGATGGCACACGAACAACCAGCATGCTTGTAGACTTAGCGGAGGTTGGGATGTCTTCCCACCACTCAGCAGCAGACCGCCCGGCACAAGACCAACCACGGGTCTCAACGGAAATGGGCATTTTCCACGCCCATCACTGATCAAACCACCAGATAGCACATGAACAGCCAGGAGGCTTGCAGACTTAGCGGGAGTTGGGATGCCGTCCCACACCTGAGCAGAAAACTGGCTGGGCACAAGACCGCCAGCTTCGTCATTGCAAGGGCCTGCCTCCTTGGTTGTAGCAGGAATTGGGCTGGAATCGGGCCAATGAGCAGTTATCTCCTCAAATTCGGTGACGACGAGCCACAGATAGAACGCCTAGGACGAAGCCGGGCGTCGACGAGGGCCGTGAGCCTTGCTGCGCCATCTCAGCGGGTGAGCTCGAGGAGGGCTGCAACGTGATCAGGGAGGAGAAAGTGTACCGTCGCTGATCATAATTACCACCTCCTGAAGCGTATCCGAGTTGAAGGCATGGTGGCAGCCAACTTCTGAGAATTGGCAGAGGAATTCTGCTGATATGTATCGAGATTGGAATGTAGTCGTTGCGGCTGGAAAAGCCTCGCGTCGCGAGCGAGACAGCGCGTGGCGTCTCTTAGCGGCAGTAGGGGTCTCCCCCTCCCTCGGCTCTTCCAGGCCGGAAAGAGAGCATCGAGGTCGAAGTCAAAGTCCTCCTCGAAGTTGATCTGGACAGAAACATTTTGAGTTTGCTGTCGAGAAAGAGAGAATACTCGACTGTTCGACTACTCGTCGTTCTAAAACAGCTGGCGCGCTCTTCTTCTTATGCTGCTTCGACTTTCACCCTAGGGCGAAAGTTCCCAGCTTTTACCCTACGGTCGGCTGAGTCGAGTAGGTGAAAAGTAGGCCAATCACAATTGCATGCGCCAGCAAATGCTGTCTGGCTAGTGACTACATCGGTCGTGTCTCGTCGCAGGCATTTCAGAACAAGGATCTTCTTGCCCAAGAAAATCATGTTCATGCCCGGTGCACTGCAATCTTAGCTTCTGCGAAAACCCTCGAACAACGCCCTTCTGAAGATACCCGCTCATCCCCTTTGGTTTTTTTGTAGGGCCTTCTCTTTGCGTAGGACCAATACACTATTTCAATTGTTTCTCACTATCCAAACGGAAATCCACTGTAACAAGTATGCAATGGCAAGACGGAAAGACCTTCTGCACCCAAGCCAAAGACACCAGAAAGAGCACTGCACCCTCTGTATTCATGTTAGAAACACCGTCCCAACGGCAACCGATTCATGTTTTAAACGCTTACAGCGACTTTCCTGTGGGGATGAAAGACGACCAAAAAATTTCGTCGTTGCAAAATGCTGGAAATGACTTCGACCTTTTCGCAAGGAAGATATCATCTTGGACGGAAACCACAGGCGAAACTAGTAATGATTGTGTGGATAAGGAACAAATCGGGATTTTGAACGACAGTGTCTGGTCCGATGTGTCTCGATCATCGAGTCCAAATTATTGCTACAGCACGGCAATGGAGTGCAGATCTACGTCTCCAAATTCTTCGCAATTATACCAACCATACAACGACAACAGTACAAAATCTTGTAAGCAGATCCTAGGCCCAATTTTAGTTCCAGTCGAAGTTACTTCGTTAAATGCTTACGATGCCTCCAGATCAAGGATCCACTGTCTCGGCTCCCTTCTTGAGCGAGACCGACGAAGAACGCAAGAGCATGAAACTTGCAGCTTCAAAATCCACCCAGACGGACAATGCTTTGCCAACAGTCTTTGAAACTCATCTAGAAGAAATATGTGCAAACTACAGTACCGAACTTGTCGGAAACTCGTCATCTTCCAATACCTGGTGTCCAGTCTTCGAGGACTACATGTTTAATGGAGATCCTATTCCAGATTATCTCTCGAAGCTTCCATTGGAAGTTTCAGACTTCTCTTCGCACGTCGATTCCCTGGATACAGCTCTTTTTCCAGAATACGTTATTCCAGACACAAACAATTTCCAGTCAGCTCCTTCGTCATCTCCTTCGTCATTACCTAGTAGCGAACCGATTGAGGACCAGCAATGGAACCTCAATTTTTGGTTGAATTCATCCGACCAAGTTTGGACACCCTCGAGTCTACGTGAATTGAGTCCTGCACCAATCACACCATCCACTGGACAGCTCCAATCCCAGCGCCGTTCACGAGCACCACACACAAAGTCAGCCAAACTAGAGACGCGTTACCCATGCCGGAAATGCAAGAAGTATTCTGGTGAGAATGGGTTCAAGCGCAAGGATCACTTGGTCCAGCACTTGCGCTACTATCACGATTTGAGCTCGGAGGATCTAGTGCCTCGCTTCTGCCGCCATAAGAACTGTAGCAGGGCCGAAGGACCGATGAATGGTAATCGAGCGTTTATAACCTTGAGAGACTATACGAAGCATCTCAGGGAAGCGCATGAAGAGAGCTTGTTCAATTGTTCTGTTCCTGGCTGTCGCAGGTTTGGGGCAAATGGGTACTCTGGATGGGGGAATTTGCTTAGGCACGTGAGAAAAAACCATCCTCGGGACGTTTCCAGAGTCATTGCGAATCATGACTATCCGCTTGATTGTCTGTTGGAGATATAGGCTCTAGCGGCTGGAGTTTATCACATGGCATTTCACACACTTTCAACCACTTCTAGCTACCCGAGGTAGTTTTCGCTTCTAGCTGACATACTTTCAAAATATTTCGAAAAGTTCAAGTACTCGCAATTGTATATATCACAAACGAAACAAGGAAATTCCAATCATTGTTAGAATGAATCTATCAAATAATCCTATCAGCCACACATCAGGGGTTGTTTCCACCTCAACAAGGTACTATTCCACAGCAATTGTCTTGCTTCGTTTTGTACCCAGCCTTCAAATCATGCTACAGCAATAAATTTTATAACTAGCTATCCTAAATGGCATTGGCAGCGCTTGTCTAATCACTAGATCTAGCTATAATAGTTCGTGATTTCTATGCCTCTTGCCGTGCAAGCCACTTGTTTCTCTCGTGCGTGTACTTAGATTCTCAAGATCGGCTTTAAAGCCTCTTCCAAAGTAGCCAGGTTCTTACTGCCACTATTTAGGAGGCCTGTTCCGAAAGGTAAGTAGAGAACGAGTAGCTACCTTTTTTTTACGTCGACGAGGTCACTATCAAGTCAGGAGACATCGATTTGAGTAGGTTGCGTTATACAGTGACTATTATGTGAATCACAAGTCTACAAGTGAATCAAGCAAAGCAAGTTAATGGGTATTCAAACTCCTGAATTTATTCCATGAGAAATATCCACGAGAAATATCCACAGAAAATACTATGAAGTTTAGCTCATCGATACAAGGTCTTACCTCCGCCATAGCCAGACTAAATGCTATATCTCTCCCCAGAATAACACTGCCCCAGCAAAAACCATCACGCAACCTAGGAGTGCGTTGTTTTCTCTCAATATTGCTCCTTCACTGCCTTCACCACCCCCGCGAGCCCCCCCAGAGCCGGAGCTACCACTTCCATCCCCGCCATCTCCACCGTCATCTCCACCGTCAACTCCACCGTCAACTCCACCGTGTCCGCCTCCTCCGCCTCCGCCATCCCCTCCGCCACCTTTGTGCTCTGTGGTGTTCAGAGGTGGAACCGCGATGGCGTTAGTTGCTGACAAAGCCATGCTTGGAAGCTCTGTCATGGACGCGCCGACTAATGCCAAGCCGACAGCTAGAAGTGCAAAGCTCAACTGCATTCTTAAGGTTTGTTTTGTGTTTACTGGAGGTTTGGATGTGTGAAAGGAGGGGATGATGCTTGAGAGCCGTATTGTGTCTTTTGATGGGGAATATGAGATTGAAGTATTGAATTTTGAAGAGAATCCGCCCACTTACATAGTGTGAGTTGTTTGTTTGTGAATCATTCTCTCTTGCTTCTCAACTTCAAAGAAAAGTAGTCACGTTTGAGTACTCAGCTTGGCACTGCACCCCTGCAATATTTCTTCCTTAGTTCCTGATTCAGAGCCTTGTGATATGGTCATTTCAGTGCAGTGTGATTCCCATATGACAAGTCAAATAATACGCCTTTGGCATCAGGCTCGCCAAGTACCGTATTCGCTTCGATGTTACGGGAATAGGGGCTTTACGGGTGCCGAGGCGCTAACAAATGGCTTCGTGATCGTTAAAGAGGCAGATACTTTCTCAACCCCACCGTATCGCCATCCTTCCTCACTTGACCACTTCAAACTTGGCACTTGGATGCACGGATCGGATAACCTAACCATCGGTTGCCAACACGATAGATCCGAACTAATCGATCTAGTTTATCTCATTAACACAGACGCCCAAGTCGAATTACATAACCCACCCAGGCAACAACGAGTTGTGGCCAGATATCTGACGGACGATGACTCCTGCGATCTCGCGATGGAGTCTTTACGGGCTACAGTAACAATCTGAATCATCTCACGGTCCTCTCAAGTTTCTGGCAATCATGTTTGCTTCACGATTTGGTGCTCTTCTCTGCACGTTGAGCCTCCTCGCTGGTCCTTGCTCCTGTATCATTCGCTGCACTATCCTTGATGATTTCAGCCGCAGTGAAGGAGCCGTAGAATTGATCGATGGCGAATTCGAAGACTGTGGTTTTGAAGGTCCACTTATGGGAGATTATGGCGATGTTCCTCCAATTTCAGAGATGACTTTCGATTTCAACACGCGCGACGTCTTCTCTACCGATATAGCACTCAACTTCCTCATCAGCCCACGCGCGGTTCCCAATGACGTGCGCGAGATCACTTTCAGAGGCCATAACTGGGCCGGTAACCTTCCCGCTGTTGAGCATGCCTTCAACAAAATGCATGGGTTAGAGAAAGTCCACTGGGAGATTCATCAGCCTCTCACCGATAATATCTTACGCTCTCTCGAAAGGAATAATCCCAACTGTAAGCTGTACTACAGCTTCAGGGGCCGAGGCGAACTCAATTTCTCTTTGGTCAATTCTACACTTCTATACTTGCTGAAGGCCGATATCCCTAATGATTATGGAGACAATTATGATCCGATGGACTTTGTCTTTGCAGCCCTCCAAAATGCGCCAAATCTAAAAGAGCTCGATATCTTTCTTCATTGGGATGGGTGTGATATAGGCAATGACAATCCATATGCATTCCCTTTCCTGAGAAACCGTCTCGTGCATTTTGTGCCACTGGAAGTATTGAAGCTGGATGGTTATGACTTGGACGAGCGGTCTGATGGAGGAATGGCCTGGGCATGGCGTGGGAAGAGCGATGAATGGCGTGATAAATGGAGAGAATTCCAGGACAATGATGACGAAGACGTTGTACCGCCTCCATTACCAGACAGGCCGGAAGATGATGGACGCACGAATCTTGAGGCATGGATGGATGCCATGGACTGGAGCAATTTGCATACTGTACACTTGGTATACCCCTCTAAAGCCACGCTTGGCAGGCTCCGCAAGCCAGCTCTTCCAGCGCTGAAACATCTGTCTATAGATGCAGCTCGTGGCTGGGCTGCAACACAAGATGAGATACTCTCCTTCGTGACGAACGGGACAGCAAATTTACTTCACTCAATCACCCTCCAAAATATGGGTGCCGAATCCGGCAATGAACTCCTACAGACTCTCACTTCACAAAACCTTACAAGGGAACTGAGGCATTTCTCTTATGGGGCTGGTGGAGAGAATCTATTTTTCTTGAACGTAACCAAGCTCTCTGGTTTATTAGCGAAGAGTCCCAATCTCAAGCACTTGGATATCAACATCCCTCGAGATCTCAACATGTCAATAGAGAGTGAGGGAATCTTCGGGGAAATCTTGTCCACTCCTACCCTCAACCATTTGACTTTGCGATTTCCCTCTCCGGACGAGCATTTTCTGGCTCCAGGTAGTGGGTGGTATGATTGGAGCCAAATTTATGACATAGAGATAGATATATATAACGAGCCAGATCCTCTAGTAAACTTGGAAATGGTACGGCATCTGTTCGATGACATGAGGGAAAAAAAGAAAGGGGTGGAATTGGAAGAGTTGGAGTTTTATGTGGGAAACTGGGTTAACAGAAATCACGTGGGAATGATACCAAATGATCCCATGAGGGTTTCGTATTACAAGTGCACATTACTCAGAGGTTGCCACGGAGAACAAACTAGAATGAAGTAAATGGTTTCATGGTTGCTGGATCGTCCTTGTCAATCGAGCATGCAGTTGTTAGTCGGCACGTGATGAGAAATACCCCCTTTTTATACAACACTGATGTTTGTTAACCAGCTATTTAGTTCCTTTTGGAGCGCATTGAATGAATTTTGAAGGTGTCAGAGACATTTGACTAGCAAGACGTAGCTGGGTGAGGTTCAATCTTCAAAAGTATCCGCTAACTCCTATACTCAGCGAAGCTCGCCACTTATGGCTCTCCGTAGCTAGCAATGGGATGAGCCGATGGCTCTTCGCAGCCTGGCGGGCTATCGCACCAAGTGCCCTGATATTTCTAGAGTGCCGGGGCACTCTCAATACTACACAGAACATCGGCTCTGGATCATGCGCTGTAAACTGCTTCTCTGATCACTTGCTTCGAGAGCTGATTTAAGTCTACAGCGGGAACAAGGCCCTTCCCGGGGCAGCAGCCTCAGCCGACCTCTCGAACACCACCAACGCAGTCATGGGGAGAGGCATTTTATAGTACGATATAAATATCACAAGCTCTGTGGGTTAATATGAAGAGGTAGCTCTTTCTCAATACAGCCGTTATTTATTTTATAACGGTCTATAATTTGACTTCGATACAACCATGCTGGTCTTTAAGAGAGTTCTTTTAGGACTCAGCTTTTGGAGATTTTCAAGCGAGCGTTATATTTTCTCATATCTGCAGGATATGTATTCCACCATGTATCAATATTCCAAGATATCATGTGTGTTCAAAACAACTTAGCGAGTGCTACCCTAAGAGCGCCATATCAGAGATAGTAAAGCAATGAACCCAAGTTGTATTCCAAGTTATGCTCATCCAGCGTTTCCTCACCTAGATAACGCAGTTGCATCAATTAACGAAAGAAAAATTTCGTTATAATAGTAAATCCTTCCAAAATATACGCACTGACACTCATCCAAAACGAAACAGTCTACAACAGTTAGCACTGTTCCTCCCTCTCCTCTTTATCAACTGGTAGCACATACCTGAACTTCACACTGTACCCAGAAGCGAACAATCTCCGGATAACTCTTACTTAACTCGGTTGCAGTAGGACTACACGTGTATCCCCATAAGACATTCGGATCCGCAGACGGGCCCCAATTCTTCGATATCCTAAATGAGGTACTAGTTGCCAACCATAGCGCGAAGTTTATGCCGTGGAGAGCGTAATCCCAATACTTCTGTGAGGTAGTTATGAGGTAGATGTCGCGGGTCGTGCCGTGGATGCGCCAGATCACAATGGCGAGGTTGAGAGCTACCTCTATAGCGCCAGCGGATATCATCATATAAGTGGGCCTAGGATAGAGAAGTTAAGCTTTGACTTTTCAGGGCGTCGTGGAAAGTTAAGGTGGGAAAGAGACAGATGGGGATACGAACCAGAGCTGCATGAAGGTTGGATAGATACGAAGTCCGTCGTGGGTTACATCTTGGTTTTGGCGGAAGACGACGTATGCGTGAGCCATTACTCCAAGGATTACGATTGAAATGATTAAGCAGCAGATTCTTTGGGCGATGTCGAGGATGTTCTTTTTCTGCTGGAGGCTCTTCTTCTTGGTTTCGTCGATTTGCTATTGGAGGACATTTAGCCCAAGGTGTTCGAATATCAAAATGGCGTCGAAAGAGATATGAAGGCGTCACTCACCTTCTCTTCGTCAATTGCGTTGCCAGTGAAGCTAGATTTCAAGGGAGATGAACTGGCCGATGACGGCGTTTTGCTATCCAGGGGTGACTGAGGATCGCTAGGGGTAGGTAATGAATCTTGTGGCTTTGATTCGTCTTTTGTATTAGGAAGCGCATGAAATCCAGCCTTTTCAACTTCGGAAGCAGGCACGAGAGACGAGACAACGGTTGTGGTGACCTTCTCATCTCCCAAGTCTACTGGAGACATTGCCTTAGACATATCGACTCGTTGATACAGGCTGTAGGGCTGAGAAAGAAGTTTCAAAGATGATAGTGTCTCGATTGAACTGAGAGTGATGAAAATAGCGAGAACGCAAGTTGGAAATCGGGGCTGAGAATCGCTTTATGAGTTGGCAGCCAACCTCAGCAATCAGCTGGAAAGCAGAACCACATTCAGCAAAGCTTAGAGATTGTCTGGAATAGGCTCTCCCACATTACCACCCTCATCGCCGATCAGCCTGCCATGTGTAGCCCTACTGATAGGAAGTTTCCTTCGCCAACCAGTCTGAATGCGAATCTCCCCCAAAATCAACCGCACACTCAAAAAGTGGCTGGACTTTGCGAGTCGGTGTATTCCATTCAGGCGAGTTATTTGCCTCTTGACCAGCTGGACCACCACTATCTTCATCAGGTGCATATTCTCCGTTCCCGCTTTGCAGTATCCTTACAAGTCAATTGGTGGGGTTGACGTGCTTGGGGTTACAGTCTCGCCTAGAACTAGGAGCCGCAGGTGTGGGTTATCAGCCACACCTGGGAATTGCCCGCTCAAATTCCCTGGGCACCCACCTTCGCTAAAAGTTACTATTCTAGACCTCTTATCGAAACCAATCAGACTGAATCTCCAGCATGTATTTGATTCGATTCGAGATTCTATCGAGCCTTTCAAGTTCGTAGTAGGTTCCGACGAGAATTTAAGAGCCTCCTTTTCTATAGCTTGAATGAGTCTTGGTAGAGGACTTGTTTCCACATTTGAAATTCGACTAGACCCCAAAAGCTCTGTTTTGTTGGTCCTATTCAAATCGGTCCAAGTTCATTGAATTGAAACAATCCCGTAAGGCGAACAAAGATAGCTCTCATTTGTTAGCCCAAATTCCCATGCCGCTCGCTTTCAATGCCGTCCAGCCACTTAGTGCCAAGGCAGCTGAAGGCTGCAGGAAGGACACAAAGTGACAGCGGAATTGCTTGCCGGCGGGACAACCCGCATCGCTAGCTGGTAAGGCTGGTGTTCCAGACCGCAAGTGGGCCAACGCGGGGTCGTGCCAAGACCTGCCTCGTGTGGGCGACATAATTTCAATTGTCGACTGGTTGAGTGGCTGCAGGCCGGGTAACCTACGGAGACATATCATCCCACTCGATTACGAAGGCAGTTTTTAGCTTAGCTGAGTGTCCAGACAGGTGTTCGGGAAATATGCAAGGCGGTCGAAGTTCCAGCCCTACCAAAAATGATATGAGATGCCGCTCAATGTGTAATTGATGTGGTCGAGAAATATAGTTGTCCTCGTATTGTAATTAATAGCACGACAATGAAACTGGAAATGGCACCGGCATCGAGTTGTTTTGAATCCGGTAGAAGCGGCGAAATAGGCACGCCGGAACGATGCTGGTTCTGGAAGGTTAGAGAGTTGCAACGCTTTCAAGAAGTTGTTTCTATTCGAGCAAGTGAAGGAAATTGGCATGGAGATGCGACAATGTCCGACGTTTCTGCTGTGGCTTTGGAGGGCAGACACAGTTTTCGCAATCTCAGGCGACACTTTGCCCAACAATACTTTAGTAGTATGTAGCTTCTCGTTTCGGAGCACTCAAGAGATGAAAGCCTTTCATATAGTAACATGGAATGTTCACACTAACTCTATTAACCGCATCTCAAGTAACATTCAGTCAGTTCCGGTGACATCTTACTAGAGGTTCACGCCTTTCCACTGGCTGAATTTAAGCCAGGAATAGGATTTAAGTTCCGAGCTCTGTCTTGCAACAATGCAATTACAGACATTGCTACGCAGACCCTAAACTTATCAAAATAAGCCTTGTAAAACCATGCCTCATAAATAAATAAAAAGGCCCCGCCTGCAACAGCGCAATATTCAGAACGTCTCAAACTATAATCTTACCAACTCAGCTTCGCGAGCAAAAAATTATGCTTGGCTCCAAATCCAAGTTTGCATTGCAGCATAGCCGTGAACAGAGCACTAAAAATAAACCTAGCAGCGATTTGACCGACGCTAGACCCATAGGGACAGACAAAATAACTGGCACCGCAACAGGCGAAAGTATTCTCGGGATATAGATCTCTTCCTTCCATCCTTCAGCAATGAACTTGTAGTTGATGGCGATAGTTTCCCATCACGACGAGTTGGTAGCCGATAGGTAAATCAAGTGCATGTATGGAGCCATAAACCGAGTTGAAGAGGATATCGTTGGTTTTGAGCCCGTCCCAAACCACAAACGCCACTATTGCGATCTGGAAAATTCGCAGACCGAACAAAGTCATTATCAACGGTGGCAGGAGGGTGAGTAGAAAGGGTCTGATTTCTGCCTCCGGCAGTCGCTTGTATTGTTTGTCTGGACGAGATGCCGTCGAGGTCTTCGTAGATGCTTGTGAGGCTGGCTGATTCCTTCGACGCGTGTGATCCTACGGAACTGTTAGTAGTCTTATCTTCCATATGTTTTCAGAGTCTGCTGAGCTTAAACTTGGGAAAACATATATTTTCGGAGGACAAACAAGAGGTACTCGTACATGATCATTGCGAGGTGGGTCCTTCTTCGAGTTTCCTTTCACCCCGCGGCATGACGATACGCTGTAACTCCTTTTGTGGAGACTTTTTCATCACAAGGTGGTTCCCTAATTGAATCTTGATTCGTCCTCGTGGCATCACCACGCGCTTCCAACCCTCTTTTTGAGACCTCTTCAAGAGTCCAGCTTACTGCTTTCATCTCAGCTGCGCTAGCAGCACCTTGTCCTGCAACCAAGTCCAAGAATCCGGGAGTGTTGCTTGCTATGCGTCTATCGCGATGAGGCTAGAAGTATGGCCAGCTAGCCTGTGGCCAACGGCATGTGCTTGAGCAGATGCACCATCCCTGAATGCATGTAGAAAAGTCGACGGGTGATCCACGACAGCTCTGGCTGTATCCGTTGCACGATGGGCCGTAAAAGCTGCCACCCCGTGGCCAGCAGCATGACTGATGAAGTGTCCTACACTAGGAGCAAGGATTGCGGATGTCCAATTGTAAGAATTAAACGTGGGTGATTCTTCGCCGTATAGATCTGCGGTGTAGAAGTGAGACGCAGATCAATAACTTGTCTCTCTTCTTTAACTTCATAGTTAGTAGTAATAAACCACTTCATGCTGTATAACTAAATTGAATATACTGCTGTTTTCTGGAGCGTACACTTCATCTTGAATTTTGGTGTTTACGGCATTCTTTCACTTCGTCTGTAAAATGCGGCTACTTTTCCACTTCAAATCTCTTATCAGTCTGCAGGAACTCCTTCCCGCTATCAGATCAACACCAGTTCTCTGCGTCATATGCCTCTTGGAACATTGGTACCGCGAGAAGTGAGCTCTTTCTCCAAGACTTAGCTACATTAGTGATCATGTACTTTTGAAAACAACTTCAGTGCCTACTGTTTACCTGCTAAGATTTTTCTCTTCTCGAGAAAGGTATACTATCATCTCGGTAAATTGCAAAATATCTTGACTCACAGCTGTGGTATTACTTTTTGGAGTATACACAGCTTCAGAACTGGTATCTCCAACAAGAGCAAGTGCATGCATGTCGGGAGAAGCTGCATAATACTCAGGTTAAAACCTCTTATCATAGGTGTCGTAATCTAACCAAATGCATAGATGTTTAATATCCAATTTGTCGACTAGATTCTAATACAGGAGACATTGATCCATGACCATCTATTTGAAAGACGAGCACCAATATTTTCGACGACGGCGGAGCACCGTCCGACAAACTTGGGTCGATGTCAACAAATATAGGCTTGACATTAAACTTCCTGGCTTGAAAAGGGAAATTTCACCCATACAGGCCTTCGTCCCACGAAAAAATTTCCTCGACCCGTTGGCTTTGATCTCGCTCGCTCAAGAATGTTCGCTTACTAGAAAATAATTACTTTGAGACTTCTCCTCTCTTATGCCTGTGTATTAATTCATCTGCGGTTCTGTGAGTTTCAAGATACAGTAGGATAATCGAAATGGCATAGAACTCAATTGTATGCATAGGAATTTATAAAATCAATCCAGACTCCAATACTAATCACGAGCATGTGCTTGAGATCACTGAAACAAACAGACGAACTCAAACGATGGAGACTATCAAATGTCACGAGGAGCTCAGAACCTTGCAGAAGTACATGCATAAAATATCACGCACAATTAGCAGTGGAAATATTGTTCAACTGGCCGAATGTTTTGTTAATGGCACTCGGGTTCTCGAGATCTTGGGCTTTCATAGGTACTTGAGTGAGGCTGTAGCGAGACATTAGAAAGGGGATCTCGCTTATCCATACCCCACTTTCCTATTCGGGAAATTTGACAACAAAGGGAAGCGTTACAGCAGCACTCCGAGTTTCTTAGATTCAACCATTCGCAAACTTCCTGATGGTCAAGTATATGGTTCTCTTTCAAGCACAGATATAGTTTTGAAAGATAGAGAGTAAGAACACCTCTCCTCCCGCTCATAAGTGCCTCGTTGCCTCGCGTCTTATCAGAGGCCGAAGTCCCTCTTCCTCTTCCCAAAACATACAAAGCTTTCTCCCTAGATATTCTAACACCTATCCAGCTTCAGATATTCTGGGCACATTCGAGCTCACAGCTGCTGCTGCAACATTTATTCGTACTCTAGTCTTCATCCCTGCCAACACCTGAGAGAGGATTGCAATTCGAAAGAGTATGAGAACTTCTTTGAAGAAAATATTGTTGAGCTACCCCTTAGTTCTCCCAAGCTTTCATTGTCGTTTGATTAATTGTTGTTAATTGCTTCTCCATTCCAAAGCCAAAAGTTCATTTCGCCATGCTTAAATCCTACCAGCTGCCACAAACTCAAAGAGACTTATTTGCATAGTGTAACATTGGCCAACTGGACAATCAAGCCATTTTCATCACCAATCGTGGCTGCTAAATCCAGCATGGGTCAAGGTTGATAGTTCTTATGAAGAGAAGGATTTTTTGCGCTAACGCTTTTAAGAAGTTATAGACCGATATCGAGCTAACGATGGCTGAAAAAGCGCTGGTTGTGTTAGGTGATAGAAACTTGAGGAATTCTTGATTCTTATATCTATGAGATTGTCTGTTCTTCATAACCTGGTGAAACGAAGAATTGAGAGATAGATAAGTTGTTCTATTTCGCGTCTAGTAAGATAAGAATCCCGAGAATTCTTGACTCCGCTCAATCCTTGATATTCGATTATTCTTCAAAACACAGTACGATAATGACCCAGAATAGATACAGGCTTGTGTATACTCTTTCTAGATATATTGGTAAACCAAGACGAGATGCAACTACGAGATAAAATAAATTTGATAAAGGATTAGCGAAGGTAAACAGTAATAACAGAAGATTGACAAATAGCAACTAACAAACCGTATGAAGATTAATAACAAGTTGTTTCGGCTTGTCTTTTGCACTGTATCTTTATTGCTTAGATCGTTCTATAGCGTGCACCATGATCAAGGGTAGAATGGGCCCCGGAAATAATTAAAGCGAGTATTCTGAGTAAGAATACTGCATGCCATAACCAATCCGTTCATACTAGGTTCCATCGTTGTATGTGCGAAGATATGGGAAGATGATTATAGATAGGGATTGTAATGGGCTGCCCTGCTTTAGGTCCCCTGCTTTAGTTTAATGCACTAGACTTATTCGCAACCCCACATATTTCTTGACTTGTATTGTAAATAAAGGTGCTAAAACTTGGCATAATAAGGAGACCTGCAAATCGTAAGGGCGGGGAAGTATAAATGAAGCTCTTCTTCGACGCCCCACTTTCTTTCTACGATTACTCTTAGAAAACCCCTACTTCGCTGGACCGTTCCATGTCTCCGAAGCCAGTGACGGTCACCACTCGGTGACATCAGCTCTACAGCAGTACCACTATGTCTTCCTTGCCTACAAGCAACGAGGGTTCTTGTCATAATTTGAGCAAAGATAATCTTCCCCAAGAAGCCCCCTTCAACCCTTCGACAACAACAACCACACTGGCAACAACCATCTCATCCTGCCTGGCAGCCATTCTCCCATTCCTCGAACGCATTTAGTGAATTGTTCCACAATTGAAATATCCTACGCGAAAGTTACTTTACCACTGTGATATCTATTGCTACGTGGATCCTAAGTGTATCACTTCCACTGACATACTTTTCGTATTCGCCGTATTCGGTTATAGTGATGAGGTTTCTGCTTGATGGAGAGGGGTTTATATATTCGCTAAAGGCATCTATCTTTGAGAGGTGTAGAGCCAATGCTGATTCACCTCTCGGCGAGAAAAGAACGTATACCGCAGCGACGGTTCTTCTATCTCTACGTAGTATTGTGATATTTGAGGATGTTAAATGGCGGTGCCAAAAGAGAGTGGTAAGGCTGTCTATATATAGCACCTTCTACGATTTCAAAGATAGTAAACTGAGGGTAAAAAACCGATGGGATGGCGTTCTGATTGTGGGTGTAGCGGCACAATCAAAGTACTGCGTGACGTACGAAAGCCAGAGTAATATCTGCCTCCATTCATCGCTTAGTGGCAATTCGCAGCTCTTAGATCTTAAGGCTCTCGACGTCAGTTGGAGTGAAGGGAAGACGGCGGTGTATTGACAGCGAAAAAAAAAAAAAAAAAGATGACAGCAAATTTGTCATCCTATTTCTTGACAACAAGCAGCCAATGCCGCTCTCCTCGTCGCGCCTCGCGCGAAAGCGCTCGGTCAAAATGCACAGCGAGATCTAAATACATAAGTGAGCAGCTCACTCGATCTAGAGCAGCCTAGATAATCATTCCAAGCACCATTTGGATGATGACTTGGTCTTTTGTATTGGGAATGGTGCTAGAGATCTGCAGGAAGAAGCACAGGCATTATATAGTAGAGAGCAGGAAATATATGATTTGAGGTCATAGATGCTTTGAAGGAGACATATGTCGCTTCCTGAAGATAAACGTACTAAATTGTCGCGCATCATTTCTCAGATCTCCATCCAAAATCTAGTGGAGGCTAGCATACGAAATGACTATATATATATTGATCACTCTAGCAGTAACATATTGCTGTCCAAAGGCAACAAGTCTCATAAAAGTGATTTGGATGGGCACAGACTGCGAGACGCAAGAGAATGGTTGGAAGGCTTCTGAGTGAGGTTTGTTTGTATACTGACAATGGGGAAGTCGAGTTTGATTCTGGCACAAATTCCAGAGTTGGCGAAATTTTGACTGAGTTTGCTTGAAGGTGACAACAAGCTAAAGAGTGATAGCAAGGTTATCATCCGGATTCTTGGTAACGGCTACCGAACAGAGAACTTCACTCTCGCCCCATACTTGATGGCTTGCAAGAATTAAGGGCGGTGTGCTGGACTCTCAAAAAAACTGCAGAGGGTGTATTCTTGTGCGGCGCTCGTTGGTACACAGAAGGCAAGCAGGGCTTAGGTAGAGTCTTCATCTGGGATAGTGTGGCGGGTTCTCAAGCAGAAGCCCGAAGTTTATATACCCGTAGAGAAGCTAAGTAGAATACGACGCCAAAGGCAAGTGAGCAGCCTAAGGAGTGAAAAGCGAACGGGACTAGGGAAGTAAGAAGGGAATGATAAATGAAGCGAAGTTAGCAGTGTGAGACAGAAAACGGCAGCTTGAAAGGCACCTATGAAAAAATTGCAAAAAGCAAGTATATAAGAACATCCGAGGTCAACCCTAGCTTACATCTTCCAACGGCAGATCAAGACAAGTGGGAATACCCCGAGGATACACATTGCAGTCCGGAAAGGAGGTTTTATTACCTCCAAAGGGCTCTGAATAATAGATCCCAAGTAGTTTGATTATTTGGCACGAACCTCGAATTGTGAAAGACAGTTGAAAGATTCTGTGTGTAGCTTTGCCAAGACCGACAGCAAGAACCACTCAAACAAGAACACCATCCAGCCTCCCGCAAACAAAACCACCCCCTCCGACTCACATCTTCACCCATAACTTAACTCAAGACAGCATATCATGCAAGAGCGCGATATGAAAGTGACACAAAACCTTCGTTGCCCCGCCAGCCTTGGCTGAGACAGAGGAGGCACAAATTTGCGAACACGAAAACAGCTGACTCGGAATGGCGGTCCCTGGCTGAGCGGAGGCTGGGTTCTCTGTGTCCGCGAGAGGCGTACTTGACTCCGACACCGAGTTAGAAATGTGTTGGAAAGAGGGAGTGCATGAGGGGTATGGCGGAAGATATTGCGTGATGGCGATGAAAAAAAGCAAGTTACAAGACGCTGAGAAGATCACGAACGAAAAGGGATAGGATGGAGAGAACCAAGATTGAGATCTACCTGAGCCATCTTAATCACGGCATCATGGGGGGAAGAATCATGAGTATCACGATTATGGTAAATGTTGTGGTGGAAGATCATGCTTGTATTGTTATGTTCATCCACTCCTAGGTCAAGCAGCAAGCAAAACCTGCCCAGGCTCTTTCTCTCATCTATGTACAAGCCACAGCACTCCATCTACACCCCGTGCACGAGCCGGCACATCATCTTAGGTCTCTCGCTCTCGATTTTTGTGTTCCGGAAAGTAGGTATCGTCCCCCGTCCTCTGTACAATCCAATTCTCGTCCCCGGTCCGCAATGAAAGCTTTTATAATACACAAGGGAATCGAAAGTAAACCCCGTCCTAGTCCATTCGCTGGCCAGTCCCGAAGGAGATGGGAAGGGAAGGTGTCGGACTGAGTTGCATGGAAATTTGAAATGCAAATGCCAAGGTTCGCTCAATGAATCCCATCCGTTGCCTCGTTGTGGCACCATGTCCATTGTAACGCCGGTGTCCGCCCTAAAAGGTGGCGTGACATGCAACCTGTATGTGTATTACGCGCAAAGAAAGTGTCGTTTCGTTCGTATTCGTTATGAGAAATCAATCTTTAACGAGAGTGAGGATCAGTCGTGTTCTTGATCCGGATTAGTTGCTCGAAGAATAGGTCCTTGATGAACGACTCTTCTCGAGTAATCGTGATCATCTCGGAGAGTGTTGACGCTCTCCCGGCTCTTGTTGTCTCCAAATCGTTGATAGACCGGTGCGAAAGGATCTAATCGTGGATCAACGGGCATCAATCTGCTTCTTCTTGAACCAGGGCCGTCTCCTGGCTCCCAAGTTTCAACCACCTGTCTACCATCGGTACCAAGCACATAACGCGAATTCTCACTCATGGTCCGTGATGGTACTGGACCTCCAAGAGCGCCAAGACCCGCAGTGCTTCCTCTCCTGCTGACATTATTGTATTGCTCGGCATCCTGTTGACGCTTTCTCTTAACGAAGAACCAGACGAGGCCGCTGACGATGGCGATTAGGGCCACCAGGCCGACAGTCAAACCAACTGCACCTCCCGTACCTAGTCCACCGCTATTACCCTTCTGCGTAAGGTCATTCTGTGAAGTTGACGATGCTGTTGGCATCACGGTGATGGTGTGGACTTGGCCAATGGTTGTGAAGACGGATATGATTGGGGTAACAACCGCGGATGTGGGATTGGACGCTTCTTCCTTACTTGTAGACTAGAAATCATTAGCAAAAAACACTGGGATAGAACACACAAAGGCTGAACAGCTAGAGAGCATACAGGTAATGAATCCTCAGGCGAGGAAGAAGAAGATTCATCGCCAATAGTAGGGCTCGGAGTTGCAGACACCGTTACCTGTTCTTGAAGGTCAAAATGATTGCCATCAAGGGCAAGCGTAGCGACGATGGGATGAAGAGGTGATGGTATAAATTCAAAAGGATAGGGAAATGGGGAAACGGACTGTACTAACCTGAGTTGCAGTTGTCGAAGTAGCAGCACTATTGGCAACGCCAGTACCCAAAGGTGCCTGGTTCAAAGCAAGGTAGCCAAACAGTCCTCCTCCGCTGTCACCACAGATCTCCGATGGATATCCAGGGCAGGGCGTGGCGCATGTCGAATTGCTGCCGCCGGGAGCATAGTCGGAACACCAACAGTATTGGTATTCCACAACAGCGAAAGCGTAATTTTTGACACAAAAGTCGTGGCAGAGACCAAGTGATTGGTATATACTGAAGTCTGGAGAGCCCATGGTTAGCATTTCATTGATCACATATGTTCGACGGTACGTACTCCTCTGCATGCTCGACGTATTGATGTCTGAGCAGTAATTAAGGACATAGTCCGCTGAGGCAAGGGGAAAGAGAGCGAGAAGGCCGGTCGAGACGGCGACAAGTACTATGCGGAGGCTCCATCGTTGTGTAGACATCTTGGTGGGTGTATAACGAACGGCTGTGGTGGGCGAGGGATTGTAGATGTTGAAGGAATTTGTCTCCGGCGTCGCAAGTGACGGCGAACAAAAGTTTTGTTGGCCAAGGAGGCAAGCCGCATGCGAGATATCAATGAAGGTGTCCCATTGAATCATCAACTGGTGAATGTCAAAAGGGCAATCACGGCCAACATGTCACCGCGGTGGTGCGTTTGTCGTTGACTTGAAGCTTGCACTGCACAGTGAAGAAAACGAAAGGTGACACTGCTTCAAGAATTCGTTCGGATTGCGGAAGGGCTAGTTGCCGTGGAGGAGAGCGTAATCTGCCTCTGAGACTAGACTAGTGGTGATGGTCTAGCTGTGGTGGGTTGACGGGCTGGATAGTGTGCAGAAGGCTGGTTACGGGCAGAGACAAAGATCTGAGTGCTGGTTGCCTCGACAGGCTAGCGTGCAGGCGACGGCGACCCTTGGACTAGCGGCAGACGCACGCAGGAAAAGTCGACAGTATTTTGTAATCAACTCCGCTCGCCCTGGGCACGACGATTATGGCATTGACAGAAACAGCATTAATGGAAATAAAGTCTACGATGGAGAAATAAAGAAAAGGAGAAGCGAGCGCGGTTCTCTACCTAGGTAATCTTGGCTATTTTGCTTGGGGCGGCGCTGCTCCTGCCTTGGATCCCTGGCGGCCGATATGCACATTGAGACTTTGCCCATGGTCCCCCCTGCTATGCGCGGCGGTGCTGTCCTTAATCGACAGGGGGACTGAGCAAGAGCCGATAAAGACGCTGGTGACTCTCCTCGACTCTCCTCGACTCCCCCAACATCGCACGCGCCGAATCCAGAAAGCCCTCGGCCCGTTGCTCTCCTTTCATCATCCTCGTGCGCTCTGATTGGCCTGCTTTGCCCCGAACTCTTCGCTTGAATTGCTGGAATTGTTTCTCAGTCCGCTTTCGGCAAAGAAGAGGTTATCTCAGAGCCAATGTTTGCCTCCGTCTGGCGTCGTCATTCGCAGCTCGGGGATCGTATGATGGTGGGGAATCGATGATTTGCAAAGCTTGTTCCTCATGCTCGACTGCTGCAGTTCGAACGCACACTTCGTATTTATCTGCCCTTGTGAAGCGGCGAGACGGTGGTGCGGTGCTGACCTCGTACCACTGCCTTCGCCGCCGTGCCCAACAACAGCAGAAGCAGCAGCAGCAGCAGCAGCAGCGTCAACAGCTCCGCGAGACGCCTCTAGGCTCCTGGCTCCTGGCTCCTAGCTCCTGGCTCATGGCCTCCTCCTTCCCCGCAGATACGACCATACGACGTTGCAGGCAGTTGTTTCGACTCGCCGCCACAGCCAGCCAGATGCTCCGACGGCGCAGGCGAAGAGCAGGGCCTCCCGTCCGGCGATCAATCGTCATCGCAGCAACGGATTCCACTTTTGGGAAATTGAGATTTCCCAGCACAAATTTCACAAGCCTCACATTTCCACAATGGTCATAGCGTGACATGTGGGCTGTGTGGGTTGAAACGGTTGTTCGCTGCTTTGTGCCGTGGGATCAGCAGTTGCCGCTGCGTGAATAATTACCTCCATGCGCCCACGCCTTCACCCCCCCTTTCACCCCCTCCACCCCTTCTCCGACTTCCCGACTTCATATCTACTTCATCCGATTACCACGCGGACTTTAAGAATTGCCATCTGGATGAATTCGTCGCGATGGTGAACTTTGCTGGTACGGACCGGGCTTTTCATCTACTTGTTTCAGGAAATCAAGGCATTCTTATCGCTTTCCCATGGGATATTTCAACTGATTTCAACCCGCAAGGCCGGATTCTTGAAAATATCCCGGCTGCTGCATAGCCTTCAAGCGGCGACGGGAAAACAACGTGGTGAACTGATGGGCAGGAATGCCGGCAACATCAGATGAGGTCCCATTGAACTATCAATTGTATGATGTACAGTAGACATCCAAGAGATGTTCCCTGCTGCACGACGAGCGTGCGATAAGATATTTCGTGATCTTTTTCTCGCTCAAATACTTGGTTACACCGGATATGCTGCATTGAGGACCCCTGTACGCCACCATTCCGATAGGATGCAGATTGGCGTCTGCAGCTGGATCCCCCGCGCTTCTTCTGGTCACTTGAAACATATCTCAATAATTGAAGTGAAAAGCGCCGGATGCTCGGAGGACTCAATTGGCAAAGTTTCTCGCAGAAATTGCTGGATTTTCGAGTTCGTGTTGCTTTTTTATTGAACACGAATTCAAACTTTTGTTCCTGCAGTAGTCTTTCACATGATTCTTGTTTGGCCCCTGTACATCCTATTTTTGGACGAGCGAATGGCCCCTATCGCCACCCCACCACCTAGTAGGGTTCAGCCTCGCACATGTGTTTTTCAGCCTTCTGCTTCTTCAACGTCACGATTTAACATGTTGGAAAGACGTGAACGACATGTGTTCTACATTCTGTTGCTATCTATTCCTACATTTAGGCATTACAATTGCTATCTACTCGTCCATCAAGACATCACAATCTTTATTTAATTCTGTCTCACCATCACTACCCTTGCTGATTTTCATATCCTCCTCCTCTGATTCATACTCTGCTTTCTCGTCCATTCCTACTTCTACTCCCATCTCACAGAGACCCTCACGGTTTAGCAGTCTATTCTCACGCCAGCTCCAGAGCCTCGTCTCGTGCACGATATCTTTCATCTCCCTCAACCTTGCGTCAACCTCGTCACTCTCCTCAAAGGCTTTCACTCTGTCGTCCCAATCTGCACACTGCTCTGCAATCTCTCTCTTAACTCCATTCAGCTCTTCAACGAGCTCATTGAATCGATCAAACCACTCATCTCCACTCTCCATCTCTCCCAACACAAAGCCCTCCGAGCAGCTCAACATCGTGCCAATCATATCCCACACCCTCCTCTCTCTCTTACCCCAAGGATGTGATCGCGAGTCTTCAGCCTCCCTTCCATACAACTCATAAAACAACTCCCTATACCTTATCTCCAAGCGTTCCTCCTTGTCCATACCTTTAAACATCACTTTCCCATCCTCGCCAATCCTAAAAGATTCACAACGCCGCTGCACCGGCTTCTGCACGGCGTTCATGTACCCCAACTCGAATAGCGCAGCATCAGCAGCTACGCAGCATTCATGCGCCGCTCTGTTGCCGTCGCTGACGACACCAGCTAACTCTCTCGTATGGTACTTCGCGGATCTCGTCTTCTCCAAGAATCGTTTGCGGATGCAAACACCCACTTTCACAAGCGGCTTTTGAAGTCTGATTGTTTTCTTCAGCTCGGTGTTCTCGTCCTTTAAGCTGGTAATAGAGTTTTGTAATTGGAAGGCTTCTTCTTGTGAATGAGTAGCGGAGGCTTTTAAGGTCGCGAGCTCGCCTTGTAAGCGCTGATTTTCGATTCTGAGGCGAGTGTTCTCGAGTCCGATGTGGTTGGCTTTGGAGGCGCGCTTGATTTTTCTTTCTCTGGCAAGGTAGTGGTTGGGGATCCGATGTAGTGTCTTTGGGGAGGATAGACGGGTTAGTGAGGTGTATTGGTTGGGGGAGGAATGCTGGCTTGGGGACGAGTGTCTGCTGGACGGAGGAGTGGGTGATGAGAGGCGAGTTGGCGACGAGTTTCGGTCTGGCGATGCCTGTCGGCAAGGACTGGGTGGTGGCGTGAGATATGACATCGTTTGTCGTGCGTCGTTCTTCGTTAAGAATAATATTCGTTACCGTAAAGTATGTTATGAGTGATACGCTTTTGTCTTGAGACTGAAATTTTTGTGTTGATTGCTCTTTCCTCACTGTTGAAGGGGATTATATACAGCTCATTGCAATCTTGACTGAGGATATACTGGTCTAGTTTTGCGATCCTGACTGCCTCAGTACCAGGAAACTACAATTTCGGGCCCTCCCACCCGGAACTATCTAGTCCAAACTCATCCAGTCCAATGTCAGACGTACAGAAACTGAATGTCTTCCACAAACTCGACACCCAGTATTTCTGACCAACGGCTTGAAGTCTTAGTCTTACGATCCTAACTGTCCGACCTACAATTTCGCACCACCAACCCCAAAGTCATCCAGTCCAATCTCAGACGTGCATAAAATAAACGTATCCCTCAAACTCGGCACCCTATACCTCTGATTAACCTCCTGGTAATCTTGACTAGCAAGCATATCCGCAAAGTGCAGGATCGATGGGTAGTGCGCTAGCGCAACCTCGTCCCATCCCTCCCCTTCAGCAGTCTTTTCATCATGAATCACACTCCCAACAATCTTCGCATTCCCGCCGCGACGCGAGCCGATGGATTTCGCGAACTCGGCGCCGTAGTGTAGGTAGGATGCTTTCTTGCCGGGCAAGAAGGAGAGCAGGTTTAGCATTGAGACGGCGCTAGATCCTTCTTTTGTGTGACTGAATGTTTGGATCCAGATGCGGAGCTCGGGACTCAGTTCGAGACCTTGAGATGAGGATGAGATTCGTGGTTGTTCCAGCGACCCCGTGAGAGGTGGGATATCGCTTTTCCTTGGGTGTAATAGCTTTTGGCTTTTTGAGTCGAAGTCAATAAGAAGTCGGCTTGGAACTCCTGCTTTGACGGTCCATTGATGCGCTATCAATTTCTGGAGGGGAGTGGGGAGAGAATTGGTGGAGGGCAGGATGAGGAGTAGATCCCAGTGGATGTTCTTTGCGAGAAGCTCTGGGGTTGATAGGGAGGTGGGTAAGATGATCCAGCGGATCACGTGGGATATGACGAGTGGCTTTATGGCTTCTTTTTGAGAGTGCAGGACACGTATAAAATCGGGGATGGAAGTTGAGGGGTGCAGGGAGAGGAGGTGGATTGCGCAGGCTGGCATCTTGAGGAATGGTGCTGGGAGGCCCGAGGATGTGTCTATAAGATTATGAAGGAATTGATCTTCAATGTATATTGATATGAGAGATCTTAGAAGTTTTAGAAATGGAATTCATGCGTTGATTTCGAGAGCAAGTTGATATAATCGGAGCCGGAGCTTACCCAGCTACCCCACACTTCAGCTTCAGTCCAGTAATATGTAATCGAGAACCGAGGTCAATTCCACGATACAAACCTCTTTGCAGAACACCACATTTTAGCAGTTCTGAGAACTCGCGATGAAAAAGAGATATTCCTCAATCGCATTATGATTTCGTCTCGACACATCAAGAGGTTTCTCTCGCCATGTCGCAAAATCTACTTCACATGCAAATTCTCTCTGCCCCACCGGTCCGTCCATCACCATGGCAACGTCGCGTACACAAATGTGGCGCTTGAGGACCCCGAAATTGAGGGGAAAAGCTCCGTGATTGGACCGCGCAACATCGAAGCACCCTGGAACGGATCGCCGTGGCGCTTGTTTACCCTGGGCCAGATGCTATGCAGGTCTCTTCCGTGGCCTTTGCGTCTTCGAAGCTCCACGTCGCCAGAATCTCTTGAGTCGAAGAAGACGAACAATTGTTTTGCTACGGCTCTGGATCGTTGCGAGTCGCGGTGACGGTTGTGAACAGAGCTGTGCTCTGCTTTGGATTTGGATATCGAGACCAAAGCCACCAACAGACGGCGATAATGCGATCAAATACGAAGACGCCCGGACGACGAATCCTATAACGCCCCTCTTAATCTGACGACAACGCATCATGAGCTCCCACGTCACAATTGTCCTATGGACATTTGTACTCCATATCCTCACCATTGTCCATGCGCAATCTCTGCCATATAATCCCACGACCATTCTCCGGCCACGATCCTCAACCAACGGAGAGGATCTCACATATGTCTTCCTGCAGAGCTCCGGCTCGCATCAGCTCGCATCTCTAAATATATCCTCGACTATATCGCAGTCGAATCTATCTCTGGAAACAGTAACTTCAATTCTACCGTTTCTTACAGATGATAGCATCGCCTTCATACCAACAATCTCCTCTGCAGATGAGATATCCGTGTACGCCGGCTCCTGCTCGACAAATCAAAGCTCCGCGGTATGGAGATTCACGCCCTCGAATACAAGCGCAGGTGGAAGTGGGACTTGGGAACAAGAAACTACATCCACAGCTAGCGATGTAACATCTGCTACTCTACCAGGAGCCGATTTCCTTTCGAAAGCATTCAGCTTCTCAACCATCGTTGACACCAATGCTTCCCAGAGCAATATATATGTCTTCGGAGGCATGTGTCCCAAATCCTCAGCCACGGCCTCAACATGGCAATCCTCAGCATCATACTCCAACCAGATGCTCCGCCTCGCTCCGAGCACCTCCTCATCCACGTCCTCCACCTCCCGCACAACATATACTCTCGATGTCACTTCCAATAGAGGTGCCCCGATCGCTGAAGCAGGCTTCACGATTACGGGTCTTACTCCCACGTACTCGAATGGCTCGGGCATAATGACACAGGCGCAGAATTACGTCTTGCTTGGAGGGCACACGCAAGGCGCGTTTATAAACATGAGCCAAGTCGCAATCTGGAGTCTCCCGGAAGAGAGCTGGAGCTTTGTGACGGTAGATTCAGCGACCACCTCAAACGGGAATACAGAGCTTGCTATTAAGAGCACTGTGACAAGTGTGGATAGCAGGTCTGGACATACCGCGGTTCTGAGCGAGGACGGATCGCAAATTATTGTTCTCGGAGGCTGGGTTGGTGATGTGAGCCAAGCTGCTGATCCACAACTTGCTGTCATGAGCCTTGGAACAGGCTTTGGAGGACAAGGGGATTGGCAGTGGAAGATTCCTGCACAACAGCCTTCTGGAAGTGGAATTTATGGCCATGGTGCTGTAATGCTTCCTGGGAATGTCATGATGGTGCTGGGAGGCTACAATATCTCTGCCTCAAGCAGTTCAAAGAGAGCAACGGGTTCTTTGACTTCAGCAATGTTTTTCAATGCTACGAGTATGCAGTGGGTATCTAACTACACCAATCCAGCATATGTAGCTGCTATTGCAAGTAGCACATCGAAGTCTTCGTCTTCATCAAAGTCCAATTCAACGAAAGTCGGACTTGGGGCTGGATTAGGTCTTGGTCTTGCTGCGGTCATTGGAGCTCTAATAGTCTTTTTCTGGTATAATCGACGATTGAAGCGCAGAAGAAAGGAGGCGAGAGACAACGATATTAGAGATTTGAGTATTGGTGCATCAAACTTCTACGCTCCCAGGAGTGAGGTGGGAGAAAGGCGCGGTGGATTCCCGTGGTCCAATGGTGGCTGGAATGGGAGCAATGCGAACGAGCCAGTTTTTGACTCGACGAGTGCTGTTGCAGGCTATGAAAACCTTCATTCTGGAGTCCATGATTTTGGGGACAATTCATCGGTACCACAACCACCAAGGCAAATTCCAAGGAAGCCATTGCATTCGCGAAATGCTCGTGGAATGTATCAGCCCACTCCCGCCTTCGATCTCAAGGCACCAGGAAATCATGGGCGAGGGGCGAGTCTAGGAACAGCGGGGCCAATCCATCCTATATATGAAGCAGACGAAGAAGATCAAACCAACCGTAATGCCGAGGATGTGGGTGTAGCTATTGAAGAGCCTACATCCAGAGGTCCATCGCCAGAACGAAACCGCTATTCCGATCCGTTCAAAGACCAATCAGCTAGCGATCCTACTGCTCTCCGTACCCAAGGCCGCATTGTCGTCACTCCAGATGCAGAGTCGATTGCTCACTCCCGGGAGCGAGAAATACAAGATTGGGTTTCAGACTGGGCTGCTGCCGACATACTCCTCAACTCCCAAACCCGAACACACTCGAACGCTGGCCGTCTCTCCCCAACTCGCAGAGCGCAGCTTATTGCGGCAAGTCAGGCTGGTTCTGTTTCCGGAGAAGATGACAGCGGTCGCACCGCAAGCAACCTTTCCGAGCGTAGCGTTGCCATCTCCGGCTTCACTATCTCCCGCTCAGACTCCAACTCCCAAAGCCGCTCAAGATCCAATTCCCTCCGCGGCTTCATCACAGGCATCAATCCATTTACAACAACCATTCTCTCTACCACGGTAGGCAGCACAAATGTCAGCCCCGTCTTCGATGGTCCTGGGCCTCATGGACCAAGAAACCCTCCAAGAAGCGCCGGGAGCACAAGTGGAACGAGCTTCAACACCGCACACACAAGTTTCCACGCCCTGCAAGAGCAAGGCGAGTATCTACTCCCCAGGCCAGGCGACGACTACTCGACAGGAGATTACTCACCAACCCGTTCTCAACCCGACTCTCTACCCGGCAGTCCATCAAAGAGCAAACCATTGATCACTCTTGGCAAAGGCCGCTCACAAGGCTGGCTAGGGAGCTTACGTCGAGTCTTCGCCGGGGCAGCTTCTGGGAATACCAGCCCGGGTTCTCCAAGCTATAGCAGCAGAGACGACAGTCCTGTGCGCCCTCTCGACTTCTCCGCTAAGTCCTCTGGTGGCATGGAGCCTAGGAGGACAGTGAGCGCAGGCGCCACGCTCTGGAGGAGGAAACAAGGGAAGGGGGATTGGGAAGACTCTGTAGAAAACAGCAACATACCACGAAGTACGGGGCGGAGCAATACTTTCACTGGGAGTCTACCTAGAGGGATGGAAATGCCAAGAGGAGAAGGCGGGGATGAAAGTGACGACGAATGGGACATTGAACGTGCCGTTGAGAATCGCGTCGTGCAAGTCATGTTCACAGTCCCGAAAGAGAAACTGCGAGTCGTAAACCATGATTTCGAAGAGGAGAAAAGCGAGGTGGGGAGTGTTAGGAATAGTTCGCTTAGGAGTAAGGGGAGCGGACGCCGGAGTGTCAAAGATCTCTTTGGGATCTCGGAAGCCGAAGATGATATCGATGAGAAAGAGAAGGAAGCGCGTGAGCCGTTGCTGGAGGACTTGGATGAGAAGGAGGAGTTGAGAAGGGAGGAGTTGAGAAGAGAGGCGCGGGCATCCCCAAGGATAAAAGAGAAAGGCAAAGGCAAGGTCCTAGAGATCGTGGAGAAGATCGAAGGGAGGAGTCCGGAGCACTCACCCACGCGCTCATGACCTTGGACTGGAGCTTCTTGTTTATAGTTTGAACGAGCGGAGGGAAATGGCGTTGCTGCATTGTATTGTACTTTGGGAAAGAATTTTGACTTCGTGTTTGTTTTTGATACTAGATCCGTGCAGGGGAGAGAAGAGAGAGAAGAGATATGAGCTGGCTGCATACTAGGGAGCAAAAGTTCAGAGAGGAGTGGAAGGAGGTAGAGGGTAGAAAGACGATCGCTTCTTGTATTTAGTTGTGAGTTATGGATTTATTGATTGGTTCGTGATGATCTATCTTCATTTCTAGTGAATGTAATGAATATACCACTACCGCAAGTACCGGAAGGATTGTTACTACATTCTAGTTCTTTCTCATAGATTGTTATTGCTTCTTGCCCGGCCAGATTCGAGAAGGCAGAACTTTGAGACTCTTTCAAGTCTTACCCCTTCTATTTTCGAAGGTGAATGAGAGTGCTTGGTGACCGAGGCGCCCATAAAATTAAGGTTCTTGATGCCCATCACGGGGTCCAATCAGTCATTGGTGGGGCCGGGAATAAGCGAGAAAGGGGTGTCCGTGCTTTTGACCTCCTTCCGCAACAGGAACAAGTATCTCTTAGTGATTTTCCCAACTCCGTCTCCATCAACGTTATCAGAAAGCTGCTTGTCAGTTGGCCCATCTAGTACTCCAAGCTACTGCAATTGCAAATAACGATCAGCGGGTACTGCCTCGTGCCGAGCGACAACATCGATCGGCTGGCCATGCTGCTGACTCCACGAAGGACCGCTCACCTGGCCTTCGTGCTACTCCTCGACCGACGCTTCTAGGTCAGTTGATCGCCTGATACATACCCTGTTTATATTTCACCATGGTAAGAAGGCATGTGCGAAAGATTATGTCAAAGATAAGACGAAATCAGCGTTTACCTCGGGGACTAGCTGCAAAGCGGGCACATGCAGCATCGAGCAAGGGACGACACCCCTGGTTCCTGAACAACACCTTCCAATCGCGATTATATCGCCGGTACTCAGGACAAGCTTAAATCGCGTGCATGCTCGACTAGTGGCCGATTAGCGACGGTACTTAATAGCTCAATCGTGGGGCCGAAGGTAGGGTCGAAGTACCTGATTTTCCTAAGTTCCTCCGCCGGAGCCAAGAAAGACCACAGCCGAGGGAGGGGCATCAAATCTTTCTATGTCCCACAATCCGCTCTGAACCTTCCCATTAAGGCTATGCTACCGGGAATGACTGTTTTGTGGTGCTTCTTCTTATCTGCATCACGCTTTGGACTAGATACCATGGCGGCCAAGGGGGCGTATCGTGGACAGCATGAAACTGTTTAGTAAATGTCAGAAATTATGGCTCTAGCAGGTCAAGATGCATTCCTCCTGCCTTCAAAAGCATGCATATAGTTCATCTATATCCCTCCAATATCCCAGCTTTGGCGTTTTGTATCGGTCCATTTCAAGTGTTTCCTTCCATATATTTACATTGCCATGAAGCTCTCTGCATTAGCAATCGTCAGTGGCTTTGCTGCCCTTGCATTTGCTGCTCCCGCGCCTACTTCTTATGTCGTGCATGAGAAGCGCGAAGTGCAGACGGAAAAATGGTCTCGCCGCCGCGACATCAAGCTCAACCGTGATGCTGTGATTCCCATGTCTTTTGGGCTAGCCCAGCGCAACCTCGAGAATGGCTATGATTTTTTGATGGATGTTTCTCATCCGGAGAGTAAGAATTATGGGAAACACTGGACGATGGAGAAGGTATTTCGAAAATGTCATCATGAGAGAAAGATTGAAGCTGATGAACTCAGATCGCGGACACTTTTGCTCCATCTCTCGAGACACTCGACTTCGTCAAGTCGTGGCTTATGGAGAGTGGGATCGAAGATGAACGAATCAACTTGTCCAAAGGCCGCAATTGGTTCAAAGTGAACGTTACGGTTGAAGAAGCCGAGTTACTGTTGAGGACCCAGTATCATGTGTACACCAATGTGCAGACCGGCAAAGATCACCTTGCTTGTGATGATTATAGTGTTCCGGTCCATCTTAAGGAACACATTGACTTCATCACTCCAACAATCCATTTCGGTAGGTTTTATTATACCATCGAATTCGCAATTTCATTGGAGCCGAGAAGAGCAAATGTGGAGAGAAATATGCCGACATCTAAGCGACTTCTCAGCTCCCAAATTCTGTATTCAAACTCCATACTAACCCACATATAGATGCGACCGTTAAACAGAAGAAGCACCGCCGAGATCTCCAAACACGTGAGATGAAGGTCAAGCCGTTCCCTATTATTCACCCGAAACCAAATGCTGCCCCACAACCTCAGGTTACTTACTCTCTGGCAAACTGCGACCAGTATATCACACCTGACTGTCTTCGTGCTTTATATAACTTCACCAATGGCACCTTAGCCGTGTAAGTCCACATCGCATCAAGTTATCATTTTAATGATCAACGCTGACTTGATCTAGTTCTTCTTATGCAGTTGTAGAATACACACCCCAAGCCTACTTACAATCGGACCTAGACTTGTTCTATTCTAATCTGGCTCGTCAAATTCCTTCTGGTAACGCGCCCACAGTTGATCTCATCGATGGTGCTATTGTCCAAACTACTTCTCAGAGTTTCGATGACAATGGAGAATCTGATCTCGATTTGCAGTATGCTTTTGCTCTTGGTAAAACTCAATCAAATCTTGAGGATCGTACGATCTAACACATACAGTATATCCACAAAATGTCACCTTATACCAGACAGGCGACACGGTTGAGGGAGCCTCGTTTAACAACTTCCTTGACGCTATCGATGCTTCTTACTGCACCTCAGGAGGTGGAGACAATCCAACTTAGTAAGGACTCCTTTAACTACCGTCTTTCAAAGCTAACTATTCAAGCGATGGAATCTATCCCGACACGCAGTCAGGCGGCTACACAGGTGCTGAGAATTGCGGGACTATCACACCCGCCTCGGTAATCTCAACCTCCTACGGATACAACGAAGCAGATCTCACTGCAGCCTATGAGACGCGCCAATGCAATGAGTACATGAAGCTTGGTCTCGCAGGAACCACATTCCTCTATTCATCAGGTGACTACGGCGTAGCAGGAAACGGTGGCGAATGCTGCACTAAAGCCAAGTGTGCTGGTGGCACCTACAATTCTGGCTCCTCAGGCACCTTCAACCCGTCCTTCCCAGCAACCTGCCCATACGTTACTGCAGTTGGAGCCACACAAATTAAGCCCAACACTGCAGTCACGGCCACAGCGCCTGAAGAAGCATGCCAGACAGTCATTTATTCCGGCGGTGGATTCAGCAACGTCTTCGCAATACCCAGCTATCAAAGCTCTGCAGTAGCGACCTACTTCAAGTCCCACAAGCCCTCCTATTCCGCTACGCAATACAATAACTCTCAGACCGTGCGCGGCTATCCAGACGTCGCTGCGAACGGCGCAAACTACGTCGTGGCAGTCGACGGTTCTTTGACGCTCGTTTACGGAACTTCGGCTTCCTCTCCTGTCTTCGGCTCGATCATCACTTTGATCAACGAGCAGAGAGTGAGTGCTGGCAAATCAGCAGTTGGGTTTATAAATCCCACGCTCTATGCTAATCCGTCTGCGTTCAATGATATTACGAGTGGTGGTAACCAGGGGTGTGGCACTGCGGGCTTTACGGCTGTGGCTGGCTGGGATCCGGTGACTGGGCTTGGAACACCGAATTACAGTAAATTGCTCTCGGTGTTCTTGGCGCTTTCTTGAATTGAGGGGATGAGTATATGGAGAGATTGAGATGGGTATATGCATGGAGTAGTCTTAGGCACTCGCTTACTCGCTGTTGACTTTGGTTACGTCTTCATGTTTATAGTTTGGAGGGATAGCATATCTACATTGCATTATAGGATACTTTTACATTAGCTTGGCATGAATTTTGACTTCGTCTTGGGTGTTTATAGAACGGAAGTGGCGAGCAAAGGAGGCTTGTAAGCGAGCGATATACTAAGGGAAGGGAAACGATCACTTTCAATAATTCCTTATGAGCAAGTTTATTAGATAGATCAATTTAATACTTGCTTGTCTTTACGATACGGAAGGGGGTGCTGTTTCGCCGCGAGTGGCTCCGCAAAATCTACATCAGGGGAAACTGTCTAGAATCTACGGATCCCCGAGTAGTATACTAACTATATGCTATGACATATGTGAGGTAGCTTTAGCGCATAACATTGGTTCCAATCCCATGGATTTAGCCATCACTGCTCAGATCCCGAAAGTACTAAGTATCGGGTACGGTGGTACGATCACGGGCTACCCGAATGTTAATCCGAGGTGCTGCATTTTGTGGCTTGCTGAAGCAATATTTCTCTGTGTAACTGTGCTCCTTAATCCAGCATCACCTGCAGGGCGGTCCAATAGCCAGTCGGGCGGACGTTGGACCCCGCGCAAATGAGCAATTGGTTAGCCAAAAGCTTGGCCTTGTGGCTTGCTGATTCTAACGATATTCTGTTGTAAGTCCAGTGTGGCTTCTCACGAGGTGGTCAGAATACGACATTGGCAATGAGGTTAAAATTCACGACTACCTCCTCGCTGTTAGGTCTTGGCATCTCATAGTTCCCATAATTTTCTACCTTACCTCTGGGCCTGGAATTCATTATGATCTTGCAACAGTTTTCGCGCTTTTTCGCAATTCTTCTCCTCTCAGTTTGTGTGCTGTTCGGGCGAGTAGTCGACGCAGCATGTAATGGAGACAATTGTTTCAATGCTTTCAACAGACCCGGTGGCGGTCCTGCAAATTCTCAATTTTGTTCTTCTTTTCTTGCGGCGACTTACACAGCGACGACGTCTGGGCTTGGCCCATTCTCATCTCAATGCAAGAACTCCCCCTCTCGAGTTAGCTCTGCGTGCTCCTGTCTAGTGACTATTACATCTTCAGCCACGGCCACAACCTCGACATCGCAAACGATATCAACAAGCACTTCGTGTAATCTCGTGGTTACTGTTACGTCCACAGCATACCCGAGCACTTGTCCTACGGTTGGACTTTCACCAACGAGCTGTTCCTCCGTTGCGGCTAGCACCACGACAGTTTCTGTAACTGGCGCAGGTCCATCTTGCTCATCGTCTCCTGCTCCAACCTTAACTGTTACATCTATCAGTGTTTTAACCACCACAACCACAGTAGTAAGTAGGAATTTTACTTAAAATTTTGGTGTAGGGCTAAGGGACTGGAACGTGTCTCGGAGTCCCTTAGAAGGCTTATTTGATCTGTTAAGTACTGACGAGATCCTCAGACGGCGACCGCTGCAGCATGTACGACCTGCCCACAACTTGTTCAGAATAGTGGATTCGAAACAGGCGACCTCTCAGATTGGCGAGTTTATCCTTACTGCCATTCTTTTCTGTGGAGCTTAGAGCACACGAGCCTCTCTGAAGCGGGCACATTCGTTGATCTCCGGAGTATCGCTCTTCAGCTCCCAAGCTCCCAAATTCCTCTCCAAGTAAGGAAACTTGCATGCTAATTTGGTGACAGGACAAACGACTATGACAACCCTGGTGTTAGCCTTACCATCGCCACCTCTTCCTCCATTCCCGGTGGGTCTCATTCGGGATCTTTCTCCGGTGCGTTGATCACCTCTCCCGATGGTCTGTTCCTGCCGGGTACGCCAAGCGACTTTTACCAGACAATCAACATACCTCAACTCTGCAGCGCGACGCAACAATACCTGTTCCAGGCATATGTAAAGACGGTGGGCAATACCTGTTACGTCAATGCATATGATAATGATAGCGGAGCCCCATTCGTTAATATCTTGTTACAGCCTGGAGGTCCGCAGCCGTCGTGGGTGGAGATGGCTCAAGTCATTGAGCCTGGTACTGCTTCATTCGATTTGGTGTTGGAAACAGCTTGTGACACTATGGATCCGGTCTGGGTTGATGATATCATGTTGACGCCTATAGGCAACTAAGATTTAAAGACTGATGATAGGTCTCATTTGAGAGATGTAGGCAATATTATAATTAGTTTCCACTATTCAAAATAGTTGGAGAAAAGAAAATCAGATTTTTCGTCCACATCTTTAGTCTGCGCATTCCATTTCTAGCGGCAGAGAATCAGGAGCAGTGGAGTTTGGGCTGTAGACGCCGCTGGCGTTCTCAAGCGCGAGGATGTAGCATTGCAGTTTGAATATTTCTCTATCTGGAGGTGGTCCCAAAGCGAGAGTGATAGCAAGAAGTTTGAAAAATAGCAGTCGATGCTTTACGAAAAGCATCTGAATTCACAGAGTAATTGAGCACACCACCCTTCAAGTTGTCAAGGTTATTGCTTGACATTTACTTTCTTTACCAAATTTAGTGTCTGAGTATCTCTAATGCCCAACTCCCATCTTTCCAAGGTATATCTTTCCTCTAGGGGTGCATCTCAGGACATGTCCGGCTGAAATGACCAAAATTTCCGCAAAAATTGCAGAGGTTCCAGTCGTCCGCTTCAGTTGCTTTGCTCTTTCTGCCTCCAACTCACGATGAGCCTGTTGCATCTCCCTATCCTTAAACCATTCGATCGTCTCATCCGCGAACTCCAATCCGTCCTTCTCCCACTCAAACTTGCCAACAACCTCAAACTCCTTTAATGAGGCAATAGCCCTTAAGTCATTTTCAAAGATTGGCCTCAAAACGTCCTCTCTCGTCGCTGGCATACCTTGATCCAAAGGATGCTGTAGTCTCTTGTAGATCATATCTTCCTTCACCCGAAGCGCCAGCTTCTCTAAACCTGTGCACAACACAACAATGAAGGGGAGGTAGTTTCATAAGCTAAATCCCATGTCTTCGTCACAACGCCATCTCCACAATTATCCTCAGAACATTCATGGATTTGGATGGTGCCTGAGGATGTAATGTGCTTCAGGCGAGCAGCATTTTTGCCGCCGATCGTGTAGAGGAAGCGGATGAAGGGGTCATAATACGCCCATCCGAAAAGCGCTTTGAGATATACATTGTTGAAGATTTGTGAGATAGCAAGTATTCGATCTGCCGTTCCTTAGGCATCAGAGCCGGGTTTTATAGGCCGAGGATGCCAGACTTTGAAGCCCTTGCCTTTGGGAAGCATGGTAGGTGGACTGCGGTGCATCGAGGTGTGTGCCATAGAGAAATAGAAGTTATTGGTAGAGTAAAGGAGGTTGATGTACATATCGTAGATACTTTTGCTTGTGCGAAGGCAGGCGGCGTCGATACTGGCGCGGTAGATATCTCGTAGCTCAGTAAAAGGTCCATCAGCATCATGACAAAAAATCCCGATGGGAGTTCTGAGTAAGTTGTAAGTGTTGCTGATCATCTTTCCCTCAGTATTAAACTCTCTCGTGATGTAGCCGGCCATGCTCCATTCTGCATTCCAGTTACTAGAGACGACATCGGAGTGTAGAAAGCAATTCAAACCCTCTGACCGTAAGATGGCGTGTTTGCAGTATTTCTCGAGAAGTCACACTGCTCAGAAGATTGACCACACAATCAATCTCACATACGGAAAGGTAACAAACCCCGGATCTTTCAAAAAGGTTAAATTCTTAGCTTCGCCGTTCATTTCGTACGTTCAGTCTCAATAAATATTTATGATAGGAAACTTGTCTCTGTGAATACCTAAATTTACAACACAATGAAGACTGGAAATTTCCACTAGCTCCCTCCAATGGACTATATATAAAGGCCAAAACTCTTACCAAACAGCTTCTTCCTTCATCTTCCCTCCCAACAACAACCCGTTCCGGTGCTTCGAAGCCTTACACAAAGATGGCTTCATCCATCTCTTCCACGGACGACACAAGCTGGTCTGAGCTAATCATAACAGACATGCGTCCTCCTCAAGCCTCGAACCTTACAATGTTTGATCGCATTAAGGAGTTAGCAGAGGAAAGCTACCCCGACGACGATACTACTACCGCATGGAACAGATACATCTTCGAAAATGAATGCGAGGGGATTTTCTTCACCGACAACGAGGGCAAACGATACATTTGGGGCAAAGGTAAGATCTCACGTTCCAGCAACTGCAGTAGAAGCCAAGCTAACATACCAAAAGAGATCCGATATTCCATTATGAAAGGGCATAACGGCGGCAAAGGCTGGGTTGAAATGTGGGCTACAAGGAGAGATGGACATCGGCCAGACGACAGGAAATACGCCCGCAGACGATACCCGCTCACATTGAAACAAATCAATCGACCGAAACGCGAGGAGGTTGCGGCAGTCGTTAAGCATCCGAGTGAGAGCGGTTGGAGTCTGCCGGTTGAGCATGAGAGGCACTTTAATAGGTTTCCGGAAGGTAAGAGATATTTGCCTAGAGAAGGTTTGGGCGGGACTAATAACTGGTTTTTAATAGAGATCAGACGCTTGATATTTGAATTCGCGCTCACGCTGCCGGATCTGTACTTCCTGCAGCCTTTCGTCGTTACCTGCAACTGGGTGCGGCGATGGTGCCCATCTGATTACATAGTTCGTACAGGCACTCAGAATAAAGACTTCTCGGATCAGCACAGATCAATGGTCTGGGCTCCGCGCCAAGATGCAGATGGTCCATACACCGAAATTCTCCGCGTTTATCGGAAGCCAATTGATGCTTCATTTCTGAGAACATCGAAAGCTTTGTGGGAAATGGGGAACAAGATTCTGTACGGCGGCAATGAGTTCTACTTCCGGATGAACAACCCTAGTTGCCTTTGGAGCCCGCCGTCTCTTATGGCGAGGGGAAAGGTCTATCGTCCAAACGCGTACAAGCCTGAAAAGTGGGAGGACTGGAAGGATCAAGTCGACAAAATCATTACGCAGATTGAGAACCAGGTCCCGTTGCGTGGCTTGACTGGATGGGCATATTATGATCCATTTTTGCGGTTCTTATACACCATTGGGCCGGAGAATGCTCGTCTTCTCAAGTCGCTGAGATTCGAGGGTAATATCAAATTGCATCTCTGCGCAGTCGACTGTACTGCCCGAAGCAGAATATGTGACGATGACTTGGTCTGGAGCCTTCATCTTTACATTCCGTTCATTTTGAAGTTCTGCCCTGCAGTAGAGAAGTTGACTCTGTTTGTGGAGGAAGATGTGCGCTCGGTCACAAATATGCAGCTCTACCCGGTTGATCATCCCTTGACGTATCAGGCAGCCCTACTTCCTCTTCTCTGCAATGAGATCAGAGAAATCGGGGCATTAAAAGAGATTGCAATACTCACTGGAGATGATATGGACTTGGACTTCGTCGAGCCGGCCGTCCATTGGTTCAAGGAGCGAACCCAGAAGTGGGCCTACAATGCAGTGGAGCAGATGCGAGCCAAGTTAGCTGCAGAAGAAGCTGCAAAGAACAAAGTGAAACTCACATGCGGATTCTGCGGAGAGGAGCATGTTTGGGTAGAGTGTTACAATCTCTGTAACTTCTGTGGTAGGTTTGGACATTTTCGAAGGACCTGCCCGATGCGGCAGCTCTAGGCGACGTTGGGAAGGAGACATGGCGAGGAAACGCGAGGCCGCATGATGCAGGAGAGCCTCTTGCCTACTCGGGGATGGAACAACGTTCTTGCTTTCCAGACAGTCATGCACTCCTACATAAACAAAAGAGAGAAGTCATTCATGAAACCATGTGATGGCAAGTGATTGCAGATATACCAGCTTGTGACTATTTTGCCGAAGCACGCAAACGCCCCGTACTATTAGCAAATGTAAGACATGCTTTTCCCAATTCCAAACCCGGAAGCTCGGGAAGCGATTTGCTTTTTCGTGGAGTTTTTTCCGTGCTCGCTTGGCGTAATGAAGTCTCACTCGGGCGGGTAACACGGCTGTGGGGAACATGAACGTGGGGTATTGATACAGTATATTTAAAAGATCAAATGGGTATTATGTGCAGGTGTGCATCTCATGACTTCATGAGCGTGAAGACTCTCCAGCCTTGGGAGGGACTGGCGGGGGAATGGGGGGAGGAGGGAGAGGCTTCTCAGCGTCTGCGTTCCCCGTCCAATCTTCCAACTCCACTACCTCGGCCCTACCAGCATAATCATCCTCTTCCTCCTCTTCAATGTCATCTAGCAGCCCTCCAATTTCTTCATCTGCCGTCCATGCATCGACATCCCCAATTCTCTTCTGCCACAAGTCTTGCGCTCTCTTCCAAGCCCTGTAAATACCATATCCCATCAGAGACAGGGCCACGATTCCAACGGCAGAAGTGATAATTGCAACCTGTACAACGCCATACACTTCAATCAGAGTTGCCCATTTGAAATGTACCAGCCATCGCATAGAATGAATTCTTCCATATTCGTCAAAATTCTGCCGGTATATGTAATGATACCAAGGATACCTTGGCGTGTCCGCGCAGAGCCATGACCACGCGGTGCATGGTTTAAAGCTCTCCGGACTCTGGAATTGGTTGTTGGGGTCCCGCTCTTCTAAAGATACATCCACGATTTTGAAAGTCACGAGGGATATGTGCGTTTCGCGAGTATCGACTTGGTTGAGGGTTATGCGGATGAAGCGTTGACTGTTGGCGGGGAGAAGCGCGTCGTAACCTGCAATGCTTGCGCCGAGGATGTCGAGCTCGAGGCTAGGAGTGTAGTTGTAGAACTTTTGGGAGCTATCTTCGGCTTGGGGAACTATGCGGGAGTAATCCAGAGAGAACAAGGGGCAGTTGTTGTAGTCGGTGATAGTATCGTTGTCGAATTGGGTCAAGGTTTCGGACGTCTGATATGCGAAGAGACGGGGCGGGACGTAGGCGTTTTCCAGGGGCAGGATTGGCACTTCATTGAGCATAAGTGTGCGGTTGTCGTGAGAGAGGGTAAAGTTGAAGATAAGGGCGCTCGGCAGATCTTCTCCGATCTGATCCTCAACATTCCAAAGAGGCAGGTCAGGAATATCGAGACGGACGAGCACACTTCGTTCTTTCTCTAGCCATTTGGTACCACGGCGCGTTGGCTGTTCTCTTTGGGGAGTGGCGGTAGCGACAGAGATGAGGTGGAGATTCAACAGCAATAACAAACGAATGGCACTCCACATGGTCGGGAGTTGGAAGTGATGTGCAGTGTTCATACGCCTTCGAGCCTCTCCTGAAGTTGCTCTCACGCGCGGCTGTTTCCGCTTGACGGCGCTAGTCTCGGACCGGAAAAGCTTCCCTTTGCCGGCGGTGCGGTTACCCCCACGTCTCCCCCCATCCCAAGATTCTGCGCGGAGCGGGATGTCATGCAAGAACCGTCACCGCGAAAGTTCTTGGCGCTCTTGTTTCAATGAGGGGTATGAGTGCCGTGTTACCTGACATCGAAATAACGTCGATCCTCGAGAGCGCAAGTCGCGCAAGAGACACTTGTCATTGTATCCTTCAACGAGCACTTGAGATGAATGAAAAGTACTGTGCAGCGTGTTGAGCCAACGCTGCAACCAGAGATAGCCTGCACACGGCCGCACCCCGCGTGGTAAGTGTCTCAAGATATGGCTTCTTCTCGGATATTGGAAGCCTCCACTCTTGCTGAATGAACAATAAAGGAGACATTGTATATTGTATCTCCTCCGAGTACTGCATGGGGCGTCTATTCGAGATGCAAGGACCGTTGCCAGTCACAAGCCATATGGAGGTTTTGAGAGATTGGGGATATGAATAGAGGTAGCGAGGGGTCGGAACGGATCAATTCTCGGCTCCCTTTGCCGTGGAGGCTCGAGAAATGGTGAGAAGTACCAATCGCACGTTGCAGTCATGGCCAGCAGCCTGTCAATGCAGTGGCAAGGAGATGCTCTAGGGGAAACGGTGGAGAAGCAACCATGCAGCCACGCAGCCATGAGCCATGGTTGCCGTCCATCTGATGCTTTCTTTCCCTTCGACACCAAGCTGGTGCTACGGAGGCGTTTCGTCGCGTTCGGCAGCGGATCAGCCATGCTCGCACTCTCACAGGGACTCGTCAGCCACGGCGTTTCTCGCTTACGACCCCTGTATGCTGCGTTTCTGGCCAGCCCATAAGATCCCTCGGCTCGCCCACGTGTATCGACATCTTCAATTCTCTCAAATTCTGCTTCCGCCCCATTGGGAGCCATTGGGAGCACCATTGTCCGCGACCCAACGAGCCAGCATTGCACCACTATCACATCCCCGCCGGAGAGCAAGGCGTGGCATTGCTCAGGCAAATTTAGTCCTCTGACCCCTCCATCGCCGCCGGAGAGGAGTGTATCGACGGAATATTGGCGGCTGGGACGAAGCAACAACTGCGCCATCGTTGAAGAAGAAAGCACTTCGCACGCCAGCCGTTGGCATCTCACTGTCCAACTACCTGTGCACGTCCTCGCTCATAGCCCCAAATTGGACAGCCTCGTGGCAACAGCACGAAGAACTACAGGCTGGTCGGGGGGGATTCAGGGGAGAGGCCGCCATTGAAGTCTCAAAAACGCCAAACCCCGCCAAAAAGCAAGACGCCTCGGAACCTGGGACGCCCAAGACTCGCCAAAGACTCTCTTCCTTTTTCACGAACAGTGGAGCATCAGAAGCGGAGGCCTTTTGGACGCCTAGGCTCACGCACGCTCATGCAGCTGGCATCTTCTTTGGGCCAACCTTCCGCACCCTTTCCCAAAACCTCGAGTTTGAAGTTATGCAGATTCAGTTTATAGCCCGTTTCTAATGCTCGGGCTCACGGCTCAGGGATCAAGGTAGCCAGAAACTGGGGATTTCAATTCCTGTGGCGCGGGTCCGTCTTATGCGAACTTCGAGTCTTGTGTGCCAATAAGACCTTCAGAACCAAGCACAATCTCGATTTCTGGCGGCAGCACAGGCACTAGAGTGGCCTGACAAACCCAGAACCAACTGTCACACCCCACACCAGCGGCCTAATGGGGACGTGAGTGGGGTTTTATTGCATAGTCCGCGCATCCAGATATTTCTTACTTCAACGTCCACACCACCGACTCTGATCGACGGCGATCAGCCGACGACCGACCTCGCTCCTGAACACCATCAACAACGACGACATCACTCACCGGATCCTTTTGTGAACGACGCCCAACGACCTTGCGATCCTTCGCGGCAGAAGACCGTGCATCACCGCCCGTATCTGTTGTGCAGTGACTCGACTCAGCCTCCTGCCGTTTTGTACAACCTCGACGAGTAGCCCACGCTGGGCGAACACTTCAATTGCTGCCTGCGACGAGCTCTTTGAGCATATTTAGACAGCCAGCTGCATCTCCAACCATTTCCAGGATCGGTCTTGTCGACGTCCTTCGCCACTAGTCTTGGATGTTGTAAAAACAGCGAGCCGAGCGAGGCTTCAACCCAAGACGAGCATCTTTTAAGATGGACCACATCTTCTTGGGGGAACCAGCTGTACCCCCGACATATACACGCACGTACGGCGGAAACGCCGCATTTCATAACTTTCACAATGACTATTCACATATTCAAGATCCAAATCTCCGGAGGAGGTTGGCTCTTTCAGAGGTATGCGCTTCTTTTTAGCCGGCAATATTGCTTCAGCCTTATGCAAACGAAACTTACTGATGTTATTATAGATTGACAAGGTTCCATTCGGATGGTAAGTTCATTGCAAGGGCCGGAGTCGAGTCATTTCACTACTTATTCTATATTCCTGTCCGAAAGTAATTCAAAGGAAATATATCTCTAATCATATATCATTAGGTACCACGTCAGAGCTGTCGTTGTGGCAGGCATAGGATTTTTCACAGACTCTTACGATATTTTCGCCATCAATCTAGTTACTTCAATTCTGGGTATGGTATATTGGCAGAAAACCAACAGCGGTGAGCTACCTACGAACGTTAGTACTGCTATCAAAGCTGCAACGTCCGGAGGAGCTGTGCTTGGACAGATCGGGTTCGGATGGCTTGCAGATGTCATTGGCAGAAGAAAGATGTATGGAGTGGAGCTCGCGATTATTATTCTCGCAACCTTGGCTCAATCCCTGTCAGCGCCGAGTACCGCTATGACTATGACTGGACTTTTAGTATTCTGGAGAGTAGTCATGGGGATCGGTATTGGGGGAGACTACCCATTATCAGCTGTGATCACTTCAGAGTATGTTCGACCCCTCCCTATGGAAATGTTGAGTTTCGACACGTCACAACCAATCCATTCCCCAAACGTGATCGCATCTTCAGACTGAAGAAGTACAAGTACTAACTGGATATAGGTTCGCTCCTACGCGATGGCGTGGTGCCATGATGGCTGCTGTCTTCTCGATGCAAGGCGCTGGTCAGTTCGCTGCGGCTCTTGTTGCGTTGATTACTACAGTCGGCTTTAAGAAGTCCTTCCTCAACACTACAGGGGCATGGTCAAGCTGTGGAGATGACTGCCAACTTGCAGGAGATCGGGCATGGAGAATAATCGTCGGCTTTGGTGGTGTTCCCGCTGTCTTTGCGCTATATTACCGGATTACGATCCCAGAAACGCCCAGGTATACGTTTGATGTCGAGCAAGATATCGAAAAGGCTCAGGCTGATATCAAGGCTTACATGAACAACCAGAAGGAGGGTGTCGTAGATCCAGTATCGCAACAACAGACGAAGGCAAAACTAGGCAAGAAGCTGGCAGCGCCTAAAGCATCCTGGCCAGACGTGCTCTCCTACTTCTCCCAATGGCACAACTTCAAAATCATCTTCTCAACCACGGCATCCTGGTTCTTCCTCGATTTGGCCTTTTATGGGCTTGGATTGAACAACAGTATTGTCCTAAACGCCATCGGGTACTCTTCTGGCGATACAATCTACCACAGCCTGCTGCACACTGCAATCGGCAATCTCGTTCTCGTTTGTGCAGGCGCGATACCAGGCTACTGGACATCGGTAGTCACTGTAGACACCCTCGGCCGTAGGCCTATCCAGATCATAGGCTTTTTTCTCCTCACGATCATCTTCGTCATCATCGGGTTTGCTTACCACTTGTTGTCTTCGAAGGCACTTCTCGCGCTTTACATTCTAGCCCAATTCTTCTTCAACTTTGGACCCAACACAACTACTTTTATCATTCCAGGAGAATGCTTCCCTACACGTTATCGCTCGACAGGACATGGAATCTCCGCCGCAGCCGGCAAAATCGGTGCCATTGTTGCACAGGTCATCGCGAATCCTCTTCTTGCTAAAGGTGCCCCACCCGACTGCCAAGGCATGGACTGCTCGCCATGGCTTCCGGTATGTTTTTAAAATCATTTTCCTCCAGATCAAACCTTCGGCCGGTGAAGTCTAGGAAAGAACGCAATAACCCCCCCAGAGCTGTCTCTTGGATATTATTTTTCATGAGCATCAAACAGAAGCTAACACGTCACTCAGCATCTCATGCAAATATTTGCCCTCTTCATGCTCTGCGGCACCGTTGTCTCCTTCCTCCTCCCTGAAACGAAAGGGCGCACACTCGAAGAGCTCGCCGGCGAAGGCAGCACCCCTCTCGATATTCGAAATGGGTCGGTCACCATTTCGAACGGCTTCCGCGGCTGGTGGGCTAAATCTGGTCCTTTCTCTGGCGGCAAGCCAGCCGGCTTCAATTACGTCAAGTCCCCTAACCTAGGCCCTAAGAGCCCAGGCATAATGGGGAAGCGAGAAAGGTTGGGAATCATGACAAGTCCGGAATTATTACCAAAGAAGGGAGAGAAGAGGAAAAAGGAGCATGGAAGGGCGATGAGTGAGAGTAGTGCGAATTATGATGGCTCTATGAGCAGTACGAGCGGCCATGCCGTCACGGGGAGGGCGGACGAGAACGATGATCTATATCTCGCGGGCGCGGGAGGCGCCTTGCCTGGCTGGGGAGCAGGCTGGAGTGTGCAAAGGGGTGATGTCAACCCGCGGAGGTCGAATGGGAGGGTAGAGAGCATCATGTTGAATGATGTAGGGAAGCTGATAAACAAGTAGATCCTGCGGCAGCTACGGAGCATGGATCCGTGAGCTAGCGAGCTAGAAAGGACTACAGCGAGGAGCATCGAGCCAGTGAGCGTAATGCGCCAGGGGAAGATAGTGACTACTCAGCGAAGAGAGGACGTCAAGGAAGAAGATGCATCACACGGCGTTTAGAACAGCGACTCGGAAAGGCAGCGTAGACTTGGCTTTGACTTCCACTGTATTTACAGAAAGTAGAGCGTCCTCATGACTTGTAACGATACCAAATAAAGAAAAAATTCAAAATTAAATGTCATCGAAGGACGGCTTCGTGGCGGTGCTCGCCTAACAATCAATCTACTTGCCCCTTTTCTACTTCACAATCACCTCATGGCCTCGCTTATTATTAAAGCCCTTTTAAGCAACAGAATTTTATCATCTTGCCGATCAGTCTATTCCTGTTAACCGAGTGTAAGGCGGCATGCTTCAACGTCACACAACATCACAATAGCACGGGGCACTGTTGTTGTGCTCCATAAGCTCGGAATATCCGACGGTATCACAGGAAACTACCTAGCCCTCGGCGAAATATGAGAGGATTATTTTCATCCATCGTGCCGCGTTACCTCAAATTCGACCGAAGATTAGACAAGAAAAGAGCCGTGAGGAAAGCTCCCGTGCTCTTGCTTGCTTGTGCCGCGGGCAAGGAGCTCATTCACTATTTCGGATCTCTAATCGGAGTTCATCTGGCGCGCTCATCAATAAGCTCATTGAAAGAAGCGGTATTCCCCGATTCAGCATTCAAAAATGCAGCTTGGTATCTTACGAGGTATCTATACTTAAATAAAAAAAAAGGAGAGAAGAGCTCGAAGTGAAATGAGATCAAAAATTCTCGGCAAATCGAGCCCCTTAATGAGAATCATCGTATTCGTATTCGCGACTCGTATTCAGCCCACCTTCAAGCTTGAGTCGCGTATCTCCCCCACTATCAAATCTAAACCACAGCCGTCGAGATCCAAACTTCCTTGCAAATGCCAATGCAGGAACCGCAGGGGTTTCGGAAGTCCGATATCAGGTTCGGGAAACACTTATCTTGATGCTCGCAAAGTCCCACTTGTATCAAAGGATGGGGGCGAGAGTCCAGAATCTCCATGAAGTCGTGGGGATGAGGGAGGCCAGGTTTGTGAAGAATCCCAACAGCTTTTGATGAATTTTAAGTGACTTCAGTATATTTTTGTTTCGCATCCGATTTTACGTTTATCAAACTCTCGTTAGCATGGATCTTAAAATGGATCAACTTGTTAAGACGTCATCTTTTGAGACCCTGGTCGAATTTGGAAGAAGCAGCGCAGTTCTCTCGCCTGGGACGATCGGAGTGGTGTTTCTTCTCATTCTATGGACTCTCTACGTATTAATTTTCAACTCATCAAGGTATCAGAATACTGATTCTCGTGCAGAAACAAGCAACACAAACCCAAGTGCCAAAAATCCCAAAGATACCGGAAGCACCTGATGCCCTTCCCTTCGTTGGGAATCTCATGCCCCTCGGCGGCCGTCTAAACGTGAACGACTCCACAATTTACTCACGATGGTCCAAGAAGCTGTCGAGTGACATCTTTCAAATGCGACTTGGCAGTGAACGAGCCGTGGTTGCCAACACCTTCGCCACTATCAAAGACCTCTGGGTTGGGCATTCCAACGACCTGATCGACAAGCCACAACAACATGGATTCGCTGAGAAGCTCGAATACGACCTCTCCGGAGCAAATATGACAGAACCAATTCGAAGGTGCAGGAAAGCTGCTACACGAGCGCTTGGGAAACCTCTGTGGCCGACTTACTATCATTTGCTGGAGCCGTCGTCGGTGTATCTTACTCGAGAGTTGCTCTCCAAGGGTGATGAATACATGGATATCTATCCCTACCTTCGACATATCGTCTTTGATCTCGCGCTTTCACTCACTTATGGAACGGTGTCCAATGGTGTGGATGACGAGTTCACAGATGCGTTAGTCGAGAGCATCAACCAAATCTCATTCTTCCGAGCTTCGACCCAGCGACTAAGAGACTACGTACCAATACTCAGATTTCTCATCCCGGACTTCGTGAGTGGAAATCTAGTCGTGGCAGCAGAGAAACGACGACAGAAGTATCTCGATGTTATTTTCGATGGGCTAAAAAAGAGGACTGCGTCAGGAGAGCAGGTAGACTGTATCGTAAACGGCCTTGTGAAGGACAATTTGTCGGAACCTGAGATTCATGGTACTTGCAAAGCGCTTCTCCAAGCTGCTCCAGATTCCACAGCTTCTTCTGTGTACGTCGCAATCGGCTGGCTCTCAACACCTATTGGGCAAGAATTCCAATCAGAGCTCTACGACGCCATTTTGACTGCATATGACGGAAACAGGGATAAAGCATGGGATATGGCGTTCCGCGAAGAAAGTGTTGAGCTCCTCATCTCACTATACAAGGAAACTCTTCGCTTTTGGACAATCACACCGTACTCTCTGCCCCGCACGACGGTGAAAGAGATCAGCTACCACAACACCGTGATCCCCAAGGGAACGACTATGATCATGAATGCGCAACAAGCAAACCACGATACAGCGTGGTACGGCGATGATGCGTTGGAGTTCAAGCCTACGAGGTTTATTGGCAAGGCAGATTCCTTGCCGCACTTGACGTTTGGTGCTGGGTCGAGAATCTGTCCTGCTGCTGCGTTGAGTAATCGGATCATATAGTAAGCAAAATCACCCAAATCATTGTCGCCCGAATTTCCATTTAAGTTTTGTAGTAGATTTCGCTGATACCAAGATTTAGTGCTCTGATCGCCCGCCTCGTCTTAGCGTTTAGGATCAACGACCCCAAAGATCCGGGAGCTAGGAAGGCTAATGCGGATATGTTGGATTTCTCAGCTGAGTATAAGAGTTTGGTGGCGCTTCCGAGGCGGTTTGATGTTTCATTTTTGCCGAGGGATGAGAATTGGATTAGGACGAAGCTTTTGTAATGGCTTTTTTATTGGTCCTGGGAGGTTAGAATGTGTGATATGGTGATGGCGGAGTTCTGAAAGTATGGGGTGGTGCAGGTTCACTTTGGGCTTGATAAGAGAGGATCATGCGGAATACCTGGTTTTGTGAGACTTGTTTCGGGCGAGAAACTATTGAGACTCTTTTGCAGGTGGTGAAAGAGATTTTGATGCTGGAGCTGAGAACTGTATGTTCAGTGAGGTTGTGTCAGCGATGATTATGTTGTTGGATCGAAGAGCTTCGGCTGTATTTAAAGCTCACTTTTAACATTTCAAGATTGCGAGCTATTGACCATCAAAGTAAAACGATATTAGTTGATATACAGCTATGGCACTCAATCTCTATTTAATACTTAGATTTGTCAATGTTTCGCATTTCTTAAAGTGGTGAAGGTGAGTTTGGTGGTAAGCGAAACCTTCCCACCTTCTTGCTGAAGCAATCAACATCACAAATTCTGGGACGTAGATAGCGAATTTTCATATGGCACCAATCAGTTGAAGAAGAGTTATTAATTAAGTAAGAGTAGTCTAAACCAATTTTAGAATTGCTTTGGCGTTAGATTCCTAATAACCCAACGTCTATCTACGGCGAATCATGAAGCCACTTCCGAGTTCCCTTTTCGTTACCACAAATCCATGCAGTAGTCCTCATTAATAGAAATTATAATTCATGTCAGCAAGCTTGATCTTTTCCCAATCGAAACCTATCCAATCATGTAAACTCTCAGATCAAGCTGATCATGACTTAAGTGCAAGCGCGGGGCAGCTCTTTCTGAAATGGCCGAAGCCACCACAGAAGTTGCATAAGTTGTGGCGCTCAGCCCACACATGCTCTCCTCCACAGAAACCACAATGAAGGTTCTGTGCTCGAATAGATTCAGCCAACCTCCTCTTAGCTTCCTGGTCTAATGCTGCACGGGTCTGACGAGCGGTCCGATCCTTAAGCCAAGTGATTGTCGGCTCGACAAAGCTCACGTCCTCACTTCCCAGGATCTGCAGCTCTTTCAGACTTGAAATAGTGCGAAGTTCATTCTCCAGGAAAGAGACCATTGCTTCCTCATGTGTAGCTGGGCTGATATCCTCTGGAGTAAGCCATCTGCGACAGTGGACACTATCTTCTTCAGCGTCAAGAGTCAGCTTCTCCAAGCCTGTACAGAACTTGTTGATAAACGGAATGTAAAAACGCATACTTATAAGAAGACATTGGACGGTGTATGAGCATGACTTCTCCTCACACCAGTGGCGTTTGACAGCTCCTCTAAATTCGAGATTCTTGAGTCGAGCTGCATTCTGAGGACCGATAAAGTTGAGAAATCGCAAAAAGTGGTCGTAGTAGATGTATCCGGGAAGCTGTTCAGGAGGGGCTCGACGTTCGATGAGAGGTAGAGTCTGATTGATGGCGGTAGTCCAATCATCAGGGTCTGGCTTTTGGTATGGCCATGGTCTGATTACAGTACCTCCTGGGAGTAAAGAGGGAGGACATTCTCGCAAAGTTGCGTCCATCACATCAAAGAAAAAGTGATTTCCATACAGGGCATTGATCCCGCTGCTGTAGAAACGCTTGCTTATGCGCAAGATAGTTGCATCAATGGGAGCTTGTCGAACGAATCGCACTTCTAGATAGCTTCCATGCTGATCCTGCTGGCGGATCCATGCGGTCTGCGAAGGAATGTTGAAACTACAGTCTTGCATCCAGTGCTTGCCTAGACCCAAATGAGGCAAGTTCCACTTTGTTCCCCAATTGCAAGCGATGACGGAGGGGCGAATGGGGGCTTGGCAAGGAGCTTGAAGAATTTCTTTGACAATCTGGTCTTGAATTTCTAAAAGCAAATAAGCATATCTTAAAGGCTTAGGGCAAGCTAAACGATACTAACCTTGAGGAAAGTTCAAAAAGTGTCTCTTGTGAGTTCGGGGAAGTTGCCATCCACGTTCGCTAGGGTGAGCAAACAAATTACCATTTTTCTTCGGCCGATCGATTTGCTTCATGTTAAGTTTGTATCGACGAATGTAGAAGTGTCTAGCATTGACAGTTTCCTGATAAACTCCGGGTCCTCGGCGGCTGTAGTCATGGGCGTACTGGATGTCTACTTCAATCAATGTCTAGGTCAACGAAACGATCATGGTAGCACTCACCTTCACCCCAAAGGCAGCGCTCTTTAAATTCGTTGAAGAAGAAGATACCAGATGTTTTGTTCTCAATAACCCACTTATTCAAGGAGCTTTCGGGGTCATGTTCGGGGTACTTCTTTTGAGCACGCCCCTGGTGAAAAGCAAGTGATTCGGCGTCGACAGTTTGGTAGAGTGCCATTTTGTAGAGCTAATGTGAGCTAGCAGAAACGAGGTCAAAGTTTCAGAGGGTGAGGGTCAGATTTTGATATCCGGAAGGACTGTCGAGAGGACTTTTGCAATGGCCGAGTTGAGGTTCGAGGGGGTGGAAGGAGATCGTTGCTATTGTTGTAATTAAGGTGGAAGTGACAAACGTCGTGGTTGGCAAAGATATTAAATACACAGTTGTGAATAAGCTTCTGGTTAGAGTCAAATAAATTTATGAAACTTAGCAAATTTCCTACTCGGTTTTTTCGGGACAGTTTATATTCAATACTCATATATCATTTCTATTCGTTTGGTCATAAGCTTTAAGATGTTCCCATGGTGAGGAGCATAACTATCAATTTTTTCATGGGGATCACCTCTTTGAGGAATTGCACCTTGGGGCCGTAGAAATGACTATTGGTCGTTAGCACTGCAATTGAGGGCAGTTTCGAGAGTCTTATCATTCAGTCTAGAGAGTAAAAAAGGAGAAGAAAGGCTTTATTTATAACCATTTGACTGGGATCAAGCGGCGTGCTATTCACTGCCACAATTTTCTCTATTCATTTGGCAATTAAATCTAAAGATTTATAAATTTGGTGGAGGGTGAGAAGCAGGCTAAGCTAAGCAAGTACTTCGGCTTCATTTCCGCTGGCCTGAGAAATCTTAACATAAATGTCTTTTGACGTACTTGAAATTATGACCACTTGACCAGAGTCACGTTCAGCGTGTATAAACAGAGGATATTTCATTTTGATTGCTGGAAAACGTTGAAGTATTTGTTGAAGCATTCGTGTAAATCGTTTTGCTACAATCAAAACGTGCCGCAAACAGTGTATACCTGCGCCTACCCGATATACTCATGACTTCAATTCTACCATTTCGTAGCTGATTTGATTCGTTCCTCAAGATTGCGAGGACTTATTCTAGCAACCTCTTGCGCCTCATATCAAACCCACAAGCAAAAATCTCAGTAATAGGAGCACTGCCACACCGCAAGTATTCGACAATTTCATCGCTCGTCCCTCAAGAAAGGTTATTTACAAGATGCCAAACCGACATCTTTCTAAACGTTTGCGTAAATGACAGGAGCAAGAAGAAACCCAGCCTTGTAAAGCAGGGCGGTTCAAATACAGCTGCCTAATGGAGCCCTTGTAATCGCCAAGCCTCTCATCTGCTTCAGGGGCTTGAATTGGCTGGCTGATCAGCCCCGCACTACGATCGCCGTTGCGCCATCTTACACGACCCAATTGCGCGTTGCACCGGCTATCTTCAAATCTCATAGCCTTACAGCTGAAGGATTGCTTACGCTGTGCGGCGCAGCTACGGGAAAGTTAAGTCCTGAACATCGTCGCAGCTTCTGTCTCTCAATTTCCCATTGAAACTTCGGTCAATTGAACTCTCGAGTTTACACAGAATCCGTTGTTGTTTGCGAAACCTTGAGGAGTGTCTCATTTCACGGATTGCCTTTATATCTAGCTCAGGATGTCACCTCACCGCTATGGGCGGGTAAGTAATGTTTTTAGATTTGGATTCTGGAAGCATGTTCTACCTGTCTCGGAGCACGACATGATGAATTGAACTGCCGTTTGAGCACTGATCTGATGAAGCCTCACAGGTTCCAATGGAAGACGATCTCCCCCCTTCCCGCCCTACGAACCGCTCCTACTTCACCGGCCTCCCCTCCACCGCACCACCCAGCTTCCATACGGTCGAACTCAATTCCTCAACCCCAAGTCTTTCTCAGCCTCTACCACACCGGAACGATGAGACAGCCGCAACACTCATACCGCACAGCGAACGGCCGTCCCCAACCCCAGCGCCAAGGCCACAGCCATCGATGTCAGAAAGTATGACCGACGATGGAGGAATCAGTCTCTGGGCGCCCTCAGAAGTGAGTTCGAGTGAAGAGAGAGACTCCAATGCCATGCGGGACGATATCTTGGTACGACTCATGGACCGGATGGAGGCTATCGAGAGACACTTTGCTACTACCCCTATGATCGTAAGCCATCCCCTCTCCTTCTGGCCGAAAATGACTGGAGTGGGACATGAAGGGAAGGTTGACTGAGTTGATGCTTGATAGGGTAAGGAAGAGATAGATCTAGAGGCAGCGAAGGAGAAAGCGGAGAAGAAGAAGTGGTGGAGCGACTTTTGGCAGACGCTTGCCGTTACCCTGTTTATGATTTGGTTTTTGGGGGTGTTAGGAACAACTGTTGTGCTCTCTGCGTGGCGAAGGCATGGTGGTGGAGAGAAGTTGAGTTGAGAGGAAATCTTCTTTTGGTTTTCGATCTAAGTCCAGTGGGTTGGATATGGATTTGATCTGGCGCAAAGGCTTCGGTAACTAGCGTTCTGTATTAGGATACCACAGGATTTATTTTTTGAAGTCAAAGAATCTCGGATGGGAAATGTATATAAATCAACGTAAATTCATTGGTATCTTAAACGCTCATCAGCATCAAACATCAAGTCGAACAATAGAAGTACAAGCGTAAACCAACTATAACTTTATACAGAAGCAAACCCCCTGAATCAAGTAACAGAAACGTTCACCGTCTTCGTAATACCCCTATTGCCCTGCAATGGTAAGATATTCTCCAACGAATCTGCATCGCCATCTCCTTTAGTCGCAAAGTCTTCTTCGCTCTCCGCTCCTCTTCCCATCTGACTCCTGGTAGTGACGCTTACACCATAACCCCCACTCTTGCTGGGCATGCTGTGCATTCCAATTCCCTCTTCTTGGGCATAATACTTATGTCTCACTGTTCCCATCTGACCAGAAGAATTCATCCCCGTTCGGCGGGTGACAAGACTGCGTGTGTTTTCGAGGATGCTACGGAATAGGGGACGGAGTGCAGGCAGGGAAGCCGCGAGAATGCCGACATAGAGCTCGATACTGTTCCACACGAAATAGCTGTCATCGCGAGTTGAGTCTGGGTTTGAGAGGACGTGTGCTTGAATGACGGTTTTGACAATGGAGGCGGCACAAGCACTACATATGAGTTAGGCTTTGTTAGAATAGGAAGAGAGCATGGGCATACAAATATCCTAAGCTCAGAATTGCCAGCAAGGAGAGCTTTGTCCGCATGTTTACTTGTAGATTCCATACGACTGTCACAGGCAGTGATGCGAAGAGGACGTCAGTGAGAATATTGACCACTGAGTTGAACATTCCGATTGCAGTGAACAGATTATTATCGAAACACTTCGCGTTTGGCTCGCCAGCGTGATCCCAACTCGCGCGAATTGGCACGCAAGAAAATAAAATCGTCTGCGTTGGTCATTAGCTTATCATTTGCTGCAAGGAATCGCAGAACCTACGCCTTCACTTGAGAGAGTGAATGCTATCAGAAAGGCTACGCAATGAGTGTCAGCCTCTTGTTCTCCAAGCTATTTATGTCTTGACGATCAATGGTCTTTTAAATTGTAGGAGAGACTCACTGATCATCCCGTACAAAAACCATTTATAAGCTTTGCTAGGTACCAAGCGCAGTAGGAAAAAGGCCACAGAGATCTTGATAAGTGAAATGCCGAGTGTGACCGTCAAGCTGTGGAAGAATTGCCAATGCAACAGTTTGACGAACTCCTCGGCGGTAATAGAAGCGGTATGCATTCCCACACCGTGTTGAGTTTCACCTATGAAGCAAACGAAAACCCCGACACCACATATCTAGAGAACTGTCAGCCTGGTTATCAATTTACAGAAAGTTTCTGAAGCAGCTATCAAGTAGCCTGTAGTAAATCTTCTCACAGTAGACAAATTGATCCTCCTCTTGACTTTATCATTGAGGAGTACAGATGGCTAGTCGTGCCAGGAATTGAATTGGGCAGAAAAAGAAAGGAAATATCTTACGGTTGCCCCAGTTATCAAAAAATCATCAACTCCGAAGGTCTTCAACATGATTGATCGAACGTATATTCGCGCAAGAACCACAAGTACCGTGAACCCGCAGAAGAAGCCATTGATTGCCAGAATCGATGGTGCATTTGTCGAAGTATCTACGGGCGTATCTGTTGACGAGGTGTCGCCTGCCAGTCTGAAGATTGAAGGCATTGCGGATTTGTTTTCGGATCGTCGTACCGACCCATGCGAGATCAGAGTAGATCAAGATCGATCAAGATCTGACAGTAAGATGGACCAGATGGTATTATAAACAGTGGTAATGATCGTCGATTTGTGTAGTATCGATTGACAGTGAGATGCTGGGGGTTCCTTGGGGGGCACTTTAAGTGCAAATCATTAGAGAAAGGGGAACCTTGGATCCATTCCTGTGGGCCCATCAAACATTTAACCTTCAACTGTTTGGATGTCAAATCTAGTTTGGACGAAAACGTGGGCCCCGGAACTTTTGACAACGTGAGGTTGGACGAGTGTTACAACTTCCTACTTTGGGAACTGTACCGGTACAGATGCGGTGCCTGACCGGCGCTGCGACGAGAATGAGACAAGTGAAGGGGAAGGTTCGTATCGGTTGCTCGCCGCTGCAGATGCAGCAGAACTTGGAGTGCACTTCGTCGGTAGCTCTAAGCCATCACGTTTTTGACCTTAAAACAGAGTTACCCGACGCCACAGAAACATCAGGGGAAGGATTGCTTCGCTTGAATGCCTTGCTCCAGGAAGACCGGCCGGCACGTTCTCAATCCTCATAAGCGGCACGACTAGTGCCATGGTGGGGATTTACGAGAAAGTCAAAGCACACGGAGTTGTCAAGGAACAGATGATGAACCGACGGAGATGGACTTCCATTCTGCCAAGCCGGTTGACACATTACTCGCAACGTTAATGCATTCTGCAATTCTGCCCAGAAAGACTCGTGGAAAATCTGACGAAAGGAGCCTATCCTTGTCTAGGGCGACAGGTCCCAGGCCCCTGGGTTAGTCCCTGCTAGAAAGATCCTATCTAAAGATCCTAGCAAAACTTCGAGAAGTCTTGACAAGGTAAAGGCTGACATCGGCCCCGCCATCTGAACAATCAATGTTCCCCGTTAATTCTGTCGATCAGATTATGGAGATGCTCTGAACGTACTAGAATGTGGAGGAATTCAGAAGGAATGGATTTCGAACCTACAAAAATGCAAGATTACCTTTAGATGATAAACATGTACAATATCGAATCTGCTTCAAAACATTGCAAACGAGTTCCGACAGGCACAACGGAGCAGCAATTCTCAATTCGTTCCTGCTCTGCAAGATAACGAGCATGGATTAGACACCAGAAACGTTCCATCGGACCATCGCCGCCATCTCGACCTAAAAGCCTTGCCTACAAGCCTCCAGGGTATGGAGTTGAGGAGTGGGGGCGGCCGTCGGGAGAAGATGCAAAAAGATGCGAGTGGTTGGACGATGCCCCACCACGGAGACCAAGTTTTGGCTTCTTAGCCGCAAGGAGCGCCCTCATTTTAGCAGCAACGTTGGCGTTGGATTAACCATATCGTGATTTAGCAGCGGGCAGCACCCACAAAGTTGGGGGAGGATCTAAGTTGAGAGTTATGTGACATTTGAGCCGAAGAGGAGACTCTTGTTCTAATTCCGCGGGGACCATTTCGAGACGAGAGAGGAATTTGGAGAGAGCGTGCCGAATTGACCAAGAAACAGTTCAAAGGTGTACTAAGGACGCGTGCGGACTGCAGACGAAACTCTCCACCAAGGGCGGAGAAGGCCAGCCGGCGGCCAATGGTCATTGATAAAAGATTGATAGTTCCAGAAACCAAGCCAGACTTAGACTAAAGGTTTCTGCTGCTCCGGATGCGAGCAAGCAATGCTGGCATGTTACGAGCCATGATGGCCATGGCTCGGGATGCTTAGGTTCGTGATCGGCAGTTCTATTACTGAGTTGGTTCTAACCTCAATAAGCTCTAGAGCGGGGGTTCCAATTTAAATTCCCCGGGCCGCGGTTCACTTGCACTCTTCTCGCGTTTTTCTTGGCCGTCTCGAAGAAGCGAAACCATCAACGACTCACGAGAGGTTTGCCCATTACGCGAATTCTTGGTGTGCAGTTCACTGATCTTCTTCGAGACTGGCTCGCAGACCAGCAAAGTTAGCAACTCGATGCTCTAGGAAATTCTACCTCATCAAGGTACAGGATACTTTAAAAAGAAGGGTCCATCCTAGCTTCACAAAGTCTTGAACTACCAGCCCGCTGTCAGGGTCCACATCGGTTCCCTTATTTCCAGGTCCACTTCGCCACACTTCTATGATTTTATCTCTCGAGTCTCAGGACTGTAGTTCACCGCTGCAACGGTCCCTCGAAATGCAATTGCCGATGAGGTGAAAGAGGGTCGGTGCTGCATGTTGGAGGGTCTAGGTGTTCCAGCTTCCATTGAACGTCGTCCTTTTCGTTTAATTGACCTTCGGGAATACCCCTGAAACAGCAAAGCCACCCGCTCACCTCCTTTCTTCGGCTTGGTCGGCAAGCGAGTTAGGGCTTCGACTCGTGTCCCCTAGCCAGCCAATTTACCCGCCGCCAAACAACCCCAGCAAAGCTCTGTACGGACCATACCGCCCGAAAGATAGCTTAGAACATCCTTTCCCTTCTGGCATCCTTCTGCATCCTTCCAAGTCTGTTCCGTACCTGTTCCTTACAAGCTCCCGTCCACCAATGGTGGCGCCTCTTCCGTCCCACTGTCTCGGGCTATTGGTTACCCAAAACGTCCAAATCCTGGCCCCACGTTTTTATTGCATGGAAAGCAATGTCCGTCAACGAAAGTATTGCTAACTCAAAGTTTGACAAGGGCATGGTGAAGTTCAAATACTGAACGATGTCTACATTTAACCATCTCCTAGACCGAGCAATCGGGAAGCAGACCAGACTTTCAGTCCGTTTCAAATTAGAAGAAGCGCAAGGAGTTTCCGGGGATCATTACGCCTAGGCCTCTCCTGAGTCTTATTACTCTTTCCGAAATGCGTTTCCAATCCTTGGCACCCCTCATGATTGCCTCCGCTGCATCGGCCTTCACTCCTGCATCAACAACTAGCACGGACCTGTTAGCTGCAAACGGTCTCCTCAATCTTGCCATAAATCAGATTGAACTGGCTTTTACAGGGAAGCAAGGAAGTTGCACCTTAGCAAATGTTGCAGTGAGGAGAGAATGGTGAGTATGCCTCCCCCTAAGCAGGTCAATCATACTGATTAGCGAAGGTCAACCTTAACAAACGCCGAGCGACAGGCTTACACCAATGCTGTGCTTTGCCTTCAGTCCAAGCCTGCTTTGACAAATCAAACTATTGTCCCAGGTGCCAAGACAAGATATGGTGAGTGTCCCCATTCGGCGGAGGGAACCACATGCTGATGGAACTTTGAGACGACTTTGTGTGGACTCATATCAACCAAACACTTATCATTCATGGCACTGTATGTATCCTCCACTTCTTGCCGGACTACCACCAAGTAACATCAGAACTAGACCAACTTCCTTTCATGGCACAGATACTTCACATACACATATGAGCAAGCATTAAGGAATGAATGCGGTTACACCGGCTATCAGCCAGTAAGTCTGTTGCTTATTCTTTCAAGAAGACATACTCTAACAGCTTCATAGTACTGGGTGAGTCTCACTAAATTAGCCTCTGCCCTATATTTACAAACAGTGGAACCCCGCAGCTTGAACTCAAATTGCTAACTTTGCCATGCTTTTAGAACTGGGGCAAAACTGCTTTCGGTAAGTTCACTTGGGATTTTGGGGATACCTCAGTACTAATGTATTTCTAGATCCCGTTAACTCACCAGTCTTCGATGGCTCCGCCTACTCAATGGGAGGAAACGGTGTAAGTGACATTCTCTAAGCCAAAATTCGCTATCCCAGATGCTTTACAAGGTTTATCTCCTCAAATATGTTTTGAGAGGATAGAACTTCCGAAATATTGTTTCAGCTTCCAAAATCATCCCTTTTCAGGCAATGCTGACTTCGAGACCTCCAGGTATACGAAGCTCACAATTGTACAAACGCGCTCCCAACTGGCTTGAACTGCATCCCACCAGGACAAGGAGGTGGCTGTGTTGAGACTGGTCCTTTCAAGAAGTACGCTCTCACACTCGACTCTTCCCTTCAGAGCTAACTATTCCTACAGCATGAAAGTCAACCTCGGACCAGTTTCTCCAACACTGGCTGAACCTGAAGTTGTCGCAACTGGTTCTGGCGCGGCGTATAACCCCCGCTGCTTGAAGCGTGATGTCAGCGTCTGGGTGTCTTCGCAAGTAAGCGATTTGGAGCTCCTTTCCGCTAAGCATTACTGACGTCTGTTTTCAGTGGACAACTGACAAGAACTCATCCGATCTGATCACCCAAAATACGGACATTGGATCCTTCCAAACAACTATGCAAGGAGACTTCGCAACCGGCTTCTAGTAAGGAACCCTTAGGAGCCACCTCCAAGACTATCACCAAGTCTCGCACATAGAGCCTGTCACTAACTCCATCTTTGCAGCGGTGTACACACAGGCGGCCACTTCACCATCGGCGGTGACCCTGGCGGAGACATCTTCACCTCCCCTGGCGACCCCGCCTTCTTCCTGCACCACGCACAAATCGATCGCACATGGTGGATCTGGCAAAATCAAGACCTCAAGAACAGACAAAATGCCATTGCGGGAACCATCACACTGAACAATTCCCCACCCAGTCGAAATGGTACTCTGCAAGATTACATTTCGTTAGGTGTAAATGCGGTTGACATCCAGATTGCTGATGCGATGAACACACTTGCTGGTCCTTTCTGCTATATCTATGTTTAGACCGAGGGTTGATTGAGATACTTCTTGGTTGGGAATCTTGCTTGTACATAGAAAGTATGATGATGTATATACCTTTTAATTGGATGATCAAGTAGGACGGCACTTACTTTTATCCCACTTCTACATTTGGTCGAACCTTCGATATAAGACCGCAAGACGCCCCGCAGCTGTTTCCTGTTGTAGCCATCACCCGAAGGCTTGAGGGTTAAAATGATAATAACGGTTTATGACAGCCCAAACCACAGAATCACCCCCACCTCCTCCTGTTAGCTTGCCCCTTCCTCCTGTACTCAGCTTGAGATAAGAATGGTTCATTACCACGCCACTACCTCCCCTACCCCAAAGCATTAGATTTCATAGATAACACTGCCCACACCCTATCTGATTGTATCCATTCCAACCTCACTTCCCGCTTTTTACAGTCTCGTACGTGATAGTTCTCCGGCACCTCTACTTTTTACTCCATTCTCCCAATGCCAAGCTGACAACAAGTCATACACCTAGCCTGCTAACTCACTGGTAGCAAGAAGTGACTAGAATCTACCACTTAGTCTCTACACGGCTCGCAGAACTAGGAGCAGCCATTCCGGCCGCGAAAATCGGAACTACGCGGAGATATACTGCCAAGAACCTAGATGGGTGGTACATTGGGGGAGAAGAAACCTGATCGGTGGACGGCGATAGTTAGGTCTAGAGATTCACGTCCACTTGGAAGCGAGGATACGAGTAATAGTGTTTCGGGGGGTTTTTGACTGGGCCAACCAACCTGTCTGACGAAGTGCAGTATGTGTAGAAAGCTTTGCACACGTGCTAATCTACCTCACTTGAGGACAACTGGAACATGATCATTATCAAGGGCAGGGGAGTTCATAGAAAGCAGTCAGTTGGTATTTAGTTCTCCGCTGATGCAATTTACTCATGACACCCACCCAAAGAAATGGTAGTGGAGATCAAACTTTCTCTCTGTAACTCAACATATCGCACAGTTGCTTGCAATCTCCCATCTCGCCATGAAATGCCTCGAAAATGTCCCTTGCTTGCACGTGAAAAGAACGCCACCCAATGCATGCATGCAATGAAAGCCAGGTATCATCTCCAACCCATCGTACAAATCAACCAAATGTATCCATCCCAGCCTTCTAGATGCGCCTCATCTATCGTCTCGGTCTTTTCTCTCGTCCCCTGGTGTCACCTCCTCCTTCCTCGCTGTGTCTCTTCCTTCCCCCATCCTCTCTGGTGCTACGACTATCACGTCGCTCTTCACCACGCATGTCTCCTCTAATCTCCCTGCTGCGCCCACTGCCTCTCTCCGATCCTCGCTCGGCGCCTCGCTCGGAGCCGCGCTCACCAGTCCATCCAGCTTCATGAGGCTGCTCACGGGCAGCGTCTCGCTCTCGGCCATCACGACGACTACCATCTCTCTCACGGTCTCGTTCCCGTCCATTCTCTCGTCCACTCTCCCTACCGCTGCCAGTCTCCCTCCCAGCAACCAGATCTCGAGCCGGAGATCTGGGCGCGTGTCTGTCTCGCTCAGGCTCTCGACGCTCGCGATAATCACTTCGAGCACGATCTTCCTCAGGCACTGTACCACGCTTTGAATCCCTCTCACGTCCGGGACTTCTAGAGCCTCTCCTGCTATGGTGGCCAGAGCGCTCCCGTCGTCCGCTGCGGTCCCTGTCCCGCTCTTCTGTAGCAGGGACATTGCCAGTAATCAGATCAGCGCGCTCGGGATTAATAGTAGCTCTTGCAGAATCTCTAACAGCATCTGCTCTTCCTGGGGGTGGTCCCGGTGGTGGAGGCGGAGGAGCTGGAATCGAGGGAGATGATATGGGCGTCTCCGGTCCCATTCCAGAGGGCATTCTGCCACGATTGCGAATATTCCTTTCAGGGGCGTTTTGCTGCCCTGCTTGTTGGAGCATAGTATTGATACCAGCAAGCTGTCGTCTCCCTCCTCGAGCCGCACGTTCAGTTGCAGAGGCTGGCCCAGTTGGTGCAGCAAGTCCGTTTGTTCCGAGACCACCTGGGCTTGGCTGCGATCCTTTGGGGCCAGACGGGGGGATTCCTGTCGCCACTGGGGGAAGAGGTGGTCTACCTCGAATATTATTCTGCTGAATCATAGGTGGAGGCATGACTGGAGATTCCAATGCTTTGAGTCTGTCGGGATGAATAGGAGGAGTCGCAGCAGCAGGAGCTGGCGTTGGTGGGGGCGGTGGAGGTGCGACTACAGATCCAAGATGTCTCAACCGATCTGGGTGGATAGGTCCTGAAGATGCAGCTACAGGTGTATTCGGCGCAGACACCTGAGAAGCAGACATTTGGTCAAATTGACCAGATGCCGAACGTCTCGGGTTGCGACTCGAGGGTCCTGTAGGCGGTTGCTTCTCGGGCGTAGGAGGGCGAGGCCCATCGACTCTTCTATCTTGACGTGTTGGTGGCGGAATTCGACCAGTTCTAACATTTCGATCACGGGGCCCGGATGGAATGTCTGGAGCCGTTGTCGATGGTGGCGTAGGTGCGGCGTTCAAGCGCCCGAAATTGGGATCCTCTTGTTGTCTAGGCGTCGAGTTTAGCCTTCCGTGGTTTGGATCAATCGACCTCGACGATGATTGGGTTGGTTGAAATGCAGACCGATCATTCGAGGGTCGCTCGTTCATTCGATCCGAAGGTCTGTCGCTACGAGGTCCAGCAGGTGGAGGCTGGGCGTCGTCGGTGCGGCTTCGTGATGAATTGAAGTTGTCAGGAGCCCCATTGCGCACTGATCGATCATCCCGCCTTGATTCAGAGTGATCCTTTTCGGAGACATGTCTTCTCGGGGATTGGGGTCTGGAGGAGACTCTATCTCGCGTTTCATCTCTACCACGTCGAGGGGAATCCGAGCGGGTGGTGTCCTTATCTCCAGACATCAGTGCCGCCCGCTCCGGATTGAGGAGTTCTTGTCTTTCGGGGTTGATCAGCGGCAGCCTTTCAGCGTTGGTGGGAGGTCCACGCTCAGACAGTCCTCCTGACGTTCTTGGGGGAGGCATATCTCTGGAGAGTCGACCATTTTCAACTCCTCGAGTACTATTTGAAGTTCTCTCTAAATTCTCCCGGGCAGAATCAGCTGTCCATCTAGGTGGCGGCTCTGGACGAAGGCGATCCCGATCATTTCTGGCACTTCGATCAGACAAGCTGAATACATCTCTTGGATTTACATCCATATTTCGACGGTCGCTGCCGGAGAAATCACGAGGTCTATCCCCAGGCCGATCTCCTGGTCGGTCTCCCAATCTGCCGCCCGGCCTATCCAGACCTCTCGCATCAGGCAATCGCGAGTCTCTCCCATCTCTCCTGTCACCATGCCGTGGCGGATGCCTGTCTAGGATGTCACGGCTTGGAAATGATGCATCAGGCCTGGATGGAAGATTGGGAGCAGCCCGCTCCACAAATGGGAGCCTCGAGGGTTCTGGGCGGGGAGGTATATTTATGTCTCTTGGCGGGGAAGAGGCTCTTGCTGCGTTGTTTCGTTTGAAATTCTCCCTGTCTTTCAGCACATCCGACTTTCTTGATTCGTTTGCTGATGCAGCAGGCGGCGTAGATCTTGCTTCGGCATTCGAAGCTGCACTAGTTTTGACGACAGATGCAGGAATTGCGGCCGTCTTTGCATCGTCGACTTCGCCATCTTCGACTTCGGTTGTTGTCAACGGCTTAGGTGTAACGGCACCACGCGAGCTGTTATATTGTTAGTGTGTAGTCATCAACCGTGCTGCTGAAACTGACCTAGATCGCGATTGGGGTTTGAATTCCGGAGCAGTGGGTTTTAACCCCGACTTCGAAGCGGTCGCACTTGTGCGAGAGTTTGCTCCTGGAGTGTTGCCATTTGTTTGACCTTTCTCCACCTGAACGCTTGTTAGTCATTGATTTCCCTTGATGTCAATAAAAACTTACAATTGTATTATGCCCAAACGCTTGTACCATAATCCAACTTTTCGACCTCTTTTTCATCTGCACTAGCACAGCATTGCCGGTCAACGAGAGATCCTCTCTGACACCCTTTTCCCGCTTCGCTACAACCTCCAGCTGCTTGATGATTTGATTGCCCATGAAGTCAATAGCAGGGTAAACTTCGACGACTGACTTCAGGATTGTGATTGCATTCCTGATATGCATCCACTCTACTCCTTCTAGGCACTGCCGAAGAGCGTTATACATCTGCTGATGCCAGGTATAGTGGAACCATTTGAAGCCCTTGTTACCATCGTAGCTGATGAGGCCTTTTGGCTTTCCTTCCTCGTCTAGCGCTTTTGCAAATCCTGGCAAGTTCGCAGACGCGCCCCACGCTTCCTTTTCGTATACGGTTGCGCTGTTGTGCCAGCGGTCGAGGTCTGCCAGAACTAGACGCAGAAATCGACCCATGTTTTCGGCCTCGCGGATAGTACAGGTGAAGATGATTGATCGTAGGCGGTTGGCTCGAAAGAGATGGCAGTAGAAAGAGAGGAGCCTGAAATGGGGTACACCGTTGTCATGCAGAAATTTGATCAATTTGAAACAGAAATCCGCATCGCTCGGGGAGAGAAGGATCCGGGGAATCAAGCATTTTTCGAGCATCGCATCGCTCACTGCATCGGCTTTTCGGGGCTTGAACCACTCGGATTTATGTCTGAGAAGACGAGCTTTGGTTCTCCCAAATCCTCCGACAAACTTTCCAAACTCCCCCATAAGAGCCTCTCGAGTCTGGCTGAGAGCTTCCTTTTTATTCTCCTTGATTGACATTCCAGCTCGAGTCATGTCCGTTCGGTCTTTCATGACCAGAGACTGCTCATTCAAGAGGCGAGATATTTCAGCATCATAACTCGAGCTAGGAATGGATAAGTCGCCCAACGTAGCCGTCCAGAAAGTGACATAGAAGTCTGCATTGATGTATTCGAAAGCTTCCTTGGGGAGTGAATTTTCAACGCCCGTGATAATGGGTTCAAGGATTTCTTCGAATGGGTCCGATGATGAAGGTGTCAACGGAGGACTTTGGCTCTTTAGATCTGTCATTGGCGTGTCTTCCTTGGTTTCTACATGTCCGTTAAGTGCCGTGGGCTGAGATATGATTGCTCCGCCATTCGTCTGAGCTGCATTAGCACCTCCTTCCATACCAACATCACCATCAGCATCAACAATTGCAGGAGCAGATCCTGCAGATCCTGGCAGATTCTTGGCAGCACCATTAGGTGCAGATGGTGTTACTTTCGAGATGCGGTGTGCTAGACTTGCTCGGCCAATCATAAATGCAAGAGCTGGAGCGAGCCCGAAGTCCGCAATAAGCTCCGGTATGCCAGGCACGTGTTTGTCGAAGTCCTCAACAGCTAAATTGCTGCGAAGAAGGTCTAGATATTGAGCCAAAGTTGACTGTGTATCGTCAATCATCGTGGCTAACATCTTGATGTGTGCGTCTTCATCTGATATTCGGTATATTGCGGATTGACGGAACTGTGCGATGGAGATGAGAAGTTCGCCAGCAAGATTTGTCTCTACCAGAGCTCTCATGAGACGGTCGCCGGTTCGTATGGATTCAAAACGTCTGTCCTTCAAACCGATGAGTGTTTGCTTCTTTAGCACCGAGCCGCCAGACATCGCAAGGAGCTCTTTGTCGCTGAAGTCCGTATCTGGAACAATACCAGCCATTTCTGAAATCAGCTCTTTCAGAATGACTAGGTCGGTAGAGTTGCCGCGATAGAGTTGATCATTCACGTATTGGATGATTGGTGCAAGGTCCATGATCCGATAGCGCTTGAACACTTCTCCAGTGAACTTAGATAGAGCCAAGAGCCATCGACTCGGCAATAGAGCGAATTCAGCATTGTTGCGACTTCTCTTATGTCCACCAAGAGCGTTCATAAGAGACCACACCAGGACATCATAGCCAAGATCCGAAAAGTACTTCGCACACTCAACGACCACCTTTGTTAGGTTGTTGTAAGATTCAATCTGGGTTAAGGCAACCTTGAACACAATGCCAGGGCAAGCGGTAGCCGTCTTTGATAGAGTTCGAGCCATTGATTGGGCGTTTATCCCGCTAATGCGTTTCATGGTACTCAAGGTTTCAAGCCTTGCCCGCTCGAAGGCAATTTTCATTGCCGGCAGCTGTGGCGTGACCCTCCCCTCGAACCAGTCTGCGTAGATGGCATATCTCGTGGATATCGGGTAGAATTTCAGCATGCTGAACACCTCATTGACGACCTCCGTGTTGGCTTTGTTGAGACTAAGAGCTGGGACGAGCAAACGTTTTAATAGATCTTGCCATCTATCAAGATTGCCTTGCGATCGATCTTCCGCGAGACTTTTCGTGCCAATCCTCGCAAGCCGTGACAGTAACTGGGCGTCCTTGCCAATGCTAACACCGGAGATTGCGAGGAGAGTGTCGCAAAGAGTGAAAATATCATCGACACTTTGGCATACAGGTACATTATCTGCCCACTCGTCCCAGTAGAATCGATAAGATAGGTTGTCGTTTGTATCATACTTATCAGGAAACGGCCAACGTAATTGCTTACGGGTTTGTAGTTGAATTAGCCGAACTTGACCTTTTGGCACACCATTCTGATCGGGGTCCGATATCTTCTTAGTCGGACATTCTGCCCCTTGTGTTGCTGTCGGTCGACTCGCAGCGTAGACATCCTTTATTGCGTGGTTGAGGATACGATTGACCAAATCGAGCAGTTCGGGATGCGCCTCGGTCAGTGTGGGAAAGCGCCCAAGAATGAATAGCGATTCTGGGATTGCGCCAATAGTCAAGAGGCAGGTCAACAGGAGGACCTTTTGGTCTGTGGGCTCCCCCAGCTCAACCTTCTCTTCATTTTCTGGGGCGGGTTTCGAGACAGGGTCAGGCTTGGCTGCTGCAGCTTCCCGACTTCTTCCATTATTGGGTAAAGTATCATCGGGCAGTGCTCCGGCCATCGTCAAAGCATTTGCAGCGCCACCACCAGGTCGATTCAATTTCTCCTTTTCCGCTAATTCCGCTTTTCTCTTCTCCATCTGAGCAGGCATGTCCTCATCACTAGGCCAAATATGCGGGTATATGTCTCGCAGAGAGATGAAGCCAATCTTGATCAGTAACGCTGTGAGGTAGATGAGGTTTGCCGGGAGGACATCGTCTTTGTCACGTGCGTCAGAAGCGTAAAAGCGTAGCTTGAAACCGAGAAGCTGCGCAGCTACACGATTCCCAGATGGTGGAAATGTTCCAGTCTCCTTGATCCATTGACGATCCGCGTCAAGTTCCACATCTTCTCCAGCTCCTACTATTCTTGACTTAGTTTCGTCATCCACGATTTGTCTCCCTCCAAGCTCAAAAAAAGCATCGAGGCCAATTTCTCTTGCTCGTGGCCAGAAGAGCATATCTCTCGCTTCTCTCTGCTGTCTCGACAAATCATCCTCTTCTTCCGTTGGCGCCCAACCAGGAGAGCTCGGAAGTGCCCATGCCGGCAAGCCTGCTGATGCTGCGACTAGATCTCCTTCCCCAATCCTAGGCCACCAGGAACTGACACGCAATAGCTTGATGAAGAAGCGATAGTGCTTGATGAGAACTGCTGCAAAAACGTCGAGTGTGATATCTAGGACTCTTCCTACGTCCAAATCAAACGTGCCTATTAAGCCTTTAACCCTCTCGAATGTGTCCTCGACCACTTCGGCAGATGGTGGCTCGCTACCACTTGTTGTAAATAGTTCGGTAACGAGTTTCGAGTATCCTTCTGTTTCCTCGCGTAACAGGTTGTAATTTGCTTGTCGGTATAGAAGATTCGTTGCTTGTCGTACACCAACTCGATTAAAAGTGTCTCTAGTTAAGCCTGTGTCCTGAAGAAGTCGACCGTCGAGCACTTGGCGCATAACCATCGGCGAAATTCCTGTAGAAGCAATAAAAGGTCGAAGGCTTGGGTTGGTCGGAGTGCTTTGTGGATGGTCTGCCTCGACTATCATTGAGAGTGTATCGAGGAAAAATGTCGAAGGGTCAAACACCGCCGAAGTGTCTTCTGCAGATGCTATATCTAGCCCGAGGATGTCCTTCACACAACTGCCAGCATCTGTAGGATCTAGCCTCCCATCCAATGTCGCGCGTATCAGTTCTTGGAAGACAGATGCCAGATCCATAGGATCTTCATCCTGGCGTGCCTGTGTGCCTAGTTGAACCACCTCTTGCCGTCCGGTAACATCCCAGGAGGCCATTCGAGTATCAGTTAGAAAGATATAATCGAATGGCGCCGGATCTGGCTTGGGAACAGGGCTAGGAAGTTCTGCGGTAGATGTCGGAGTTTGCGTCGCGCTCGAAGGTCGCGGCGCTGGAGGAGACATCGGCCCTGGAGTTGATCTCACAACAGGGTTTATATTAAGCTTGTTAGGATTGTCGCGTGAATCATTCCTGCGACCTCCACGTCCGCCCAGCCCACCTTGTCCTCCGCGGCTCGATCGTCGGCCTCCATCTCTCATATCCTGACCTCTATCGTGCTGGCCAAGGTTCGTGTTCTGGGGGCGATGTGGGGATGGCCTGTTCTCTCCTGCGTCAACTGAAACCCTCTCATTCCTCTTCCTCTTCGCAGGCGCCATCTCCGCCTCGATCTCGATGCTCTCTCAATCTCTGCACATGTGTAATGAAGGGGAGCTTCAAGAGGATTGAAGCTGACGGAATGGCGTTCAGGACTGGGCGGCAAGTTGAAAGGAAATGAGGTTCCGAGCGAAGACTGTCATCAGGAGTGGATGGTCTTCGGGATGAACGTAGAATAACGATTGTGGGGATCAGAAGTTGGTCTTCTGGCGATAGCTTCAAAATATTCACCTTGCTCAGTGCAGGCGCGGCCAGCAATGTGTTACCTAAGCTGCAGCTAACCTAATCTGGGCCTAGCTAGCTTTAGCCTCACATTTGCGCCACAAGGCTGAGATTTCAACGACAAAAAGTGGATAAATGTCCGCAAATGTGACTGGACATTGATGACGACTTCGCGACTCATCTGCCAATTCACGAATCACTTCAATGGCCACGAACGAACCTGACCACTTCTCGCAAACATCACCTTCTTCAAATCCAAGCCAAAATGGCAGACACTACTTCCCTCAACGGGTCAGCAACTGTGTCAGCGCCAAAATATGGTCAGTCAGCTCCTTCAGAACTTCAACATCCCTCAGATAGTAACGATGACTGAATACGTCCAAGAAAGAACGCGGCAGCAACCTGAGAACCCATTTGCCTCCTTGATCCCTGATCAGACCATCGCCATAATCCCATCTTTTACGTTGGAATCAGGTGTTACCTTGCACAATGTGCCCTTGGCCTACAGCACACGAGGAAAACTTTCTCCAAACCGAGACAATGCTATGGTTATATGCCACGCCTTGACAGGCAGCGCGGATGTTAGTGATTGGTGGGGCCCTCTCCTGGGTGGCCCTGGGAGAGCATTTGATATCTCGAGGTTCTTCGTTGTTTGCATGAACAGTCTGGGCAGTCCATATGGTAGTGCCAGTCCTGTCACATACAAAGATGGAGATTCCACGAAGGAAAGATATGGACCGGAATTCCCTCTGACAACAATAAGGGATGATGTCAAGTATGTTCCATCTTTTTGTTCGCCAAATTCGAGCTGACTTTTCCAGTCTTCACAAAATTTTACTTGATGAATTAGGCGTGCGCCAAGTTGCCACCGTTATCGGAGGCTCCATGGGAGGAATGCTAGTTCTAGAATGGGCATACTTTGGAAAAGACTACGTTCGATCGATTGTTCCGATTGCAACCTCGAGTCGGCACAGTGCGTGGGGAATAAGCTGGGGCGAAGCACAAAGACAAAGTATCTACGCGGACCCGAAATACGACGATGGATATTATCCTTTTTCGGACCCCCCTTCGGCAGGTCTCGGTGCGGCACGTATGTCAGCTTTGCTCACGTATCGGAGTCGAAACTCCTTCGAAGCTCGATTCGGACGAAATACACCCGATGCTTCGAAGAAGCAGACAATCAGCGAGCCTCAGAATCCATCAGATGTACACTTCGCGATCCACAATGATGGTCACCGTGCGACGCGCTCGCCATTGTCAAGACCAGGTAGTTCTGCAAATATTCATACTCCGCAAACAAACAAGAACTCCAATTCTGTCGATTTCACAGATCCACAGTTTCATGGTGCCACTGTCGCCACCCCATTAAGTCCACAGAGAACGACTTCGACGTACTTCTCAGCACAATCATATCTTCGCTACCAAGGCGAGAAGTTCGTCAAGCGGTTCGATGGCAACTGTTATATTGCCATTACCCGAAAATTGGACACACATGATGTCTCCCGTTATCGAGTGTCCTCTGATTCTGAAAATCCAATCGCAGATGCTCTCGCGCAGATTAAGCAACCAACCTTAGTCCTTGGCATTGAAAGTGACGGACTATTCACGTTTGATGAGCAGAAGGAATTAGCAAATTACATACCTAACGCACGATTGCGGAAGATAGACTCTCCAGAGGGCCATGATGCATTCTTGCTCCAGTTCGAGCAAGTCAATCAACATATTTTAGACTTCCTACGAGAAGTCTTGCCTGATATTATGGAAGCTCCTGGAAACGCGGATATTGCTGCTGAGGATGGAGTGGGAGCTGTAACCAAGAACAGCACGTTTGGAGAAGCGGAGGTTGAGGACATTACCGCATGGTAATTATGTTCATACGTTGAAATACCCATTGCAATGAAGTTACCATAGATCACTTGCTAGCATCTCCCCTGTTATCCCCAGCGTGAGTTGAATCTCTTGGGCAGGTACTGTGGTACTGTCCACGTGATGATGAGCCCCTGAGCGGTTCAGTTTTCGGCAAAAGTGAAGCATAACAACACCACCAGCACTTCGCTCTTGAGGTCTATATTCACTTCTTGATAATATTGATTTGATATGGATTCATCTAGCGAAAAGATAATTTCCGCTTTCCTTTTCAAGCGTCCCCTCATACAACCTCTTCTTCCATTAACCGCTCCGACACAACCTCGATCTCCAAGGTCATCACAGCACTACACAGCCTTTACTGGAGGAAATAACCATTCCAATCACCGCTTATTCCTCTCGCATATCTGACGATATCTGGTCGGACCTTGCACGACAAAAATCCCCTTTGATACATAGTCCTACTTCACCTTCAACACAACGTCCCTTTTGCAATTGTATCATCTCTCGCAGTATCTAATCTTGCTCCAATACAAGTAAGCTCCTGGCTCCAGAAAGCTGGCGTGATTCTGGCTGGTTGTCCTGCTCTCAACCATCAAAAGGTTGTTATTGATGCTGAAAAGGCGGCAAACTGCGAACGATATTCCGAAGGCGAAGCCGAGATGTCTAGAAGTGCAAGCTTCGGCGGTAGTTCAGAGAGAAAGGGCAGTTACGGTGAAGCGGGACGTGGACTTGGATCGGCTATGGTGAATATCAGTAGAGAGAGAAAGATCGGTCAAGGGGAGGCTAGCCTTGATCTTGGTCTACTCGACGACAGTAAGCAATCGAAGGTCATTAGAAAGGGAAGTATGGCTGTTCGGGTTGGCAAGGTAAAAGAGATGGTCAAGAAGTTCAATGGAGCGGCTATCCAAGAAGAGACAGCGAACGAGAACGATGTCAATACGACGAAGATGAAGAGGGTTTTCAGCCAAGAGCATACATCCAAGATGAACGACGACTTCGGTAAACAGGGACAGGAAATGGTGAAGGATATCGATGAGATGAATCACCAAGGTGGCATGGCACCAACTATTAACGAACTCCCTAACCAAGATGAAGATCACAGCAATGTCGAAGACCTTCATCTGGATGCTTGGAGAATCAAGGAATCTCTAGGATCAAAGGACGAGGATGCGGAAAGCGTTCAATCTATCATCGACTCCAACTTCGATGAGATCTTAGATTGCTACGACATGACTCAAAGCACCATCCCCAAGGAAGCTCTCGACAACAAGTACGTTGCTATTCCATTGAACTCACTTTTCAACCAAGCCAAGCTCGCAACGGACTTCACTGAGAACAAGGAAGATAACTCAGTACCTAGTACCCCAGCCGACGACGAAAGTAACTCCAAGTTTGTCTCTCCCATCTTAAAATTGTTTGCTTCCAAATGTGTCCCTCCTGAACACATTTCGAAGAAATCAACCAACACCATTACCGACCTTGGTGAATCCCCTGATCAAGAATCCACCTTCGAACCCTGCATCACAACCCTTGAGCGCCAATATTCCCATTCCAATCGCATTTTCCCCCGATCAGAAGCTGCCGCAGACTCCTTCCAAACAGACGTCCAAATCCGAGATGTATCGGTGCTTGCGAGAGAATACTCCGACCTCATCTCCTCAATTACCTCGCTAGACGACCCCATCGACAACGAAGACATTGACCCCTCCGCCCGCTCATCATCAAGCGCCTCCTTGGGCCTCCAACTATCCCAGCACCTGACCCCCTACCACAATTTCCCACACCTCGACTCCCCATCTACCAGCCCTCTCCTTCGATACAGTCCAAACGAGACAACACCTAGCCACAGCTACAGCTTGTCCAACGCCTCGTCTATCTACTCCACAGATGGTATCCCAACCAGCTACTACGGCCGTCACAACAGCACCACCTCCAACGCTTCTTCCCCTTATGAGAACGATAAGTCTTGTAACGATTTCCCTCCACTTAGACACCACGGCCGCCATCAAATTACCGACTTAATCACACACTCACCTAATCCAGCCTTAGAATCCTCCCGTTTCTCCTTCGCCGCGGGTTTTGACTCAATCTCCCGTCCCTCCTACCCTACTCCACCAAACCAGTCAACTAACCACCACCTCGTCCGCCCACCTTCTTCCACCTCCCAGATCTCAGCCTCAAATACCCTAGTCAGCACCACCTCAAGCGCAACCCTGCTCAATTCCCCCTCACTCGAAGATGGCTTCATCTACGACTCGGAAAGCGGTCAAATGGCGATCCGCGGCGGCCAGAGCTTGACTGGGGAGTGGGTTGCAATTGATGGAACGGTGTGGAATTGGGATGGGACACGGTGGGTCGGACGAGGTAGAAACCTGGATGGCTTATCTTAAGTATGACGGCAGGGCGAAATTGCAGGATAGTAATGCTAAGGCTAGCATAAACTTGGAGATGTGATTCAGGTCTGTCGTCTTTTTGGGCGCTAAATCTGGTATTCTGTTCTTTTGGGAGCGAGAAGATGACGAAAACGTAGAAAGAGGAAAACAAAGTTGTAGTTTCGATAAGTAGAAATGAACCAAGTGATGACTTCATGAAACCGTAGCTTTTTTGCGGATCGTGGAGCAGTGATGGTGAGCGTGCGCGCGAAGGGGGGAGGGGTTTGCATTCTTCAATTTCCAATTCTAATACCCAACTCCACTTTTCCATGCTCCAAACTTTGCCTCAATGCGCAGCAGACGTACTCCTGACTGTTCCCAGAGAGTGACCCAAGAGGAGCCATTAACATTTGTTGTTTTTAGTCAACAGATGGTCTTGCCGAAACTTTGAGATTGAATCATCACTTGAGAGCATCTCGCCTTGTATCATATGCTATTTTACATTCACGAGTACTCGCCCGTCGCTTCTTGCATTTCATTCATCATATCATTTGCTTCTCTGAATTTGATTGTCCCTGATATTTCATCGGCCTAGCGACCGAATATCTCAACATATCGAGAGCATTCCATCAAAAAGTTGTTCCATAAATCCTTGACAGATAGCAAGTGCTGTCTTGGAAACCCTCCCAATCTACAAACACAAATTTCAACTTGATACAATTTTGGAACCCAATTTGTAACGATAGAAAGCAGCATCGAAAGAATACTCCTCGTACAGAATACAGACTTTAACCGTTCACCTCCCTCTTGGAGCAACCCAAGGATCAAAAGACTTACGGCTGGTCCTGCTGCGGATGCGGTTGCTACAATAAATCTGGTATGATTTGTGACAATTGTGAACACTACAAGTGCCCCAGCTGCAATGATGATTAATTTCCTCCGGGGTTTCGAGCGCTGAGCCGAGGTCTTCGACCTCAAGAGGTAATGAGTTCGAGATGAGCTTTGGTAGACGGAGGATGATTTCAATAGTGGCACACTTACAGAGAATGAAAACTTTGCTCAGAAAGCCATCGTTCCTTCTGTCATGACGTTGAACTTTACCAAAGCAATATGGTGGTCACTGGAGAACGGCATTCGTGCTACAACAACTTTAGCTCAACACTGCGTTCGTGCCTAAACTGTTACCTTTCTGCCAGTATTCTTTCGTAATACTAATGCGATCTGGAATCGTCATAGTACAAATTCCAGAAGAACCAATCCTATCCGAAAAATTTGATGCTCTCAATACCTTGTAATGTCACATGCATGAATCTTCCCGGTTGCTTCCCCCTACCCCTGACTCTCTCGCTTGCTTCATTTGATCTCATTTAATCACATTCAATTCAGACTCAATTGAAATTTATTTGCCTGTGATTCATACAAGTCAAGTTGCACATGCTTTCAATCACGTTGGAACCCCGCGGAGTTTTCGATTTCTGTCAAATATGTGAGAGGTCTCTCCCGAATATGACATTGGTTTATCACCTTCACGTCACTCACTTCACTTCACAACATACGACCAAACTTAGTTCTCTCATCTAGCCAGTATTTATAACCCACCAAAATCGACTTTCGCAAACTCATCGAAATTCTGACCTCATATCCCCTACGTCCCAAAACGGACAAGCCGCGGAAGAGAGAAGCAGGAAAATGGGCATGGAGCAAGACCCACCGCTCTGGGTCTGGATCTGCTGCTTCTGTGGGTTTCGCAATGTGAGGAATGGAGAGGATGGAGAGTATTGCCGCAGGTGTTGGCATGCAAGGGATGCGTGTTGTGGTGACTAAAACTCACCCACGAGTTGGCACAGCGGAGTGGGGAGCACTAGTATGCTCGGAATGACCGATATAGAGAGAGGGGGGTTCGAGAAGTTGTGTGAACGGGTAATATTAGAGCAACTTTAGCCTTCAAAATGTAGTTTCAACAGAAGTAAGAGGAGAAGTGACGAGAAATGACAAGAATCAAACTGAATCATCCACCACGGCATCCACTCACCCCCACACCTAGGTATATACAACAGCCCTTTTCCTGCCTTCATATTTGCCTTCTCCTTCAATAATATCACGTATCAATGACCAAACCAAGACCTTACCGCTTCCAAGAAATGTGCTTAATAACAAAAACAACCTACACCTCCTGCAAACACGCAAAGATCTACACAGACCGCGCCGCAAACCACGCCTATTATTTCCGTGGCGCTGTTGTAATGGATTGCAAATATGCGAGGATAAACGTAGTAAAGATTAATGGTGTTTGTGGGGAATGTCTTCAGAGCGGAGTACCTGCCAAAGAGAAAGCTCCCGAGGAAGATAGTGGGGAAGATATTAGAGTAGAATATCAGGTAAAGGGAAGGCCGTATATTAATAAAGAGGGTTAAGTTGTACGGACGACGCGTAACACCGAATCCGAAGACTTGATCATAGAAAGCAGAATAAGCTTGTCTTGGAGCATTCTACTCATTGTTCCAAGTCACCCTCGTACATTGGCGCGATTTGTAATACAAAAGTCCATATTCACTACACAAAAAAACAATGATCTGCTAGTCCGACCTTGGATGTACGATGTGCAACAAAAACTTGACCGTCAGGGTTAAGTCTCACTATTCACCTCGAAAGAACTGGAGTTGAAGTCTGAGACACGTCGATGAGATATGCAAGGGAAACTTGGCCATCATAATTCCCACCCACAGTGCTCTAGGTAGAAATAGACAGCTGTCGAATGTCTGCTCCTAGGCAGCGACCAAGATGGTTGCGAACAAGAAGGCCTGTCACACAGGGACGGATTAATTAGGATAATGTGAGGCCGACTCGCTGATCATAAGGGAAGATTTATGAGAAAGGAAGCAATGTCTCTAGCTAGCTTTTCTTTGATTTAAGAAGAGAGGATGACAATAAAAGAGGTTTGAAGCCGGTTGTAGCTGGTTTTGAGTCCACTGGAGGTGAAGTAGTCTGTGATAATGGAAAGATGAGGTTTGGTGTTTCTCAAGCATGTGATCCTACTTACGCGTTCTCACTATCATTGAAAGGCACTTGCCATGCCTCGTCTCATTGTACCTCCATCGTATGAACCAACGTCACATCTTGAATTCTCAAACAGGCAGTCAAGCAGGAAAAACTCATGAACTTTCAACTCTCATCTTCAATTCTTCATCTCCTATTTTGAAATGAATCCACTCTACGGCCGTGACCTCCACCTAGCTCCAATCGCCGATCTCAATGCATCCAATGCTTCTTTGTTTTGTTTCCAACCCCATCAGAAGATTATCCTTAAAGTATATGAATCTTGTATCCCACCCGCTAATTTGAAACGAGAGACCCACCCTTCAACGCCATTCCTCATGCCCGCAAACCCAGATCCAATCCTCGCCTCCTTCCTTTTACCCCAAGTCTCTTCTCGCCGATTATTATATTTGTGATATCATCATCTTATTACTTGACTTCGATCTGTTGTTCATTCGGAGTGGGCGGCATGCTGTGGAAGTCGTCTTTCTCATCCAACTCCTCGCTCAGAGTTTTAGCACTCGTCTCCTGGACCTCCGTGCTCGAAAGTGTCTCCTCGACCATGGGTGAAATTGGATCGAGATTTGACTCCTTCAGCTCCAACTCTACCATTTCCTCGAGCGATTTCCTCTTCGGCTCCTCTTCCGCTTCTGGTGTGACGGCCTTTTGAGATTCGATACTCTTTCGCTGACTGTCGACACCGTGCAAATCCACATCCTCGAACCCGTCTTTCGTTGGACTGCGGATGGGGGATTGTCCACTGGCTTGGTCAACCATAAGCACCTTACTCGATCTCGCCAAATTTCGCGGCGGTAAGGGAGGAGGGGGTGGTCGTTTCGGGATATCGACAAGTCCACCTCTCGCCTTTACAGCTTGTGGCATGATAACTGTAGCTTGTGCGCTCGCAGCCTCGAAGATAACGGGTTCTTCTTCGTCATCTTCGTCCCCACTTATATAGCTGTCATCAGTACCGTTGACATGGTGTTCATCATGGTCAAGGGGACTATCATGCACTGTCGTGCCATCAAAGTCTTGACTGTGATTTAGATGCGAGAACTCTCCAAGGTCGATTTTGGTGTAGTCGATTTCCTCGGGTTCTCTGGTTTGATGCTCATCTTCTTCTACTATTCGTTTGTGCTCATTGCTTCGTGAAGGCGAGGTGCTGGGTGTGAAGTCGTCGGTCTGTGTGCCCATTTCTGTTGTTTGAGTAGCGCGATCGATACTAGTTCTGGTTCGGGAACTGAGGGTAGACATGTAACTTTCTCGATTACTTCGGGTGCCTAGTGTGTCCATACTTCGTCGGTGGAATTTGCTGTATATGGGACTTGTCGGACTCGGATTATATTCGAACTGTGTGCTTGCTGGTCTGCTCTTCGTTCCTGCTTCTCTAATTTCCAATCCTGCTTGCTCTAAAGCGAGAACACCAAAGGGATCAGGGTCATCCGGTTCTGGAATTCCGAATATGGGCCCACTTGTGGGCGATTCTATGTCGACGTCTCCTGGCGCAGGTTGGTCTGCAAGCTCCTCCATCATGGCTCTGTCCACATCGCCCCGGCCTTCCGCAGCCTTCACTGTCTCCATAAGCATCTTGACCGCGTATGGTGGATGTCTGGCCTTTCCAGCTAATATGTCTGCAACGCCGATTTTCTGTCCGTAAAAGCGTTCATTTTCATCTGTCCGCTCGATAATTACCGTTCCATCGACTTGCACTCCAGCGTAGAAGCCTCGAGACTTGAGGTATGTAAAAACAGGACGACTGCAAAAGGTTAGTATGTCGTTTACCAAGGAGGATTGTGAGCTGTGTACTTTGCCTGCTTCCATTTTCCGTCATTCTCCAGAACCCCGCCAATTCCAACCGGCCCAGCCACCGCAGAAATCTCCCCACCTAATGTCGCTCGAATCTTGGTGAAAGCGTTAAGAGCCTTGCGGTTGTTGATCACCACAACGCAATCGTAGATATCGACACCAACTAGAAATCCTAGACCGGCAGTGTGAAGCAAGATTCCAGATGGCGGACTCCATTCTCCATCCTCTTTCCTGGCAATTAGAACGCCTGATCCACCTGCGCCCGAAATCCACAGACCCGTTCGCATTGTGGTGAAAATGGCTAGACCAACTGCATTTTGTATGACCTTTTCCGGAATCTTCTTGAGAACCCTTTGTTTGCCCTTCGGTACACCCTCGGTTGCGGGCCGATCTTCTTCAGCGTAGAATCCATCTTCTGCAAGCTCGAGTCAGTATTTGCTTTTTTCCCACCAGACAGAACTTGAAGTGGGGACATACTGCAAAATGACCTCAAAATCCTAGCGGCCTTGTCGGATTCCTTATCTAGAGTCGTAGGCCAGAATGCTTCTGATCCGATCTTGTTCGAAAGCCTATTGACCGGTGCGCCGACTGCTGGTTGTCAGTTTTTCATCCAGACCCACCAAGCCTATGCTTCACTCACGCTTGTCTGCCCAACCCCAAGCTTTGTCGAAGCCCTTTTTGCTTCCGCTCTTCGTTTTGTCCCACGAAGGGAGAATGGCCGTCACCTTCTGCATCGCGGCCGGATCATTCGAATGAGGCAGCTGGTGGTGCACGAGGCACAGATTCAGCCTGTACGAGGTTCGCTCGGGATGGCGGGGAAGGGAGCTGGCTGGCGATGACGCTGCTTAGGTTATGCGACAGCGTTTAGCGATGCCTCTTGGCTCGAGGTTCAGACGAATGCCGCGCTTCACCTCCAACACTTCAATGAAGAGGGTTGATGGGTGGGCAGGAGTTCATGGTCGCAGAGACAGGACGAAGGCGAGCAGAGGGTTATCAGCAAAAGCAAGCGTCCTGATTAGTGAGGCTGATCAATTGAGACAGGCAACTGCTGCACCTGCCAAACAATCCTTGGTGAGGCAGGTGTTGGCAACGCCACACTGCGCTCGGGGCCGGATTTTGCTGCGAGCGAGCGACTTTGGTGACTCGGAAGGCCGGCCTGGTGACGAAGCTGCGAGCTGAGGATTCCGCAGTTGTCCGCATGTGGTGAGCTGATGTCATGCTTTTTCTATGCCATGAGAGAACGGCTCTCTCGAGGCCGTCAGCGAAGATAAAAACCAGGAAATGAGTATCGTGCCGGAGATTGAGCTTTCTATATTTATTTTTTGCCTTGGCCCTTGGCCCTTGGGAAAACGAGGAATAATGATCCTCCCAGGGTCCCTGACTTGATTGCGAATTTGCGTGCCTGTTCCTGGCCGAGGGGAGGGGTCCAGCACGTGCTGCGGCCCCCTTTTTGGCTCCGGATTGAGTGCAGTAGCCTGTTATTTAGATTGATGCTCTCGTTTTCCATTCAAGATGAGATGAGGTGGTATGATTACGCGACGAGATCCGTATTCAGGTTAAGTGACATATTGCTGAACTCCTTTTTGTTTCCCTTGCCTGCCCTTCCATTTTCTACAGCCCCTTCAACCCATCGTCTTGAAATGTATTCGTACAATCATAAGAAGTGCCAATGATACACTAAACTGTTTCCTGGTTCCATCATTGCAGCTTTCCGTTTCCCTCGGCCGGGTTTGAAGCACTGATATCTCGTTCGTCCCACCCATGAACTCGAAGTTTCATCTGAGTAAATTCCATCTCCTCGTCCCGGCATTATTTTCCTGTAACACGTTTACATCAACCCCTTCCCGATCTTTCCCATATCCCCCAGATTCTGATTGAGCATGTCGGCCTTCTGGTTGCCACTGATCTCCCCTATAAGACGCGCAAGTCAACATATGTCTCAAGACCATGAAACCTCCACATCGCCTCTTCATCATCTCGATGTTTCATCTAAAGTTGAAAAACCCTGATCAAGTTCATCCAAGAATGGCCAGTGCAACAGAAAGAACCTTGACACTACTCACCTTTCAAGAAATCTTCACCCTCCTTCAGACCCTGAGCCTCCATCTTCTTCTCCTCGGCCTTTGCTTCAGCCTTGAAATAATAAACTCCAAGCTTTTCAATAATTGGATCAAGAGCTCCAGTCTGATAAGCAACTCCAAGCGCGATTGCAATAATTGCAACGATGATAGGAACAATAACAGCGTAATTGTTGACCATGATTGCGGTTGATGACTTTGGTCCTTGACTTGACTACAAATCTTCCAAAAATTACAAGAACTTGGTAGAACTTTCAATTGTAGAATTCGAGTGGGGAAATAGAGATGACAATGTAGGATATTCAGAAGGAAATGTTTGGTTTATATACTTCAACCCAGTCATGACGTTCGCGGGGAAGACTCGTCAATCTTGCTTTTGCGATGCGGGACACAGCTCGACAGGGTCCAGGCAAGTTTTGTGGTAGCACTAGATTGCCTTTTGATTGGTTGATCGAGCATTAGTGAGAGATAGCTGTATCTGGGATATGCATGTGTCAGTCGAGACTCGATGATAAGAGGCACTTCTGTGTAATTATGAGGAAAAGGTTGGGAAGAGAAGATGCGAGGGAGGATTGGAAGATTGGATGGTGAGGAGTAAGCAGGCTCACGTGATGCGTGCAAACTCGGGAGATCTTGGTTGCTCGGATCGGGTCGGACTTCGGAGGACAAGGGGGATGAATTGTGCCGCGCCACAACCTGCTTCAACCTCATCATCATAACATGCTGGGTTAAGATGACCCCTTTTGTATTACAAAGCTTTCAGAAAGGCTGATACGTCCGCACTTTATGCAGCTGAATTTGTGTAATCCATACTTTTCTTTCCACGATGGGCAAGAAAGCTTTCATTTTCTGGTCAAGTGCCCTCCTCTGGTTCGCTGTCCTCTGGCAAGGTTTCCTGGGCGATTTCGCATTCATCACAATTGGTGTTGGAAGGAAAATCCAGAAGATTGAAGACTTTCCATACACCTGTAAACGCATTCGATCTCCGCTCCTAGAATCATGCGAAGATATATGGCTTGACGAAGAAGGACGAAGACTCTATGCTGCATGCTCTACGATAGCGAATCGTGGGGGGTGGGCCCCTGGGTCAGTAAATCCTCAGTCTAATTCAGAGCAAATTTCAATTTTATCTTCCATATCCTAAATGAGAGCAGTGCCAACACGTTCGATCTATCCGCTCGAGACCTCAAAGATCACGTGTCGGTCCTGAATCTTGATCAACGTGGTAAAGATGGCATGTATGGCCTCCACAAGCTAGCAATTACAGGCAACTACCGCTCTGCTACAGGGGGTAAGGATATAGATCTCAACGGATTTGACGTTGAAATACTGCCAAAATCTCGACTACGTTTCTGGATGGTCAACCATCGTCCCCCTGTTGATGGGGCAGGGAACTTCTTGGATGCCTCCAAAGTAGGAGCAAACTCCACCATCGAAGTTTTCGAACACAAGAGAGGTTCCAAGAAATTGGAATTCGTCAAGACGATATGGAGCGAGGCAGTACCAGCTCCAAATAATGTGGCTGCTACGGGCAATAGCTCTGTATTCGTGACCAACGACCACGACAATAAAGCCGGAACGGTACGTATATTCTCCCCCTTCAAGCTCACACCATCTAACCACCCCAGTTTCGCCCTCTTTCAACCCTCCTGGGAGCCGGCTCGCTCGCTTATTGCCACCTTTCTAACGGCACCTGCACCACCTCCCTCTCCAGCGACCTCAAATACCCCAACGGGATCGCCAAACCCTCAGACCCATCCAACGCGCTCTACATAGCCAACACAGCCAAAGGCTTCGTCTCCTTTCACCTCATCTCCTCCTCGCATCACCCCCTCCTCAACCATTCAAAACCCTACAACCCGTCTACAGTCTCTCCAGTGCACAAGCCAATCAAAATCGGCATGCCAATCGACAACCTATCCGCTGACTCAAACGGCGATATCTTCGTTGCCGGGTTTCCTGACATGTATGGAGTTATCAATGCCATGTCACACCCGGATAAAGAGACGAATGTTGCGAGTTCTGTGTTTAGAATTCGGAAGATTTATGTTAGGGATGAGAAGTTGGGAAAGGAGTTGGGGATTGAAAAGGGGAAAGGAAGTAGGATTGAACATACTGTCGAGAAGGTCATTGAGGATCGAGAAGGAAAAGCGCTGCCGGCTGCGAGTACGGTGGTGCATGATGTGAAGACGGGGAATCTTTGGTTGAGCGGGTTTGCAAGTAAGTTTATTACTGTTTGTGAGCCGAAATCCGGGTGAGCTCTGGACTTATTGTGGGTATAAGTGCTTTATTATAGCCTAAAATTCATTTTCTAAGATTGGTGATGATATGTTTTACGTGAAAAAATGACTAGATTCTGGGCTTGTTTGTGAAGTTTGTTGAGATTACCTCAATGCATTTGTTCTTTATGGCGATAAGGATGCTTATATAGGTTTACGACTATTATTTCATCGTGGACAAAGTCTCGAGAGCTATGAATGGTAGAAGGCTTGGGGAAGGTGTGAGTGGGGAAATGTGCAGAATATGGAAATTAGCTGATATTTAAGCTTCAGATCCGCAAAGACTTGGAGCGGCCGCAACAAGAACAAGGAGTTAGCACAGTGGAGACTCAAACTTGCCGCAGAAGCGGTATTGCTGAGGTAACCTGCCCTCAGTGAAATAATTTGGAAGTGGGCGGTCAAACATGTCCCCAATCTCACAGCTACTTCTCAACATCAAGGTCTGCCTCTTCGCTTGCTGTCATTTGCTCTTCTGATGTCAACAGCTTTAAGTTCTGTTATCTCCCACTTCCAATGAGCACTTCTAACTCGAACAGGCACTCAAACTTTCAAGGCTTGCCAGGGCTATCCCATGCAACCTTGCTGATAACATATTTCTTGTTGTTACGGTAGTAATAGATTGTGCTTTAGTGTGGAGTTCTCACTGCGTCTCGAAACATGGGGACTTTCGATCATACTTCACTGATGGAAGTGGAGTTCGCCATCAAATTTTCCCATCATTTTCAAAGTCAAAGAGAATGGACTGCTTCAAAAGATTGCTTTCTGTTTTGAGCTAGCTCAATTTTAAATGCCTTCCATAATGGCAGCCAAATTGTAGGCGTGAAGCCGTGGCTATACACTTAGAATGCCTAAATGAAGGTTGTTGGATGGTTATATACATGTGAGGTCGTATGTCTCGGGTCAACATACGAAGTAAATTCAAAGTCAATATGGATTACCTGGTCAAGTTGGTCTTCTTCAAACTGCAAGTACTCTCACCTTGGGCCGGACTCCAGAGGTTGTGGACCATGCATTCGCTCTCGCAATATTATTCCAAGCCAGCCCACTTCATGGCACTGAGAAAGTTAAACTCGTTTCTATTATCACGTATTTGATTTGTTGTCAGTTGTTTCCTCATTGTCATTCAAAGCGTATTGTAAGGCAAGGTAGTACACACCGGTATTAATATCTTCTCGAGGTGTGATCCACCAGCTGAAGGTTAAAGTCTATCAAGAAAGCATGGCCCTTAGGCTTTGAATTTGCCATTGGAGGTTGAACACCATTAGAAGAGGGGATACCCAAAAGCAAACGTGGCAAGAACCAGAAGAATATGGCAGGAAGAGGGCATTTATATTATCCCAACCTTCACCTTGTCTGCTCCCGGCGTCGTTTTTGAGACAACGTATACGTTTCGTAAATTTAATTGTCCATGGTGGGTTGCTCGGAGGGCCCTTTCTGTGGAACCTGCACTTCCTTTTGCTTGTTGGTTGAGCAATTCAAGATCCCAGCTACTCAAAACCAGCTACCAGCTCGGAAGGTGCTCATTCGAAGGCTACCATCACAGCTCGGCTTGAGGTTGTTACAATATTGCATTCCTTGCACACTGGCGGTCAATTGATGTCCTTTTATTGCAGCACCAATTATAAATCTGCAAGCCGATGTCTTATTTTCGTGCATCATATGATAAGTTGTGCAATGTGATGCCCAGTAACCTCTCCGTTGGGGTTACGATTCTAGGATCACAATGCACAATTTTCCTATTCAAGGTTCCACCCGAGTTGCAGCACCCACACATGCACCACATTGATTGTGAAATCGTGTATAGACGACCGTCTTTTTCAATTGTCTCATTGCAGCTGAGATCTTCTTACAACGCCTGGCATTTCCCCCCATCTTCACCATGGTATTCTCCACAAGATTACTCCAAATCTTAGCTCTTAGTGCCACAGTCACTGGCAGGCCGCTCCAACGTCGCGGGATTCTTCCCCCAAATCAAATCGTAGGACTCGGACCAGCAGTCCCAATTGACATGACCGGAGCTCTCTACCAAGCTTACCAACCATATCTGGACGTGATCAATGGCTGTGTCCCGTTCCCAGCCGTTGACATAAATGGTAACACCAAGTACTACCCGCAGCCCTCAAATTTCAATCAAAGTTTCTTAACATATGCCAGCGCCGGTCTTCCAACAACAGGTTCCCAAAACAGTGGCTGCAGTAGCAATTTAGGCCAAATCTACTCCCGTGGGACCTCCTCCAAAGGCCACTACGCAATCATGTATGCCTGGTATATGCCCAAAGATTCGCCCTCCACAGGACTCGGCCACCGACATGAGTGGGAAGGCGTAATAATCTGGCTCGCCTCCATGACTTCGACCTCTGTTTCCAACATCCTCGCCGTATGCCCTTCAGCGCACGGGAAATGGAAATGCAGCAGGTCATTCCGGAGAACTGGGTCCGGGGTCTGGATTGCGTATTTTGGATTTTGGCCGATTGATCATTCCATGTGGTTAGGCTCAAAGCAAGGAGGGCAGCAGCCGTTGATTGCCTGGGAGAGTCTTCCGAGTGTGGCGAGGGATGCGCTGCAGATTACCAATTTTGGGAGCGCGACGGTGCCGTTTAAAGATGGTACTTTTGCGAGGAATATTGCTGCTGCTAATTTTTAGACATGGATAGTGAACAATGCTCATGTTGAGCTATTAGTGATGTATCATGAGATTTGATAATTTAACCACTTCCGCAAGCGAGAAGTCTCAGGGGTTCGCTTCGAGCTCCGGAAAAAGGGGTTGAGAGACTTTACACACATTCGCTTGCTAGTCGCAAGTAGACGGAGAGCACTTCATCTAAGTATTAACAACAAAGAGAGGATGACAATGACGAGAAGATTGACAAGAACTCTTCCTAATACCCAATATACAATGCAATGAATGTGATAGTAGGTGTGAAATATTTTACACACTATTGGACGGTAAGTGAGATGATTTTACTATCATTTCCTCAGAATTTGATGTGTTGGAAGAATTATCTGAGGTTCACTAGCTCGATAACCAATGATCCACGAGATTTCTGGCTTTAAAAGATAGAGCGCGTGATATCGTAATACTTCTCTCCTTCAGCTAGTGTTCGCTGTTAATGGGAAGCAAGTGAAGTGACTTTCTTTGTCGAGCTTATAGCACAAAGATGACCAAGGTGTTTAGTTGAGTGAATCATCATTTCGACCACTCTGGTGAAGCGAAATGCAAAAATTCTCAGTATAAAGGACGTCCCCAGACGTCTGATTTCGCGATCCTCGTCACTAATGGATCCGGACCCAATGAATCCTGTTCATGATAAATACGAGATTAAAGAAAAGACGGACATCTGACTACCGTTCAATTTCCCGAATTTCTAGGAATTCTATTTGTTTGTTTTCTATTTCAAGAGGCTGGCACTTCGTACAAACTTGTGTCTATATGTTTTGAAACGACTGCCATTCCCTGTTTGTCTAGAGGTCGTCTAGTACACACATCTAACGACTAATCAGACGATACAATTCACATTTTTCATATTCCTACATTTCCCACACCTCTTCAACTCCAGATAGCAGCCACCCTGTTAGACCCTGTATAAAATACCCGTGCCGGGAAGCAGCTCCAGCATAGAGACAATTCCCTCTATTACTATCGAGGCAGGAGAGACGAATCGCCAGACGAAGGATGGGGCAGACTATTAGCTAAATTATTAGATCAATTGTGAGGAGTGACTGCCTATGCTTTTGTTCCTATTAGCGTGAACTGAAGGAGGGACCTATTATTGTGACGCCTGACAAACACAACGTGACGACAACGAAATCAGTGTTGACTTCCCACACTGTAGGAAGCGAGGAACAAAGGTTGGCATTCATTCTTGCGGCTCTTGATAGAGCAGCTGCAGGAAAGGAGAAGCAAAAAAACTGACTGAAGCCTCAGCCTCAGCCTCATGTACAAGTAATTTGTCTCAAGCTCAAATCGGCAGCGTGCCGAATGCTTCGCTTCAAGAAGCAAGTTCCATAATTATACAGCTATGAGAGATCTTGGCAAGTGTTGCCTTCAAGAAGTAGTCACAATCGTTTCCTATTGAATTTATGTACAATGTCACAAATACTATATTATATACTTCGATTCTACTACCTGTCTTGAATTAAATCGCTTTTCTAATATCGCTTCATACTATACACTCTATTACACATCTTTTCTAAAGATTCCTAACCTTTCTCACAAAGCCTTCTCTCGAGGCCCAGAAAGTCGTTCAAACCGATCAACACTCATAATAAACGTGCCTCTCCCACCAGTCAAACTCCTCAAAAGCTTCAAATACCCCACCATTTCCTTTAATGGCACCCTCGCTGTCACCTGTCTCTGCTGGCCTGGTCCAGCTCTATCCGCACCACTACTAGAAGCAAAAGGATCTGGAGGAGCATATATCCTGCTCGGATCTATTACTGGGAGATCGGAAGCGGATTCTTCGCTGCTATCATTGTCGAGCGAAAGGACGTGACCACCACGGGCAGAGGAGAGGTCGTGAACGATGGCACCGAGAGAGGCTTCGTCGCAGCTTATGACCACATTCATCACAGGCTCCATGAGCCCGATTTTATTGTTTCCGAAGGCCTCCGTGAGTGCTGCTTGGACCGCAAGTCTGGCGGCTGAAGACAATGCAGCGGCAGATGTATCGTTACCGAAATAGTCGGTTGCGGGGTCAAATGTTATCGTTACATGGCTGGCGTGAAGTGGAAATGCTCGGCGCGGGCCTCGAGCCAGAGCAGCTTTCGCACCATTAGCAAGTGCTGTGCGAAGTGTAATGAATGAAAGATCTGGAGGCAGCAATGCAACTCCGTCAACATCGTATGAGGATTCAGGTAGTCGTATTGTGATCACATTCCCGTCTAGGTAGGTTGTGTGTTCTGTCTCTGGGAGAACATCATGTAATGGCTCGATGCTTGCTTGACAACCAGCTTTGCCTTTCTTTCCTGCAACTTCACGGTCGAATACAATTCGATGTGGTGTTGTTCCAGTGCCTAAAATGCATTCCCGATAGCTGATCTCAATATTGCCCATCGTGGCCTTGGCCTTGAAGTCGTTGACAAGCCTGTCTCGAGCGATTTCCAGGTGAAGTTCTCCCATTCCACTGAGCAACATCTGCCCGGACTCCTCGTCAACATTTACATGTAAACTAGGATCTTCTCTCAACAATAAGGCAAGGATGTCTGCGACATTCTTCTCTTCGCTAAGGCTGTGTGGCTCAATGGCCGCAAAGAAGACCGGTGGAGGAACATCAATTGGCCGTAGCTGGAGTGTGTTCAAGGGTGCTGGCGGACCCAGCTTAGGGTTGACTCCAGGATACGAGACAAGCGTATCTCCTGTACGAGCGTGCTTCAGGCCTGCAATGACACCAATTTGTCCTGCAGTAATATGTGATATTTCAATCGCATCAGATGCTTGCATCTGTAACAGCCGCTGAGCCCTTTCGGTGACATGCAAATTTGTATTCCATAGAGCCGAGTTCCTCTTGATTGATCCCGAATACACTCGGATGTAGACAAGTACACCGCGTCGAGGATCATTAACCACCTTGAAGGCAAGAGCGCAACCTTCTATTTGTGCCACCAGAGATAAAGGGGATGCTGATCTCTTCGATAGCGACTTATTTGGTGTGATTGATAGTTTGCCCTGTAGGAGGTCAGATAAACTACCTTTTTGGTTACCAATGCTGATTTCAGGGTCTGGCCTCTCCATCGGATTTGGTAAGAGGTCATCCACCGCATCCATGAGAGGCTGGACACCAATATTTCTGAAGCTAGCCCCAGCAAACACCGGGATCAGTCGCCCAGATCCGTCAAGAACACAACGTCTGAGACTCTCTCGAATTGCTTGAGCCGGTACAGCCAGGCTGTCATCGTCGCATGCCAGCCAAGTCTCCAGAAGATGCTCATCGAATTCACATAGGGCTTCGACGAGCGCCCCACGTGCTTTGAGAAGTTCTAAATGGAGACCGGCGTCTTCCTGAGCAAGCTCTTCGAGATTGAAGGTTTGAATACTTTTCCCATCACCTCCATCTTTCCATTTCAGGGCCGAGAGGTTGATAGCGTCTCCAACCCCTGTGAACCTTCCCTTGCCACCTTCCCACCAAGGAATTTGACATACGGCTGGCCAGCCGTGAAGCCTTGATCCAATTTCCTTGATGGTTCGCTCGAATGCAGCGCCATCTCGATCCAGCTTGTTAACAAAAACAATTCTTGGGATGCTGTAATTGTTTGCTTGAGTCCAAACCTTTTCGGTCTGCGCTTCAACACCAGCAACACCGTCAAGAATGCAGACAGCTCCATCGAGAATTCTCAACGACCGGAGAACTTCAAAGGTGAAATCTGCGTGGCCAGGCGTGTCGATGAGATTGATTGTATGAGGGGTGTGAGACCTAGGAACACCATCTTTGGCTGCAAACCCTTCATGGAGAGGCGGCCAATGGAAAGTGACTGCTGCAGACTGAATTGTAATGCCTCTAGCTCGTTCAGCGGGTAGAAAATCCGTTACGGTGGAACCATCATCAACATCTAAATGATAAACGACATCAGAATCCGAAAATATGGGAGAAATATAAATATCATTTGATGTTGTATGACTTAAATTGAAACATCTGTGCGCAAATGCTGTTCTATGCAGCATGGCCAAGCGAGGTTCGTAAAATGAAGCCATACTGAAAAATCAGGCCATACCTCCTATTCGACGCGTAAATCCGCTGTAATAGAGCATTCGCTCCGTAGTCGTCGTTTTCCCCTGTCACAAAGTAAGCAATCGAACTCTATCTAAGCAGAACAAGGCACCTTACGGCATCGATATGAGCAATGATTCCAATATTCCTGGTCTTTTTGATATTCGGATCATGGTAGTGGTGATGGGACGTTGAATATGAGGGCCAATGCCGTGACACCCTCAGATTTTTGCGAAGTGCGACGCACCCGAGGTGTCGATGCCATACTTGACACCATCTCCTTGATGCAAGTAGACGCATCACCCGAGTTTGAAGTCGAAGCTCAATAAGTACTCGGATGGAAGTCTCGACAGAAAAGGTTGAAGAAGTCAGGCGCTCGCTTAGCGCCTAAAGTGGCGCTTATGGTTGCCGGATGCCTACGGTTGTGAGAGCTGGAGTGTGTTGATTCTCTGCTCCTCACTAATTGCTTGCTCGCCTCGTAGCAGCCAGTTCTTTTCCAACTATCTGGGCAATGCGTTGCGTACGCCATATCCCATGTCAGCAGCAAACCTCCGCTTGATCTACTCGCTTCAGACGTCATCGAAATAGAGCACGAGCGTCTCTATCAACAGCATTGTTCCCCAACTGCGACCAGGCAATATCTCAATCCCATCATGGATTACTCTGCATCGATACACGAAGATCATCCTGCAGGCACTTCACCATGGGGTTCGTCCCCAGTGGCATCTCCTCAGCATCCTCGGACGAGCTCATTTGGCGCACACGGCGAGGTTCCACCATCCCCAACGCCGTACACTTCGAATCAGTCAAACTCGGGATTCTCACAAGATGATACACTTGGCGGGGGTAGCTATCAAGGGCCAGGGAGCAGTTTAGGGGAAGGTTCTGTGACAGAGAGTGATGGACAAAGGCCAGATACTGCCGACTCGATTCGCAGTCAACCTGAGCAACAGCACGCCTACCTAGGGCAACAACAGCAAGCCCCGTCGCAACCCCAATATCAGGCGCAAGCTCATAGAGCGGAGCCGCAACGGTATCACCATACCAATCGTCAAGTGCAACAGCCTCAAGCGCCTCAGTACAAGTTGCAAGCTAAAATAACGGGCCTAGAGAGAACGGGTAGAAAAGACCCCATCTTAAGATTTGATGTCCATGTATGTTTCAATGGGCCAATTCGAGTCTCAAATCGGTATGCTAACAAGTCAGACCAACCTTCCAAAGTTTAGAACTACCCAATTCCGAGACGTCCGAAGAACCCACTCTGAGTTCATGAAGTTGGCTGACCACTTGATATCCTCGAATCCGGAAGCCCTTGTACCTGCAGTGCCACCCGCGCTGACATCTGCCGGTGCTGGCACAGACGAGGATGAAGCCCGCGTCAAGGCATCACTGCAACGGTGGCTTAATTACGTTTGCGCAAACGAAGTTTTGATGAGAGATGACGAGATGGTACTTTTTGTCGAGAGTGATTTTGGGTACAGCCCGATGTTGAAGAGAAAACAGCCGGCAACCGGAGTACGCAGAAAAGTCATCAAGCAGTTCGCACCCCCACCAGATGACACGCCGGAGCTGCAAGAGGCTCGACCTGTTGTAAAACTGTTTTATCTTGGTACAATGGATGCAGGACATAAGGTAGACAAGTTAGTTAAGGCTCGGAGAGGTAGGTTCCCATTGTCCACATGACTGTCTTCTATATGTCCACATGCTAAGTAATAACAGGTCTGGGACTTGCAGAGTCCGATTTTGGTGTCAAGCTCGGCTCAATGAGCGTGCAAGAGCCGCATCAAGGTCTAGCAACTGCCTATCGGAAGTTGGGCAAGACCATCCAGACCACTGGAGATTACCATGCCGCTCAAGGTACTGCAGAGGCAACGACGATCGGCGATCCCCTGCAATACCACTCACAAGATTCGTTCATTGTGAAGGAGACGCTCACGAATCGCCACATCCTCCTGCGCGAGCTGTTGCAAGCTCAGCAATTAACACGAAGCAAGTTGAACGCGGCAGATAGGCTGAAGGCAAGCTCATCTGTGCGACGGGAGAAGGTCGACGAGGCGATATCAGCATTGGACGAGGCACGAAGTAACGAACTGTACCTACTGGGTAAAACCCAGCGGGTAACGGCAAACCTTTTGCAGGAGCAGCGGCGCTGGTTCGCTCGGACCTCAGCGGACCTTCGACTCAGCATCCGCGAGTACGTGATTCGAGAGATCGAAGCAGAGCGACGAACTCTGGCCACGCTCGAAAGCGTAAGGCCCGACATCCGGGCAATCGATTCTTCCGGTGGTCTCAGCAGGCTCGGCCGTGAGGCGCACCCCGCAGCTCGCAGGGCAAGCTTAGCGGCCAGCCAGGGGCCGAAGGGCGATGCGTGGAGCGGTGTACCTCGACGCCCAGATGGACTGAACAGGAGCATTTCAGGCAGTTTCATGTCCAATGTTCCAGAAGAGAATGGCGAAGAGCAGGCAGGGGCGGGCCGAGAGAGAGCCCTCAGTGGTGCGAGTGCCGGTGGTCTTCAGGGTGTTAAGGAAGAAGACGACGAGGATAGGGTCGATGCTAGGAATGCTGCAGCTAGGCTCGCGACGAGTTCGTTTTAGCGAATGCAAAGCCAGGCCTTTAATCAACCGTAACTGTGGGACGACGTTTATCTGGTAACCCTGCTCTTGTGTCACCCACACCTTTATTATAAACATCTGCAGAATCGCACGTTCTCTCCAAAAACAGCGGCCCAAAAGGTCTGTATTTCCTGTGTAATCGCATGCTTCACGTCATAATTGCTTGTAATATTGACCGGTCATATCTGCGGCTCTATTCTACGTCTATTTCCGCACACCGCTCTGACAATTGCATGAGTATCAGCATCCGACTGCTCCAGCGTTGTCCAGCCAGTGGCTCTGATCTTCTTGGACCTCGAGAACTTGGATCTACATCCAAGCCCTAATCCTTACCGAAAGCCCCCTCCGGCCTCAGGGCTCCGTTGCCGGCGTGGAGCCAGATAAGTCCACCTCCGTACACTGACTAGGAGACGGAGAAACTTATTGGCGGCTGAGTCTCTGTGCGTGGTATGGTGCGAACTTGTGTCCGACTTTGATATGACGAATTTGTCCTACCCCATGCCACGCTCTCCACCAGCCTCCTTGTTTCCTGATTGATTCGTTTCTCACGCTCCGCTGGCCGAGGAGTATGGCCGCAATGGTGCCAGCAGGCACGAAGCGCGTTGCCACTTCTGCGGAGCTGCCGCCGCTCAGACGGCAGTCCAGAATTCGGGTGGCTCTGGTTCCTGACGTGGAAGCTGTAACCCCCACGAGCGTCCCCAAAGTGCGAATCCGTGGAACGTCCACACGCCGGCTAAACCCTGATACCGTCTGGGGTAAAGTGATTTGCCCCCTCGTCCCCAGAAAGAAGCAAGAGGTTCGGCGGGATCGTCTCTCAGCGGGCGTGGAGGCCATGTGGGAGTGACACTGGCAGAAATGATAGGGTGCATACGCGAGTGACTTCATGCTGCAAATGCAAGGGCTCCCTTGCCACGCCCCAGCAAGCACCTACATTGTATCACTTTATCCCGGCTTGCTGGCTGCAGAAATATTTCCACGACATTATCAGCGCTGTGAAGGGAGATTAGAGAGAGATAAAGCAAAGGGTCTTGAGTGGGCAGCAATGGCAGAGGATGCTCCGTAGATGCAATGGCGGTATTTATAGTCGGCACCGGTGCCCCCCACGCACCCAAATATCCCCCCAACTTCGACTGCTCGATCAGTGTACACACATATTTTCTTTTTTTTGACTAAAGATATCCGCGCCTCAGCCTTATATAGACGATGGCTCCTGCTGCAACTGCGGTGGAGTTTCCGGTGTCGTTGGAATCTCGTACTCTGTCCTCCAAACCGGCGACAGTCACGGCCAGTGTACTACACGGGGCTCTCGATCTGAGACTGGTACGTTTCTCGCATAAGCACATGCAAGTGGCCCGAATTCCTTACCAAAAATCTAGGAAACCAGAAGTCTCGAGCAACCCTCTGCAGGCGAGCTTCAAATCCAGATCAAGTCCACCGGCATCTGCGGGTCTGATGTGAGCTACTACAAGAAATTTGCCAACGGCGACCTCTGTGCTTGCGCGCCGTTGTCCCTTGGACATGAATCTTCCGGGGTAGTTGTGGGTATTGGCCCACAAGTCAACGGGTTTGCAATTGGGGACAAAGTGGCCCTGGAAGTTGGCATCCCCTGTGGCCAATGCGGAATCTGCAGAAAAGGTCGATATAACCTCTGCAAAAAGATGAAGTTCAGGAGTAGTGCGAAGAGCGTCCCCCACTTTCAGGGGACTCTTCAGGAGAGGATTAACCACCCTGCAATATGGTGCCATAAGTACTTATTCCTGGACGAGAACCACAACTATGGCTAATAAAGTTCAGAATTCCCGAGCACGTCTCCTTCGATGCTGCTGCTCTTCTTGAGCCCCTGTCCGTCGCTATCCATTCTGTCAACCGTGCCGCTCCGACTCCAGGTTCAACTGCACTTGTTATAGGTGCCGGAACTGTCGGCCTGCTCGTGGCAGCAATGGCACGCCAATCTGGTTGCACTTTTGTAACCATCATGGATGTCGACGCAGGCCGTGTGGACTATGCGATCTCCAAGGGCTTTGCAACGCACGGCTACGTGGTCCCCAAGCCTCTGCACTCTTGTGCATCCTCATCTTCCATTTTCATGTCTGGAACGTCTACTCCTGCCAGCTCTGATGGTGTAATGACACCTCTGAGTAGCTATAGCAGTATCAGCGACCGCCTTGATGGCGCAAAGGCTGTTGCTGCGGATGTCCTTGCAGTCGCGAGGCCGGACATGCTAGCTTTAGACGAGGACGAGGACGATGGAGTGGATGTCACCTTCGAATGCACTGGCAAGGAGGCGTGCATGCAAACTTCTCTCTACGCCACAAAACCAGGCGGAAAAGTTATCATGGTCGGTATGGGCACTCCCATCCAGACGGTCCCTCTCTCCGCTGCGCACTTGCGCGAGGTGGATATTTTGGGCATTTTCAGGTACGCGAACACGTACCAGACTGGCATCAGGCTCCTCGCTGGAAAAGGCCCCATGAAATTGCCGAGCTTGGACGGCATGGTTACACACAAGTTCAAAGGCTTGGGTGCCGCGAAGAAGGCGTTCGAGTTGGCAGGAAGAACGATTGACGACGACGGGAATCTCGTTATTAAAGTAGTGATTGAGGCTTAGACCGAGGCTTAGACTGAGGCTGAGTTAGATTCGGGACTAAATCTGCTGGTATCCAGATTAGGAAGACTGTTTAAGGAAGGTGGGTGGCGTTTTGCTTTTTCTTCGTAGTAGACCAGCGTTGGATGGAACAAGAGCAAACTAGACGGCAGTAATGACCTCAATTCTATAATTCGCATTTCATGTCCACATCTCGGTCATGAATGATCGCTAGAAAGCAGCAGTCTCGTTATCGCGTTTCCTTTTCTTGACGCCGTGCAAATGCAACCAATGTTCGCCAACCAAAGTATACTTCCGCCATATTAAGAGAGAAGGTCGCCGACACCCATAACACCATTGAATGAGCCACCCCCACCCCACGGACCCCCAGATCTATCGGCTTTAGACTTGATGCTCTTCTGCGTGTCAACAACGGCAAACTTCCTACCCGTCTCTCTAACATCCTTGATACTCTGTGTAAGTGTGCTAAGCAGGGATACGAGGTTGACGTCGTTTTGTTCGGATATCAGCTCACGCTCAAACGCAACAGCATCCGCGGGGACGAGGAGACTGAGCCGAGTAAGGAGAGCTTGAATCGAGCGCAGAACGGAATGGTTGACAGGGGTGTACTGCTTCTCGGTTGGCTCCACGTCTTCCGGCACAACGTTCGATATGTACGACGGGGGTAGGTTCTGGAGGTAGATCGCAATTAGGTTGATCCGTGCGTGTAACATTTTGATTGCGTTTGCTTTGGCGGTGAGAGAAGCAATCAACTCTTCGTCTTCCCGGGACAAGATGTGTTGTTCATCGGCTTTCGACGTTTCTGCATCCTGCTCCTCTGACTTTTTACTTGCTCGGGTCTTGCCCTTACCCTTGTCGGATGACGGTTCGCTCTTCTCTGCCGCAGATTTCTTCGCTGTTCCATCTACTGCTGTCGCATTACCCCCACCTCGTGCCACGAAGTCAACACTGATCATCTCGGCTTCTCCGGTTTCAACACTGTATGGTAGCTCCTTGAACCTTAATGCTAGTTGGGATTCGCCATCTTTCATTTCCTTGTCTTCTCCTGCCGCAACTGCTGTTTCTTCTGCCTCATAGTTGCTCTCGTAGATCGTCAGAGGAAGCTTACCGCCAGCCGAGCCTCCGAGAATGGCTGTGGGATGAAAGCCTAGCAGGATCGCAGATTCGTTGTAGGAATGGAGGATTTGTCGGTGGATTGGTAGATGCACGGGCTGGGGACCTGAAGAAGGCAGAATCGTATACCAGCCAACAAGGTCAAGCGCCGGAACTTTGTGTACATCTTTCACTGTAGAAATAGGAAAATCAGTTCACGCCCATTCAGTGCTTAAGGCATATCTTACTCTGCTGCAGTCGCTCCTCAAACCAAGTCTGGTTTAGGACAAGCTCATCTTCAGCTTCAGCGAGCAGGCACTCGAAAGCATGCTCAATGGTGATTTCTCTGCCATTTTGCTGTCCCAGAAGTGCGCCAACGACTGGGCCTTTCTGCTGACGAAGCGTATGTCTCGTAATGTAGTCGGAGATTGTGAGGAGGACCAGTGGGTGGAGGGCTACTTGGAGGCCTGAGCCCGAGGATTTTTGGGTGGAAATCAAGGGATTCGCAGCCTCGACTGCCATGATGCAGTATCGTGGCCCAAGAGATGATGCTCGAAGGTCGTGGGGGGATTGTATCGTGGCAGAGTCTGGTGGTAAGCGTTTTTGGATTTCTACCCGGAAGGCTGAAGCTTTCCCCAAATAACGGCAGCGCGGGGTGGCAGCCTAGCGCGCCGCCAATGATCCACTTTTTCACGTGCCATTGTTTTCTGCCCCTTGTCTCGCCTTTCAACATTTGAATTACGTCCCTTCCCAAGTGCTTCAATTATACGTTGAAAGTCACAACATGCATATCCATGGACCGTCGTATCAATTCTTTCTTTTTCATGTTCTGTATGATGATGTTGAGGGTATGGACAAGTCAGTCCTGACCTTTCTGGTCTCCTCTTGACAGGAGACTCCTGTGGAAGGATTCCTGCAGGATGCATTTCTTTGATCTGCAATCACACATCTTCTGTACTCAGAATGTTATACCTCTCAGGCAATTCCCAGTTTCATTCGTTTCCCTCTTTTGACTCTCAAGGTATTCATGTCAATGATGGCTCAAGAACAGCCCATCGAGCTTCCAGTACACTTTACAACTCCGCCAATTGCAACTGAACATCCCAACTGCCAGCCAGCCAGAATCGATACATTCCATCCAATTATTGCCTCACAATCCAAATCTCAAAATGATCAATATCTCCAAAAACGGATTCTGGAAAGACCCGGGTCAAAAGCTAGCGAGGATGACGAAGTCCAATTCGTTTTTTCGGCACCACGGCGTAGGAAAAGAAAACGGAAGAGGTATGGCACTTTGTAGTTTGCAATGGGCTAATTTCTAACTTACTACGATGACAGGTTTGAATTCTCATATTCGCCATCCATGCTCAATCAGTGCTCCATACCTCCGATAGACCCTCCACCCAAACGTAGTAGCACGACCCAGTGGGATCCTCTTCGACGGCGAAGTCTGGGGTTTTTAGAACAACTGGAATCATGTCACATAGGAACCCGAGAAAGCAACGATCATATTGTTCGAAGAAATTCTCTACCAGTAACGCCCTCCGCAATAGCTCCTCTTCCAAAAGCACAAGCATCATGGTTCCAAGACTCTAGCCACGGCTCTGTTCAAGCTGTCCAACCATCTTCTCAACCAGCTTCGGTGCCTTGTTGGAATGGATTCAGGCCCTGTGCACAAACTAATACAGTCAACCCTTCCGACTGTCGGCCACTACACATCGAAGATTCGGCATCGAAGAAACGGAGACTTGACGAGGACTTGCCAGTACCTCAAGCGCAACGCTTCAGTCAGTCCTCTCAAATCTCACCCCGAACTACCCCTATATCCACACTGCCAACCACGTTGAGCTCTGTAAGAGACTCGATTATGGATACATCAGATATGCTGTGGACTCCGGACCTGCCACCTTTGCCGAGAACTCCACCGTCAAACAGGCCACTGTTCAATTCATGGTCAGAATTTGATTGGAATACTTTCATTGAGCTTGATATGATTCCGTGTCAATCACAGCTTGTGCATAAACCCAGTCCAATGGATATTCCACTTTCGAACCTCCATATGCCGCCGACGAATTCGTTGCAGCAGCCAAGAATTGGGCAGTTTGAGCCGCGTAATATATGGCAACAAGACATCCCGCGAGTGTCAGCAGCACCACAAGTGCAGTATCGCCCCCCCTTCGAACCTGCTCCCCAGTTCCATCGGTCATTCGAAACAAGTCTTCATCAAGCTCGGCCCCAGAACTCGGCATCACGACTTCCAACTACACCAATAAATGCGACCACTTCCTCTTCACGAGCACAGACAGTACCGTCTCAAAACTTCAATACGACCTCTCAAGCTCCACCGAATTTGGTCTCTCATCCGCAAGGCCTCCACGCTCAGAACAGGCGAATATTAACTTCGCCAAGCCCTCCCCAGGCAACTTTTCAGCCCCCACCGCCAGCGCCTTCAGATCTCCTGAGGAAGCCATCGCTCTACAAGATCCCAGCTTGGCCAACGTCCCCAGAGGTCAGGCCCGCTCAAATATCAACATCGACCTCGCAATTCCAGTCTCGGCCTTCTGGTTCTTACATAGCTAGCAGCGCGGAATTTCGGTCCGCGCCCACTTTTGGTAGTGTTCAACAGCCACCAAATTCAATGCAGCATGAGAAGCATCCCATCAGAAATTTCGACAACAAACCTAGCTCTGTAACCACGAATGCATCAAGCAGTATATCTCAGACTACGGCTGCAAAGACCCACACATTTCAGGTTCCGCAAGCTCGTATTGGTCGCAAACACTGTCCCAATCTGTATGTACGTACCAGACTTCTTGCTCCAGAGATTTACTAATCCATTTATTCTGGTAGAATTGTCGATATCGCTGAAACCTGTCAAGATCTCTTCCCTTTTGCTGAAGTTGCAGAGCGCCATAGCGTACCAATCAAAAGGGTCTTTGATACTTTTTCAGCCATAATCCAGCTGCCACTTCTTCGAAATGCAGATGACAGGCGAAGACATGGCTCTCTTGGTAAACAGCGAATGAGAGAGTATAGAGATGCCCGAAAAGCAATGGAGAAAGCGGAAGAAGCGGGGCGCAAGGCGGAGATGAGAGCATTGAGAGCTCGTGTTGAGGAGGCTGGGAAGAAAGGCAAGGGGCAGGCCAATCCCTCGCCATTACTGAAGACAGCTATTTTGAACAACGCCAACTACTCAAATGCATAATCTTCGAGCTGCCCCCGACTATGCCTTCAGTTTTTCTTCACACTTTACTTCAATCCCTCGATCGAGTTCAATACTCTCGCTACAGTGGCACACGATGCTGCAGACCTACTCCAAGTCAGATTTTAGCAACAATGATTTATTTGTATTACTATGAAAAGGGTTCCTCCAACTCACATTCCTCTGCTAAAGATCCCGCTGCGCCAGACGGCCCCCAAAGCACAACCCCGCTCCATCTCACTCTGCCCGCATCTCTAAGCTCCTTTGCTCTCGCCATATGCGATTCTTCCAGCACTCGTTCCAACATCAGAACTTCTTGTCTCGACCGAGCCTGTCGCATCTGTGCCATCTTCCGATCTCGGAACTCATCATGTCTCTGGTTGATCTCCGAAAATTTAAAGGGTGGATGGCATGCTGCACAGGTGTCATCTATACACTGGAGAGGACCATGAACCCTGTCTTGAGGACACGGTCTATGTTCGCTATGCCGGGTGGCGTGGTGACAATACTTTGAGTAGTGAATCAGAGCGTGTCCACAGGTCATGATAGAGACAGTTCCTTGGCACATAATGTCTCTCTCTTAATTTACGGATGGGGAAGAACTGAAATGTTTAATGGTTAATGTAGAAAATGGATTTGAGATCAGCGTGGTCCATTCTTTAGAGTCTTGTGCTTTTCTGTTCTCGTGTTGTAGCTTATTCTTTATTCTAAAATCTTGAATAATAGACTTGATTCAAGGTGAACAAAGAAGAATCATGATATCAGGACAAAGAAAGCATGGTTGTCTGTGAATGGGTGTAATGTCTCGAATTTTTTGTTTGCAAGGCTTCAGTGAACGGACCCAGCGTTGAGCTCTCATGATTTCTCGAAGTAAAGATACAGCAATGCCTGAGATTTTGCCAGAACCTATGTGCGCGAAGTTCAGGGCATGGAAAGAAGCTCGAATAGCCATCGATAGAAGCTAATAGACCGATGCATAGGCATCCTACTATCAGACCAGCATACCCGCCGTGACCTACATTCCTTCCAGCTCGTAGCACAGGACGATGATGATTAAGACTCTCAGTTAAATTTGCGCAACCTTTCCTTCACTTAACTTCTTTCTTTTCCATGATCAATTCCGCATCAATAAATTCCTCAATCTTCTTCAGTCCCTCATCATCAATCCAAACAACATCATGGGACCCAAAAGTCGCAGCAACCTTCTCAACCTTGAGCTCCTCCTTCGTTCCTGTAATTTCCTTAACGCTCTCCAAATCTTTAATAAACCCAGCCATTCGCAGCAAAGTCCATCTCTTCCCCTCAGTATCAATCAACATGGTACTATTCGCCTTCATCATATCCTTCATCTGCAGCAGGTGCTCTCGGCTGAGCCGTGAATGCCCTACCGCCTCGACACCTGCGCGAATCAGCTCCCAGTGTCCATCCGGCATGCACTCTTGCATGACATCTGCTAACTTCATCTTGATGAAAAGCGAAGCTTCAGCATCGGTGTAGGAAAAGAGAGTCTTCCAACGCTCGACCTCGGTGGTGGTGAGTGTAGTGCTCTCGAGGGATTCGGCGTTGTTCGCAAGACGGTTGAGCTCGTCTATGAACTCCATGCCTTCCATTGTGAATTTCAATACTTTTTAATTGCACTTGAATCTGCTGGGAGAACTATAGCGGTGTTATGGCTTGGAGCCACAGTCGAAAGCGTAATAGTGAGTCTGCTCTGCCTGGAAGGTATGACTCATGCAACACCAGCCTCGTACTAGTGCATTGAGGATCTGGCGTGACAAGCTAGAAAACAGCATTCAACGAAATCAGATGGTTATCATTGAGTTGGCCACGATTGCTAGATCGAGAATTCCAAAATTTTGATGGGTTATACACTGCCCCACTTCCCCTGAATGCGGCAGGAGCGATAAGCGAAAGTAAACAAACTAAAGATAAATTATATCACAAAAGTTAAATAGCAAAACTTGGGTCCCGCGGAGGGTGGCAGAGATGCTTCCTGTGAAACGAATTCTTTTTTTTAAAAAAAACCACTCTGCACCCGGAGTCGCCTACTGCGCCTGGCCATGCATGTGGTTCGTGCCAATTAAAAATTTAGATCTAGTAAAACTCATTGATAGCCTGCGGGGTTATGGTAGAAATGCAAAGTTTTGAATTCATAGATTTTCGAAGCTAAACGTTGACCCCAGCGCAGCACGGCGAGGGGCATAGTACACCAGACGAACTGAGTGTTTCCGGGGAAGTTTGTTAACGGACATTAGACACCCGGTCCGGGCGGCACAAGTTTAACGTCTTTCGCGGCCTGAGATTGTTAGTAATTGTGGTTGTAGTGCAGGCGAAGCAACTTACCATAGGGACGACTTTAGGTTAATGTTAAGAGAACTTTCTTAACTAGAAATATTACGGTAGGTTGGAGTGTGAAAAGCTCACGCGAGTAGCCGAATTGGGTTGGCTCCCTCGTTGCCAACCGGTACGGATAAGACCTCGACGCGGAGGCTATTCCGCGCTCAAAGATTATTATGATTTATCCCTATTCTCCGTTCTCCTGCAAGAGACGAAAGAGTATCCTGGTTGGAGAAATGGTGCTAGAAAGTGGTTGAATTGAGCTTTCTACCCCCAAGCTGATGTAGCATAGTAGAAAGGTTCCTCTTACTCTTCGACCCTCTCGACCTTGCTACTGCTTCTTCTGGCTCAGCTTTACCACGAACGTGACAGCTGTTCCAAGTGAGACTCGAATGACCATAGGCCGGGCAACTGTATTTTTCTGACTTAGAAATGCTACAGTCACTCGAAAGAGATTGGTGAACTGAGCTCTGACTCATCGCCCGTCTGTACCAACACAACTGACTGTTTGTCGAGAAGATCGTCCAGTGAGAGCATGCTGTCAGTATAGTTAGCAATATCCTCACAATCATACAATTCATCCAGCCCCACGATGACGGCTCTGAAGAGTGGTCGATCGCCCACTCGTGCTCATTTGGCCAGATGATTTGGCTGCACTTTCCGACCGGAGCCCCTCTTTTTATCAAAGAATTGACTCTTAAATTGATGGAAGATATTACAATGAGCTTTCAAAATCCCCGCGATAGATTTTGGTACATTTTGAGAAGTTGTACACGAGCTGCGAATAACCTATCACATGTCGAAGAGGGCTCTTCGCTGTTTGCGGAAACCACTCTTTATAGACCGCTCGCGCAATATTGGGAAAGTAGTGTCCGAGAGCCATATTACTGGTCATTGAATAGCCAGTTCAAGCCTTTGAGGCGAGAACGTTGGAATTGTACTTCTTAAGAGTAACACTCCATTGCTCATTGATCCAGTACAACGTCGTCTGGCGAGGGAGCCAACAGTGTTTCATGGCATCTTTACTATGCTTCAGGATGTTCAGCTCGATATCATCCCAGCAAATACCGCGTAAGTCCATCTTCAGACTTGTTGAAGAGTCTTAGCCAGTTGAGTAAGAGGAATTTGGAATATTGAAGATGAAGACTGAGCATTTTCTTGCCCCGAGATCAATTTCTTTAGATTAAGATCCGTCGAGGTCCTAGCTGTTGATGCTAGAATAGATAATAGTTGTTCTGCGAAATATCTATCTGTCAATTTTGGAACATAGTGCTATCAATCTCTCGAATCTCTGTATGTTGGTCCTGAAACAGAATGGAGTCCCTCTGCGAAGGATCTCTGTTTATTGATGTCGACATTGAACGGAGTTCTATGGATGAAGATCGGTGGTCTGTGTCTTCACCAACCGGACCAATTGTCCTCAATTAAGGCCGAAATACACGGGATGCTGGGCTATTAGCAGAGTATTTACTTGAGTAGATGGCCTGATGGCTTGCGAGCTGCAGCATGTAAGATAAATCAGCGGCGGCAGGAAAGAGACACTAGATTTTGACATTAGATGTCCGAAGTGAAACAGGAGTTTTGGTGAAATTGTCCCGGACGTCTCCTCGCAGCATGACTGTAAATTTAGAGCGGTCTTTCTTTCATCTATACGGAGACTTTCGACCTCATTTTTCTGATCGTTCCAGTCTTACAGAGATGCGGATTTTGAGCGAGGACGGTAGAAGAGGTGCCGAGCACTGCCTACTGACAGGTATGCCTTCCTCACATTGCAACGAGCAATTTCAGTTCTGTCACTTGGTTCAATCATGACTCGTTCCGCACTCCTCACCTTTCAAGGGACATTTCCAATCACTTCTAGTTTCTTAGGCAGCTCAGCTGTGATATATTTTATTGATTATTATGCATGTTCCTGAATCACATTGCTAGCATTCATAATTCTAGTAGAGACTTCGTTTCGGGGTCGGAAAATAGTACTCGCATACTGAACTACACCCTGCCGTCTGAACAAGTCCGAGCAGACTGCAAGAAAAAGCATCGAGAAGGTCAATGCATTTCTGAGCAGAAGCATTCTAACAACCATTTTTGAAGAGGTAACTCTACACCTTCCCAGAGCTGATAGAATTGACAGGTGACTGTGGCGATCACGTGGCTCTCCCCCCTTTTGCCACTCGGTTACGATATTACAGAAGGCGCTGTATATTAAATTCTAACTTCACGATACTCTGTTATCGATTTATTGCCACCGCTTTGATTGAAATAGAAGCAGTGCTGGATTTTACAGGAACATTCAATCACAGCCAACCAGCGTAAGGTGGCCAAGACTTCGTGCATTTTTAATGACCTGGGGATCAACATCATTGTATATGTGAATAATTTTCCCATTCATCCCATTTCTAAGCCTAGGATCAAGGGTTGAAGACCCAACGCGGTAGTCGTTAGTGTGTTGTACTTCCCAATTTGTTCATGAGTTAATGCGGTGTCGCCGCATCCACCTGACCACTTTCGCCCCCACTTGCCCCTGGAACGTATCACACCAAACGGAATTAAATCGTGCAAGCCTTCAATCCTTCGCAATGAAGGCTTGCAAGGGATCCTGAGCCTTAGACTAACAAATATTGTTTTAGCGGAATTTTCAAAGATGGATTAGCTAGTCACCCTCGAAATTTGAAATTTTGCCTCTTTGCTTCGGCAGTTGCTACTTATGATTCCAAATCCGGGAGGTGCTACAAGGAGGATGGGATTGTCGTTCGGCGTCGTGTGGGTTTCTGGTTGGACAATAAGTATCGGAATTCAATAGCCGAGATCTGGGAGAAAAGCTCTAGGTGTGATCTGAGGTCCGGATACAGGTCCAGAAGGTGTTCAATTGCTATGCCGAGCTGATCAATTGGAGCGTTAGTTCTAGGTTCAGGGATGATGTCTGGCAAAAGTTTTAGATACTTACGGGACACAGAGTGGGGAAGCGTAGTGCTCGTTGTAGGCTGGAAGTGGGGCCTAGATCTCCAGAATCAGGAGGGACATCAAACTCCAAGAGTTCGAGAGACTGTGGTTTTCTACTCATTTGGGATTGAGATTTGGTTATCGATACAATTCTCGATAACAGAGCGTGCAGTCTGCGCACTCGATGTATGCAACACATCATATACATAGGGTTTCATATGAACATTTCTGGCCGTGCAACTCTCGCACTGTGACTAGCCAGGGGAATAAACGAGAGTGGTGCTACAAAAGAAAGACACACAACCGCCCAAAAGTGGTTACCAGCCAAATTGTTCGCAGTGTAACTCGATGCTCGGTCCCTTCACCTTTATTGCGTTCGTTGCCGTCCGCCTCACAGTCCACATCAGCGAATCTGGCCCACAAGCCGCGATGGCGATTCTCTCATCGTCACTAGCAGATGCAACGATATTCTTGATCAGAGTCTCGACGTCTGGTCGTCCTGGTAGTACCCCATGCAATGTCAAATCCCACTCGTGTGTAATGTTGGTTAGAGAGTTGGTGTGTTTCTCGAGATCATGTGGGAAGTGGTCGAACCTAGAGCTGGAAGAGGAAAGGGGTGAGTGAGAGATAGATTGATGGATGCCACGCCGTTTCTCATCGTCGATTGGTGAGTGGTTGGCAATGTCAGATCTATCTTCGGGAATGATGGGCGACATCGCTGGCGACACTGGACTTGGCGGGCTCCTGTCAAAGTTCAAACGGGTCGAGTGCAGAATAATGTTGACCCGTGGGGATGCTCTGAGTTCTTTGAGCTCTTTGTTGAACCACTGAAATACTTCTAATGGCTGTGTCAGCAACTAACATTATAGGGTTACAAGAATGGGTCAAAGCAAACTTACCTGGCTCTCGGACAGTCCAAATGAAGTCGATCTTTGGCTTCGGCAACTTATGGTTCAGCTTTCTGACCATGTCCAGAGCAACTCCGAACGTGAAAGAGGCCCCGCTGCCTCCGGCAACGAAGATGACTTTATCTGCAGACTTCGCAAAGTTTGGAACAGTACCGTATGGTCCATCAAATGAAGCGCGAAGACTGGCTCCTGGATGCTTCACAGCAAAGTTATGGAGATCGTCCGTGAAACCATCATACGCAGCAACGACAAGTTCAATTGAACTGAGAGACTTGCTGACGATCGTGAAAGGATGCGTCTCGAAGGCTCGGATCTCCGGGATCCAGACGAAACAATGATTGCCTGGAATGGCTCTTGTTGGAGCTCGACGGAGGACAATGCGAGTTCCTCCATGAGGCAAAGGAATGAGTGTCGCGCGATTGTCGTAGCTATACCAAAAGAGCCTCCATGCTCTCAGAAGACGATCGGCACTCCACATTGATCCCGCAACAATAGTGACGATAACCACTTTGTCGGCAACTTTCGGTTGGTGAAATGCAATGTTGATGATGAAAACGATGTACATGAAGATGTGGCTGAGATAAAAAACCTCGTATCGCATTCGTCTGATCAGAATTGCGAATACCAGCATAACGAGAAGTGCTGATGCGGCAGTGATACCATGTATTTGCTCCACCGCCAACAACATCTTCTTACGGTGCATTCTGAGATCCCATTGAACGCATTGCATAGTGACATGAAGAAAAGCGTATGTTATCGTGATGTAACCAGCCACCTGATGAAGTGGGTTGAGACGTTCGTAAGAATATGCTGTCAAGAATGCCAAAGGAGTGTTTTTGAGAGCTAGGAAAGTGATGAATGCAACGTTGGCGATTGCGATCCTGTATCAAAGTTAGACACTGCTGGCCGAAAAAATGCGTTCATGCTCACCATCCTAATCGGTTCGCAATTCCCATCAAGGACGACCAATTGATGTTTGTCACCGTCAAAGCTATGTTGATTCCAAGGTAAACCATCACAAGTAGTGCATGCCCTATGGATGTGAATCCAGGTACTCGATGTGTGAGTACATGCCTAACCATTCTAATGAAGCTTATCAGCAATTATCCCGCCTTCGGGAAATTCTTGCATACCGAGTCATTGAGACTTGAGCCTTCATAGGACCCGACTTTCGCAGTCCTCTTGAAGCATAGCGGCTGTATAGAAAACGGCTCCAGTGGAAAATTGTAAATAAAACAATGACTCCTGCCGTGGCAGCTGCAAAAAGCTTCACTGATTTCTGATTCCACATTTGTGCCATACGTCTCGAGGCCATCTGAGCTTTCTGGGCAGCTATTGCAGTCGCATTTCTCGAACTGTCCGTTCCGTTATGCCCTCCATGATGAGGTGAAGTTGAGTTGGAAGGCATCTTGAAATGAATGATAAATGGCAGACACTTCAGGAAACGCTCTGCACTCGCACATGTACTATTCCAAAGAAAATGAAGGAGATGTGAATTCTATCAACCTACCGGAATCCCCCACGAGTTGCCGGTACTGCCTTTAATAAGCATTTCTGAGAGTTGGATGTACCTCCCTCCTGAGCGTGGAAACCCTCTAGCAATATGGATAAAACCACCATGTTGACCAAATGGGCTGATAGGAAACATATACTTGCTAGACAATATCATGGCCAACTTATGCCAAGGCAAACCTTATCTTCTCAGTATATTAAATCACGGGAGCAGATGTTCCTCGAAAAGCTTCGCCTGTGCCTCAATCTGGGGGAGCCTGCTCTCTTCATATGGATAAAACACCCCTGTTGATCGACGACTGGAGGGGCATGACAAAACTTGACAAAGCAAATTCTCCGGTCGACTGGACTTTCTTGGATCTCGCTCTGATAGGCACGCTACACCGTTGTTTCTTTCCCCGCATTCAATATAAAGTGTTTCGGTAGATGGCTAATTCGATACAGACTTCTAGACAGGAATGACTCGTGCCAGGTGACCTCCAATGACATACTCCTGTTTTTGTTCTGGAATGTGACTGTACGTACCATACCTGTTCTCAACTTCTTGCACGATTGATGGCATCCAGTCATGAGATAGGAGTACTTTACTCCGCCGGGACCACGGGAGGCGGAGGCATCCAAGAGTGGAATCACAATCGAGGGCGGTGCAACCCGAAAACATTGATTTGGAATCTGTGGGAGCCGAAAAGCTTGCTAATGAATAGCGTGCCATTGGGTGCGAGCCACTACTCGCACAACGTGGTAGAGCCTGGTTGATCGCGGTCATCTACCTGAGAGCAATCAATACTCGTTTGCGTGGAATAAGCAGCGAAACCTCGCCAAGTCGCGACGTTCTTGTTATATCCTCGCCGAGTTTGAAACGTATTAGGGTTTTCCGTAGATTGAGAGGCTCCGGATTCGGCATATATCGTTTCGCTGCTTGCCGTACTGTATGTAGGCATAAGCCGGATCAGATAAGAGGAGATCGTCCCCCAGGATTTGAATAGGGGCTTTGGGAGAGACACGGAGCACCTGGAGGCCCTGTCGCAATACTGTACCTGTTTAGAACTAGTGCCTAGCGCAAGATGTGACGCCCACGTGTGCATCGTGCAACGTCAGGGAAGAACAGATACTACCAGCCTGCCAGATTTGCAGCACCATTCCTGCATTTAACATGCATGCACGATTTCAATACTTCCAGGCACGGAGTGACAGTTGCGCAACTGTCCAAAGACAACAACATGCCAAGTATGGTCAGGCCATGGCCTCCACCAATCCAACATGCATAGTGACGCTTGTAGACGAAGCGAAGTTGTCCTCAATTAATCCGATAATCACGAGCCGTGCGCCAAAAGCTTCAGTAGCATTAGGGGCCTTCCTATATAACACACTCAAGAATTAGCCGGATGGTAGGAATTCCATCGGGGCCGAAGAGGTCTGTCTATTCAGCGAAAGCCAATTGTGATTGTCTTTCTAGCGACTATGGGCTTAATTGTCTCCATGGGTATAACGACTCGCAGCGTAATGCAATTGCAGCTTGCCACCATCAGGTGGCAGTCGCACACCACCTCCACAAGTGTCCTTTGTTGCAACATGTCAAAATTGTCATTCGAGTCTCTTACATCCATTGATCCGTTTGTCCAGTCTGAACAATGTGTGGTGGGACGTCGGCGTTGCCGCTCCGGGTCCCGAAAATCCACGCTCGATCAACACGGATTTGGAATATCGGGGAGAAACGACGTGGATCCGAATATTTCCTCGGTGTCTTTTGGAGCCTTTGATCAATTGGCTGATTGTGTTCGTCTGGCGGCGCTGCTACGCTGTCCGCCAAGAGCGTCGTGTGGGTATAGCCCATGTGCGACTATTCTGACACTGTTCCTCCAAGGAGGGTGGAATCTGGTGTATCGCTCTTCATATCAAGACCTCATCTGTTTTGATACTGTCCGTAGCTCGGGAGACAGGGCGTCGATATTGAGCGAAAGCCTTTGGAATTGCACCATGTTGGAAGGCCTCTGACATGGCAAGCAGGACATTGCCACTGTTGAATGTAGGTTCCTTCAGATCCATCAACATCCTTCTCTGGCAATACCAGGGAGATACTGGATATAGTCATCCCACTTACTGAGCGAAGCCTTCTCTGAAGCTTGAAATCTTTGATCAAAGCGTTGTCGAGTGAACTCCTTGATCTTATTCTGTCAAACCTGTGCAAATTTGCTCCGTTGTGGACTGCCTCGAGATGGACAGAGAAGGTGCACTCAATGTCCCAAGTGCGCTATGACGATTAGATTGTTTCTGTTGCCAATGCTCTTTCGAGGTCTCGTACATTTGAAAGTTGGTTCCTTTCTATTTTAGAAGCTCTCGAAGTGGAATATTGAAGTCCTTCACCTCTAAATGTAGGTAAATGCACAACCTCGACCAAGGACAATCAAGATTGGTGTCCCTTTTCATATCCACCCAGATGGGCCAGCCTTGCTGTAGACATAGAAAGCGGCACTGAGTTCCATTGTCCTTGGTTCAACTCGAATATTTACCTAGATAAGTCTTTGCACAAATAGATCTTTTTTTTTTAATGCACGATAACTCGAGAGGACATTCAATTAGAGACGTTCCAATTGTCCTTTGTGAGTTGGAAAATTCACCGCGAGCCAGCCTTGTTTGCCTCCTTAGCGTGGTCAGCCCCGTGTCGGGTTTATTTACATTTGGGTTTCAACCCAAACGCGCTCACTTTCAACCAACTCCATCAAGATGACGCCCACGCTTGGAAGCCTTGGCGACCCTATCCTGATACCAGATTCTCCTCCTCGTGCCTCGTACAACGAGCCAAACAACGCTCCGCGCCGTCAAGGATTTGCAAGGCACCCTCAAGGCCCTTCTCCAGCCCGAACGCAGGAGGTTGCCAGTCGAGGACGGTGCCAGCAATGGGTTGACAATTTACCACCTTCCAACAGTGTTGGAGCTGACACTGGCGGATTGCTGGCTCCTCGGACTTCTAGCTTCAGAAATGCTCACCCGCGGGCAGCTTCTTCCTCAGCATTGGCACTTCGAACGGTACCTAACGATTCAATGGTAGACGAATATGGTAAGTACCTTGCTTCTACTGATCCTGCTTCGGAAGAATGTAGCATCCATTCCACGGAATAGCTACGGATGGCTAACGAAATGAAGGCCGGCCGATCACTAGGAAGCTGACTCAACAGCACAGAGCTCGTGAGTCCAATCCTTACATGAAGGAACGAGCCGAACGAAGTCTACCAATCCAAACACTGCCATATAATGTCAAACATTCCATACTACAAGCGATGCAAAAGATTATGGAAGAGGCTCTATTCGAGTGGGCAAAGGAGTGGGCTCCTGCAATGTTGAAGATGGCAGGCTGGGAAACAGCCGAAGCAGGAGAACTTAATTGGTTTGACTGTTCCAGCCCCTGACGTTCAATGACGGTTTTGATTAATCATTGTTCCAGGTGGTGGAGAACAATCGACAGCTATTCCAAAAGGGTCGATTCGATTGATGGCACGCGGTACAATGCTCATCACATATCAGCAGATGCTTTCAGCAGAAGTGCTGGGATGAATATAAACAAGCTTCAGTTGCTTCTTGACCAACGACTGAAGCATGTTAGGTGAGTCTCAACCTCTTAATTGTCCAATAACCTATGGAACATTGTGCTAGTAATGTCCCACGACCCATGGAACATTGTGTTAGCAATGTCCAACAGCTCCTGGAACAATTTACACGGATGCTAACTTTGAAATAGACATGCCGCAGTTCATCGTGATCCCAGCATTACAATCTCGGCTTTAAAGGAGATGCTTGCAGATGCACATTGCCTTACAGAAGGACTGCGTGACAGACCGAGGACCGATAAACTGCGCGCCATTCAACTAGCACTGGAAGCCAATGATACCAAGTGGATGTATGTAATGATGGCTACTCCAGTATCGACCTTCAAAGATGATTTCGATCCTAAGAAGTTTCGCACCCAGCCAACTTCATTTAGGACGGAGAATGCTCAAGTAATGGTCTTAAAGCGAAAGAGATCCGAAAGCATTCCGTTAGGACGTGTCTCTAGACAGCGAGCTGGAGTGATCGAGAATCCTGGCGACGTGATGGATCTAACGATGGATTCAGAGGATGACGGTGCACCCGCTACGAACCCAGAAACAGCGAGGCCGACTCGTGTCATCGATCTTACGGGTGATGGAGTTGTTGTTCTATTTCGCTCAGCACGAGCTACCACCGCATTGAACCAGTAGATGTACGTACATTCGGCAACCCGATTGGTCCTATGCGAACTTTGTTCCAGGTTGAGTCCTACGAAGTGTGTACGCGGCAGATGAGAGCATGTTAGCCCGGAGAATTCCTCGAAATATTCGGGGTTTGTATAAACTGATGAGATCTGGTTCCTTCAACTTTCAGTGCTGCCATCGGATTGATGAATATGGGCTTGCACCGCTGCTGTAGAAGGCCGCTCTCAGGCGAAGAAATTGAGTCAAGATACTTCTCTTTCCCTTTCACCCTGCCGATACCTGACCTCTATTAATTTAACGCATGCTTAAAGCCGGATCAAAAAGCGAGTGCTATATCGGTCTCTCTTCCCCATCATTTACTATGTCCTGCTTGACCGACTCGTGGCATGCAATTCTCAAGAGCAAGTGGCTTGCTTAGGGTGTTCAGAGACCTCTTCAAGCCCACTTCCCCTTTTGTTAAGCACCTGATCTTTCGAATTCCTCAAAATTCTGCAGTATAAAATCGGTATGTATTAATTCTTATAAGTTCTCGCTCTTGGATATTCAGCCAAGACCATCCTGGACGTCACGGCATGGGTAGGGTGCATCACGTGATCGTCACATCGCTGTTCGAGGTCAACTCAATGCAGGCCTGATTTGTTACCGAAGAGTTTCATACGAGAAATGCTTTGAGCCTGTGACTCAGGCTTCCGTGCATTACTAATGCGTACAATACGATTGCTCCTGCAAGTGCCTGGTCAATTACGGTCGTTGAACCGACTGGATCGCTAGCTTTCAGACTGAAAAGTCTGCCCCTTAGTGCATTGTGGTATGAATATAGAATGAGACTTTTACGGAAGCAAGTCTAATAACTTCTGAATAAGTCTGTGTTTAAAGCCTGTGAACCTCGTCGGCATCAAGAGATTGATCATTTTCCAAGTAGAGGTATAATTCTCAACACCCCCACATCTCCTGATAATGGCGAAGAGGGTCCGCCACGAAACATCCGTCGAACCTGTGGCTCCGGATGATCTCGATGAGCAAGCTTCAAACCTTTTAGCGACTGTAGCGTCTCTTCTTGCGCGTGTTCAAGATCTCGAAGACACAAATTCGATCCGTTATCTTCATCACGCCTATGGATATTATATAGACAAATGTCTTTATCCTTCAGTAGTAGACTTGGTAAGTCAGATGATGTTCTTTCACTTGAGAGAATTTTATTCAAGAATAAAGATGCAAACTAATGATCTAAAGTTCTCGGATTCCCCTCAAGCTTCAGTGCATTTCCTTAATGGTGTCTGTAAGTGCTGCGAGCAATAACCCATTTCCTAACTCTATTTTTCTTATAAATGTTCCCACATATGTTGGTTAATTATCATAGAGCAGTTGCTAATTTTACTTCTACCCAGGGAAAGGGAAAGCAGGCATTTCTCGTCTTTATATCGAATGGTTTGGCACTCTCTTTACTGGCGGGAGAAATGCCCCACCCCGAGGCTTTCTCCTCGACCACCTAATGATGCAAGATATCATCACTGTCAACCCAGAGACTCATCCAAGGACAGCAAAAGCACGCTTTCGAAACTTTATGCAAGGAGGCTTTCACAGTTCCGTCGATCCATCGGAACGAGCTCCAGATGTCCCTCCGCAATTCTTAGAGGGCGGGGTCTATGAGAACGAATATATCTTTGAAAACGGAGTCTGGAAGATCTTCAAACTAGGGTACAACATGCTCTGGCAGGCTGATTATGCGAAGGGGTGGAGCGGTAGCGAGGCTATGAAGGGTATGGAGAAATGCTGGCCGGAGGATAAATGGGGACCTGATGAGTTACTCGCTGGAAAGACAGCTTGGCCAGAGACGAGGGTTGTTCCATTTCACTACATGCATCCTGTCTCTGGCGCTAGAATCGGGGAGTGATAGGGGAGGTGGGGCTATGCTGTTGCTGCTGCTGCTACTTTTCCAGCGCTATGTTACGTTGCCTTCTCAGACCTTCAGGAGGGTTTCTTCATATCTTCAGGCTGAATAAAAGCCAACTTCTATAAACTTCACTGGTTCTTGATCGTTGGTTCTAAGTGGGCCAGGGCACAGAAACGCCCTATATCGTTCAATGCAAACAATCCACATAGGGCTTGCAATCATCAAATCAGAGACGCCAACATAGGTTGAGGCGACGCGCTGTATAATTCAGAAACGCAGAGAACATCCAATCAGCAACTGAATCCTCATTCCAATTTCTCCTTCCCCTCCCAGTCCCTTCCGTATCAAATAAAGACCCCACAACCACCCCAGCTCGTGCCAAGAACGCACACCGCAGCAAGGATAGCTTATTTTCCGCTGAGCTAGGGGAGGTCCCTGTGTACTTTCCGCCTTGGATCTTGATTTGGGTGAGGTGCGGGCTCGAATGGGATGCGGTGTGGAGGAATGCTGTTTAGGCTCGAGGGGGCGGCCCCGGCTGATTACCCGTATTGGAAGGCGAACAGGGGTCCGGTCCGGTTGCCGAGGGGTGCGAGTGCCGAGTGACGACGTGTGGTGTAGATTTGAGGTAGTTAGTATTTGGAATGCAGATCCAGAGATCTTTTTCTTGCACTGATGGTAGGACTTGGGGAGGTTTCGGTGGAGAATTTGGCGCGTGGATTGTTTGGTTTCCATGTGTGGATCACAGAGCAAGACTCATCAAAGATTTTGGGGCTCCCACTGGTTTGAAAAGGCTGCGAGAACCCTGTGAGAATCTCATTGAGGTAGAAATGTGACGACGTTCGAGACCTGGCTTTTCCTTCAATAGAGTATGCCATCGGCAGTGTCAAGCTTTAAGTCTCTCACTATTCAATACCGAAGTCTGGGCACTATCCCCTGTAGCGCAAAGCCAAGCTCCTTGGCTCTTCTATTGATGCCTCATTTCAGGTCACTAGGCCCATCTATGCCGTAGAGGGGAAGCAGCTTATGCTGAGATCTACAGCTGAACCTCCCTTCAGGCTGATGCTTATTCTTAAGACATTGCCAAGCAATCTGGAAGTGCCGATTGCGACTTTGAAGAGGAAAAGCTTGACAGTATTTGGAATTGCAAATCTATTGCACGGTTGTGTGAAGACGGAGAAGCAAGCTTGAAAAGCTATTAAGGTTTGAGAAGGCATGATGTTCAGTCACGTGATGTTTTTGAAAAGGGGGAACTTTGGGGACCTTGGTGGAGAGTTACAAAATTGTGTTCCTCATTGAATTGAAATCTGCTTCTAATCTGCCTTCGACATTGGATTTAAGGTGGTAAGTACCTTCGGAGCATCTTCCGCAAGACCTGTCTTCGCAGGAGGCTGTAAGGCGGACCTTCTTTCGAGACCAGCTCGTGGGCACTGGAACTTTGCTCAGGAGGCAAAACAAGTCGAAGTTAGGCAGTTTGATGAAAAATCAGTTTAATCAAGATCACAATACGAAGCTGGGAGAAAGTAGAGAAGAGACTGCAAATAGCTTTGCAATTGAGCACCAAGAACGAAGCTAAACTGCCGCCTACTAATGTCAAGTCAGTCTCCGTATGCCCCCCTCTACACAAGCACCGACGCCCACCAAACTTCACAGCTGGTTATGCACTATGAACTGTAGACATCGAGCGCCCTAAATGCCAATGCCAATTTCTCCTATGCCAACATTCGACGACCTCGATGCAGTACGCGTGTACACAATAAGATGGTTTCCAACTCATGGCTTCCAGAAGAACGGGCCAGAGCAACTGCCATCAGGCTCCGATAGCAGAAGCCTCAGCTTGGGCAATTTGCAGTCTGGATGTTCTCTTGCCCAAACTCGAAAGCTCCTCGTCAATTCTGTGTGCTGATGGAAAGCTCGATTTCTCATTTCTTCGTAACCAAGTCGTTGAGCGACCAGAAGCCAATGCTCTTCTCCATTTGTTCCAATTCGAGGCTGTGACGGCTGCTGATTGAGCGAATATGAGAAGTTGTCATGCAAAGCTGGCGAGACGATAGAGAAGTCCTTCAGGTTAGTCATGGTGAGGATGGACTGAAGGATTGCTTCGGGACGGGCACGTTGAAGCTCTCTGCCTCCAATCTCCAATGAGACAATGCTAGACAAATCTTCATGGCTAATTGCTCTCAAGCTCAGAGGTATCCAGCTCAGGTGTACGGTATCGATGTTGAGATTCGTGCGAATTATCGGCGGGTGGCCACGAGTGGGAAAGCGAACAGGCCATTTCTTCGACATCTCGCACCGCGACTCCGAGCACACAAGAAGATTTGTTGGAGAGGGAGTCGTGGTCCAAAACTTCCCAATGCGAACATCATAGTGGACTTGGACAACCCTCGGACCCGACAGATTGAGAGCCCATATTTTTAGTCGAAGTTCGGGAGGAAACTTCTTGAACAAAGGGAATGACGATTATTTGGCCACAGATTGGACGAGTTGACTTGAGAGCTGTTGGTTTCCCGGAGCGTCCATGTTGAAGTTCAGCATACGGTAGAATATCTCAACAATGAGTGCATCTAGACACGCAACGATCCACTGATAGATATACATGGGCGTGGAAGTATTTTGAAGATAAAGGTGGGGTGTAGCTTAATTTGGGTTGTTATGGACATCGAGTGAAAAGTCCAAGAAGGAAGGTGCGATCCTGACCTATGCCCAACAGCATCAGTTGACCTAGCACCTGCTAAGAGACAGTCACGGCTTTCTGATGGCTCATTGCTCTACGAACGGCGCTACACCTCCCAAAAGTGAATTTGAATCCTCGAAATGACTTTGGATGTTTCGAACAATCAAATCCTTGACTGTCACTCTCAGACTGGTTAAGTTGTCCTAGAGCTTTTGAAACATTCATAACGACCGGTGGTGCGGACGACCTTTTAGAAGAGGGACGCTGTTGAGACATATCGTTGGCACGATAATATCTACCGAAACAAGGTCCGAGAAGGCAGATGAACGGTTGGCTTTTGTCTCTTATTATCCAACTCCATCCTACCAGCGGCTGCTGCGGCTTTGACAGAGTCTCTGAGCTTAAGAGTGACCCATTCGTTGAACGACATCCCCGTTGATGGCCAGTCAGGACGTTCTCAAAGAGATTCCATGAGTGAGAAAGGGAGAATCTGATACTATCTTCCCCACAATGTGTACCGAAAGCAATGTATGCGCTGCTTCATTCATCACCTAACAGGTCAAAAGGGTTGCTTGGCTTTTGATTGTGAGCAGAAATCTCACTGGAAGACTGGCCCCTCTTTCTCTTCTTTTTGAGTGCTCTGCGAGACACTTGAGGATACTCCTTCACCTCTTCATCTCTTGATACGTGGCTGATAATAGTTGAAACAGCTCCTTTACCAAGACTCCCAAGAATGGACGATATACTATCCAAGCCCGGCAGATCACGTAGCCTTGGAACAGACTGTAGTTTTCGATGCAAAATAAGTAGCGGCTCGGAAAACGACTGAGCAGGACCGTGGGAAACCACTAAGGACATGATCTGTTTGAGAATTCGGAAAGAATAGTAGGAGCCTTGAATCTGCGCGAACAATTGAACAATATCCCAGGTGAAGTTTTTCCTCTTATTTCTCATGTTGTGTTCATTCGCTAGATCTGCGAGCTGCTGTCCGACAACTTTGCTGAGCGGTGTCTTGGCCCTGGAGTACGAATACTCGACCTCTTGATGAATTGCAATAGCAGTCCAGACCTCTGTTTCAGAGATTCCGGGAAGCATTTGTTCCAGTTGAGAATATAGGGCTGTAATAGCATTACATGCCTCAGGAATCTGCGATAGGTGAGGAAGCTGTAGTTTCCGTCCAGATGACTTATCCTGTTGCTTTCTATGCTCCGAGGCGGTCAGCCTTTGCTGGGCCTCTGGTACGATGAGGTTAATCAGCCCATAGGCGAGTTGTCTTACGACTGTCGATATCTCCCATGCGTTAGTGCGCACGGGACAATCAAGAAGAAAGGGAAGAAAGACGTGAAGCGTCTGAGCGCTTTCAGCAACCCCCTCCTGTCCTGCAATTCGAGCAAGATAGGGATATTGCAGCACATATTCAGAGATGCGTGGGTCTAGGCCCAGGAGGAGTAATTGGAGTTTTGTGGGGGTGTTGGCTTCCAATGAAGCTTGAAGCTGATTGTACTCCTTCAAGAAGCGTGTGAACTCCGAAGGATTTGAAGTTGCAGCTTTCAGAGCTTTAGCATCGGCAAGTATCTTGCGAAATGTACCGTGGCTATCCATTGAGAGTTCAAATGCAAAAGCATGAAGACCTTGAGATTTCGGCAGGCTTAGTCGTTGAGCAATAGCAGCTGGCTGGTAAATCTGGGTTCTTAGCGTTCCATCAGCAGAAGATCCCAAATCCTTGAAGAAACTGACGGCTCCATCATCGCCTAAGTCGTGCACAAGAAGGTCCGAATCACCAGTAAGTACAATCCCTCCATGTCGACTCAAGTACTTGGCACAGTACAGATCAGCCTCGTCGGGCACAACTTCCGTGATATCTCGATACTGACTGGATTGTAAGAGAGCTTCTAGAATTGCAGGCACTAAGAACGGGCTTGGAGGTAATGCTGATAGCTTTGGCTTCACCGAAGACGTATGGAAAGGTCCGTGCGGCGAGTTCTCAAAAGGTGGAAATGTAGCTCGGCATGGTGTTGCATACGCGCTTTGATATTGACTCAACTGAACCGTCTGTTTTACAAGTCTTTCTAGTCTTGTATTAAGCTTTGAGGAAGGCAGAAAGCCGTCAAAATATATCTTCTTTCTGTATGCCGTTAGCCCAGGTTTCACCAAAACGTCACGAGAGTTTTACATCTCAACATCATTGTCCCGAAGACCATCCAACCAAGCAAAACATGCTGTCGCTAGCTCCCCGTACGTAGGAGCGGCTTCTAACGGGTTCCAGGCTGCAGGTCGTGCACTTAAGCAGGCGTGATAGATGTGATAAGCAAGTCCTGGTCCATCTATCACGACGGGTCTTCCTCTTATTAATTCTGTCTCTGCATATGGTTGCAGGAAAGTAATCAAATGAGGGATCCCCATTGAGATCGAATTATTTTAAGTACTGTCCTCGGCCATGAGATTTGCTGTTTGTGCTCTGTTCCTAACATACGAGGTTGTGAGCCGACGTTTGTGAATTTAAAGTTGGGCCGATGTCTGAAATTTTTCCAAGCTCCCGCTTTTCCCAAACATTCTCTCAACACACTTTCGCAATGCGCAACACCCTCATCTTTGCGGGGAGCTCGTGCCCCGCGCTCACGGCTCAAATATGCTCGAATCTGGGCATGGCTCCTGCTGCTGTGGAGCTGTCCCAGTTCGCAAATGTAAGTGCTTCTGAGCTCTTCTACGCAGCAGGGCTGACGAGCACAGGGCGAGACCAGCGTCAAGATTATGACTAGCATTCGAGAGAAGGACGTGTTTGTAGTCCAGTCAGGTAGCAGTAAGATCAATGACAGCATAATGGAGCTTCTCATCTTGATTTCTGCTTGCAAGGGAGGCTCAGCAAACAAAATTACAGGTCAGAATCACCCCACAATGAGAAACGCAGAGGCTGATGGAACAAGCCGTTTTACCATATTTCCCATACAGCAGACAATCGAAGAAGAAATCACATCGAGGTGCAATCACTGCGCGTATGCTTGCGAATCTCCTCGACGTTGCCGGAGTAAAACATGTCATTACCATCGACCTACATGCTTCCCAGATGCAGGGATTTTTCAGATGTCCGGTTGACAATCTACATGCAGAGCCATTGATTGCGCGGTGGATCAGGCACAACGTTCTAAACTGGCAGGAAGCTGTCTGCGTGTCGAAAAATGCTGGAGGCACTAAACGGGTCACATCTCTAGCCGATGCGTTGAAGCTCAATTTTGGCATCGTCACAACGGATAAGAGGCGAGGTGGTGGCAACATGACTGCGAGTATGATCATGAATCGATTGGATGGTTACGGTCCGGACACGGACTTGGACTCAGATGTGAGCAGACTGCATATTGGAAGTGGAGGTCACACCGGCAGACACGGATTAAAGCTTGAGCTTAAACCATTACCTGCTGAACGAGAGGAAGAAAAATTGGAGCAAACATTTCAAGAAACGACTCCACCACGCCAAACACATACACGCCAGGATAGCAGCCAATCTTCACCTCGAAAATCTCAGCACGGAATGCCTTCGCCTCGAAGAACTGCACATCACCCAAATCCGAATGTAAATCCCTCTACAAGATCGCCCCTCCATCTTGCACAATCTACTCCGACGCGATCATCGCCGATACAGGAGGAGATAGAGTTCACAGACGAGAGGGCGAGGGATATAACACAAGGTCGACTTGTCCAAGGCCACATAGTACCAGACGATTGGCCTTCACCCACGCAATCTGCTTTGTCAACCTCCCAAATCCTCGAACGTCCAGACGAAGACCCAATGGAGATGTCCAGAAATTCCTCGTTCTTCAGCCCAGAAGGACATGCGCTTGGCGGTACAGCAGATGCAACAGCAACCTCGGATGAAGAGGAAGAGGGATTCAACGACCCAACCTTGGAACAAATGATCACGTTAGTTGGCGACGTACGGAATCGAAACGTCTTTATTGTTGATGACATGATCGACAAATCTGGAAGCTGGATCGCAGCAGCAGAGTGTGTTGTAAAGCGCGGTGGTGCAAAGAAAGTCTACTGCATCGCCACCCACGGCCTTTTCGGTGGTGACTCGCTAGAAGAACTCCAAAACTGCGATTGCATCGATACCATCCTCGTCACTAACTCATTCCCCATCTCCCCTGAGAAAGCACGTGCTACCAAGAAGCTCGTGATTCTCGATTTGTCGAATTTGCTCGCAGAGGCAATTCGGAGGAATCACTACGGAGAGTCGATCTCCGCGTTATTTACTCATAGTTACGACTAGACGGGACGGCGTCGACGAATAATGATTGTAAGATTCATGCCCCCATTTTGCTTTATTTACTAGCGTGGCGTCCGGAGAGTTTAACCTTGCTGGAGCAAGATTGGGCGGAGCAGTTATTCCAAATCGAAGATACCTTATTTGTTCAGTCTCCCATGGCGAAACACCGTGATACAACTTCTTGAAAACATGATGCTAGGCAGTGTGAACTTTACCCAGCGATGCATTCTGTAGAGTTTGCAGGAGCATCTTTCATCTAGAAAGATGTTCTTAACGGAGCGTTGGCAGATCAGATAGGTCTTTGACCTGTTGGGACTAGAAGGCACTTTATTCTGCGTAATGCTCCGCCTTTCATTAGGGGGGTGGATAAAGAGCAAGAGAACTTCTCAAACATCACATGTTATGGAACGGGTAGTCTACTTGGAGGAACATCAGGTTGTTCCCAAGACGAGGAAGTTATAGTTTCAATCAATTCATGTTTCTTATGAGCTTGATTTATATATGCTGCTTCGACTGTTGCAACCTAATTCCTACTCCTCGTATCGATGATAATTCTGCAAAACCTCGAGCCTCATCCTCCTCTTTGGCGCTTTCCGTCCCGTCATCAGCTCAAATTGAGCAATAGCCTGTTCTGGCAAAACTTCCAAACCGTCCACAATAACCCACGCCTGCTTAGTCTCCTCCCGCACACGTCGAATTTGTTTCAATAAAGGCGTGTCGAGAGGCAGATATGCTAGCTCAACAACCACTCCGCCTGTAGGGCTCCCGAGCCACTGCATTGGCATCTCAAAATTTGCTGGTGCATGACCTCCAACGCTCCGTGCAGGAACACAAGAAACTATCATGGTCGGCTGTCTATAACCCGCGGGCCACTCTTCGTTGGTGGATCTCAGGACGCGCACTATTTCGCCATCACTGCTAAGCCCGGATGCCCAGGAGTTGAAGTGTCTAGCAACAGCGTCCGCATTTTCGACGGTACGGTTGCAGATGAACACTTTCCGGCAGCCTAGTTGGATCATGGCATAAACTGCGGCGCGAGCCATACCACCTGCTCCAATCACGAGGCCTGTGGTCTTTGAAGGCTGTATAACATTTCTTGGTGACATATTTCGCCTGATACACGTCATGATTCCAATGAAATCGGTATTGTCTCCATAGTATGCCTGACATTACCAAGTTAGTACAATCTACCTTAAACGGGGGGCCAACTTGACGAGAAGATTCTGAATTTACACGAAATTTTGTAACATTCAAACCGAAAACTGGACCAGACCATGTAGGACAATGGGGGAGAAGGCAATGGGGAAGAACCAAACAATAAGCAAAAACAGAAAGAAAACATACTGCTATTGGTCCAGCTTTGCATCTCTGGTTTGCCTGGCGGAGAAGTGACTCCGTGCTCCCATCTAGTGGACTGCTATTTTGGAACATCCGAAGAGGTAGGAGCGTATTAACAGCTCCAATAGCCTTCGCATGATAGCTCTTAGCTGCTATTCGACTCAATATCTGGACTTTGAAAGGCTGTGTGATTGCGGCTCCGCCGAAATTTTGTTCTTGGATAACCCGATGAATGTCTTCAAGCGATGAAACCTGAAGGGATTGGAAGTCATTGCTCATCCCACATACTTGATACGCGGCAGTGTGCATCGCAGGTGATAAGCTGTAAAACACACTAGCTCCAAGATGGTAGAAATGCAGCGGATCTAGAACTCGGGCCTGATAGAGGGCTTGCATAGCTTCCGAAGCAGTTGGGAGGAATTGCCGAATTTGACTCTTACTGACGGTAGTGTTCATGATTGGATGAGTGACGGGCGTGAATATTTTATTAGCCACGAGTGATGGACGTCCAGTCTCTCCAAGATTGTAAGCAATAATGGGAAGATGATCCGGTATTGACTCAATCCTGTTCACAAACGCTCGAACGGAGTCATTGTCGCTCGCTTTTGATGTTGCTCGGACGAATCGGACCATATCACAGCCCAGAGATTTAGCCCTATTGTATTCGATCATGCGAGCATCTTCGTCCCATCCCCAAGGGTTTTCATCTCGAGAGAGATATTGTCCAATGACTCTCGTTCGACCAGAAGATCGAACGAGATGAGAGACTCGATCAGACGAATACTTGAGGTCCACAATGATATATTCGACTGCGAATCGAAGGCCCCATTCCATGAGGATGAAATAAGCGTGTTCCCGTTCCACCATGGTGAGCTGTGTTCCTTCGAAAGCATAGCTCTCAACCTAATCAAATCAGCGATCGAAGTTCTTGCCAAATTATATTGTACTAAGATATGCTGAAAAATGGATACTATTCTGGATCCGAATGTCCAGGTGATTTTTGGATAATGAGATCTCAATGTACCCGACTGAGCTGGATATTGACCTCCCAATATTCTTATTTCCAGAGGCCAAGCATTTTATCGCATGAGAAACCCAAGTAGAGCTAGACACTCGAATTTTTGACTTGAGAGAGAGAAGGACTCTTACCTGAAATATCACAGGTACCCCTAGATGTCTTCTGATTGTTGCAACATACTTGCCGATCGTTTTTTGAAGATCAGGTGACCAGGTATCGATTTTCAATTGTACAGCATCAGCCCCAGCCTCCAGCTCAACGAGGTCTAAATCGGGTATCGTCGAAAGCCGCAAGGACAATGCGTAAGTGAACGACCTACACTCCGGAGGAAGGGCCGCAATCGAAAATGGACTTTCGAATCCACTCCGGATAACCCCCTGACCAGTCAGGAGATCAAGAAAGCTGGAGAAACCCTCTTTGGCATATTTGAGTCTCGAAGATACATTTCCTAGTCCATTTTCTGGTGGTGTTTCGGCTCCGTCACCGCTTGGGTCGTAAATATTGTAGTACTCCAAGTTGGAACACGTGCGATGAGCCAAATCTGCAATCTCGAGACGAGCAGCTTCTTCATCCCCGAGTCGTAGGAGGGACTTGATCCGGTGATTTCCTCGAGTAATGTAGATGACGGGATGTGTCTTTGAATACTCTGCTAGAGCCTTCTGCGCGGGGTACGAAAGACTGCCCATGCCACATTCGATAATGCATCCGGTCCTGTGTTTGTCCAACATCTGCTTTAGAACCTCGACGTTCTTACGGTAGAACTCCTGGTTTCCATACTGGCGAAGAAAGATGCCTCTAGTAGTCCCTGTTGCCTCCTGAAAGTAGTGATCTTCGGTGATCAGACGTCGACCAAGATGAGTAGCACCGATAAAACCTAAAGTTCTTTTTCCTGATCCACGAGATCCAACAAGGACAATCGACGCCTCAGGAGGGAAGTCTCGGATACAGGGTGATGGGAGAGTTTCTATATTCCAGGATGATGCGAGGGGAGGCGCAAGCTGAGTAGTAACAGCCATATCTCAAAGGGAAAAGTAAAGAAGGCCTCGAATACCCTAATCCAGTTTTGTATTTGGATGTGAGGAAAAAAGGATTTGTTATCAGCCTTCCGTGAATGTCCTAGCCTTAGTGGTACAACAAGCCGTACAAGGTAGAATGAACGTCCAGATGAAATCGATAGAACTCAAACTCGAAGGCTCAGAACTCGCAACTCCTTTTCTTGCTCGCATCCAATGAGTAGGGAAGTCCGAAGCCTCAACACGTGATGAGCATGAAATCCGAATCCGAGCAAAAAGCGGGGTAACCAGATCGGGGCGCTTGCTTCCAACCTCTCGGGGAGACGGGGATGCCAGCGTCTGCTGCGAGATGATCAGAGGAAGCCACAAAGAGATCGCGTGCCGTAGACAGGATCAAGGTCGACTATATCTTCACAAAGGAGCTGGCAACAGTCGAAGGTGTTCAGAGAAGAAGTCACTCCACGCCGCGACCTGGACCCAGATTAGATGACTAATTCAGACGCCAGAAAGCTTCAAGCGGAAAAGTTCTCAGCCGGAAAAGTGAAGTGTGGGGTCTCCAGATTCTCTCTTGTCACCAATTGGCATCGTTGCATTGTCGAAGTCAACCCCAACCTTGGGGAAGAATTGGTAAGACCCTGACAAAATATCCTGCAGATGCATGTTAGTAACGCGTTGAATAAGTTGACATCGGGACATTGAGAAGCCCTCTTCGAACCCGACGAGCTGCCTTGTCAGCCACCGACGCAGCTCCAGGATCCCGACGTCCTCAAAACCCCAGCTCAGCTCTGCAAGAATATGAATTGACGATTTCGGAGATTCATGCTGGACAACCCCATCCCGCATGATTAGACCCTCGACGCCGAGCCTTGTGGGCGACTCCACGTCCCAGCCCATAAGGATCCAATTTGAACAGCACACGAAGCAATGGCACCGCAGGCCCAGGGAGAGTCAGCAGATCGCGAGGAGGAAGGAGTGAAGCCGTCCGAAGAGGCGCAGAAGCCCGGGAAGCATGGGCCTCGGAAGCGGGTATCACAGGCGTGTGACAGATGTCGAAGTAGGAAGGACAAATGCGATGGCAAGAAACCGGTGAGGATTTCCATACCTATATCAATGTTCCAGTGGGACTGGGCACTTGCGGGTAAGGTTTGTTCCAGAATCAGGTCTGGCCAGCTGTTCTGGAACAACTGAGTACATCCAAGAGCGATAGGTCGAAAGAAGACTATTGTTCATTTCGATTATGGGCATTGGGGTCCTTGGCGCTCACCAATCTCCCTGCACAGATTGGACCATTGATTGCTAACAACAGCAAGGCTTGTTCAACATGTATTACCAATGGCAGATCTTGTTCTTACGACGCGAATGTAAAGAAGCGAGGACTGCCCGAGGGATACGTACGAGGACTCGAAAAGCTATGGGGAATTGCTATCAAGGAGGTCGATACCATTGAAGACAGCATATTGACTGCTCTTGCCGGCAGTGAGAATAACGAGAGTGTACTCAATGTCTGGAATGATGAAAGTGAGCATTTAAATACTTTACAAATGTCCTCGACTTTTCGAGAGCATTCGACTTTATGTCATACTGCTCTAATTTACGAGTGAAGCCGGGGCATTCAGAGCTGATATTCAATAGACAACTCAGAAGCGTGGGTGGAAACCTGGAGGAAGTCTCAGATGTCGAAAGAGCTTGAGAGGTTACTTTCGTCCCAAGAGCCTTCGATTGAGACTATGAAAAGAAAGCGGATCGATACCGACGTTCAATCTACCAAAAGGCTTGAAACATCCACTGGGTACCGGAACGGGAGTCAATGGCAGGAAGCTCCTCCTGGTATACAACTGCAGAACGACCTACAAAAGCCACAATCGCCAGCCCGATTATCCTCAGCGATCGATGTGAGTTTCATCTCCTTGTTCCTCCCGATATTCCGAGCACATTCAAGAGATAGAAATACTGACGGGAGAATAGGATTTCCTGATCAAAGAGTACGAATCAATCCTCAGTCCATCGACTGCGCACGGCATATCAAGTGGTACGCCAGCTGCTACTACTATCGATCTTCCAGAATTACCTTCGGAGACATGGCATCTTTTGGATGTTTATTTCTCATACACGCACTCTTGGTTGCCAATTATTGAGAAGCATGACTTATTACGAACGTCATATCAATATTCTCAAAATCGCAGTACTGGATCAACTTCGGGATCTGGTGAAAATGCAGTCTTATGGGCCGCCATCGCATATGCTAAGTTTCAGCATAGAGCAATTAACAACATCCCACGAGCTCTGGGTAATGTTGGAGAGATGGTGTGGACCGCAGAGAGAATGTACTCGCAAGCAAGAGCCCTCATTCCTAATGAAGAAGGCAATATTGAACTTGGTAAGCCATTCGCTCTTCGCTGCGCCTGCACAGAATTTGAACGTGCGCCAAAAATTTCGTTGTTCAGATTAGTCTCGGAACAATTCAACGACTCACTCTCTCTTTCGTAAACGCTTTATATAATCGGCTCCAAGCACTTTACCTAACAAACTCTAGGCCACGTCCAAGCTCTCCTTATTCTTACCCTCTCAAATATGGGAATGGGACATTATAGCCGTGCTTGGTATTTGATTGGCCAAGCTGTCCGGGCTGCTGTCGATCTTCAGCTTGACCGTCCACTAGAGCTTTCATTGAATTCTGCAAGATCTCGTTCCAGATCGAAGCATGTTTTCCTCGGCTGTTTCGTACTCGATACCTTGATTTCAGCTCGTCTGAAACGTCGACCACATCTGAGATCAGACGATATCGATGCTGTTGGACTTGTTGAAGAGGATGGTTTGGAAGAATGGGATCCATGGACGGACTGCCTAAACGTGCGCAGGGGCAGCAGCTCTCGGGTTCCCGCTTCGATTCTCAGCACTTTCAACCAGCTGATACAGTTACTGAAATCATTAAATGATGCAGTTTGTGTGCCTGCAGGCGCCAATCACTTGCAAGCTAGTACAGCTTTGCAAGATAAGTTGCATCTCTGGAGTCAATCTCAGCCCGGCTCATTATTCGACCTGCTCTCGAACAATGGGGAGCCCACAACACTATTACTTCCACATCAAAATCATCTATATAATATATACTTCACAACGCTATCTGCATCACAACTACTTCCACGAGGCAATGAGTACGAAGCAGTGGATTTGGAACCATGTACCAGGTCCGCCAAGCAAGTTGTAGGGCTTATCAACCAACATTCGAACAACTTTGTAAGTATTGCACGAGAATACCTTGTCTTAGGTTTAACCATTTCATGGTTTTGACGCGAGTCAATGTCCCAGTCCTCTTGGATCAGTGGAGCAATTGCTGACTACTAAAATCGTAGGGGCTTTTGATCGTTCCTCCGACTTATGAATACTTCGTCAAAACAGCATACGACGTTGTCCATACAGTTCAAAGCAGCATTGAGAGCACACATATTATTCTCAATGATTGGAAAAGGAACTTGGATCACTGCCTCGATACCATGGAATCAGCTTGGCCTGTTTTCGAAACCTTCAAATCCTCCATTACTTACCAAGCAACTTCAGAGCCTCGGCGGCACAGTCAAGTTGCTTTTGACTTAATTAGCGGGATCAGCCAAGATACTGATACCCCCATATCAGGCGGCAAAACTCCTCAAAGCATAGCCAGCCATGACTCGATGAGTTCTCATAGTCCTCAAATTTTCAGGACAATGACTAGACCTGAGACTGCTTCTACACCGAGAAGCACAATGCAGTCGATGAAAGCTCAGGCACCACGAAGCTCGTCGTTTGGACAATCGTCAGGCCACGGATTACCACAAAACCCACTCAATATGTACGAAAACGCTTACGCTCCATATCAAACCAAACGTCCTTCCACCGGCAACGAGAAATCACCCGCGGCTATAACGTCCCTACGATCACAGCCGTCATTCAATATACCACCACCAAATAACCCACAACTTCATCGCTCGTTGACTATGAGCTCCGCAGATGTAGAATTTGATCCCATGTTTAATGAGCTCATGCGTCTTGATGCCACGGAGTGGTAAGTCGACCTAGGTTTCTTTTCCTCCATTGTTCCAAACCGACAGGAACGCTTCTCTTCAATTGCCTCCAATTTGACGAGAACGTTCATTTTCCCAAAGTTACAGTTAACAATCTAACAATACAAATCAGGTCCGGCAACTGGGACCAAAGCCTCATGAATCTCGGCTTTACGGAATCCGATAATATGAACCAAGATTTCTACGCCTTCTGTCAGGAGCCTGATCCCTTACACCAGAACAATGTTTTTCAGCAGCTTGTTGCAAACTCTAATGCCGAGACGACCGATTTCTTTGATGCGAGTGGCAACATCTTTGGTGGAATGGGTATGCCTGGAGGTTTCGTTAGGGGGTTGGGGATGGGAGTCGCAGTCGGTGATGAAAATGAGGGTATTGAGGCAGGGCAGATCCTACAGGCTCTAAGTGCAGCGGAAGAACAGAGGACGATAGGGAGAAGTGGTGGATGAATGTTTAAAAGTCATTGAACGTATGCGTTCCGATATATTATCATAGAGTAGAGGACTAATTGTCTTGGCTACCCAAATATATATATTAAATGCTACGTTTCGTGGCGGTCTTGCTTTTCGGATAGGGTCCTCGGATGCTTTCATAGTGTTTACCACACAACATAGGAAAATTAACACTCTTCGCTTACGTTCGAAATGAAGATAGCTTGAATTATATATGATCATCACTGATCCACGAAGCCCCTGCGTTATCGGAAGAACTTACAGCCCTGCCAGCCCCCTACGTTTCCGCAGCCCCACTGCTGACGCTTACAAACGCCTTGCATCGGACCTACTCACCCACTATCAACAAGCCACAATCCAAAAGCCAAACTTCAATCACGAGAATCTGCTACCCTCCACAAATCCAATCTTCTTACCTTCCCATTTGTTGGACCATAGTGCTCTCACAATGGCTCAAGCATTCACAAACGAGGAATTGAAGGAGATCTACGATTTCGCACTTGATCTCGGCAGGAGGGCAGGCAAGATTCTCATCGATGGCGTAGAGAAGAGGACCGGTGCTGCGAATGCGAGGGATATGGGCAAGCAGGAAGAAAAGATGAATGCTGTGGATATCGTTACGCAGACTGATTTGGGTACGTTCCAATTGGAGGGAAGGGAAAGTGGAAGGGAATGCTGATCACGTGAATATATAGATGTGGAGGCTTTCGTGAAGGATGAGATTAACAGGAAATATCCTGATCATAAGTTCGTGCTCCTCCTTCGTTTGCTTTCATGTTTTGTTAGAGCGGGTGGTGACACAGAAAATGGGATGAGTTGAAATGGGATGAGAATCAGATATTGACAGATAAACAGATTCATCGGCGAAGAGACCTACTCCGCTGGCTCTTCCAAAGAATACCTAATAGACGCCTCACCCACCTGGGTCGTTGACCCACTCGACGGGACAGTAAATTACACGCACCTATTCCCCATGTTCTGCGTCTCCATCGCCTTCGTGCTCAACTCCCAACCAGTAATCGGGGTCATCTACCAACCACTACTAGACACGACCTACTCTTCTTTAGTGGGTTATGGGGCGTGGCAAGATGATTCCCATGATGGCGGAAAGCAGAGGAAGAAGCTGCCGCTAGTTAATAGCCCGAAGGCGGTGCTTCCGAAAGAGGCACCCAAAGGCTGTATCTTTAGTTGTGAGTGGGGGAAGGATAGAAGAGACAAGGAGGGAGGCAATATGTGGAGGAAGGTGAATAGTTTTGTAAATATGGCTGCTGAGATAGGGGGTCGAGGAGGTAAGGGGGGAATGGTCCATGGAGTGCGAAGTTTGGGGAGGTGAGTTTCATCTCCTTTTCTTCCTGCTCTTTCATGCCGAATCAATGTGCAGACGAAGAGAGGGGCCATACGCTGATATTTCTGATAATGATAGTGCGACGCTCGATCTTGCTTATATAGCAGCCGGATCATTTGATATCTGGTGGGAGGGTGGATGCTGGGAGTGGTAAGTTCTTTTCCGTTGTTAGGCAAGGTATCCTGTACTCATGGATTTAGGGACGTTGCAGCAGGCATTGCGATTCTGAGGGAAGCGGGTGGCCTCATCACTTCCGCAAATCCCCCGTCGAACCCTGAGACGGACCCCATTGAGGAGGTCAGGCTGGGGAGTAGGTTGTATTTAGCGATCAGACCGGCGGGTGATAGTGAGGGCGAGACGGGGAGGCAAGCCCAGGAGAGAGTGGTTAGGGAGACGTGGAAGAGGGTACAGGGACTTGATTACACGAGACCCGGAGCTTGAGGGAAAAATTAATGTGTTCATAGATTATTATCCAAAAGCACCTATACTCCGTGCTAAGATTTTCACAGTCTGTCTAATATGTACGTGAATCCTAGATGCTTTTTTCCCCATTTCCAATATCCAAAATGAGGTTGAATATCAAAACTAGATCGTTCATAGGTGAGGCTTCGATACTTCAGCAGCAATCACCTCCTTCACTTGCTCCACGGGCAAAGTGGACATCTTCCTCCTCAACCACACCTTATCCTGCTCCAAACCTTGCCAAATCATAGCCTCTACGCCCCCAATAACTTTCCACCCAGAATTTCTCGACAGAGCATCGATAGCCGTGTTCGGACTTGGATGATAGCACATTTCCAAGATAGCCCCTTTCTCTTTCTTTTCCAGCATGGTCTCAATAATCTTCCTCGTTGTCCACTCGGTCTCACTCTTGGGAGCAAAATCAGGAATCGCGCTGACAATGACTTTTGGACCTTCCAGCTCCTCGGCCTCAGCTACTGAAGAGATATACCGCAGGCCGTCACCGAAACCTTTGCTGCTACATTCGGCGATCACTTGGTCAACTTCAGACTTATCTCTGTTGACGAGATAGATGTCTGAGCAGCCGAGGAAGTGCTTAAGTGCATAAACAGCCGCACGACTTGTGCCTCCTCCACCAATAATCATTCCAGGTTTGCCCTCCAAGTTTTTGGCATCTTCTTTACTGACATTTTGGAGGATGGCTTCCCGGATCCCAATGCAGTCTGTGTTGGTACCGCAAAGTAGTCGTCTCCCGTCAGGAGAAGAGCGGAGGAAGATGGTGTTGATGGCTCCTATTGCTTCTCCTTCAGGAGTAAGCACGTCGAGATGGGGAATAACGGCTACTTTGTGGGGCATCGTTACTGCTGCCCCGTAGAACTTGGGCTCTGTTCGAGCTATGTTGAGACATGCTTCCAGATTTCGGGTTTCGTACAGAAGATATTGATAGTTGAGTTTGAGGGCCGAGTAAACTGTATTGTGAAGGTGTGGGGATAACGAGTGTGCTATGCCGTCGCCGAAAAGGAAGCTCACTTTGTCTAAATGTGCTATTGAGGGTGCTGGAGAAGCAGAGGACTGTTCCATGGCTGGTGCGGCATCGTGAGGCTGAGGCTGAGACATTGCGAGATACTTTGTTTGGAGTTCAAGGGAGAGCCCGGCGTGTCCGATGGTATAGATAATGGGTTCAATGCCAAGTGGAAAATTGCCAGTATAGGATGGATATTCTGATATTGGGAAAGGAGCGGGCCGTATGTCGGTAGAGAATAAATCGGAAACGAGGTTGAGGATGATATTGAAAAAGAAAGGCTCTTATGAGAGAGGTAGACGGAGACGTCTTCAGCTCGGCTTGGAAGAAAGTATAGCAGACCTCGGGAAGTAGTTTCAATGTCACTACACACGAAACACCGTAGGAGGTCGGAAGAAAGATCCAGGGTCAGCCTCGTGAGAGGAAGAAAGTACGCGTCGAGATATTTTCGCTTGGCATGATCTGCAAAGGAAGAATTGTACCACTGCAGAGTATATGTCATACTGGGCATCGTGCATTCTTGTAATTCTTTACCCGTCACTTGATCGGGGATTCGGGGGTGTGGGGTTTGTTGAGGAGGGGAAGAGTGGGAGGGGGAGGACTGTGGAACAGCAGGGCGGGCTGCTCCGCCCCTCCAAACGCCGACGGGAAGACTTCGGGGGCCTTTCTAGAACCTGACCCAGCAAAACATTTCTCGCCGGCGCTGCCGGCTCAACAGCGATCAACACGCCAGTGCGTTAGTTGATATGTGTCAAAGCTGAAATCTGCTGTACGGAACATCGTGCCGAGGAATCATTCTTCTCAAGGCTCTCAGCCATCGGCGTCCAGACTCCAGACTCGAGGCCCGAGTTGGAGTGTGGGCATCACAAAGCTTTGGAAACCTTCAAGTGAAGCTTCAGGGCTTCAAAATCAACATGTTTAGGATGAGAAGCCATACTGCATGAAGCAGCAAGGATGGCACTGCCGATAAGCCTTTTCCGAGCCCAATTGCTAATCTGCTCGCTGTCCTTGGCCTGTCGGAAGAATTTTCTGCCCCAAATTACCCATCTTCAGGCAGCTCCACAGGCGGAAATGGCTTGCAGATGGCGAGTCAGAGGACGCACGTCAGCCGCCAGCCCCTCCCGGCCTGCCTTGGTGATGCTTTGGGGCTCCCCAGATCTGGGGCTCCTTCTCGGTGCTTTAGGGGGTCGACGATCCACCTCCTTGGAAATGGTCTATAAGATGGGTGCTCCGTTACGCGTTGTCTTTTTTCTTCTCACTCATCCTCAGTGTCCTTTTCTTCTTGGAAGTTTTCATCACCCCTTCGACCTCTGCAAGCTCAAGCCGAAGTGAGGAGTTTTCTTTGACTCATTTCTGTTTACATTCCATCGTACCCTCCTGAAAAGGGGCTTCTTCGTTACCCAATATGAGTATCCTAAGCCTTCAAGAAGACCGGCCCACGCCAAAATGCGTTTACAACTATCGAGTGTACGCCTGCGCAGCAGTGTCAGTTCCATCATTCAAAGATTATAAAAATGATTCTAACAATCCAATAGAGCAGCGTTCTGTGCGGTAATGATCGGATATGATTCTGCATTTATCGGTGGATCCATTGCTTTGGCCTCCTTCAAGACGGAATTCAACTGGGCACAATACTCAACAGAAGAATCAGACTTGATCTCGGAGAACATCGTTTCATGCTATCAAGCCGGCGCTTTCTTTGGTGCCTTTTTCGCCTATGCTGCTGGTCACTATTTAGGCCGAAAGAAGGGTCTCCAAGTCTTCTCTGCTATCTTTATTCTCGGAGCTGGACTCATGCTAGGCGCGAACGGACAAAGGGGACTCGGACTTTTGTATGCTGGTCGAACTTTGGCAGGAATCGGCGTGGGTGGAGCTAGTAATCTCACCCCTATCTATATCTCGGAATTGGCACCTCCTGCTATTCGAGGTAGATTGGTCGGACTCTATGAGATGGGCTGGCAAATAGGAGGCGTCGTTGGTTTCTGGATCAACTATGGTGTCTCAACGACCATGGCGCCCTCAAGGGAGCAATGGCTTATTCCATTTGCCATCCAACTCATCCCAGCTGGCCTGATGTTTGTCGGTCTATTCTTCATCCGAGAGTCTCCACGTTGGCTCATGAGCCGCGGGCAACGCACCAAAGCCCTCAAAAACCTTTGCTGGATCCGGAAGCTCGATACCCACGACGTCTACATGCTCGAAGAAGTTTCTGCTATCGATGCCGCTCTCGAGCACCAATCTTCAACGGTTGGTCTCGGATTCTGGCAGCCATTCAAAGCCCTCGTCAACGATCGCAAAGTCTCCTATCGTTTTTTCCTTGGCTGCTCCCTCTTCTTCTGGCAGAACACCTCCGGAATTAACGCCATCAACTATTATTCCCCAACAGTGTTCAAGTCTATCGGCATTACAGGCACAAACACCTCTCTCTTCACGACCGGTATATTCGGTATTGTTAAGGCACTGGTAACGATCGTATGGCTCTTCTTCCTCATCGACAACCTCGGCCGACGCAATCTCCTCATGTTCGGCGCCTTTGGTGGAGCTCTCTGCCTTTACTATGTGGGAGCTTATATCAAAATCGCGGACCCAAGCCACCACCCAACTGCCAACATCACCTCAGGGGGTATTTCAGCTATGGCATTCTTTTATCTCTGGACTATCTTCTACACACCATCCTGGAACGGTACACCATGGGTATATAACTCGGAGATGTTTCCCCAAAACGTGCGAACCCTCGGCCAAGCATTCGCAGCAGCCTCGAACTGGCTTTTCAACTTCCTCGTCGCTCGCTTCACCGCGCAGATGTTCACAGCAATGGGCTACGGCGTGTACTTCTTCTTCGCATCCCTCATGCTCTGCTCCATCGTCTTCGTGTTTTTCCTCCTTCCCGAGACAAAAGGGGTCCCGCTGGAGAGCATGGATCGCCTGTTCAGCAAAGATCTCAAAGCAAGAAATGCGCATAAGATTGTAATGATCGAGTTGAGGGAGGATGAGGAGCAGTTTAGGCATAATGTTGAGGGAAGTGGAATTGGATTGGAGAAGGATGAGATGGGTGAGAAGGCGGCGCATCTCGAGGAGACTGTTTGAAAGATATTTGGGCGTTCGGGTTTGGCAGGAAAGGAGGCTCGGCTGGGTCGGGCTGCATAGATGGGGATAAACACGGTAAATTGTACAATATATCTTAACGACTTAGACACGATTTAGACGAATCTCGTTATCAATGAAATTGTACAAAAGAACCATCTATCATCCACACATTACCCATAGTTTGAGTCAGCCCTTCCAGCTATGACGGGTAGTTAGATAGGGGCTATTGACATTCCGTTCCGAATAAGCGAGTCAATGGGGCCCCACCTTGATATACTCAAATAAGGTAAAATTTAGCACAACAAGCTCATAACAGGGGGCTAAGTGTGGACCAGCGCGGGCACTTAACTTACAAATTATGAGTGAGGATCGATAGGGCCGAGTGGTTAACAACACAAAAAACCACACACGAAAACCCAACCATGCGTGGAGCGACGACAACCCGCCTCAATACACAACTTTGAGAGTGGAGCGATAAAAAAAACCAGCTCGTCTGGTTTCTCCAAAGACCCGCCCTGGGGGTCCTTGGAGTTTTGCTATTTTGCAAGCGTATTTTTGGTGTTATCATTTTAAGGTCGTAGAAGGCGGTTTTTGAGTCTCGGTCACATTTTAAGCGAGATATCAAAACGAAAGTCAACAAGTTAGGGTGCAAACAATGCTTGAAATATGCTTTTTTATTGTTTTGTTGTTACATTTTAGGCTTCAATGGGCCGTTCTCCTTAATTTCAAATCCGTCGATCTCCATCGATCTGCCACTTGTCATGCTCCTCTTCACAGCCTCGCAGACAACCATAGCACTCAGAGCTTGTTCCCCGGTGCAGTTCGGTTCCTTCCCTTCCCTCACAACCTCATAGAAGTGCTGTACTTGCAATTCAAACGGCACCTTTTCCTTATCCACTTCCAAATCCTCAGTCTTCAGTACGTCAAGCCAACTATCATTGCTCCATCTCTTCAAATCTGGTACACTTAAACTCCCCTTGGTCCCCATAATCCTATAAAATCCTCCCGCTCCCTGCTCCTTTTTGACATGTGGAATTGTGGGATTCTCACCAGTCCCAGATTCGAAGTTCCAAGGACTAGGAACGGAATCACTCAATATAAACGTCCCCACGACCCCACTCTGAAACTGTAACAGTATAGCAGTTCCCTCTTCCGCCTCAAATCCCCTCGTCTTCGCCGTCTGCAGCGCACTCACAAGCACAATCTTCCCCAACAGATACTGCAGCAAATCAACCTCATGAATAAGATTAATCAATACCGTACCCCCGCTCTCTCCCCTCCTCCACTCACCAATACCATTGAAATACTCATCCGGCTTCTTCATACACCATGTCCCTTGCACCGCTATCACTCTCCCCAAAGTGCCTTCATCTACCACTTTCTTCGCCGCTAACAAGTAGGGATTAAATCTCCTATGATGTCCCACCAACAGCTGCACCCCTTTTCCTCTCGCAGCCTCAATCAACCTTACTCCTGACTCAATCGTCGTGGCTATTGGCTTCTCTACCAAGACCGGTATTCCAGCTGTTATAAACTCGAGAGATAATGGGACATGTGTGTTATTTGGTGTGCAGATTATCGCTGCATCGGGACGATGCGCGGAGGAGAGAAGCGAGGAGATGGAGGTGTAGTGGGTTGTTTGGAGGGAGGAGGCTAGTTGAGCACCGTGGGGAGCGGGGTCGACGAGCGCGATGAGAGAGGTATGTGGGTTTTTGAGAACAGTTTGCGCGTGTCGAGGCCCGATCAAGCCGCCGCCTATGATTGCTATCTTGAACTTTGGAGAGGTTGAAGAGGTCATTGTGCTTGCTGTGGAATTAGGAGGCGAGATGAGACTAGTCTTTGGCCAGGAGCTGTAGTCGAGAGCGAAAACAGTAGAGAACAGAAAGGAAGAGAAGGAGTAGAGTGAAGAGAAGTGCTTACACGGTCTTTACCTATCCAATGGCCACTACCTTACCTATGCTGGTGACAAGCCACTGGGTGCAAGCCGAGTTCGCGGGGCGGGGATAAAGGCAGTCCCCGCGTCCCCGCGCCCTTTGTACATCCCGAGTCATTCTCTGAGACAATTGCACATCTGCATGAATCATCCTCGCGCTTCTGTTTGGGGGAACATCGGGTTGGGTTGAGCCAGTTGAGAGGTGATGGGAGGTTGGAGTATGACGTCTTCACAAGGATCTCGCTTGATGGTGGAAGAATCCTTTCCCGCCGGAAAAATACTTCACCAACGACCTCTCCAGCCGACGATCACCCTCCACCATCCCCATTGCATCGGCCAAACGAGCCAATGTCATGCATGAAAATGACGGATGGACTGCGTATTCTAGAAGGTTTTCCGAGGCCGATTGCTTATCTCTTAGTCGTTCTGTTTCGGCGTCGGTGCAAGGTCACTGGCTCAGATGCCCGAGGTGGTAAAGGGGGGATGGGCAAAGCCGTGGATATCCCTCTTAATGCTTTAACCACATTCTCCACCTGAGGAGTCTTGGGGATGGAGGGGAGATCAGTTGATAAGCGTGTTGGGATGCTTGTGGCGTGGAGACGAGTTTCCTCATTATTCTTTCATACGTCGTATTCATACTCGCATTGTCCTTGACTTCGAAGTATCTTGTCTCCAATAGGCTATATCTTGCGTATAGCACAAACAGCTATCTCTCAAAACCTCATCACATTATCTGAGGCTCAATCATTACTTCAGGTCTTGTTTCAACCTCAATTATCACTATCTATAACCCACACCTACATCAAGTCTTCAACAACCCCCTTCCTCCGCTACCTCAGAGCTCACTACAGCCTTCATCATTGCCACCAATCTTGAGATTCACACCACAAACATTATTATACATCCCACCACCATCATGTCTTACAGACCAGCAATCTGCAGCATGTCTTTGGGCGTACGTTCCTTCTCCTCTATCTCCTCCTTGGCTTAAACTAACAACCGCAGCGTGCCTGGATGCACGAAATACCTCCCAAGTTCACCGCAGCAGCACATTCCGGCCTCCCAGCAATCGAGATCTTCTTCGAAGATCTCCTATATCTCGCCTCCACCTTCCCCAATGGTGCGACACCTGCCAACCAGATCCTCGCTGCGCACCAAATCCGCCTGTTATGTGACTCCCTGCATCTTGAAATCATGGGCATCGGGCCCTTCAACAACTGCGAAGGCGTTCTCGACCCCGCTGCCAAAGCCGAGAAGCTGAAGGAACTAGACCTATGGTTTGAGATTGCACGGATACTTGGCACAGATGTGATCCAGATCCCGTGTACATTCATGACTGAAGGCGTGACTGGCGATATCGACGTCGTCTCGAGAGATCTGAGAGAGATCGCCGACATTGGCGCGGCGCAGAACCCTCCATTTCGATTTGCGTACGAGAATTTGTGTTGGGGGACGTTCAACGATACGTGGGAGAAGGCTTGGGGTGTTGTGAAGGCCGTTGATAGGGATAATTTTGGGATGTGTTTGGATACTTTTAATATCGCTGGGAGGGAATATGCCGATCCCGAGAGGGCGGATGGGAAAGTGGAGAATGCGGAGGTCGTGTTTAGGGAGAGTATGCGGAGGATGGTGAGGGAGATTGATGTTACGAAGGTATTTTATGTGCAGGTTGTTGATGCGGAGAGGCTGGAGAGACCGTTGGATAAGACGCATAAGTTCCATGTTGAGGGACAGAAGCCGAGGATGAGTTGGAGTCGGAATTGTAGGCTTTTCATGTGTGAGGAGGATAGAGGCGGATATCTCCCTGTTTTGGATGTGTTGCATGCGATTTGCGATGAGAAGGAGGGGTTGGGGTATAAAGGGTGGATCTCGATGGAGCTGTTCAATCGGAGTTTGACAGTGGAGGGGAACCAGGTCCCGATTGAGCACGCAAATAGGGCGATGGAATCTTGGAGGAAGATTGTCAAGGCTATGGCCTGGGAGGAACAGGTCGAAGCTTTACTCGCGGCGAGCAGACAAAACAAACAAGCCTCGAAAGAGAATGAAGTGGTCGAGATTTCTGCAAGGCTGTAGATATGCGGAGAGAGGAAAGCATTGGCGGCGTTATTTTGAATATTTAAATAACCATAGACTGAGGTTGGACATAGCATAGATGGAGTACCAGAGTTGTATAAAATCAATAATTCATTCAATCTACCACTTAAGAACAATACTTCATAGCCTGTACACTTTGAACCAACCCAACCTTATATCATTAGATATATGACAGAAAATTCTCGGGGGTTTTCTCGCTCCACCTGGTTTAGATATTTTCCTTTGTGGAATAGCGAAATTACTTCAAAATTCAAATGTTAATCATTATTAGTCCTACATGACAGACTCCAATACACCCGCTCCTTAGCTCTTGGGAATCTAACGTGTCTCAATAATTACCATTGACCATCTCACCACTCAGCCATCTTGCCCGTCTCCTCCGGCTTCGGCTCCATCAGAAATTCTAGTCTATCCTCAACCGTAACCCAGCCCCTCCTCTTCCCGATAACCGCATGTCTAATCGCATCTCTCCAATCCGCGAACCAAACCTCCTCTTCCTGGACCGCACATCTCCTCCCCGGTTCCCCTCTTGCGATATCAGCGTACGGCCACACACTCTTAATAACCTCATACTTCTTCGTCCCCGTAAATACTTTGGCGACATTAGAGAAGAATCGGTTGACTTTATCTGGCGAATGGATCACAACCCGGGAGTGCGTGAGCGGGAAGGAGATCTTGACGTGCCCTTTGTACGAGGTGCTAGAAATAAGGGAGAGGAGGCGGCCTTCTAGGTACGAGGTGTCCCAATTGGTGATGACCCTTTCCAAGGCAAATCTATTTCATTCTTTCATCAGTCCCAAAATTCCTTTGAGATATAAAGGGAGGGGGGAGAATAAAAGGGACGAACTGTTTTATCCCCGCCGAATCCTCACAATACACGCGACACCACTCCTCTAGGCTCGCTTTCTCTGGAAAACTACTCTTCTTGAAGTCGCCCCTATACCCCACTTCCCCCTTGCCAATCAACTTCACATAATTCATCCTCCGCTTCTCATCCTCTGACACAATTAAGTTCATGATATTAACTCGGACGTCGAAATCCACGGTATCGTTTGTGGACCCGAAAATGCGGATAGTAGGTTTGGGTGGGATGGTGGATAGGGATTGTATTAATTTCAGTAGTGAGGTGGGATAGGTTGAGAGGGGTGGTGTATAGGAAGTTAGAGTAGTGAGGTCGGTGGATAAGGTGAACGTGGGAGGGGAGTAGAGGGTGTAGTCTAAACGTGGAAGACCTGGGTAGTTGGGTTGAGGTTGCGGGGGTGGAGGGGCGGTCATTTGCGGACTGGTGGGTCCAGAATAGGGGGGTGGGGTGTTGGGTCTTTCATCGTCGTGCTCGGTTGGTGTTGTGCTTTGTTGTTGTGAGGAGGAAGAAGGTGAGGACTGTGAGAGAGGGCGATGGACGGCGTAAGAGGGCTCCGAGATGCCTTTTCGTGGGATTGAGGGTTGAGGAGAGGACATCTTGCTGGTGGGATCCTCAATTAAGTTGTCTGAGACAGTAAGGACAGAGTTCAAAGAGGTTACAAAGAAGAGACGTTGAATTAAAGACAGGTCAGCTCATGATTTAAGGCTGATCGGCAAGGCTGAAGATGTCGGTCGGGACGAATGTGGCGCAGCATTTTATATCGCTGCCTAATCCCAGCCGTCGTACCCTCGCAGAATGGCGCTCCTTTAGGATTAGTTCAATTGGCTTGGCGGCAAGAGGACAATTGGAAAATCGAAGAGTTTGACTGTGAAACTCTGGAATTAATCTACCATCATGGTATCATCTCCACCGAATGATGGCGCTTCTGGCTCGATAGGTACCCCTCTACCCCTCCCCTCCAATAATTCTCTCCTAACTTCTGGTCCAATTTTGGAATGTCCTTTTGTTAACAGCAGATCTAATAACGCCTCTCTTTGATCTTCGGTGATATCGTTCCTGTATCTTTGTGCAAATGCCAATAAACACTGATGCCAAATGACTGGTAACCTGATCTCTTTCGATCCTGGTCCAGAAACTCCACCCATTGCATCGCCAATATCCTCAGGCTTCACATTCGCGGAGTCCACACTACGAAATCGCAGGAAATGGAACACGAGAGCGTCGATAACTTGGTATGGAAGAGCGTACTTCTTCTCCAGCAGAGCCTTGATGAAGATATTCGTTGCTCCGCCTCCTTCCGTACCCGCCGACGATTCTTGTGCTGCAATATCGCAAAGTCCTTTGATGGCAGCTGCTGAATGAAGAACCGGCACAGAGACTCGTACGAGAACCGCAGATATAATGTGTGCTTCTCGAAGTGTGCAAGTACCGCTTCCCACCAGCGGAAACAGAAACCCTTTAAACCACGCTGCAGGCTTATACAACCCCTTCTTCAATGAATTGAACAGATGCACATTCAGCTTCTTCGTTTCGTGTATTTCTTCTCGCACTCGCTCAAGGACCACCATTTCCATAAATCGCTGTGCCGTGGCCGGTGTACTTGATACGAAAATCTTGGTAGCTTCGTAGCAAGCGTTCGGTGTCCATTTTTCAGGCTGGGTAATCTGGAGGATATCTTCCCAATGAGGGACGGTAGGAAGGATCTTGAAGGGTTTTGGTAGTTTTCCGGATTTATATCGTGATAGTATCAGACCAATTCTACTAGGAAATTAGCAATTGAATATTGTCTCGTACCGGAAAGTCATACTTTGAATATACCTCCACAACCTTCGCAGGTATCTCAAAGTCTTCATCTATCGGTCCCGGCGCATTCTGTGTAATTCCACCATTCGCAGCTTGCGCCGCCTCGTGTGCTGCAATCTTCTCCAATATCAGATCCGCCAAATTGGTCCCAGGTCCCTCTTCTGCATCATCCGCCTCTCTACCCCATCCTGTCCTCAATAAAGGATCTTCTTCCGTCGGAAAGAATTTGCTGAAAGTCTCCAAGTCATCTGGAGCCAGCTCTATCTCCTCAACCTCCTCTTCATCTCCCCAAGCCTCGGCATCCTCAAATGTTTCCTCGTCCTCTTCGCCCTCAAACCTAGACTCAAAATCAAAAGCTGTATTTGGTTTCTGCACTTGATTCTGTTCCAAATCTTCGTCCACTAATTCTTGTCCAATTCTTAGGATCTTCTTCGAGGCTTTCGAGTCCACGAATTGGTCTCCTTCATCTTGATGTCGAGACTTCCTCTTCCCAGGTTTGTTTTTCAGGGGCCCGATGGCTGTAAGGTCTTCTTCTAGGGGATTGTGTCGTCGCACCTGTCTCGAAGTAGATACGGGTGTCGTTGCCTTCGGCATTGTGAGATTCGGGGGGAGTTGTGGTGGGGGTGAGTTTGAGTGATGTTTGGCAGATTATTTTTTGAGATAAATTCGAGAAAAGTTGCGATAATGTTGGCGCTAAGATAACCCCGCCAAGAATCTTGATGCCTGAATTGCTGCCTTAAAACTCTCCACTTCCTACAAAATCGACCCTTCTTCTCATAATCTCACAGCGCTTTTCATTTGTAAATGTATGTCACCATTCTTATCTCACACTCTGTCAATCATAAAAAATGTTAGGCTTTTCTATTGTTATAGATGTTAACACCGCAGCATGCAAGTCTTTAAATCCTTTTCTTCCAAATGTTCTTCACACGATATTCATCCAACGGAACGCATACTCGCAAATTTTGCAAGCCGCAAGCCACATGGCGCAAATAGCTGCTGAGACCATAACCTAGGCGTGGGCTTTTCCTCGAATCCATTGGCTAAAATTAAGTAAAAACCTCGAATACCCTCCTTCACTGCAGCCTCGTCTCCCTCTTTTCTTCCTCATCCTTCACACTCCCCAAACAAGCTCTATCTTCTCCCCTTTCACACTACTATTAAACCACTCATAAATCTCCACATTCCCCTCCCCATCCGGTACTTTCGCACCCCTCAACACATCCCCCTCCACAATCCGTTCCGTCGCCCAATACAACTCGGTCATCGCCAGATTCCTCGCAATACATGCCCGGCTCCCAGCTCCGAAAGCAAAGAAGCTCTTGCTCATGCTGTCAGTCACCAGGTCCGGAAGCCATCGCTCTGGCATGAAGGAGTTCGGAGACGGGAACACCGCGGGATTGAAGTGCAAGGAATGGGCCGAGAGGCCGACGGTTGTATTTGGAGGGATGGTGATGTTGGAAAGGGTCAACCCTGTAGAGGGAACGATGTGTGGAAGCCGGGTCGGGTTAGCCATGCTAATTCGGAGGGCCTCTTTTACTACTGCAGAGAGGTAGGGGAGGGATTGGATGTCTTGGCGGTTTTCTCCTGCTTGGGCGTTGGTGAGGATTTCTTTACGGAGTGTTTCGTATCTGTTCTTATTAGTGATTAAATTTAACCAGAGAAGATACAACTGACTTGTCAGGATTCAAAACGAGCTGGCGACATATCGTAGCAAGATTCATACCCGTCGAATCTGTACCCGCAAAGATTAGATCCTTGCACTGGGCCTTGACTTCCGACCTCTCTAGCCCAATTGTGATAAGTCGACCGGGATAATTCATGGCGCCTTTGGAAGTAGAAGACACAAGATTGTCTACGAATTTGTCAACTACTTCCATGGATGTAGCCGTATGTTCATCCGGAAGCAGCTTTTCAAGCATCCATTCGACCCAGATGAACACTGTGTTGGGCAAGTAAAAGAAGCGGCCTACTGCCACGAATGCATCCACAAACGCCGAGACTGAGAGCCTGTTCCCTTTCTCCGATGTTGCGTTGTAGTTTTCTTGAAAGAGGTGAGTAGAGACTGCGTCAACAGCAAGAGAGCGCGCAAGATTGAGTATATTGACCGGACGCCCAATCTTCGCCTCCTTTTGCATTCGAGAAACCATTCTGTCGACGCAGCCGTATATCGCCTTTTCATTCTCTCGAATGCTTTTCGTTGAGAACATGCCCACCACTGCCGACGCTCTGGGCTTTCGATAGTCCATGTCTGTAGTCGAGAAAATGGTCTTGTGACCATCGATGTCAAAATTTGCATAACATGGAGCCTTTGTGAAGCCACCTTTTGTTATGTGGATAGGTGCTATAGCTTCCGCATCGCTGATATCCACCTCATTTGGGGAAACACGGACGTATGGTCCGTACTGCTCGTGGAGTTTGTGGATGGTACTTGCTTCGTCTCCAATGTATGCATGGTAGTAGAGCCATAAAGAGGTGAGTTTTGGGACTAAAGGTCCGGGGATGTGCGAGATGGGGTGGAAAAATGCTCGATAGATGCAGCGGGCGAGGAGGAGAGCTGTTGATATGGCGAGGATGGTGAGCAATGGGTAATTGAGTAAGTTATTCAGCAATACATCATGGACGACCATTGTTTCGGGAAATAATTAATGTTCCTGAAAGACCGGAATGTTGAGGTCAGAGTCAGAATATCTTGTGCAATCACCCCGCCGGTAAAAGTTTTGATGTCATGAGTCAGAGTGGGATGTAAAGGCCGAGAATAAGAACACCTAAACTTAAAACGCCATTCTTGCAAATACTCTCTTATTACAAGATCAAGTGATTTGGTGCGTCCTCTCCCCTCAATTTACATGGACTCGTACAGTTTAGCATTGTAGAATGTACATGGAGTTCTTAGACGTTCATGACCCCGCCAATTGCCGATGCAGGGTGCGGCCCGTGCAGCGTAGTTTAGAATAGGAGAAACCGATCTTTCCAACGTTTTCAAACTTCTCAACCTCGGGAGAACTTCAAAACAGGTGAGTTTCCAGGTGAAAGTCACTTCCAAGTGCGAAAATATAAGTTGGATTCCTGTTACGGTTGCCCAGTGCGAGCCCGACCGCGGTTCCGCTTCTCTACACCCGGTCAACAGTTCATTTAGAGTAACTATCGCCCTTGCTGTTACCTCAATTTGGCTATCTCAGGAGATTCTCTTTTGCTTCAAGAGCATGAAGTTGTTCCCAATTACATGGAACACTGGCCTGCGGCGATCAAAGCGGCATGGATAAATAAGCGAGCCCCTGTTCTCCTTGACAGTTGCCTTCCCTCAGATATCAGGTTCCTTTGCTGCTCAACCTTCCCAGCGGCTGAATTTCCTATGCTCTCTCTTTCTGGCAGTATTCTGCTGCTGAAAAGTCCGGGAAGCCCAATAGGTGGAGCTATTGTCATCTCTTACGTGTAGTACTCGCGTCTACTTTCCTCAAGCAATGACACCAGGTGCGTAACGCCACAGTTTCTGCCAGTCGAGCGAGCGAGACGAGCTCCTTCTCCACTCCTCTCGCATTGGCAAACACTCCGTACCTTCTTTTGGTGCCCTCGCTCCGAGCAATCCAATCCCCATCACTCAAAATCGCGAAAGCTGACATCCAATTTGCTGCTAGGAGCCTGGGATCCCTGCAAGTAAGTTTCGATCCAATCCTGCGCCACAGCCGCAGCCGAATAGCAGGCCTCGCCGCAAATGCAAAGTTATAGAAAAAAGAGGCACAGATGGCCATCAGCCCGGAGCTTAACCTTTTTGCTGACATCCGACCATTTTTCATGAGATCTAAGCTCCTGCTTGGTTAATTTAAAAGGAGCTTGTTTCCCCAGGTGAGCTTGAGTGTCTTACTGTACAGACACAGCAAATCAATAACTTCAATCATCTCGAATCTTACATTTCCTTCCTCTCTTACTCTGCGCGCACCAAAACACCTCAATTTATCACTCCAGACTAGAACAGCGCGAAAATGAGTGAAGTTTGCCAGACCTATCTCCAAGCAAGCAATGCCTCCCTCTTCGAAAATGCCTGCGCCATCCAGAAATCAGCCATCACTCCGGAGGTAACGACCGCACTGAAAACCTGCTGTGTTGGCGGCGGCGGAGTCCAAACGACAGCCGATGGCTGCTTCACATACTGCAATATCACCTCCACCTACGACGGCCTCTTCTGGGGTTTCTGCCTCATCGACAACCTCTCCACCTCCGAGGCTGCAATTCTTATCGGAGACGACAATGACGGGGACTGGTCCGGCTGCACGGACGACGATCTCTTTAGCAACAGCTCCGCGACGACTGTGCCCGTAGGGAATATTGCCACGACGTGGGAAGCCGAGGGCCAGACGCTCACGATTAGCAGTGGTGGGGCGGCCGTCACGACAGAGGTCTTGCCTACAGGACCGTTCTTGAGTGCGTTTCTAACTGGCATTTTTGGTGGCGATTCGACGACGACGAGCGGTGTGACGAAAACGGGTACGACGAAGCCCACTGGAACCGTGACCGGGAAGGCCAGCACTACGACGGGCGGACCAGCGAGTACGAGCACAAAGCCAAGTAAAGCAAGTGGTGGATTGAGCCTCTCGAAGGCTGGCGCTGCTGTTGTGGTGGGGCTTGCGCTCTTCACTGCATGGTTATAAGCTCTGATTTGAAGAGTAATATATCAAAGAGATGTAGAAAGAAAATTAACGTTGGCAATGAGGGAAAGGTTGCTTTGAACATTGCATGTAAGGAGCGAGTCAGTCTGTGAAGAGCATTGTACGGGAATAAAACTCGCAGCACAGGATCATAATTGTATACAACTTCCAAGTCTGGGAATTTTAAGAAAGATCTTAAAAATCTGGTTGCTCTGCAATTTTCGCTCATACACATCTTCTGTTCCTCAGATAGCATACTGTGGATCATTCTTTGCTCCATCATAGTACTTCATCTTTAAAGTCGAGATATCAATGCCGTCCATAGTTCGGACATTAATTGGCATATCGGGCTCCGTCTCCGGCATTACCTTGACGAGAACCGAGACTCCACAGGTCTTGCAGAAAGAATGCAGCGCGTTCTCAGACAGAAAGGCGTAGCCCGTTAGGTTCTCTCCGCCTTGAACAACAACGTCTGATTTCAGCGGGTAGATCCAGAGATCACCGTTCTGTATCCATTAGCTTCAGGGTCAATTGGTGACGGAGGCAGAAGGGGGCATATGGGGGAGGAAAGGGAACGAACACGGGAGCAAGAACTGCAGTTACAACACATGACCTTCTGTTCCTCAAGCGATTTTGTCTTCACAGCATAGGTGACAGCACCACAATGGCAGTTTCCATTGTAGATTCTTTCATCTGGCTGGAGTTTATTTGCATCTGGATGAGGGGGGAAAGGCGGCGGTTGGTATTTCGGCTCGGCGGCTGCGAAATTCACAGGAGGCTTGTCATGCTTGTTCGCTTCGAAGTATTCATTAAAGTCCTTAAACATTCGAATCTAGGCCTATTAATGTGGGGTTTGTAGGGGCTGAATAGAGGGCAAGTGTACATTGACGCCGTTTTTACCGGCGGACTGTTGGCTTGCCATGACCTGAGAACCGCACTTTGGACAAAACTTCGAATATCTCCATCAGAATTTGTTTTCTGAGGGGTAGGATTGAATTGGGTATGAGGGACTTACGAAGTGCGTAAGGTACTTGTTGGCGAATTGGTATCCGACCAAAGAGTCTTTGCCTTGATGGATGGTGAGATCTTCGTCAGGGACAGGCCAAATCCCCACGTATCCTTTCTAATGGAATAATGCTAGATATTTTGTGCTTGAGTGGTAACGACGAGCTTACCTTGACACACACACTGCAGTTACAGGTGTGGTAGGGTTCCGGGGGCATTTTGACTGTGAATTTGAAGGCCCCACAGTGGCAATTGCCATCATAAGTCTTAGATTCTGGAAGTTGAGTCTCCATTATTGCTCGAATTGTTTGTTGAGGGGAAGTCGGAGATGGTTGTGTTAAATACCCTAGGTTGACGCCAAGCGAATATGCTGGCTGCCTAATTTTGACGCCACATATTTTGCTTGTAACAGTATTCAGCTTTCGAACTTATTTTTAGCAGAAACGAAGACTCAATGAAACTGGCTTGTTGGCATATAGATAATATGAACATTAGCTGAGCCTAGATGTCTCCGAGCTCTTGCGGTGTGTCAAAGCGGTCAAGCTCTTCGGGATGTCCGCTACAACGAGGAATGCTGAAAATCAATCGTGCCAGGTGTTTCAGAAACATTGGAAAAGCTCAATGAACAATGTACTTAATTAAGTTAGAACATCTAAACGCCGATCAATTTAGTCAGTCTATCTGCATCCCATTTGCTGCATTATTTTCTCGTCTTCGTAAGGAAACTTTCCACAATATTCATTTCAGCCAAAGACATCTACTCAACCTGCTCTTACGGTACCTGGTGGATTATAATCTGCCAGTAATAATAAAGAGGAGAGCGGGTAACAACATGGTGGTCGCGATAAAGATTTGGCTACCCCGATGGCGCTCAGCTTGTCAATTAATCTTGTGGGTGACTCGGCTTGTGGGGATGTTTGAGGGATCAACCGAAAAAAAGTGTCGGAAGCTGGACCCTTGATAGGGAATCAAGATTCAAGACATAGACCAAATAATTCAGCTAACTCGAGGAGAAGTATAAGTCCCAACTAGCATTCAGAGGATAAGGGGCGATGATTACGTGGTCAATGCTTCCGAGTAAATTTTGAGGTTGGTCCTTTTCTTTGCTGTAGTAGAGATAGTGATCCCGTTGCCAGAAATCTAAGGGGTAAAACTTAGAGGAATATGGCTCACTGCAGAAGAAAATTTGAATGAAGTATTGGAGATTGTGTACCCATAGGCACAAAGTCACGTGCCGTACATCACGTGATGTAATGTGGACCCCATTCTGAGGCCTCTTGACCTTGGAAGAGGCGAGAGACAGATCGAAGTTTCAGATGAAAAGGAGATCCCGATGGCATGCATCAAGTGGCTTCCAGACTGATCACGTGGCGGTTAGTACTTCTGGACAGCAGCCATCATCCACGTGCGTCAACATTCTGGAGTCTCAGGTGAACCTGGATCCCCATCCGAAAGCGTCATTGTGCATTTCGGCATGATCCCAAACAGCCAGCAAGCTGAGGCATCTCACTCAGCATGAATGGAACAAGTGAGAAGGTGGATTGAGGCACATGCTGATGGATTCAGAAGGTGTGTCTCATGACCTAGACCTCTCGACTGCGAGAGTGGGATGATATCAACGGATTGCTACACCATATACGGTTTCAAATGCAAGGACTTCGACGGGTACTTCGAAGTGAAGTTGAGGGGAGCTTCGGCGATGCATTGCCAGGCTCTGGCGCTCGCCCGAGCAAGCTTGGAAGTAGAACAAGCAAGCAAGCTGGAGCTGGAGGCGAGGCGCGTTTGGCCTTGAGGCGAAGCTTGAAGCTTGCCCTAGACTGCTCTATTAATAGCATTCTCCACGTGATAAGCATCAACAGGCTTCACTTCCCATCGTCGATTCCTACAGCCATTCAATGGCCAGATTTGCTCGACGTGTACTTCAGTGTTGGAACCTGGCAGACATGGCGACATGAGACAATTCGGAACACTGCTTGGGCTTCGGTCGGGCGTCACCATGGTGCGGTTGTTTGGATGTGGCACTTCTCTTATCGCGCTGCATCATGCAGGTTTGAATCACAGCCCAGCTTTATCGCAGCTCAGCTCAGTCAGTGCTACGTAGACCCCGCGCTTGCAATCTCTCCAATCTCCCTCTCACACCTCACACCTCACTCCAAACCAGGAACAGGCTAACCCGTGTCATTGCATCGCGACAAGCCGGAATGCTGCTCTGTTATCTTGACGCTGCGGTCCGGTGATACCGAGGTCATCAGCTTAGCCAGCCTTGGTCAAGGGCTGTGATGACGGCTCGCCATCGTGCCTTGCCTGGCTGATCCCAAGTCAATAAGACCAGACACGTCCCTCCCCCTCGCTCTCCTCTTCCTCTCCCCAACCAACAACTCATAATCCAACATCAATCCAACATCTAGACCATTTCTCATACTACTATTTACTGTCTTCTTTTCAGTCGCGGATAATTCCATTCATTTGCCAATTATCCCGTTTCTCTCTTTATCAGCTCAGCCTCTTTGAGTCACTCGCCGCTCCCAACGCGGCCTCGTCGCTCCTCTTTGTCTTACAGCCCGCGCTCGTCATTTCCCAGCATAACGAACCACCACTTAACTGTGCGTGGTCCGCGCCTTCGTTCCTTGCAATTCGAGAATCCACAATCAGCCTTGTGTTGTGACTCCGCTCGAGTAACACAGTCATCCGGCGAGACTTCCCTCGTTTCGATAACGACTCTCTTAACAACGCATCTCGCTGCTTCCTTCCTCCCTAAATCCACGAATAACGAAGTTGAAAGAACCCGACAGCCTGGTTCTAGTTTGTTATTGGGCACTTGAAACATCGAGAACAAAGAGCGGTTCCCCGGATTGGAACATTCGTGAATCATCTACTACTTCTCAAAGCAAGCCTTATCTATACAACAAGCTTCAGCAGCCGTCAATCCCTACCATCCATTCCACAGAACAACACACTATCGACTCAGTACCATCACTGAACATGTCTGCTACCTCAACCAGAAACCCAATATCTCCATTTGAGCGTCGGGACATCCGATCTGACTCCCTCCCATTCAAGCGGGAGAAGGAACACGCTCAGAAATGGAACAACGGTCACCGCCCCCTGGCCGGCACCCAGATCCCCTTCGATCCTGAACTCGATGGCACCGAGCAAGCGCTCCCATTCCCCAAGGACAAAGTTCGCCCAATGAAGCAGTTTAGCTCTATGTAAGCCTGACCCCTACCTACCGCCCCAGATGGCACTAACAAAGCCAGCATGCATAAATCCCACGCGAACAAGAATCCCAAGCCAAACGGAAACTACACCTCCCGCACTGTACACAAAGTCTCCGCCGTCGTCGAATCCAACGACCACACCGCATCCCCGCTCTCCAAATCACTCCTCGAGCTCCTCCCCCAACACATCAACAACACCAACTCCCCAATCCAAACACTGATCCGCACCAATTCCACGGCCGATGCCGAGATCCTGTACAGCTTTGACAATAAGGGTCCTAGCCCTGGTGATAAGGGCCGAACAGTTGACCTCGGCGGCTTGGTCGAGCTCGCGGAGCAGAAATGGGTTAGCGAGCAGACGGATCGTATTGTGAAGGGCGAATATGAGGTGTTGGATAATGAGGGCGAGAAGACCGTTCTTGCTAAGGGAAAGAAGCGAGGAAGTCCTAAGCAGAGAGCTACCCCTGTTGTGGTGAAGAGTGTTGTGAATGAGGACGACGGATTCGAGTTGATCTAAGCGAGCTGCGAGTTCATGAGGATTCGGCGTGCAGGTCGCTTTTCATCACCGTTCTTTTTAATGCTCGTTCGTCATTCTTTGTTCAGCTGATGGATGGACTTTTGTATGGCGTTTGGTCTGGCCGGACAGGTGCATGGTATAGCTTACCCACTCGGGAAGGATAGCTTACCCATTATTTCTTTCTCTTTCGGGATGCATAGCCTACCCTGTGTATAGATACTAGGGAAGGATGGCTAGATTTTTGTTGCGGTGTTCGGACGGTCGGTGCATAGCTTACCCTGCTAGAGCAGCTTGGGAAGGATAGCTTGGTGCTCTGGGTTTGGTTTCTGGGTTCGGTCCAGAGTGTATAGAGATTAGATACCTATTATTAGCTTGGGATAGTCTTGCTCTTGCGCGTATGCTTTTTAATATGCTTTGCGAGGGCAGGAGAATCGATGAGCTTTTTGTACAATTTCGTCTGTTTGATGTGAGAAGTGAGAATACTCATAAGTCCTGAATCTTTCCAATGATTGAGTATATATCCCTTTTACTGCCTTTTAATCGTTGACTGGCGTCACATCCTTAATCTCTTCAAACCTTACACCTCACAACTTGTACTACAAAACCGTCCAAGTTTCATAACCCTTTTATCCACCTCATCTAATAGCCCAACATAATCCCTAGCAAAATGTTCAGGAACCCCTTTCATCCTCGCCAGAAAGGCTCTTAGAATCCCTAATTGCAGCGTCACGAGCCCAGATAATAGACAAGGCTCCTCGAACTTCTCAACCTCGTAGTCGCGAATTTGGAACTGCATTTCATCCCCATCTCCTCCCAAACCTTCACCAACGTCAACCTCATCCTCATCAAAAATCCTCAGGTACGCAGGGACATGATCCATCGACTCATTATGCATCACATAATACTGCTTCGCGAGGAATGCGATAACATGCTCATACGCAGTTACTACCTTCTGGCATAACACGGCGAGGATCGTCATTGTTTGTGCTGCGGTTACAGCCGTGCAGGTAGTGCAGGAGAAGAGTGTCTTGGATTGTTGTAAAATGTGTTTGTTAAGATGGATTGTGCGGGGGATGTTGCGGATGCTGGATTCGTTGATGGTTATTAAGGAGAGGAGGTGGAGGGCGGTGGGGAGGCAGGCGCATTGTGGTTGAGTGGGAGGGTTGGAGGATGGGGCAGGGGATGAGAGGTTGATGGACGTGCTTGGGGGCAGAGAAGATGGTGCAGGGGGGTTGCTCCATTGTGACGGGTTGGGAGGAATTTGAATTCTGGAATTCGAGAACGATGGACTCGAAACAGGGGGGCTGCTGATAAGGCCTACGAAGATATCAATAAGAATTTCAGACCGAGCAGGCTTGAAAGTGGTACCGAACTGACCAGTAGAATCAGAAGTACTGGACTCAGATCTAAGAAACTCATTCAAACAAGAATAATGATCGAGTGGAAAGAAGTCCGCTCCCTCAACCTGCATATCATTACTCAAAAGCTCCAGCTCCTGACTCAGAGAACCATTTCCAAGAAAACCATCAAGGAAGGATCCATCGTTCCAATTTTGAAATGGAGCGTCGGTCCAGGGACTCAGAAGAGCTGGGTTAAGTTCATGGCTACGGGCCAGATCTAAAGCTGGATTCTCGGTGATAGCACGAGTAAGTTGTAGTGTGGCTTGAGAGCTTTGCTTTGATTTGGCTCTTTTCTGAATGCCCTTGGAGCGGCGGGTCCTTTGGGACGGATCGGGGTATGTGCACGTGATGGCTTTTGACAAGCATCTACGGCAACCGTTGCTTTCTCCTGTGCATTTGAGCTGCCAGTATACATAATCAGCAATCACTCAATCAGACATGCGGATTTAGGATAGTCAATGGGCCATGCAACTGTCGCTAGAAGACACAGCGGGATTTACCTTTCTGGAACGGCAAGCCTTGCACGCTAGATGAGACAGGACATGACCTTCTCGTTCCGGAAGAAGTGCAGCATCCTTGACGTATCGGAGAGTTGTGAACATTTTTTTTTCTCGGCGAGGTCTACTTGGAGTTGCATTAACTATGAGAGGATGAGAGGAGAGTTGGGAAGCTCGAGTGAGGTTCTCTGCTCGGTAATAGCCCGATTGGGAAAAGACCGAGTGGCGGTCAGCTTACAAATATACTCAAGTGCTCTCAACAGCTCTTTTTTAACTTCTTCGGTCCTATAATGTGATTCTAAAGATGCTTCAGGAGCATCTGCTAATGAATGTTCCAAGAAGGGCAAGTTGCGATGGTGAGAACGATGAGCTTGGACCGCATAGTTGGCGGTGGCCCTCCTCGGCCATGCCTAGAAGGAGTAAAGCTCATCTGTTTCAATCATCTTCAGACACTTCGATTTGAAATGGATTGTATGCATGGACACACAGCTTTGTAATATTCTATAAGACCCAGCCAAGTCGATCTTGTCAAGTGTAGAGCGTCTGCGTCTCCTGCTATTCTTCTCTTTCTCCGACTTCCTATGATTTTGGAGCGTTCTGTTTATTATATCGAAGCTCTCGTTCCCACGTACAATATTTCCCTTTCATCATAAATGGCTGTCTTCAACGCCCAAACAAATGGCGATGAAGTCGTCAAGGCTTTCGCTTCCTCCGTAGTTAGCAAGACAAGTCAGTCCTCCTTTCCCTTCTCCTTTTCTCCCCAATGACAACACTAATACTTCCAAGTCCTCATCACCGGCCCTTCAACCAACGGTCTCGGTGCTCAAACAGCCATCTCTCTCGCCCTTGGACATCCTGCTCACATCATTCTCGCCGGACGCACGCTCTCAAAGGTCCAACCGGTCATCTCTCAAATTACAGCCATCTCCCCTTCGACACTTGTCACGTTCATCGAGCTAGATCTCTCCTCTCTCTCATCCGTGAGAAAAGCTGCTACCGAAGTCAACAGCAAGATCAAGAAGTTGGACATCTTGATTAACAATGCAGGAGTTATGGCTGTCAAGAATTTTGAGAAGAGTGAGGATGGGATTGAGATGCAGTTTGCGGCCAACCATATCGGTCATTTTTTGTTGACTAATTTGCTTATGGAGAAGATTTTGAAGGCTGGACAAGAGGAGGGGGCGAGGATTGTGAACGTGAGTAGTGGGGGATATGTTTGCGGTAGGGTGAGGTTTGAGGATTGGAACTTCAAGGTTAGGAGCCATCATCCGCTTGATTGTCTATGTACAATATCCAAAGTGCTGATGGTAAATTGGTAGGACGGAGCAGAATATAACCCCTGGTTGGCATATGGGCAGTCTAAGACGGCAAATATTCTATTTGCTGCCGGACTGGCGGAGAAGTTGAAGGAAAGGGGTGTTTTGGCATTTTCTGTAGGCCCGGGATGTATGCCTCTTCCACTCCGGCCAGTAGTGTGATACAATTGCTGACCAGGAAATACCAGTGGTGGTTGATACCAAGCTTCAGACGAACATCACCCCAGAAATGTTCGAAGAAGGCTATAAGATTGCCGTTGAGGCGATGAAAGGTGTGTATCGGCCCAATCCATCCAATTTTTCATACCTTGCAGACACTTTCAAAAGGTGCTGACCGGTATCAAGGAGAGCCACTCCAACCATTTGATCCAAAAACACTCGAACAAGGCGCCTCAACGACTCTTTATGCAGCGCTGGCTTCAGATCTAAAAGGTGCGTACACTCCCATCCATTAGCTTCTTTTTGACTTACAATGTCCGCCAGAAATTTCAGGTGCTTTCCTACAGAATTGCGCAGACAGCAGTGAGACTTTACTCTCGCATGCAAATGGAGTTTCAAACCGCGACCAGCTCTGGGCACTGAGTGAGAAGCTGGCTGGACACGAGTTTCCCTACGCATGAAACGATTTCTGACACTTACCTATTTACTACTCACAATGAATTCAATCTATGCTTTACAAAACTTGGAGAATTAAGTCGTTATATTCCTTGTTGATGATTATCTAAGTTGGATATCTAAAGTTGGATTATATAAAATATTACATGAAATGAATTACACTCCCAAATACTCATCTCTTACTTTCACAGTAAGAGCAACAGCCCAGCAGCAGCAAAAGCCACTAAAGCCAACCTCGCGTTCTCCTTCCCACCAGCACCTGTAAACGGTGCGCTCGTAGGCGTCACTTTCGCAGTGCCCACCACCGTTCCATTTCCCGCTCCTATCGGCACACCACTCGGACTTGGTGCTGTGATGGGCGTCGCAACGACCTGCGCAACCACTGTCGCCGTTCCAAGATTCGCACTCCAGTTTGGATAAGCGACAGGGAAGCTGGTAGCGGTTGGTATAGTGTATGTTGGGTTAACGAATGTTGGAATGTAGACTGTGGACACGACATTGTTGGTTGCAGGCGTGAGAGGCAGGGGCGAGACGAGCTCGGTATTGATGATGAGCTGAGGCGCGATGGATTGAGATAAGTTGGAGACGGGGAGGGTTGTTGGGAGGATGGCACCGTAGGGACAGACGGTTGTGTAGAGGATTGAGGTGCTGGTTAGGATTATCTCTGAGGCGGCGGAAGCGGGGCAGTGGAGGACGGTGCTGGAGCAGGAGGTTACGGTTATGTACTCTGTGGTCCATACAGTCGATGTGATGAGGGAGGCTGAGGATGTGATTGTGCTTGTGACGTTGGAGGAACCGGTATTAAGAGCGTAAGTTGACGCTGCCGGGGCGGTGCCAGTGCTCGTGGCGTTCAAGGAGCCAGTCTTGAGTATCAAAGTTGAGTTTGCAGGTGCTGATGTGGCAGCCGCAATGCTGGAAGTGCTGCCTTCGAGGAAGATCCCACCAGTACTAGTGGCAGAGGCATATGCCGATGATGGTATTGGTGTTTTCGTAGGTTGTGAGGATACTGTTGTAGAGATCACTGAAAGAGGAGCACTTGTTGGGAATGCAGGAAGAGAAGATCCATAAGGCCGAGTGACGCAGAGACTGGGCAGAGGGATGTCGAGAAGAGTGGTGACGACAGCAGGGCTTACACCTAAAGTCAAGTAATCGAGCTCGACAACAGCGTGTGCATACGCTCCTACGTTGACATCGAGCAATTCGGTGATCTCGAGCTCGCAGACTGGCGTGGTTTCCAGTGTTGCTACGTACTCAATGAGATCTGCGTAGACACCAAGAGAGAAATCGAATCCAGTTCCAAATACTGCAACGGTCGTTCCAGCTTGGAGTCTGACACGAACAGCAGCTTTGAAAGTCGCAGATCCCGACGTGCAAATGATTGGTAGGCTGTTGGTATCGCCGCCAGTGCTATCAACTGATTAGCTTTAGATCTGGACAAGAAATGATATGACTTACAATCCATGATCGATAATCTTTCCCTCAAGAGGATCAACGGTGATATAAGCACCTTCTGGGAAAGCGAACTCAAAACCAGCTTCAAGATCAATCTCAGCCGTTAAAGAGAAGACTAAATCGATAAAAACGACGAGGCCTATTGAGACATCCGAACTTATCGCGAGTCCAGCAAGGGTATCTGAGTTCCAGATGGTATATGAGTAAGAAATAGTATCTGAGGCAACAAGATCGAACTCGAAGTGGCCTCCAACATCAATAAACTCTATCTTAACCTCCATATCGAAAGCATTGACAATGGAGTCAATCGGATTCTCAAAGAATGAGATGATATCACCAATGATGCTCTCATCTTTGTCTACACCCGTAGTGGTGACGAGTGCCGAACCCCAGGTTCTGCAATCCACACATTCGAGTTCCAACTCGACGGTGTTTGCAAAGCCATGGCTTAAAGAATCGGTGACCGAGCTGTTGACGAATCAGTTAAATCCTAGCGAGCTTAGGTATATACTTACAGGTCGAAGAGAACGTGATCTACATGATACGTTTGCAAACTGTAGTTGCCAAGAATAATAGGTGCAAACCCCCTTTCTTGGATGTAAGGAGGGACATCGAAACCTCTTGCAGCCACCTGACCGGCTCGTGACCCAGCGGCCAAGGGATAGACCTCAACATCTCTCACAACCACCGGCCCAGCCCACGACCCCGCGGCCAGCAAGCCCCCTACAAGAAAACCAGTGCGCAAAATAGACGGCATGATAACGAGCGTAAAAGTCAAACAACAAAAAGGAGTGTAGCTGAGAGATCTCAGAGAACAATAACAAAGCTGCAAAGGAGTGTAAAATTGTAAGCAATGCGTAGAAACTGTTCATATTGTCGGGCTCGCCGAGACTTATAGCTGAAAATATGGAGTGATGCACGGAGAAAGAAGGTTCAGATCCTTGCACAAGCAGTAAAGAGCCTCACGCAGGTCTGAATGGACGAACGAGAGCCCCAGGAGATGAACGCCATCTCGGCCCTTTCGGACCTGAAACGATCCTACCTATAGGCTCCTTCCCTTCTTGTACCTGTAAAGCTCCCGTGATGTTTGCAGCATAATCCAGGGCCTGGGATGACATTGCGGCGGAGCAGAAGACGGCATTGACGTGCTGGCTGGCCGTTAGGTCTTCCAGAACTTCCGGGGCCAATATGAGCAGGTCGTGGCGTTTGCGGGACGCAGGTGTGTATGGCTCCCGTTCTTGCACTCAAGGGGTAACACGAAAGCAGCGTTGAGATCGTCGACCACTCAGGTTGAGGACCTGCCGGATAGAGCAATGAGTGGTCAAGCTCTGGTTTCAGGAGAATAGGGGAATCTCCGCGTACAATAAGCGAGCATTAGAATAGTGTCGCTGTCAGTTCTGATTGGCCGATCACCCTGCCAAGCTGTGAACCCTGTCTACACGTGACAAGGATTCTTCGACCTCCAAAATCTCAGCCTTGGCTTGTCAACCTCGTCCGTCCAACGGCCTTCTGCCCACGCAAGATGTCACTCTCCTCCTACCTCGCCTCCAAATACCTGAACGCAGAGCCTTCCTCATCGGGCAAAAAGCGGAAGCGGAAAGAGAAATCCTCCACCAGCGGCCTCATAATAGCAGACGATGACGCCCTGGGCTGGTCTACAACGCAAACCACGAAAGATGACGATGATACTCCCACAACGGTAGCTTCAGGCTCCGCAGAATTCCGAAAAGCAAAGAAAAATGCGTGGAAGACTGTCGGCGTGCCGGCGTTGCAGCCCAAGGATAGCGAGGCCGATGAGGCGGATAGGATAATTTCAGAGGCGGCGGCGGAGAATAGCGCTGCTATGCACGAGGATGAAGGACCGGTAATAGAGGACGATGAGGGGGTGGTTAAGATGGGTGACGGCACACATGCTGGGCTACAGTCTGCCTCTGATGTTACGAAGCAGTTTGAGAAGCGGAAGAGAGAAGAGGCTGCGCAGTGGGAGCGGGAACAGAGGGCGTTAGGGAAGGGCAAGGAGAAGAAAGTCGAGGAAACGGTGTATCGAGATGCGACGGGACGAAGGATAGATCTCTCGATGCGGAGGCAGGAGGCGAGAAAGGAGGCAGATGAGAAGGCTAGGAAGGAGCGGGAGGAGAAGGAGATGCAGAAGGGCGACGTGCAGAGATTAGAGAAGGAAAAGAGGAGAGAGGAGCTGGATGAGGCTAGGTTCATGCCGGTGGCAAGGAAGATTGATGATGTGGAGATGAATGACGAGTTGAAGGAGCAGGAGAGATGGAATGACCCGGCTGCACAGTTTCTTGCGAAGAAGAGTAAGGGGAAGAGTGCCTCTGGGAAGCCCTTATATAAAGGTGCAGCTGCACCGAATCGATATGGTATCAGGCCCGGACACAGATGGGATGGAGTCGATCGAGGCAATGGATGGGAGGCTGAGAGATTCAAGGCTTTGAATCGGGTAGCCAGGAATAAGGAACTAGACTACTCATGGCAGATGGATGAATAGTTCCATAGCCCTCAAAAAATCAATGATCTCAATGATCCTCCGTATATGCATTGTGTATACCACTGAGCCGTTGTGAAAATCGAGTTGACCCTCCACACGTGTGTCTAAAGGGATAATCGAAGCTCCGTGAAAATACTTGTCCTCAAGGTTCATCACTCCCACTCCCGTCTGTCAGAATCTAGCAGCCTCGTCATATCATTCAACTTAGATAGCCTTTAAATTCAACGATGATTTAGCTTAAAATTGCTGAGCGCAGAACCCATCTTGTCATCGTCTCAAACATACGGAGCCAGAATCAAGGTGAAGTAAATTTCCCTAGCCCCAAAATCCGCACCATCTCGGTAGTGCCCTTAATTCTTATTCATAAACGACTCAAAAGCCAACAGGGCGGCATAGTGCAAGGCGTGAACTTACGGACTTGCTTTAGCTAATGGGTTATTAATGGTGGAAGAGGAGATTCAAGATTTTCATGCATTTCTTCGTTTTGTCTACCAATAAGCCATTGTGCATATCGAGCCTGTTCAAGAAAGGCAAATCCACGCAGCATGTCTCGAAAGGACCGCTCTCCAGTATAACCATAATCAAACACAGCGTTCTCAAGATCATGCCAGCGCTATTCATTAATCCGCCGTAGGCAGAACCCTTCAGGTGTCCTTCCTCCGCAAAAGCTTATCGGGTCCATACTTGGAATTCTCCTTCACCATCTGAATAAAATCTTTCTTCTTCGTCTGGTTTGGCAGTTCGCCAACTCGTTTCGAGAAGAGGTTCATCAACACCCCGGCCACGATACCTGCACCGGATGTTGGTAGAGCTGCAACGATCTCATGAGGTTGAATAGGTCCGACAGCAGGCGACTTTGCTCGAGGGGGCCCACCCTCAGCTGTTGGACCATCTAAGAATTGGTTAGCATTATTATGTTAGAGTATATAGCCCATAGATCATTAGTTGGCTGCTTCCTCCTTGATACTTCACTACTCGTGGTTAGGTGATCACGCCTATGAAAGCAGACCAATTAACCACGGTATAGTCATTCCCGACCATGCATGGCACCAGAGAAACTAGATAAATTGAAAATAAATTGCATACTTTGTGGAGCGGCTGGGCTGCCGGCACGGCTTCCTCCAACAGAGCCAGCTTTTCCTGGAGCCGGACTACCTGCCCGTGAGCCCATCGGCGATTGGCCTTTGATTGTGAGCTTGATCTTCTTCGTCTTTCTTGGTCCTCCGTCAGACCCCTCGCCTCCAGTTGCTTCGCCGTCGCTCATCGCATTGTAAACTGGGCTTGGATTGGGTGGCGCAGACTGAATATCAGAGAGCTTAGACGGATTAACGTTAAGTTTGACGATCGAGGACTTTCGAGAACTTTGGTTCGGAAGGGGCTGTGATGCAGAAGGAGCAGGAGACATTGGTCGGGAGCCGGGAACTGGAGTGGAAGTCCGGGTTGGCTGTGAGGATGAAGGATGCTTGTTCTTCTGCTTCTTTCGAGACGACTCGTTTCCACTCGATTCCGATAGGTTTGGCGATCCGGGTCTCTTGAGATTCTTTGCTTTCTTTAGAGGGTCCGTGTGCTTTGGTCGACCAGAGGGAGTGTTAGTTCCTTTCGTAGAAGCACCTGATGGCAGCTTCGACTCCATCTTGGCTTTGTTCTTTGCCTCTTCATCTTTCTTCCGGTCAATCTCTTTCTGCTTTTCTTCATCCGAGGTATCGTCTTCACTCTGCAGGTTGTTAGTAAGTCAGCATAGGCTTTGCGCACCGTCACATACTGTTTCGGAGTACGGATTGCCATCAGAATCACTCTCATAGGCCAAATTCCTCTCTCGCTTCTTCAACGCCTTCACCAAATCTTTGCCAAGCTCTTTTCGCTTCTTAGCTTCTTTCGCCTCCTCCTCGAGCTCTTGATCAACCTCGGCCTCATTAGCCTTGTCAAAAATATTGGCTCCAAGCTGTTCTCGCTTGATTCTGTCCTGGGCGTCCTTCGTTTCCTCATCCTTGTCTGGTTCAACAGTCGCCTGCTCGTCGTCATCCTGGAAGAGATCATCATCATAATCAAGATCGTCCATATCTTCCAATTCTCTCTTGCCAGCGTTCTTAAATGTGTTACTTTCGGACTTGACCGTGTACAGATTATGTAACGTTTTTCTGGTATCTTGCGTTGCTCGGTCTGCCTCCTTCTGCTCATTTGTTTTCATGACCCATCTGGACTCCTTGTGTTTCTTGCTCATCTTCGCCTCGGCCTCCTCGATTGTGAAAGTCTTAAAATGGCCTTTGGGCGTAAATTTGTACCATTTCTCGAGAGGAATCATCCTAAAGGTCGCACCATCAATAAAAAAGATAGCATTAGTGTCCGAAAGCGCAGCTTCATAGTTGCCCACCCAAGTATTCTTGTTGTCCGCATCCTCCAGGTGCCACGGCAGTGCTTCCTCATATCGCAAATCCGACGCTTTCTTCTGCTCCTCCGTCTTGTCCAGCCGATGAACTTGCGTAGTCTTCTCATTTCTGAAAGCTTGAGTCTTCTTCGCCGCAAGGGCAGAGGCATTATTGCCTGTCGGAGCAATCTGGGCAAGGTCTGCTGCCTTCTGCTTCTCTTTCTCTGCCTTTAATATCTCTTGCTTTTCGCGCTCCTTAGAATCCATTGGTTCTTCAGCTGCAGCGTCTTCGTCCTTGACGCTCTTGCCCGGCGGGGGCTGCTTTGGATCCCTTCTGTGTAAAACAACAGGTCGCGTGAACTCATCTTGATTGCTGGGATCGACATCCTTCTTCGGCGCTGCAAACCTGGCAACGTGATATCTCAGGCCCTCGCGAAGAGCTCGTTTTGTTGTAAGTAACGGGAAATCTTGATATTGACCAGCCGGCGGAGGGGGATTTGTCCAACCGCCATAAAGGTTTTGGTTGTGCGCGCCATTTGAAGGCGTTTGTAGGCCTCCACTGCCACGCGCGGGAGCAACACCATTGAGAGAGGTTGGACGTCCTGTTGAACCAGGTGCAGAGATGCCCAAACCTACGGGCTGTCTGAGAGGAACATTCGGTCGTCTGACTGGTTTCTTACGTGGTCGCAACGGATCTGCAGCTTTGGACTTCCGCACAAATTGAGGAGGGCCGCCGTTAGGCGTGGGAGTTCGGCCATTCGACAGGCCAGACGGAGAAGCACTCATGCTTGCAGAAGTGAGGCGGGAGCTCTAGATCGCGATCTCTACGCCGTCCGCGGATGGGCAGCAGTCCAAGTACACCCAGCACCTGGCACCGATATGTGAGGCTAAGTCGTCTTCATGAAGTCAAGGTGAGGCGGTTGGAGAAGTGCCTTGATTGACGCCTAGGAATGTGCTGCCGGATATATCGTGCTAGACGGAGCGCGCGTCACTGTTACTCGCAGATGCACAGGTGTTGGGAGGCGCCGCAGGACCTTCTTTGTATGTGCGTTATGCGAGGATTCTTTGTCCCCGTGGGGAATGCTCGCGCTCTTCTAGGTTGGAGGTCGCGGTTCTTGAGATTCACGGCCAGCGCTGTCATCGCATTTAACCCTGGTCTCGCGCTAGTTGGTAAGCGAGGCCGAGCAAAACAATCCCTGCACACCTGGCGGGAGGTTGCATTGACGTGAAATCTGGAGAACAACTTACAAACATTCACTTCTCTCGCCTTTAAATGCGCCATCCTGCCCTGCCTTCTCGGACATCTCCTCGGCCCGGCCTTTTAAGAGGAAGTGCACCAGCTAAACCTGAGCTCCGAACAATGGAAGAGGCCGTTCGCCGGTACATACATTCCAAGTCAGGTCACCTGAGGATTGGTTGGGCTTTGTACCGAAGGTGAAGAGGCTTCTTACAACACAACACAGATCCAAAAGTGGATGCTTTCCTGACTGCACTACTTCGTTTCCTTTACCCTTCCTGTCATTACCTCTTGTCGACTACGTCAGATCCACTATTCTCATTCGGCCAAAGTGACCGCGGCGCATACGCCGAGAAAGTTATCCGAGGCAGCTCAACAGCTCTCTTCATAGATCGGGCACAATTTCCATCTCTTGAAAGATGTTTCCATCACAAGGGCCTCCTGGCCAAGGAGGTGGCGATCTCGAATCGCGTCTCCGTGGTCTTATTCTCAACAACGCAAATGCAGCCCCTTCCCACGTTGCTAGCAAATCAGGTTCCTCGGCACTGCCAACTCACATCCAGAGCATGACTCCATCTGAACAGCAAGGGAACCCCACTGGAGCACCGAACCAAGGCGGTGATATTGAACAATCGTCTTTTGCTGGTCGAAAACGACCTAACCAGGCTCAGAGACGTCAAATGAACGCCCAATTATCAATTCCAATTGATACTAGGCCTGTTCCTGGTGCCCAAGCTGGAAGGGGATCTTTTGGCCAGCAAGGTCACAGCCCATGGGGACCTCCCAGCAACCATGGACAGTTCCATAATCATCAAAACCAGAGATATCAACAGCATCAGAATCAGCAGTACTCGCCACGATTCCAGAATGTAGGCCCTGGATCTCCCTACTCGCCTCGAACACCATTCCCACAAACATCCCCTCAATCTCCAATGAACCAGTATCAGTCAGGACCAAGTCCGCAATTCCAGCCCAGGCATCACAACCAATTTCAGCAATACCAGCAGCCCGGCGCCTTCGCACGACCTCCAGCTCAAAACCGACAGCTTTATCAACCCGGTCTTAATCAAGGCCAAGGACGAGGACGCATCTTTCACCAAAATGGCGACGAGATAGCAAACCAGAGTGCGTATCTTGAAAATCTTGTTCAAGAACGCGTACCAATTGTGGGCATCGATTCAGTGGAAGAAGCCGAGAAGGAAGCATTCAGAGCCGTGGTCGAGAAAGCTTGTCAAGAAGCGATTGCCCAATACGAAAAAGAAGAACTTGGAAACGACAAATTTGATACATCAACTGTTGAGCTGCAGTGCTTTGGCAGTCTGAAATCAGGCTTCGCCACGAAAGCTTCTGACATGGATCTTGCACTTCTTACGCCTAAATCTATCCCAGCTCCTGATTGCCCAGAATCTCCTGTTCCACGCTTGCTGGAAAGGAAATTGTTGGATTTAGGTTATGGTGCTCGGCTTTTGACACGGACTAGAGTTCCGATTATCAAGCTTTGTCAACAGCCCACTGAGAAACTTCTTTCTGACTTGTTGGAGGAACGTACCAAGTGGGAAAGTGGATTTGTGGCCGAGCTAGAGGATGATGATGAAGAGGTTCATGAGGCTGAGACACCGAATGAGAGAAAAGAGAAGCCGGAAATGCAGAATACAAGAAATGAAGCAAACCCTGAGAACTTTGCAACGAAAAATGTCCACTCTAGGCCTAGAGGAGAATCTTCAGGCGAAAAGCAAATCTCGCTCAAACAGAAGGGTCAGCAATCTTTAGGGGATTATTGTAACACAGCAAAACGCCTGTTGAGAAAGCTTGGGGGCCGCGATTTGACATCAACTTCACCTGATCTCAATGAAGAGGAAGGTAGAATCCTTAATTCTGTATGCAAGGCATTTATCTCTGGACTCTCTTCGGATTTACTGTCAACTCGCCTGCGCAATTACAAGTCGATTGCTCCACTGTTCGACCCGGCTCTGCCTCCTGTACAGCGGACACTCCAAGGAATTTGGAATCAAATCGAAGGAGAACGATTGGCAATGGCGTGGGAGACTCGCCCCCTTACTGAATCAGATGACAAACAGGAATACGAGGCCTTGACCATTGTTGAAGCATGGCGAACGCTACAAGACAAGTACGGACCCCTCACAGAATCATCAATATATAATAGACAGCTTTACACTGCTTCTGAGAAATTGAAGAAGATCAGCTCTCTTCAACTGGTTTTCCTTGAACAAATTCAACACGAAGATCCAGTCTTCTATCATAGCCGTGCCGTGAAGATTGGCAACGACCTCAGGACTCGCGACCAATCGAACTCGAGTGACTACATTACACCTATAGTCATAGCTCATTATATTGCAGGCATTGGCAACGAGCAGATACGCGAAGCTCTACAGAACGCTCCTCACGAGGGTGCAACACTATCACAGGTTGCTCTCCACCATCGGGCACTGCAACTTGCAATCGACTACGAACATGCTCTCAAGTCTTCCTACTTTGAGGATCGCGACCGGGCTGTCGTGGAAGAATATATTACTCTTCTCAGAAGCCGGGACTTTTACAAACAAAATGGCTCTAGTGAATCAGAGATTAGCCTCATAGCAAAGATATACACTCTTCCGGATCCAACCCACATATCACCCAACAAACCTCGAGATCGCTACAAAGATCATCTGGAATTTCCCAAAGCCGACATCGGTATTCAATGTGATATCAATTTCTCTGCGCACCTTGCGCTCCACAACACTCAGCTTCTAAGATGCTATTCTCACACCGATCCACGTGTCAAGGCGATGATCCTTTTCATCAAGCATTGGGCGAAAAGTCGGGGGATCAATACCCCTTACCGAGGAACTCTGAGTAGCTATGGATATGTCCTCATGGTACTACACTACCTCGTCAACATCGCGCAGCCATTTGTATGCCCCAACCTTCAACTTGTCAACCATAACCCGCCAGAATACTTGCCGCCTGCAGAGATTGAAGCACGTACAATCTGCAAGGGGCGCGATGTACGATTTTGGCGCAATGAAGCTGAGATCAAGAATCTTTCTGACAGAAATTTGCTGAATCACAACCATGATTCTGTCGGTACCCTGCTCAGAGGATTCTTCGAGTACTTCGCCCAGAATGGTCAGATGTCTACAGGCTACAACAGAGGGTTCGACTGGGGTCGTGAAGTTTTGAGCTTGAGGACAGTGGGCGGCATCATGACGAAACAGGAGAAGGGATGGACTGGGGCGAAGACAGTTGTTGAGACATCAACAATTGCTGCACCGCCAACACCATTATCTGCAACGCTTCCTGATGGTAGCAGTAATTCGGCGGCGTCGCCTGGTGCGCAAGCCCAAGAAGTCCTCAAGACTCCAAAGCTCCCACCAAAGACTATGGAGGAGACAAAAGAGATCCGGCATCGATATTTATTCGCCATCGAAGATCCTTTCGAGCTGGATCACAACGTTGCGAGAACCGTGACGCATAATGGCATCGTTTCTATTCGAGACGAGTTCAGACGTGCCTGGCGAATCATCAGAAGCATTGGAAAACCTTATGAGGGCCAAGAAGGACGCTTACTAGATCCAGTGACAAGCGAGGATGATAACAAAAACAGTTTGCAAGGGTTGTTGAACATGATTCATGGGCCAGCTCCTGCGATCAAGGAGGCAGGCCAGGAGGCTCACACCTAGACAAGCATGCATCTGAGTGGGTGTTTTAATGATATACATAAGGCCTGCTTAAAGTTTAGATCAGAGATACCTGCTCGCTGAATTGACAGCTATTTGAATGAATCGCCTTCGTCTCATTCATGTTAAAGTGATTGCCATCATCGGAGAAGTATCTTTATTTCTAGCGCTTGTAATGAGTTTACTGAGACTTTACTTTTCATGGTTTTGGGCAACTTAAATCAGCTCCTTAAATGCTCTCCTTCAATTCGATTTCGAGGAGTAAGTGGCACGTACTTCGCTTACTCATGAGCCCCTATGGCCCCTCTACTTTCAAGCGAGCAGACACAAGCGCCTAGGCTAAGCAGTCAGACATAAGGCTACGGCAGTATTCAGAGGGAGCCGGATGGCAACGCTGTGTTCTTTACTGTGAAAGGTGGTCCGTAGAATCTCGACTTCCAATTACTTTTTTTCTCTTCCAACCATGGCTGATTTCCCCTCATCTGCTTCATCTGAATACAGCTTGATGAACAATCTCTTACGTTGTCACTTGCTACCCCATACACATACGCCTTTCACTTCGTGTATAAGGCTGCGGGTATCGTAACTTGTGATTTGAGAGTTTGTGAAGAACATATTTGTGATCTTGTGAGCTTTGAATTCAGTTTAAGTACTCTTGACCTTTAGAGACTCGACACTTAGTACCGTGGACCGACCCCGCCTTTGTAGCTCGCTTACCACAGTCCGCTGTACCTTGGCAGACCGAAGTTTGATCGTAGTTGAGGGCTATATACTTTTAAAGTGACAAGGAAATTGTAGAAACAGATTGGCGACAGCAACTAGTGAGCAATTCTGTCAATTCTGCTCCATCACGGAACCTTCCTATGTTGGCAGGCGATCTTGAAAGCAAGTAACGAATCTTTGAATGTGACATTGTACCAAAGAATTAAGTAGATCACCAGTAATAGCTGCAAGTGACTTGAGATGTATCATGATTTAAGAAAGATAGCCAAGAAGAAATATATGGGTTTCCAACTTTCGTACGTCTGAGGACGGGAATTCCAAACGGGGCTAGCTCGGAAAGCCTAACCTTATCTTAGCGCGATAGCTCCGATAAGGTTAAAGCATCATCGTCGGCTCCAAGCATTCAACAGCAAGACAACAATGTCGAGCTCAGAGCCATCATACACAGTCTTTATTAGACTCCCCTTTCCTCGAGGGGACTTTGTTGACCCTCCTTTGGTATGTTCTTGTCTATATTGCCGAACCCCAAGCTGACTTTCCAGGTTGAATGGGATGCAGCGAAGGACAAAGCCTTGTGGAAGATCCTCTCGAAAGCTTCCAAGAATAGCGACATCGATTGTATGTATCCCCAAATCCCCCGAAAATATCTAGCTGATAAATCTAGGGAGTGAACTGTTAGTCTTCCGCTCATCTGCCAACCAAGCTAACTCGTCGCAGCGCAACGAAATTTGAGGTATCCTTAGCCTTCCTCCTCCAACAAGCAGCATGGCTTTACGAAAGACAACTCCTCCAAGTCCGAGCTCAGATGCGGAAAGTTGGGGCATCAAAAGGATCTGCTGCACCGTCGCCTGTTCCTGGGAGCACATCTGAGTCTGCAGGAGGTGAGGCTATGCGCAGAACAGGCTCTGGTGGAGGAGGTCAGTCATACAACAATTTGTATACCCACGGAAGTTCACATAATGCAGGCCCACGGATAGCATCTGCTCTATCTTCCCGCAAAGACTCTCCAATACCTAGAAATGATCCAAGTGTGCCAGGCACCCCCGGTCGACCAACAGGTAATGTTTCAATATCCCAAAACAGGCCCACTGATTGACTTCTTTCTGTAGCTCCACCATTCTCCCGCACATCATCAGCTAACACGACGATTACATCACGGAACTTCGCCCCTACAAGCCCACGACCTACACACGCAACCATAAACCGACGTTCCCTCTCCCCTAAAACCAAATCCCGGCCCAACTCATTAGCCATCGAGCCACCAACTCGGTCTCCCCGCCCAGCCCCCCTCTCCTCCCCAGAAGAAAGCTCCTCCTCGTCATCCTCCGACTCAGAACCACCCATGCAAAGTCGACTTCTCCGGCGCCCGCCACGATTCTCCGCAAACAAGTTAGGACAATCCGGCGACGCAGACGAGGAGGACGAGAACCCAGCATTCATGCCATTTGCGGCCCCTTCGGACACACCAACACACCATGATCCCAGCGCCACACTGCGTGGAGATCCACGAAACATAGGTAGCAGACGGCCAGCACACAAGAAATCGATGGATGCCGCGCTGCAGTCCGCAACTTCGGACTCCTCAACGAGTTCAACAACACCTGCTCCTCGACGTCCAGAACCGTTGCAGGGAACACAACGGCAGAGACCTACCGGCCCTCTGTCACCGAGACGGACGGTGGAGCTTGCGGGACGGAGTCCAGGGTTGAAGGGGAAAGGAAGGCAGGATAGTGATGGGACGCCGAGTATGGGGAGTAGTTTTAGTGATTTGGATGGTAAGCCTCCTATCTCTTTTCTAGTCAATATTAGTATGGAGCTAACAGATTGCAGATGCATCAGTAACGCAAAGTGCTTTGGAAGAGGCATTGGCGAGCAATATGCAAGCTGGAGGTGGGATGGCGAGTCGGATGAGCTCCATCAGTCAGGCTCTTAGGAGCAAATATTTATGAACGTTAAGATCATCTGCTTTTTCTGTTGGTCGTTATGGCGTTGAAGCATGGGCAGCGAGGCGCAGGGATTACCAATTTGTATAAGACCTGGATGGAGTTCTGATTCTTCTTTCTCCAAGGACAAGCCTCTCTGAGTTTCAAACAGAATTTGTGACTTCTTTTGACACAATTCCCCGACTTTGAACAGCCATTTCTTTTTTTTCCTCCAGATTTTATATTTTTATTTCGTCTCTATATACGTTTGGGGGAATAATTAACTATGGGAGGAAGTAGACTAAATATCTTCCACAATTCGGACCAATCTATTTTCACTCCAGTAAACAAACTAATATTCTTTGCGTTTCCAATCTGCAAAGAAATGGAAGCTCCATAACAGAAGTTCCACTCTAGCGTTAATAATTTTCTCGATACCTACCACCCCGTAGCTTGGATCTGCGCCTTCTCCTCAAGAGCCTTAATATGCGGCGGCTTATACTTATCCTCCGAACTTCCCCAACCCTCCGCACTGCCTGAGCTCTCACCCCAACCATTCGCATTCGCATTCGCATTGCTCCAGCCCGGACTCGCGCCCCACGACGGACTCTGCACCTCTTCGAGTACCAATTGGCCGTCTGCTTCGCCAGGAGTGTACTCGCCCCATCCACCGCTGGCGCCAGAACCCTCAGCTGGGTTGCCCCACCCGTTCCCTTCGGTCCCGTTCTCAGTCTCAGTCTCATTCCCACCATCGCGTTTGCGCAACCGACTCCAGTCAATTCTCTTCCATGAATGCTGCGTGTTCGGCTTCGGCGCTACGCCAGCCAGGGAGAGACCATGCAGGTACTTGCAGCTCTCAGCCGTGAACTCGCACTTGCCGTCGTTAGCCCAGTACCAGCACGTCTTTGACGCCTTGCCGGGTTTGTACTCGATTGTCTCAGTTGGGGTGGGAGGAGGCAGCGAGTCGGCCAGAGCGCCCCAGGTAGGTTTGCCCATCCTGAGGTTTGTGGGATCGGATGGCGAGACGGGGAGGTGCGCGTGCAGGTCTCTGCACTCGTCGGCCGTAAAGCGGCAATCTTTGTTGGGGGTGGCCCAGAACCAGCAGGTGGCGGTCTTGGGGTTCACGGGCTTGAGGGGTTCTTTCAGGAGCCCTTTGGAGCGAGGTCCGGTTGGGACGAGGGATTGGTTGGTGTTGAGGGCAGCGGCGGTTGCTTGTTGAGCAGCCATGATTTGAGCGAACTGCGTCTGTTAGTATATAGTGGTACAAGATGAGATAAAAGTCAGCATGCCTTCTCGTCGACCAGTCGGGAGATTTCTTCCTTCGAGATGGTCATGCCAGAAGTGTTCTCTGGTTCTTTCTCGGCGGGGGGCTCGTCCTCATCAGCCAACACAGCATATCTCGATGCATTTAGTCCAATAGGCTTAGTGGTCGGAGCAGGAGTCCGAGCAGGTCGCCTAGAGACAACACTCACATCCTCCCACTCTGCAGCATTCGTGCCCTCGAGTCGGTCAAGCGTACTGGGCGTGCTCACACTGGGCGCACCATTCGTGAGAGCGATTTGGTTGGACTGCTTCGCAGCAGCCAGAGCTCGCTGTTGTTCTATCAAGGCTTCCTGCTTGCTTTTCACTCCAGAGGGAAGCGTGAAGATCGATTCAGGGAATTGACCAGTCTGATGTGTGTTCTGGTTCAAGCCATAATGCATGATTCCAGAGACATGCTTGATAATCTTGATATTGTCACCTGGACGAACTTCGATGCAGATCTTGCTGGCTTTTTCGAAGGCGCTCTGGGCAATGAAAGTTTTGCCGGGTTGCAGACGAGGGTCGGGTTTTAGTGTTGATTTTGTGGTTGTGGTTGTCTCTGTGATGGTTTTGGTGGTGGTTGCTGTTGATGGACGAGCAACAATGGCTTTGGAAACGGAAATGGATCTGGCCGTTTGGGATGTTGTATTAGATGCGCCAGAAATAGAACGTTTCTCTGGAGAAATAAAGTTAGGGTTTTTGGGTTGATAGATATCGCCAATGCTCTTTGGCTTGCGGCCGTTGATTCTGGTGAACGCTTCGATAGCTGCTTTGGCGTTCGGGTCACTGAGGCTTGTAATTTTGGGTTGAGAAGCGTCTTTGCTGGGCTTGGGGGAAGCAATTTCTGGGCCAGTTGAATTTTGAGTTTTCACCTGGGAAGCCCATGACTGAATCCGCGTCTCTTGCTGGCTTGGAGTCGGGGACGGGTAGACGTCTTCATTCGTCTGTTCGGATGGAGCCGCTTCTTCTGACCATTCAGGAGAAGAGTAGGACTCATCCTCTTTTGTGTACTTTGGGCGGGACTTCTTTCCTGCCTTGGTCAATCCTGCATTGAAAGCCTTGACCTCATCCAATTGTGCTTGTGTGTATCCCAATGCAAGACCACCCGCAGTGGGGATCTGTACTGGTGTGGAACGCTTAGGAGTTTCCACTGGCTTGTTTGATGTAGACTCTGCTATCTCGGAAGCCCAGTCGAGCATAGACGTAGGCTCTACTGTTTGTATGTGGGTAGCTTCATCATCGGAAGACGCTTCGATGGATGTCCCATTCGGGGTTTCCGCAAGACGGTCGGTAGATTCGGCGGGCTCGGACGATATTGGTGAGGGTATTGGTCTCTCCGTAATCTTCACTTGATCTGCCTTGGTGATATCAAAAGACTTCATGGCGTGAATCTGCACATTGAGTTGTGCGTTCTCCTCGATGGAGCTCTCGAAAGAGATCAATTCCTCCTCGAGGACGTCATTCTGCGGGCCACGCGTGAACACGTATTGGCCTTTATGTATCAAGCCGTCAATCTTGATCCATTCGTCTTCGGTAAAGTAGGCAGCTCCGTAGAGCATGTATAAGCCCTAAAATTCAATCAATTCGTGTGGAAGTAGGAGATCTGAGATATGATAACTCACCATCTTCACTTGCTCCAATGCTCGGGCGGCATTGGCTGAGAGTGCCATCTTGTTGGTATTTGTGCAATTCGAATGTAGATTTGATTGAGTATTATTGCAATGGGGAAGAATTTTTGGGGAGATTTGTGTGCGAATTGAAATTGGTCGTGACCGATTTTTCTGGCCGGGCAACCTTGATTTGACGAGGTCGTAGGATGGTATCTCGGGCAGTTTGAATGTTGTAACTTTCAGCAAAATTGGTAACTGACTGGACTTTCAACAGTATTGTAATCGATGTTACCAAGTAACACAAAAGAAAGATTCCCCGACCTGACAGAAGGCGGGAAATGGGCGTTGTTGATATGTGACGACGGCTGCGGCTTCTGAACCCTGGCCGGACTAGGTTGCATTTTGGTTCGTCGGATCACTATCAGTGGCTTCACTGCCGTTTCACCGACTTTTCCGCAAGTTTTCCTCGCTCATCCAAAGGTTCAATTGACAAAGGTCCCAGTGTCAAAGAGCGGGCACCAATCAGGAGAAAGTTGCATCTCCTTCTCCCTCCACTGTTGGCTCTGGCTGGAAGCACATCGACGCATCGGGCAGAAAGAAGTAAGCGAGCGTTCTGTTGGAGGACGCGTCGAGGGGTCGACGAACCGCGTTTTCGCACGGCCCCCTTATTTCGCGTAGATTGCTTTCCAAACGGGATCATCCTGGCAAAAAGGGGTCAGCTCCCAAAATGGACGAGATCACCACAAACTAAATTTCAGGCCCAGGAGGTCAGACAAAGCGAAGCACTCACAGAGCTTGTAGCATTACCTGTGGCTGCTTACATTAAACCTCGGCTTGCGTTTCAATTGAAGCCTTCTTGAAGAGCCGTCATCACCTGGCATCCTGCGGCGCCCTCCCGGCGCTCGCTCGGTCGAGTCTAGTTGAGTCTAGCAGTATCTGTGGAGCATTGGCAAGGGCTGTTCTTGTCGACTAATGTCTGAGGAAATGTCAGTCTCCCTGGCCTTTCCAACATATCAGAATTTGCCCAATTTTGAGCTCACGGTTCCTTGCTTCAAGCGGACGTTCATCAGCTGTTGAACGCTGTCTCAACTTCCTTTCCCTCCTAAAGATCCAGAAGATAAACCAAACGACTGCAATGAAAGCCACTACAGTTAAAACCACGCCGATGATTGAGAGGATTGGCCACCGACTGCTCTGACTCTCGTCGTTGAATGGAAAACCATTTCCTTCGCCTTCGGGGCTCGTTGATGTTGAGCTCATCTCTCTCTCTCAGTTTTCCCAGTCGTTGCGTTAGCCGTTCGGCTCTTGAGTATGACCTCTGAAGTGGATCAGCGAGTATGCGGCTCGATGTTTGCATCTGAGGAGTGCGAGCGGAGGTCCTTCTGATAAATAATGTCTTGCTTTAGGTGTCGTGTAGTCGTGTGGACTAGAAGAGGATCATTGGTTGAGAGATGGCTGTCTTGACAATATGCAACTGCCATGCGAAAGTCTCTAGAGAAGAGTATCTGCATCCTTCCCTTCTGTGCACCTCCCATGGAAATAGAACATCCTGCGGCGTCTCCCTTCTCTTCCACTTACGCGTCCTATGAGGATCGACCACCACGGCTACGGAAGTGTCAGCGTCGGGCTCTCGCATACTCGAGATCAGAGAAAGATCCAGCTAATGTGATTGCATGGAGTACAAGTGCGGATTTTTTCAAACTCTGGCCTTTCTGCATGATACAGCTGAGGCGGGGCTTAGAACACTCTTGAGGTACCTAAGCATGCGTAGGATGCAAGAAGCCGAGAGAAGAAAGAAAACGGAACTTGAGTAACCATTTGGAAATTGGAACGCCGTGCTAAAATCAAACAAGAACTCCGAAACAAAAAACCAGCAGTACAAATCACAAGAATCCAAGAAGTATATCCGCTTGATATTGTGCCAGACTCGCCAGGACTCCGCATTCAACGATGACTTAATAAGAAAATAAGAGCTTAAAGAAGTAGTACGACCTATCACACCTCTCTCACGCGGCATTAAGACACCCAATCGCGCAAGATCAAGCACTGCGAAGAGTCTGTTTCAATTCTCTCTGCAAACGAATGGCTGGAGCAAGGGCGGTAGCTCGCAGCACTGTCGTATCACCCCCTTGCCAGCCTCAGAAGTGCCTGATGGATGCTGACTACCCTTTGCGGTTTGATTGCTTGATGTTCCATCCAAACATAATGGAACAAAGTGTACAACAACCATAATGAACAAGACCTGCTGGTAGTCTTGTGTATCTCGCCTTATTCGAAGTGGGACAAGGAAGCCTTGATATCTCGTCCATTCGATTTCCAGGTATGTATGAAGGTGAGGCTGACTGACAACATAGTGAAGTCATTGGGCGCCTTCAAAGTGAGGGTCCCTGACAAGAAGACTGGAGACCTCTGCCATCTCATTCGACGTTGTGATGTTGAGAAGCTGGAATATTGCGAATCTGATTTTGAGAGCCGACAACATTTTGAGGAGAGGCAAAAGGCAATGGAGATCACGTGATTGTTTATTTTCGAAAATCGCTCTGAGCTCAAGTTTGTTACAACTGTAATAAAAATTTAATGGTGAGCGTCTCAATTACTATTCGTGTGCTGTGGAGAGGCCCCTTGTTCTTCCTCAGCCTTGACTTTCTCGGCCAGCTCGCGAGATTGGCGTCGAAAGAGGCGTTCTGAATTACCGCATTAGGTAAAAATGAGGTGGGGTGGAGATAAGAGTTTCATTACCTTCACAATTCGTTTCCCCACGTTCACTGCTTAGTCACCCGAAGAGGCATCTAGCTTTCGAGCCTCACGCGGTTCATCGTCATGACTCTGTAACATATGTCTACGATGCACAAACATGGCTTCTGCTAATCAGCCGAAACGGAAGGAGCGACCCTGTGATGCTTGTGTAAGTCACACCTGATGCTGATGAGCTTGGGGCATTTGTTGACCATGGTGGCTGGGACAGCGGAAGCGAAAGAGTCGATGCGTTATCGAGGGAGAGTCAACGATATGCGTTCTCTGCAAATTCCACGGTCAGGAATGTACCTTTCTGCAGAATCCTCAGTCGAGGAAGAGGAAGCAAATCCAAGATGTCGATGATTCTGAGAGTGCGAAACGACGGTACGAGCTTGACCAAGCATGGTCACGTGTGTTGTGCATGCCGGGCTGATAAGCATATTACAGGCATTCAAGTTCGTCGGCGAGGTCGAAAAAATCACCGGGTGCTCAGATGAGAGTCATCCGGACGACCAATGGAACTGGAGTGGAAGAGTATGATGATCTGGACGGTCCCAGCCTGTTGAAAAAGACCCTCGGCTTGCAGAACAAGCACCATAGCCAATACGTCGGCGCTACAAGAGGTCTCGAACCTGCTTTGCTAGGACAACTCTCTACTACTGGACGGAGCGAAGTTCAGCTGATAGAAGGCGCTCTTCGGAGAGTAAGCTCAACCGAGGCGTTCCTCCTCCTTCCCGACCCCGGCACTCAAGGCTATTCCGACGAACTCGATGATTTAGACGCTATCGAGGCTATCATCAAACCCCATGGGAAGTCACTGGTCGACCTTTATTTCCGAATTGTGTTCCCTAGCTTCCCAATCCTTCACAAAGAGGTATACCTTGAGAAGTTCAGCCGCTCTTACCGAGAGTTCTCGCCGCCTCTTTTGGCTGCTGTTTATCTACTCGCTCTCCAATACTGGACATACGATGACCAGCTCAGCAGGTCCGACAAACCCGATGTTCTGGAATTAGAGAAGCTTGCTCGAAAAGCCCTCGGAGATACCATTCATCGACCGAAACTCTCTACCGTTCAGGCCGGGCTACTGCTTCTTCAGCATACTGATACTGACTCGGCTGAACTTACAGCACAGCTGATCAGCGTTGCTTATGGACTCGGTTTGCATTTAGATGCTTCGAACTGGAACATTCCTGATTGGGAGAAGGGCCTTCGGAAACGTCTCGGGTGGGGCCTGTATATGCAGGATAAATGGTCCAGCTTGGGCAGCGGTCGTCCTTCTCTCATTAACTCAGCAAACTGGGCTTTGCAGCCGGTAACCAACGCAGACTTTCCTGAAAATGCTTCTCATGAAGACGAGCAAGAGGGAAGCTCAGAGGTCGAAAGGGGACGAATACTTTTCAGTCACATGATCACCCTCTCTCAGATTTTAGCAGATCTGCTAGATACGGTGTTCACTGTGAAGACGACAAGAGGTATGTGCATAAAGATTAAATCTCTCGATTGTTCTTTAGACAATGATAGACGTTGACCCTTCTCTCAGACATTGCAGACGCAGGTCCCAATGGCCTCTCCATAGTTCTTGACAAGGTCAAGCCTGTTCAACTCAGACTGAAAGAATGGTTCTCGAGCCTCCCGGATTGTCTATCGATGGAAGCTACCAAAGTGATGAAGCTCAACTCCGTAGGGTATCTCAGGCTTGCCTACGTCGCCACCGAGATAACGCTTCACCGCCGAATATTACTTACCCTTTCCTCTACTACTGATCCACAGCTGTACCGTATCTGTCGTTCAGTTGCCCATGAGAGATTCATATTTGCCACTGATTTTGTGCAGTCGCTGAAGCCACAACATTTGTCGAGCTTCTGGTACTTTGCATCTCCGCAGAACTTTGCGCTCATTGGCGTTTTTGGCACATTGCTGTTATCAACAGTGTCAACTCCAGAAGAAGCTGACTTCTACCGAACGAAATTGAGAGAGTATCGCTGGATATTGAAGATCAATAGCGAGAATGGAGCGAGATATAGTGCGTTCACAGTTCGTCGCGATATTTCGTCTGCTAACCCGGCTTCTAGTGAAACCAGCAATGGCTTTGCTTGATGCCAATACAGGCCTTTTGACAGAGGCGGGTAGCTCAAGTCCTCAAACTCTTCCTCAAAACCCGGCTGAGCAGATTCAACACTTTGAAAATGGAAGCGTCCATTCTTCAGGGCATCCGGAGCACTTTCAATATTCCAGTTCCCACTTGTCACCCACCGAATTCACATCGCCAAGTCAGTATTCATTCGACACACAATACTATCCAGCCCAGCACTCAACGTCAACTTCACCTGCTACATTTACATCTAGTAATCTTGATCCGCAACCTCAGGAGTTTGGATATGGCATGGGAGGGAATACGGGGCTGTGGTCCTATTGAGATCCGAGAGCCTATGCAAATGGCATTCTGTTCCAGACCAAACTGTTTGTTCGCACGTTCTGCGAGACATCCCGTTGTCTTAATGATAATACCATCATCACTAATGGTAATGCGTTTGTAATGAATTCACAATTAGTGATTGAAGCTCACCTGATCAAGCGACCAACATCCTGATTGGGGAAGAAGTACAACCCATGCAAAGTCACCCGGATGAATGCGACCCTTCCTTATGGAGCGAAATGCATGTGAGGCAACACCATTTCCAGCTGAAGTTCAAGGATGCTCGGGCCTACCGATTATTCATCACACTACTGGCTTGCATGTCTTACCATCGACCAGCTCGCCACAACGGCGAAATAACGGTCGGAGAATTCCTTTTCAGCGTCAATACGAGGCGGAGACTCCTCCCCTGCCGTTTCGGAACCATAAATCTGCTTTCATTGGAGGTTACACAATGCTTCGTCCGCACTAAACCCCCAATTTCCTGTCTGGATGGGTCCCGGCCTTCGCATTTCCGAAAACTTCTTCAGACTCGCTTGATATAATTGTTGCTTAGCGACTAGCTTTTCTAATCCAGTACCCATCACTTCTCGCTATCAACAAATGGTAGAGATATAGATATACCCGAAGCCCAGATCGATATCAAGTCTGTCATCTTTGGCACCGCAGCTCTTACCCAGTCGTTGTGAGGATTTCCTTGGCCTTATCAATGCTTAGTTGTTGTTGAAGCCGGAATCACTTTGTTGTATTGAGGAGTTGCTATAACTCCAAACGAGAAGCACCAGCCAAGCGACATGTGGTCCTTCGAAAAACTCCTCGCACTCCCAACAATCCTAGGGTTCCTCTCAGTTACCTCTAGTACCTTCTTCTATCCGAATGCCCAATCCTCTCTCATCGAACATATCCTCGTCGATACTCATGGGGCGCATTCCTCGGGTTTTGCTGATGCTATAACTCCCTGCAGTAAGTGCCCAAAAGCCCTCTCATAATTTTTCGACCTTTGGTCTCTATCTATCCCAGAAGTAAAATGCTAATGATCTTGACAGCAAATTATGTATCTGGGAATCAGTCCATGGGCCGCACTACCGCTGCGCAATGGATTCGGGTCGCATTTCATGATTTTGTCACTGCTGATGTAGCGGCTGGAACAGGGGGCTTAGATGCGAGTATCGGCTTCGAGACTTTGAGGGAAGAGAATTCTGGAACTGCTTTTAATGATTCGTTCAGTTTCTTCAGGCGCTATGTGAGTCCTGTGGTCAGCAGTAAGTACTTCATCATGCCTCTTCCTACGTGAACTTGTGGTACCAAGGACTCTGGCTACGAGTCTGAAGCAAGAAAATCGTTCTGTTACCCGCTATAGAATATTTCTGAGTGATATTTGTGGATGGGAATATTCTTCCACACACATGATGCTGACCCCAAGTCTGCAGCTGCAGATATCCTTGCCCTTTCAGTGGTAATGGTCAGTCACGAACCTCTCCTTGTTTTAGATTAGAGTTAAGTTAACATTGGCAGAGCGTCGGTAACTGTGGCGGTTCCCAAATCCCCTTCAGAGCCGGCAGAATCGACGCCACAGGAGGAGGTCCTTTCGGGGTCCCAGCACCAGACACCGACTTACCCACAACTTTGGGTTATTTCAGCGGCGCTGGCTTCGACCAAGTAGATTCGATTGGTCTCACTGCATGTGGCCATACTTTGGGAAGTGTCCACCATGTAAGATGTTATTGCCTTTCCCTCTTAACATCAACACATACTAATACTATTCAGGGAGGCTTTCCAACAGTAGTAGGCCCCGAAGCCGTTACCTCAGATAATCTCGCCGGAGGAATTCATCTAGACTCAACAGTCGCAACCTTCGACCCGCTCGTTGTGCACGAGTACTTGAACGGCACAGGACAAGCCGGAGGTCCACTGGTGACATCCTTCAATGTCTCATCTCGAAGCGATCTCCGCCTTTACGAAAGCGATAATAACGCTACCATGATCGCTCTCGGAAACCAGGGCGAAGGCTTCCTCAACACTTGTGTTGGGCTTTTAAAGCGTATGATCGAAACAGTGCCTGGCAACGTGGTGTTTTCAGACGTAATTTCACCTGTGGCAGTGAAACCTATCAACGCAACACTTGATTTCGATGCTCATGGGAACTTGGTCTTCTCGGGTTATATACGGGTCAGTACTTTCTTTTTTCTCCTCTATCCTTGCACCCTCTAAATCTCCTAAGGTCCTCACCCCAACTTCATCTTCCCCACCGACAGGACCACTCTTTCTCTCCACCGGCTCCACCGCTCCCGTCCCCCTAACTCCCGAATCCGCGCAAGGAACAAGCGTCTTCGGAAGCACAACCTTCTACCCTTTCACCACCCCCATCCCCCACCCAGAAACATTCACGCACTTCAGCATCGGTCCCCATACCTTCGCCGTACAAACCACCACATTCATCGTCCCCTCTCTCACTTCTCTCACCACCACCTCTTCTACCTCCTTAAACTTTACAATCGCAACAAATGCCCCCCGGAGCCCGACGGTGAACGTTCAGGTTCCAGTCGGACAACAAGGAACGCTAGGTCCTGCTATTAAGACTTTTGCTAATGTGGCTGTGAAAAGTGTGGGGAAGAAGGCGGGGTATGAGCTTTGGGGCGGGAGTGTGGATGTTGGGGCTTTAGCGACGGGGGCGTTGAGTGTGGTTGTGCTGGATGGGGAAGGGAGGGAGGTTGATATTGGGTTTTTCTAATTTGTTTCTTTCTAAATCAGTCAACAACTTTATTCCACGATGATGGGAGATTGATTGGTATGAGAGAGGAAGGGAATTTCAAGATCATATCCATATTTCGTTAAACGTTCATTCATTTGAATTCAAATACTGTTCAAGTATCGGTATCTTATCTCGCAAAGCTGAGCTCTACAATTATCTCCAACGACAGACTATCGAATAAACACAAGTCGTTACCATATCCAAGGAAACCAAACACCATACGCTCGCATCCCGCGCCTGCAAGTACGTCAAATACAATCAGCCATTCCAGGGCCGAGAGTGGTCATCTAGACCTCGTAGTCAGCGGTTTTGACAGCGACCTTCTCGTCACCACCATCACTGCCTTCAGCCTTCTCCTCCGAGGCGCTGGCTTCCTCAAATGGCACGTCACCAGGGATAGTCTCCTCGATAAGAGTAGATTTCTCGGGGAAGAAGTGAGAAAGCACGCAGTAGGACACAAAGGCAGAAGTGAAGCCCCAGATGTAGAACATATCGTAGATGTACTCTGCGCCTCCAACGCCAGCCTTCAAGCTTGGGTTCACGGAAGCAGCCATGCCAGGCAAGTTGGGGACGACGGAGATGAGGAAGGCGGCGACAGCGCGCCAGTTGGTGCCGGCCTCGTTGTATCTGTAGCGGCCGCGCGACTTGTAGAGAGCGGGGACGTCAATGTGAGTCTTCTTCACGATCCAGTAGTCGGCACCCATGATTGCGGCGATGGGCGCGAGGAAGGTACCGAGACCGGCCATGAAAGAGAGAAGAGACGAGGCAGAGTGGATGATTTTCCAAGGTACCATAATCCAGGCTGCGGTAACTGTTGCAATGATGACTCCACGGCGGATATTGATGTATTTTGGGAAGAGGGAGGTCATGTCGTTGGCGCAGGAGATAACGTTTGCGGACAAGTTAGTACCGATCTGGGCAATGACCCAGGCGAAGCCGACGAAGAATGCTCCAGCACGGCCGGAAGGTCCATTCCATTGTGCGGCGAGAGCGAGAGGGTCCCAGATGTATTGGCCGTAAACGACCTTTGATGCCGAAGTGGAGATAATACCGAAGAGACCAAGGCAGAGTTGGATAAGTGGGAGGAACAGAACTTGCCAGTAGACACCCTTCTCACGCTTCAGGTAACGGGTGAAATCGGGGATGTTGGTTGCCATTGTTGCCCAACCTCCTGTGATGGAGGACATGCTGGAGAGGATGAGCCAGGAACGCAATGGTCCGCTAACGGTGTACTCCTGCTTCCAGATTTCACCAGATCCGCCGGCTTTCTTACACATTGCAATAACCACCCCGACACAGGTAATGGATACAACAACTGTGAAGATAGTTAGAGATGTGATAGAGAAAGGCGATCTTGTGACCTACCAAACTTAAAGATGAAGAACCATTGGAGTTTGTGTGGAGGAGTCAGAAGGATTGGGAATTGGACAGACCAGAAGATCAAGTGGCTGACCATCTGCTGGGTCGTGATACCAACCGATTCGGGAATGTGGTTGGGAATATCCAAGAAAGAAGGCCAGATAGCACGAATCATCTGAGTCATGGCGGTGGAACCAGTATATGTCTGAATGGCGTGCCAGAAGAGTGCAGTGGTCATACGGACAACGATGGCGAAGCGGGCAAAGTACCATCCGAAGGAGGAACGCATGGCGACAGGGAAGGGCACATGAAGACGAGCACCCAAGATTCCGTTGAGGACGAGGGGAACAGTGCAAGCGAGGGAGCCAAAGATGATGCAGACAATGGCCTCACGATAGGTCAGGCCTACAGCGAGGATGGTAGACGGAGCCTCCCAACTCTGAGCGTTCAAAGCATCGGAGAACCAGAAACCGGCCATAGTTAACGCTGTCCAGGTGCGGCGCTCGTAGGGCGTGACATCCATATCGATGTTGGTCCTGGCTCAGTCAATAAAGACACCTTTTCAGACAAGTCTCTAGCACTCACCAAGTCCCCTCATCTCCAAGAGCCCCCTTCTCTTGTGGAAGAATCCATCCCGAAGGCCTGGTCTTCGCCTTTGCTCCATCCTTGATCTTCTGGAATCGGTTGCGGACGGCGCTGGTCATGTTGATCTCGGCTGAGGAACAGCTTTGGGTTTTCAATGTGGTGGTTGAACTGTCTTCAGTCGAGCTGCTGATGATATTCTGGATTTCATGAAGGAATTCACGTTGTTATATGCATTTCCGGAGCTCGCTATCACAGGAAAGCTCCCGCTGATGATCAAAATCATTTTCCTGGTGTATCTTGCGATAAAAACTTTGGTGTATCGTAGACCGCTGAGCTTCACCTGATAACCACCCGCATTGTGCCCATTATTGGGGAAATGCACTGCGATAAGAGCTGCCAAGCTTGAGCGCGCCGTCGGTGGGCGAAGGCCAGCGCCCTACGGTAGAAACCCCCGGCCTGGAGTGGCGCTGGGGAGCGTGAAACCTTCCCCACTAAATGCCCTGCAGGAGGTGGGCATCCCTGCTGGGGCTTGCCCCGTCGTCCAGTGAGGGGCCCGACCGAAGGGTTGGTGGCTTGGAAACATCCCTCCGTCAATGCTTTTTCCTCCTTTCCAATCCTTTCCCTTGCTTTCAGCCTTCGCCAGCCGAGCTATCAGAGTATCGGAGTATCAGCCTTTCTATCTCTGCAAAGTCGCGTGCCATCGCCAATGCCCTCTCTGCCAGCGCGTTTCCTCTTGGAGATCAGAGAAGTCTTTGTCGTGCCCATAGATCGTGTTCCAGCGGCGGGACGCGAGCATGGCGTTTTCTGACCCGGCCCATGGGATTCCAGAAGAAGTGATCGACACTTCCTTTGCATATGCTTGAGAAACTCTCTTCTCAGAAAGTGACCTGGCTGAACGATAAGGAAATGTTCCACGAGAAGCCAGGAGATGGGAGAAGCGAGAGTTCTCTATAGAAGTCAGAAACTGGAAATTGGTCAAGGAGAGAGACCTCTTACTTCTCTAGTTAGTACCCATAGCTTGATCCGAGCTACTTAGCAGTGGGCCTTGCCTGTTTGCCATAGTTTGGGTTCTGGAAACACATTCTCAAACCCATGTCTTAGGAGAACTCCAAGCTCCATGAGCGACCCAGACAGTCGACCTGGCTTTCGGTACCAGCCCCGTGGCTGACCGAGTGCTCACTTCTTGCCAGACGCCTCACCCGCCTCCTCGCTGTTCCTACCACACTTCCACGAACACATGTTGGCACGGCCTGGCGCCAAGTGAACCCTTCCCGTCCCCACCTCAGCGGCCGACGTCGAGCGCCTTCGGCACCGGCGCGCAGGCTGGCATCAAGAGAGCCTTCGCCGGCCTCGAGCTCGATCGAAGCTTTCATCTGATCTGCAGAATCTGGACGCGGTTGAGCTGGCTGTCTCGGCACGCGTTTCCCCCACGCTTCTGAAGTATTGTTTGTTGCCTGTCTAAATATTGGAACAGTGAAAACTCTGACAGGGACAACCTCTCGTTGGAGACGACAGAGAGAAGACGGGCACAGTCCAACCACATCCAGTAGTCTTGGAACTCGAATCCTGGCCTCGCGGAGCCAGCTCCCTGGGTAGATGATAGCGATGAAAATCCTCTTCCTGTTTAATAACTAGAAGATGTATAAAGAAAGGAAGTTCTTGAGCAACTTTGAAGTGTTTCTAGGTCTCCCGGCCATTTCGGGAAGCTCTCGCCAATCAAGCGAGAGGGGGCATTTGGCAGGAACAACGCAAACACATGATCCGGACTGCCCGTGACCAAGCAGAGTCGCGGTTTCAATCCCTTCCATCTCATGCAGCTCCAAAACTTCAGCCAAAATAGCAGCAAATCATCTCATATCATCTTGGCTCATTACGAGCGCTGATTTGATACTTCCTCGCTCTCTGCAGCCTCGTCCTAAGATAGCTAACCGAGCCAACTAGATCAGCTCCCATCGCTTCTGGAACGCCCACTTTACCTCCTCTTATCTCGGCCCTCTCAGACTTCATGCCTTCGGCGCGCCTACGGCCACGATGGCCAACGCGCTGACCCCGCCGGCCGGAATAGCCTCGCTGGACGATGGCGTCCTTGGGGCCGAAGGCTTTTCTACTCATGATCTCGTTCGACGAAAGTTTGTCGATTGAGCATTTGCTTTTTACTGCTCCAGCGCCCACCTTTGAATTGCAAGCAGCTTACAGGATCGACTCTCTAACTTTGCTGGAGTTGGCTCTTTTCTTTTCTTGTAGATACTTCCAGGAAACACTGCCATCTTTCCCCCAGTGTCAATCTCCCTCTCCTTCACATCTTCGGGCTCTGCCAGAATCAGTTTTTCACTAAGCTCAATCATATTATCGTCCAATTTACTACTCCGAGAAAGCTCGCCTTTGCCTCTTGCTCCAGACAAAGCTCGATTTTCTTTGCAGATTGCCAACATGGCTCCGCCAGTCAAGCTTTCTCTCCCCAATGCGCGGCCATACGCCTATAACTTCCCACCAGCCACGACGGCACTGCTTATTATTGATATGCAGCGGGATTTCGTCGACAAGAACGGGTTCGGCTCCATTCAATGTGGCAACGATGAGATACACTCTGCGGTCCGAACCATTGTGCCCACCATCCAGAAAGTCCTCGAAATGTCCCGGTCACTTGGAATGACAGTTATTCATACTCGGGAGGGACACCGGCCTGATCTCTCAGATTTACCAGCATCAAAGAAGCTGAGGCAAGTCAGTAATCCCAACGGGCACCATACAATGGGCATTGGTGATCGAGGCCCGATGGGAAGACTGCTGGTGAGGGGCGAGTGGGGCCATGATATTATCGATGAATTGAGGCAGCTACCCGGCGAGCCAGTCATTGACAAGCCAGGGAAGGGAAGCTACTGGGGAACTGGATTACATAGGGTCTTGCTCGCGCGGGGCATTACCCATATACTTGTCACTGGTGTAACTACCGAGTAAGTTCTCCTAGGAATAATTTCGACTCAGATGCTGACTGTAATAGGTGCTGTGTGACAACCACTTTACGAGAATGCCATGATCGCGGATTCGAATGCGCCATTTTGTCCGACTGCACAGGAGGATTCGATCAGCAGCAAGTGATCACATCTATGGACATTATCTGTGGTCAAGATGGTCTTTTCGGATTCATTGGGGAGAGCTCCGACTTCTTTGCTTCTGCCTCGAAATCGCGGGAACTTACTCCACCTTCGACACCTCCCGCCTCCGAGGATGTCCTCTTACCCATTGCTCAACTTCAACAAAAATACAAGAGTGGACTTGAGAGTCCGGAGCAGGTTATCCAATCAGTGTATGACCGCATCGAGAAATACGAAAAGCTCGATCCAGCTGTGTGGATTACCAAGCAGACGCGTGAAGAAGCACTCGCTGCAGCAAAAGCCCTGTCTGAGAAATTCGTGGGAAAGCCAATGCCCCCTCTCTATGGAATTCCATTTGCGCTGAAAGATAATATTGATATTGAAGGTATCGTAACAACCGCCACTCTTGAGAGCTTTGCCTATACGGCCAAATCCACCGCTCCTGCTGTTCAGTTACTCCTGGATGCTGGTGCTCTTTACATCGGCAAGGTTAATATGGACCAACTTGCAACGGGGCTTTCCGGCTGCAGGTCTCCGTATGGGACACCTCACAGCGTATATAGCAAAGACCATATATCTGGAGGTTCTTCGTCTGGCTCCGCTGTCGCAGTAGCAGCTGGACTCGTCTCTTTCGCACTTGGCACAGACACTGCTGGAAGTGGTCGCATTCCCGCAGCCTTCAATGGTATAGTTGGGTTGAAGCCAACAAAGGGAACACTCTCCGCCCGTGGCATGGTTCCAGCCTGCAAATCACTGGACACTCTATCCATCATGGCGCCGAATCTGACAGACGCCCGGAAAGTCTGGTACATCGTTGACGAGTACGACGCCGAGGACCCATACGCGAAAGTGCCAACCACACTTTCACTGTGGAAAGCTGATTTCCGCGGGGCCAAAGACGGGGGGTTTACTTTCGGTGTCCCATCAGCAGATATTCTCGCCACATGCTCGAAAGAGTATCAAGACCTCTTCCAAACAGCGATTCAGAAAGTGCGATCTTGCGGTGGCCGACAAGTCGAAATCGACTACACCCCCTTTGAAAAGGCCTCCGATCTCCTCTACAACGCAACCTTGGTCCACGAGCGTATCGCCTCGATCGGCTACGATTTCCTGATCAAGAATATTGACAACTTGCACCCCACGACAAGAACACTCTTCCAAGCAGCGCTCGACTCTCCCCTAAAACCGTGGAACGTCTTCCATGATCAAGCATTACAAGCACAATATACGATGCAAGCGCAGAAGATCTTCAATCCCCTAGAGGGAGGCATCGACGTCCTGCTCGTGCCTAGCGCACCTTGCCATCCAACAATCAAGGAGATGGAAGAAGATCCTCTTGGTTTAAACGCTAAAGTTGGCACGTTCACTCATGCGGGCAACGTGTTAGATCTTTGTGGTGTGAGTGTTAACGCGAGTTGGGTTGAGAAGGAGGATGGCAAGCTGCCGTTTGGGGTTACGTTCTTGGGAGGTAGCGGGTATGATGGGCGGGTCCTGGATATTGCTGCTGTGTTCGAGGAGGCGGTTGTGGGGAAGGCGTAGAGTGGCCTATGACGGTTGGTGGCTGCATATATGGTAGGAGTTTGGGATTGCATGATATGACTTTGTCACTAGCTTTACTAGTTCTTGATGATCAGATGAGAAATGATATGTATAGTCGGTATATATGATGATTCAACAATTAAATGTTTACGTTAAATATCACCGCTTTTTACTGAATAATTGCACTGAATGTTTTGTTGCGTATCAACTTAATGTTCCACATTAGCTCTGTACAATGAGCTTTATATAATTGTTAGACTAAGTAAACCGGATGAAAGCAAGGCTGCTTTTCATCTCCTACAAATGAGATTCTAATATTTAGCTTACTGTACCGTTACCCATGAGTCCCAGACAATACGACGAATGTTACTTAGCCGTTGAGATGAAAACTTCTTTTTGTCTAACCATTCGAGGAAAACATTTTGTCTCGACTTATCAATGTTCCTGGAGTTTTGGTACATTGAAGTGGCTGCGACGTGCAACAAACTTTGATGAAGAAGTGAGATTCACTCTTCGCTTACTCTTCATACTGAAAGGGAGGAGGATGAGATGGATGGCTTGGCAGAAGCGGTTTTAATGGATCAGCGTAGGCATGGGCTTAGGTTTACTTGTATCCATAACCAGACCAAGATTATCTCTTTTGAAGAAGTATCGAAATTTGAAGGTTTGCTTATCACTATCGTTATAAAGTACAATCTGAATCCTCTTCTCCCTCTTTCCCTGCTTCCTCCCTCTAGTCTTCGTCTATGAGAGATACAGATCGGTTCACTGCACGTCGTGCCGTTGCTTCGTGGAGAGTGACGGTTATTTTTTGTCGTTGCTGCTGTTGCGGTTGCTGCTGCGTTGGCGGGCTCGTTGACTCGGTTTCCATCTGGTCCTCATTCTCTTTCTTATCATCATCTTCGGGTTGCGTGTCCTCGGCATCACCCTCTCTATCCATATCCTCGTCCTCCTCGTGGTCCATATCCAGGTCATTGTCGTCTTCGTCGGGTTCGGAGCCAAGACCCATATTGTAGTCTTCATCATCGACCTCCATCATGTCTCCATCTCCACCTCTAAGATGTATATCTTCCTCATCATCGCTAAGGAAAGCCACGCCCTCAGCCTCAAAATTCATCCAAGGGAGAAGATCACGGAAGGCGTGATACCAGGAACATCCGTTCCGGAGTGCCTCGGAGCCACAAGCTTCTATTCCTCTCACCCACTTGCCTTGGCCAACCTCAGGGTATGTGAAGCAGTACTCCTGCTCCACTTCATGGTTGTCCCAGTCCTTGGACCAGACGTAAGGCGAGCGAAAGTAGGTCTGTACGTCTTTGTCACACTTGATTTTGTTCGGGTCGAGGACAGTAAAGTCCTGTGCTCTAAGGTTGAACTTGGCGGGGAAGCTGTATTTATCGTGGTCATCGAGTGTGAGCATTTGTAATGAGTAAATATCTTGGCGGTAGAGGTCATTTACTTGATCACTGTACTTGAGTTTCTCGTTGAAGCGAATCTCATGATTGATGTCAGCGGCATCGCAGCTATTGGCAAGGGTCATGGCTCGCTGCCAGATCTCGAGCCAGGATAGGAAGCGCTTGGCGGCGCCTGGGGAGTAGCATCGTTGGTACTTGTTGACTTTTTTCCTCCGACAGTCGATTTCGGACCAGGAAAACTTGAACGTTGTTAGAGGCAGGTTGAGAAGTCCGAATGTTGGGTTGGGTGTGAGAAGAAGACTCTTTCGTCTGGTAGCCCAGGCGTTGATCTCGTCGCGTGTGGTTTTACATGTTGCTTTAAGTGCTGAGAGAGGGCTGTGGTATTTCTTGGCTGGGTTGATGATAATTTCCAGTTCAGTGTCGACAAAATAGTCGTATATCAGGACCCGAATGTCGGTGTTAAGAATTTCGAGAAAGAGAGCACCAGCTCGAGAGCATGGGCTTTCATTTCTGTTATATTTGAAAGCGGCAATAAGTTCGAGTGCTTGCTCGTATCCCCTGGATGGTTGTTCGACAGTAGCTTTAATCTTGATAGCAGGGTTGGTCAGTTGAAGAAGACTGAGTCCGGTCGAAAGTTCAAGCTGGTGGGGTGCTGAATCTAATCTTTTGCTGACGAAGTTAAGATGTTCCTCGGAAAGTGGAAACTTGGTGTTGTTGTTGTCCATAGTTGTTGTTCCCATGGTTTTGCTGCTATTAGTGGCATCGGTTTCTACGGCTCTATGGATGTTTTCGGTCCCAGTCTTTGAAGTGGAAGGTCGGAGGACTGACTCAATTCTTGAGACACGTGCTTGGATCTTGGTGGAATTTTTGTCGGTTGCTGAATTGTTCGAAACATTGAGCGACGACATGGCTGCCATAATGTCGAGGTTGGCGGGAGTTCGAGTGAAGTTTGCGAAATTTGAGTTCAATGAAATGATTGCGAGAACCAAAATCGGTGTTGTTGCGAGTTATTTGATGTCTACGTGGTGTGGCATGTATGTGGTCGTAATCGTAAACTTTGTCGAAGTGCTGTGATTGTAGGAGTGAAGAAGATTTCGATGAAGACTGCAGGGGGAGCCAGGTATTTATAGGAAAGCTCTAAGTGCGTAAGGCTAGGTTTGACTTACTGAACATGAACTAGAAGATAAATTCAGAGGGTAATGGCATATGAACCATGGATTTATATGTATTTTTGATCACGAGAAGGTCTCAAAGGTGGTACACCAAATTGGCGTCTCCGAAGATCGTGACCACGGGTCGGGCCATAGTGGGGAATCAATGACTAGGGCAACACCAGAACTTCCGCCGAATGTAAAGAAATTCTCTGAGTTCGTTCTAAAAGTACAGCCCTGCTCCGGTATTCCTGCCACTTGTTCAAGATTTTCTGCAAATTGTTACCCCTATTCAGCTAAGCGAGGACTCCCACACCTCGCCTCTCCTGCTCGCAAGCTTTCGTACTTGCGACATACGGGACCACTCACGGATGCAGTTCCAAAATTTCAAAACTTTAGGCCTCCTCGGATCCAACATCAAGTGTCAGGTACTTGCCCTCCCAATCTTTTATGCCTAAGTTCTCCCGCGAGCAAGAAGCTAAACTCCAACCGTGCACACAACCTTTTACCACTTTCTAGCTCTCCTTTGCTCTATGTTCTTGGGAGGTCTCTCTATCCTAAAGCGGGGTGTCTGTCAGTGGCGTCCATTGCGCCCAGGCTGCAGGACCAGTAGGGTGGCAGAGAGGCAAAACCGTGATCTCGAGTCCTGACCTGGATCTTCTTAGCGCGCAGAGAGAGTATAAGACCACCGGGCAGTGAATGAAAGCATGAAAATTGAAAGAGAGCTTAAGTTTGGTCCGACTTTGGCGTTGGTAGTGGGGGTCAGTACTGGAAGAGATGTTAATTAACAACAATCTCTCTGTACCTGCCCAAATGAACGTCCGTGGGAGGTTAGTGAGGGTTGGTGGAAAAGGTGGGGAGGACCAGGAACTTGTAAAGCTACTTAGCTTCTCAGATAGCGACTCTGGATATGAATTCTACTGTGCTTCTGTCTGCGAGCCCATCCCGTGTGCGAGCTTCGCTCTCCTGTCATCCCATCAAACGCTTCCCCCGATTCACAGTGGTTGACAGCTCACGAGTCAACATTTTAGGGACAAGGACATTGTAAAGGTTATTCATTCTTATCTCACTCTTCATATATTCCTTCTATCCACCATCTCCTCTCCAACATAAATACACAAGGTCCATCAATACAGCCATTCTCAATCTTCATAACCTCGTCTCAACTCATCTCGTCTCGTCTCTGCTTAACATGAAAAATGAAATATTGGAACAGGAACAGCGCCGTCTAGATCTAATGTTCGTGGGCGTATACTTGGGCTACAAATGAATCGTACATCAAACTCCGTGCGCCGATCCAAGGTACTAAAATGCACCTATCACTAAAAGACACATGTGAAATATATATACTGCAACAAAAGAAATTGTTTTGAGGTTGAAGGGATCATATCCCTCCGATTTCTTCATCGAGAATAACGTCTGGATCAGCGCTGGTGCTGGTCGGGCCGTTTTGCGTGACTGGATCTTCAAGATAAACTATTTGATGTTAGTGGTTCATCTGAGAGCGGAAATACAGGGGAGAAGAGACTCACTATTTGGTCTAATAAACCAACTAAACAAAAAGCCTATCACGAAACAACAGCTCAGCACCATGAACACCACCTGCGGTAAGCCCTTGACCACCGTCCATGCATAAATCATATTAAAGATGAGAGGGCAGAAGATTCTGGCCAGTGCGTGCAACAAACCAGTCGCACCAAGCAGCTGTCCGATTTTGTCGTGCGGTACATGCTTCGTAAGGGCACTCTGCAATGTTGGACTCCCAACTCCTCCTGCTGCGGCCACAACACCCGAAACGATGAAGAGACTTGATGTGCGCGTGAGAGCGTAGCCTGTATAGCCGATAATTTCGAAGAAGATGGCAGTTCGGATGACGGAGAGATCCAGCCAGTCCGAGCCGGAATTCGGTTCCGGTGTTGCGAAACCTGAGTCCCGGCGTTGTTTGTTTGCGCGACGGGTGCGGAAGAAGTAGTTGAGAAGTGGGAGGATGACGACGAGAGCAGTGACTCGGACGGACATCACCATGGAGGTGAAGACGCTGATTTCGGGGGTGGTCCAGTGGAATTGGTAGCCCATGTAGTAGACTACTACAGTCATGGACCCCATTGCTACGCCGAAGATGATGGTATCAACAGCGGAGAGGAGGATGAGGTTTCTGCGGATGGCCGAGGAGGATCCTGGCCCTGTGGGGTAGAGGATCTTCAGTGGCGCTAGGATGTTGGCTCTCTTGAGGGTTGCCTTCCAGCCAACCGGACCATTATTAAACCTATCGCCTATTTCTGCAGCGTATTTCTCTCGAGCAAGAAGTTGTCGTTTCTTGCTTAACGACTCGGGAACTACGAGGATAACATAGAAGATGAAGAGGGTGTGTACCGCCAAGGCGAAGTAAAACGAGGTCACAATTGAACCCGTCTCTCGGACCAACAGAGCAGCAATTAGAGGACCAATTGCAATTCCGCTGAACAAACACGCATGAAAATATCCAAATGCCATGGCGCGCTTTGGTGGAGGAGTGCAGTCCGCTGCGTAGGCATGGGTGAGCGCCATGCCAGCGGTGAAAGAACCGCATAGGCCATCGAAGACTGCACCTACGAGCAACCATCGGTAGTGGATAGTATCTGGGTACGTGCCAGCTAAGATCGTGATGATTTCGCCAAGGAAGCCGCCAAAACTGGTGATGATAAGCAACCTCAAACGGCCAAATCGATCAGAGAGTGCACCCAGTTTTGGGGCCATAACGGCGCTCAAGGCTCCGCCGGTTATTGTCAGGGCGGTCATAAACTTCGTAGCTAGCGCCTGGACTTCTGGTATGCTCCGGCATTTTTCGTTGTCTAAGTCCATGAGGTTTGGCTTGAGAGCGAACGTGCCGATTATCGAGGGTTTGAGCAAGACATTGTTGTTGGATTCGACGAGGTATTCCCGGCATACCAAGGTCAAAATCAAATTGAGCTTAGGGACCAAGATGCCGCCCATGGCAAGCGTGAGGAGGAAAAAGGGCCCAAGTAGCCAGAACATCTAAGACATCAGCTTGAATTCAGTAAGAGGCAATGGTTATCCTGACTGAAGGTCTGTGCCACCAAGTCAACCCCTCAAAGTCCGCATGGCCTGCCCACTCTCTCTCCGTTCTGTCTTTACTATCTTCTTCTGGTCTGCCACTTCCACTGTCCAGCAGGGGCGTAATCTCGTCATCAGATATCTTCTTTATTCCAGCATTCCTCCGCAACGAGTCCTTTGCTCCCCAGATCTCTTCATCATAACGTCCGGTACTGCGCTCGCGCACCCCGCTTTGGGCTTCGTTCTGATTGTCCATGGTCCTTCTCAATGGTTGAGTGTAAGCTTATCGCGTGTAAATATACATGTAAGGTTATCCGGCAGTTCGCTTTCGTCTTGCGCCGGTCGATTCGTATAACCATCAACTCCAGTATTCGAGGATATGAGAACGCAATGATGTTTGCACGACCATCGCCTGTGGGGGATAGAGAAAGAAAGTCGTTATCTTGGTGGAGTCTCGTTGACGCTGCGGCTGGGACTGGTGTGCTGGCTCGTTGACAGACTTCCTTGGACATCTGGCGAACGGCACCGCGTATCCGATTGAGTCGCCTATCTAAGCTTGTATCAAGGCACAGACGTACACGTAATTGGACTTGAACGTTCCCAGCGGCCCAGCATGAAACAGATTCTAGCGTATCACAGCAGCGAATGTGTGGGGTGTCAAGCAGAAGCAAGTTGACTTTGGCAAGCCGTTGTGGTGCTTGCTAATCCACAGGGCAGGTAGATCTCGGGGTTGCAAGGGGGAAACCGCCCGAGAATCTGCTGGATCGGCCCCGGGCCTTCCCACAGCACAGGGGATTCTCACATCAGCATGCTGTTGGATAGGGCCATTCGCTTTACGGTTCTCGCACAGCAATATTTCGACGTGGCTCTAATGAATGGGGTCAGGTACAGGACATTCATGTCTGCCTACCCAGACGCGTGTCCTTTCAAGAGACGGGCCAGGTTTTGGTTGTGCGCTCAAGCATCTCACGAGGTTTGGAAGAAAAGTCTCCGAGCCCAATGCGGTGTTGTCCCAAAGTGATGACGCTATGCATTGTAACTGCATGCAGGCGATTCCGGCATTTGGGGATTTGTTAACACCGCATCAGGTGACCATGACAAGTGATTCGAGTGGTTCCCCTCGTCTAGCCAATTACATATATACACTTTTCTAAAATACATAGTGATGCTGATGCGATATCTAGACAGCGAATGTCGCTCCTGGGCCCTGTCCAGCAAAGAATTTTTTGCTCTCGGCACATCTGTCACTCTTGCAACCAGGGCATCGCAGTCCCATCTGCTTGCTGCAAGTCTCTCCACTTTCAAGGTGAGTTTTGGCAATATCTGCCAATGCCTGAATGAACACTGGATTGCCGTTCAGACTCTCAGATCTCTTGATGGTGTCTTGGTGGCCTGACTCTCCGATGACTTCCTGGTCCAGTTCATAAAGCGTTTCGATATGGTCGGATGTGAAGGCAACAGGAATGAGAATCATGTTCTTTTGTCCCTTTTTGATATATTCTTCAACAGTATCACTGGTCTGTGCACCTAGCCAGGGCTGGGGTCCAACTTGTGATTGCCAGACTAGACGGTAAGGGTGAGAGTGGCCCAGTCTTTGCATTACGGCATGGACTGTTGCTGCTACCTCGGCGGGATATGGGTCACCTAACTCGGATTAGCAGGTAAGCTATCAACCTTTCACTCAAACGTACCTCTATTTACCACGGACATTGGCAAACTGTGGGCGGAGAATAAAAGCACAACATCATCCCGTACATCCTCGGGAAATGCCGCAAGCTGGTCTTCAATGTTGAGCGCAATGGCATCAACAAGACCTGGATGCACCGGCCATCGATCAATGACACTCCAGCTGATTGTCCCATCATTTCCGCCCCCAGCGATATCACTAGGAGCCTTCCCTTCCAGTCTTTGTCTCCACTTCCACAATTCGTTTAAGCTGCTTCCTGTGGTCGAGCAGCTGTATTGAGGGTATTGTGTAAAGGCCACCGCTCTTCCACCCTTTCCACCACCAAAGCCATCTTCTAATAAACTATTATACATCTCCTCTGTCAGAGGGTTTGCGTATCTGAACGCAACGTATGGTTTATGAGGTGCTGTCTCAGGCGAGATCTTGTCGAGAATCTTGCACATTTCCGCTGCTTGGTACTCGGACCATTTTCGAATGGGAGATCCGCCACCAATTGCGGCATATTGGTTGATGATCTTGGGAGTTCGGCGCCTTGCGATCAAAGGTCCTATGTAGTTTTGAAGCCGACCGAGAGGAATTAAATCACCATCTGCCTACAGAGAATTAGCTAGTGGAGGCGGAGGAGGTGGGGTGAGATCGTACAAAAAGTCTGCTTAAGAAATCTCCCACTTCATCCGTTGTTGCTGGACCCCCCATGTTCATGAATACCATAGCTGTAGGACCTTTTGAGCTCGTTGCATCTTGGGTTACTGGAGGTACCGGCGTTGCGAATGATCGCAATTGGTTTGCGCTGCTTCGTTGCCATGGTGGCGATGGACTTGTCAACTTTGAGATGGCTGATTGTGAGGCTCTCTTGGTGAGCTGGCTTATGGGGGCTCGGAAAGCCATTGTTCGAGAGCCGCTGAAGTCAGATAGAGTAGGTTTTATAACTCAAACATCGCCGAGGCTGGAAGATAACGACGTAGGTAGGTCTGGACACTTCGAGGACGATCACGGGCGTGCACGGCTTAAGTCTTACAGGGGTCGGTGATGGCGGAGATGGATGTACCGATGGGTGGGGGGACCAATGAGACTTGTTGGATTTCAATTGGTCCTTACTCGACACGTGATGACGTTCTGGAGCGCGAGTTTACCTCCCGACAAGTCTTTCGCACGCGTCTGCCTGGCGCACAAAACTGCGTGAATGCGCGACATCATAACTCCACGTCCTTGAGATATCAATCGCCTCTCTGGTGCCGGCAGAAGCAACCAGAAAATACTGTCAACCCCAAGGCATGGCAGACTCAAAAGATTCCTGGAAACGAGGTGAGGAAGAGGAGGAGGAGGAGGAGGAGGAACTGGATGAGACTGTAAGTGCAATCCAACTTTACAATGTCCACATCTAACGCGTGTCTAGAGCTACCTTGCGCAGAAAGATGCGGTCTTATTCGCCATCGATGTCAGCGAAACTATGCTTGCGCCGCCTCCACCATCAGACGACAAGAAAGCTGGGAAAGACTCTCCCACAACAGCAGCCATCAAATGCGCATACCAAATCATGCAACAACGGATCATATCAAACCCCAAAGACATGATGGGCGTGTTACTATTTGGCACCGAGCAATCGAAATTCCAAGACGAAGATGAAAACAGTCGGGGAGGTCTCCAATATCCGCACTGCTATTTACTCAGTGACCTCAATATCCCAGCGGCCGAGGACGTCAAAACCCTAAGAGGGATTGTCCAACAAGATGAAGAATATAAAGATCTGCTTGTCCCTGCGGAGGAGTCAGTATCTATGTCAAACATATTGTTCTGTGCCAACCAGATATTCACGACAAGAGCGCCAAATTTTGGATCGCGAAGGTTGTTTATTATCACCGACAATGACGATCCACATGCTTCGGACAAGGACGCGAGGTCCCAGGCTGCGGTAAGAGCGAAGGATCTCTACGATCTGGGTGTGGTCATCGAACTTTTCCCTATTTCCCATCCTGATCATGAATTCAATCGATCGAAATTTTACGATGTAAGTTAACTCGAAACCTAGATTTACAGCACACTCACCTTTCAGGACATCATTTATCGAGACCCAGCTGCGGGCGAAGACTTAGCCTTGGCTCCCTCGAACTTCAAGTCTTCCGGTAGTGAAGGCATATCTCTTCTAAACAACCTTATTTCAGATATCAACTCGAAGCAAGTTGCAAAACGGGCCTTGTTCAGCAATCTACCCTTTGAAATTGGTTCTGAATTCAAGATTTCTGTCAAGGGCTACAATCTCCTCCAGAAGCAAGAGAAGGCACGAAAAGGTTACGTGTACCTGGATGGCGAAACAAAACAGTATGTCGAAGCAGAGACTGGCCAGTTTGCAGAGGACTTGGCTAGGGAGGTTGAGAAAGTCGAAATCAAGAAAGCCTTTCAATTTGGTGGCTCGCAGGTTTTGTTTACTCCTGAGGAACTGAAAGAGCTGAAGAAATTTGGATCCCCTGTTCTTCGCATTATTGGCTTTAAACCTCAGTCAATGCTTCCATTTTGGGCTGCCATTAAGAAATCGACCTTCATTTACCCGAGCGAGGAAGATTATGTTGGATCAACTCGTGTCTTCTCGGCACTCTGGCAAAAATTGGTCAAGGACAAGAAAATGGGAGTAGCGTGGTATATTGCTCGATCTAATGCGAGTCCAACTTTGGTTGCCATTCTGCCCTCCGAGGAAAGGGTGGACGACAATGCAAAAGTCTCAATTATACCTGCCGGTCTCTGGCTGTACCAACTTCCCTTTGCGGACGATAAGCGTGAGCTAGGTCCGCAACAGAAGCCATTGGTGGCTCCTGATGTTCTTACCGACGAGATGAGAAAGGTAATTTCAAGCCTCCGAACATTCTTGGATGACATGTCTAATAAAGATCAAAAGGTAGTGCAACAGCTCCAACTTCCTAAAGCCATATACGATCCAAGCAAATACCCCAATCCGTCACTACAATGGCATTATAAAATTCTTCAAGCACTGGCATTGGATGAAGAGCTTCCCGAACAACCAGAAGATAAAACTGTTCCCAAGTTCCGCCAGATCGACAAACGGGCTGGCGAGTATATCAACAGGTGGGGAGAAATTCTCGATAAGGAGTTTCGTGAGTATCAGAAGGAGCATTATGGCGGAATTGACGGTAATAAGCTAAAGCGGGATCGTGACGAAAGCGAGGACCCTCCAAAGAAGAAGATCAAGCCAGCGCACTCGGGGCAGACTTTAGATAGCATGAGTACCTTGGAACTCAAGAACGTGTTGGGAACCAAGGGTCTAAGTAAGTATACCGTGGGGGAACTCAAGGACCTCTTGTCTGCAAAGGGGCTGGATGTCAAGGGGAAGAAAGCAGATCTGATCGATCGAGTGGAGCAATGGATTGAGGACAATTGAAGATCTGGGTGGATTGATTTGCATGGCGTATGGGATGGCTTGTATGGATATGAATTGTATGAAAAATGAGGGCGGGAGGCAAATCTCGTATTGCTATGGCTATGCTAATACGGGCTATCGGAAAAGGAGAGGCAATTTAAAAGGGATACGATTGGGTGTTCACGAGTTTTCAGAACCGAAGGCTAAATATTATCTGATGATGAATCTGAAGAATCGTTGTTTCAAGCTCTTCAGATGGAGGACAAGCTTTCAGCCTGCTTGGCACGCATGAGATGCTCTGAGCCTCAAACCATTACGTGAAGCATTCTCAGCCTCAACCGGGCTTGGAGCTCAGGCCAACGGTAGGGGTAAGGCAGTCAATCTGTTTCCACTCATCCCATTTAGAAACACACAAAGAACCAACAAACATACTATGTGAAAACGCCTAGGAGTATAGATGCACGTGATCATGTCCAGGGCATGAAAATCGTCTCGAAGTTTCATGGTGATACGAGATCCTCAATATCCACCACTGCCAAGACTCTCATCTCCGGCCTCACAACATCCTCGGCCGACCGACACGAGTGACAAAGAAATACTTCGTAAACGGAAAAAAGCGCGATCAGCCCCGCGTAATATCACGATCTGCAATATCACGGAGGGATTCTACTCGCAGCCACAGAGGCTAAACCACGTCACTCGATGTGAGATAGATGAGGCACGGAATCTGGGAAGTGGCTGGGCTGGCGAAAGAAGAAAATTGTGAGATGGATTGATTTTTATGAGGTGACCGATTCTGGATGAAGAGCCTGTTTCAGATTCGTGTTTAGGAAGAGGGGCAGTTGATTGTGATACGTGCCCAGCGCGCAGAAATACGCTGAAAAAGTGGCCGAAGTGGAGGATTTTCGGGGGCTGTGCAAGTGTGCAAGGTCGGATCCCGTAAACGCAACGCGGGCATCAGTCGGGCGGGCGTGCCATTCGTGAATCGGCTGCTGTGAGCCTGTTGGGGCGGGGAGTTGTGCTGAGTTGTGCACAAGTACGGCGCAAGACGTGCATTACTGTGTCAGTAGCCTACTTCAGTAGTATTGCGAGGTTGCTTGAGCCCGCCAAGAAACTCGCGTGAACAGTCCAAATTTGGATCTTTGCCCCTGCGCCCCTCAGCCACCTCTGACATGCGACTGCGACCACTGGCCGCCGACCGGCTACACGACAGAGACCCTCGTTTGCCCTTCTTCAACCTCTGCGAACCCAATCTCACCGCCAACAATTCTCCGACCCTTTGCATACCGCTGCATACGCGCACAACGATAAGAAGTTGAATGATACTGAGAGCTGCGGTTGAGTGAGCGACAGAAACAGGGACATCTTTGGGAGAGGCGGGAAGACATTCGAGACGCCAACGTTGATCCAGGGGAGTTGAAGGAATATCCTTGGCAAGGGTTGAAATTGGGAGCTGCCACGCTGCACCGCATCATTCTTTCGAAACTGGCCCCACCGAGGACGACTACTTCGATCACCGCGAAGAAGGATACGGAGTGCGCAAACGATCTGTAAGGTGTAGGGAAAGAAGGAAGGAAGGAATAGCATACGGTTGCGCCGCTCGTTCTATTCACCTCTGTCCTGCTCTGAATGAGCAACAAACCGCCAACATGTTCAATGCGACTTGTAACGCGACGCTGGATGACTTGCGAAGTATGTGGTTTCCTGGGATTGATTGAACGTTTCGAGGGGAGTGCTAATGGCGTGTAGTTGGACATTCGGAGGTGCCAATCGCGGGGTCTCTGACATTTCACCAACTGGGTATGATAATAGCTGCTGCGTGCTCGCTGTTCGCTATCTTGACGTCGTTCTACCTTATATTCATGCATGCAACGCACTACACGAAACCGTATGAGCAAAGACAGTACGTTCTGTGTCTCTGGGTAAAGGGCTATGTTGACATATTTGTAGTATCATTCGCATTCTGTTTATGATCCCCGTCTACGCAACGGCCTCCTTCCTATCATTCTGGTTCTACTGGCACGCAGTCTACTTCGATGTCATCCACGAATGCTACGAGGCGTTCGCGATCGCCTCCTTCTTTGCGCTCCTCTGCCACTATATCGCCCCGAATCTCCACGAGCAGAAGAATTACTTCAGAGGCCTCGAACCAAAGGGATGGGTCTGGCCAATGACTTGGTTCAAGAAATGCTGTGGTGGAGAGAGGGGATGCTGGAGAACCCCAAGAAGTGGACTGACTTGGTTCAACATCATCTGGGCAGGGATCTACCAGTATTGCTTCATTCGGGTTACCATGACAATCACCGCAGTAGTCACGCAATATTTTGGGCGATATTGTGCATCGTCTAACTCACCTGTTTTTGCTCACATCTGGGTATGGATAGCCTGAAACTCTTTGTTCAAGTTCTGTGTTAACGAAATTAGATTCTGGTAATTGAAGGTGCTGCAGTCTCTGTGGCCATGTACTGTGTGATCCAGTTCTATTACCAACTCCGCTTCGATTTGGCGCCTCACCGACCATTCCTGAAGGTTGCAGCTATCAAGGCCGTCATCTTCCTATCTTTCTGGCAAAGCTTCCTAATCAGTATTCTGACCTCGTCGACATTCCATGTTGTCAAGACTTCGTCAAAGCTTGCATACCCGGATATCATTATTGGAATCCCGGCTCTGTTGATATGCATTGAGATGGCTTTCTTTTCCGTTCTACATCTTTTCGCCTTCTCATGGACACCGTATAGAACTGGAGCTGAGATTACCGGATATCCTCTCTCACCTAGTGGTTCTTTCAACAAGCCAGGCGTCAAACAAGGAGGGTTCCTAGGTGTTAAAGCACTTGTGGATGCAATGAACCCATGGGACTTGGTCAAAGGCTTCGCTCGTGGCATGAGATGGCTGTTCGTTGGCGTCAAAAAGCGGGAAAATGACCCATCATACAAAGCAAGCAGCGAGAATGATTTAACTTTAGAATCGACAGGAGGCGATCCAAACTACAAAAAGACTTACGCAGGATCTCCCAACCTCCCGATAGCTGACGAGTTCCGCCGAAGCAAATTCGGCCTACCGGGTTTCGACAAAGTTGAAGACGAGCAACAGGCTGGCCTGATAGCACACGCACAACCCAACCCGTTGAATCCGGGCTCAGGAGCGTATGTTCCAGCCCGACAACGCTACGATGCGAACGGACAAGATATAAGTCAAAGCGCAACCGCGTATGGCGGCGCCTACTCCGAACAAGCCTCTCCTGACCGTCTAATCGGCTCAAATCCCACACCAGGCACGATCAGAAGACAGGAGCAAGCGTCAGATATAGGTATGGCTATCTCAGGAGGCCCAGAGGCCTCATCATATCAAAGTCACTTCAGAGAAGCGCAATCAGTACTAGTGCCTGAACCCACGACACCTACAGCCGCAGATGCGTATAGAGAGCAACTACGGCAGGCGAGGAGACAGGAACCGAATACTTCACAGCAGTGGCCGAGTCCAAATCCGAGTCGACCGACGCCTAGTCAAGCGCAGCCTCATATACATAATGCGCTATGGGGCCAGCCTCCACAATAAAGGAGACTAAATGATTTTCGAAATCACTTTTTAGGAGAGTAGGGGATGTATAATATGATTTGATGAATACTAAGGAGCGCGAAAGAGTGGCAGAAGGCTCACGCTGTGTACATCATTGGGCGGTACTCAGGTGAATTGCAGAGCATGAATGGCGTTTGGGAGTTGATTGCTTGGCTACGATACCACATCGCGTGTTCTTTCGAGGGTCTCATGGTGGCTATGGGAATTTGGGGATGGAGTCAATAATTCACTGCTCGGCTGGCTTGCTTGTTGGGTGGGTAGGGGCATGGGAGGGCGTATACTGTATGTGATGTATGGACTATCCATGGAATGGAATGGACATAGGACTCAAAACTCAAACTCAAACCACATTTCATATCTCCCTTCCTTTTTCCTTCCCTTCCTCCTTCGCTCTTACCCTCTTACCCTCATTCCTTCGACCTTCCTGCGAAACAGAGAGGATTGAGAGAATCCCCCGTTATCCTCGCACCCGTTTCAGAACCCGCTCAAAGATGCAAAATGAGCGGTGGTCGTGCTGCCAACACCACAAACCCGCAGCCATCTACTGCATATGCACGATCGCGGCCATGCCTATTACTGAGGATGCGAAAGAGCCGTAAGCCCATCTGCGGGTCCGCGTAATTCTGAGGCTTAGGTTTTCGTGTTACTTCAGGCTTCCCCTCAGCTGATGATGATGTTGGTTTTGCTGCGGCTGAGTGCATCTGGATTCTGGATTTGGCGGTTGGGTGAGCACGAGACTGGCTGTTGGCGGCCGGTTTGGGGTGAGGGAGGTGATATTGGATGTAGGGCGTCGGGAATAGCTGGGTTTTGGGGGAGTGGCTTGGGTGGCTTGGTGGAAGGATTTGGGTGTGAGGTGCGTATTCGGGGTTTGGCGGTTGTCATTGGAGGAGGCTGTGTCATGTGAGATATGGGGTTATTTTATTTGAGGCCATTCACGGTTGTTCGTTTGTATGTCTGTAAATCTGTAAATCGGTAATTAGTGATCAGGTAGGCAGAGTGTGTTTGTTTGTTTCTCGTTCGGGATGGGTGAAAAGGGGAAGTGGAGACTCGCTTATGGGTGGGGGCTATGATGTCAATAAGAACCTCGGCTGGATGGAACAGAAAGCTTGCACGATCCAACAAGGGATAATCGTCTGAAAAGTGAACAAAGTATGATGAGACGAGAAAGCAGCAAGTGATTTCTGTAGATCTGAGATCGGCATGGTGATGTGTGGTCGTGTGTGGTGGATGCTTACCGATCATCCCCGCAAAGACACCTCCTTTCTCCGATTTCTCCGACCCATATGTAAACTCAACCTCACCTCCTCAATCACTTTCACAACATGAACTACTACAACTCATCACAATGGCATACCCAATACAACAAACGATTACCAAGTTAATCTCACACTATCCATGGACAACAACGCCCTTTATAGTCGGCGCTCCCATGAAAATCATCGCCGGCCCAAAACTTGCAGTTGCAGTCTCAGCAGCGGGAGGCCTAGGTTTTATCGGCCCCGGCGCCTCACCCTCTGACCTCTCACCCACTTTGCAAGAAGCAGCCAGTCTCATCTCCTCAACTCCTTCTCTATCAAAGTTCGCCAAAGACGGTGGGTTGCTACCAATCGGCGTGGGGTTCCAGACCTGGGCTGGAGATTTAGGCGTTGCGAGCCAGATACTGGAGAAGTTCAAGCCGAGTGCCGTCTGGCTTTTCGCGCCTAGACATGGACAGAAGGAACTAGGCGAGTGGACGGCGAGGATTAGGAGTGTGAGCCAGGGGACGAAGATCTGGATTCAGGTGCCGAGTGTGGGAGATGCGGTTGCTGCTGCGGAGAGTGTGGAGAGGCCGGACGTGCTTGTGGTGCAAGGAGCAGATGCCGGGGGTCGTAAGTCTTGTTCTCATACACAGTTCTCGTTTTTCATATGGGAGCCGAGAGCCTATGGGGTTTCGTAGAAGGCGTAGCGAGGGCTTTATTCTTATTTGCTCGGATTGAGGAGAATTTTGGAGCGTCCCGGTCCTCGGTATGTGTCCGAGTTTTTACATTGCTAATTTATCGTGCAGACTCGAGATCGAAAGGGGCAGGGATCATTACATTACTTCCTGAAGTTTATGATGCTGTGAATGGTGAGTTGGAGATTGCGAGGCAGATTCCGTTGATTGCGGCAGGCGGGATTATTGAGGAGAGAGGTGCGGCTGCGGCGATGGTGTTGGGCGCTGCAGGTATGGCGATGGGGACAAGGTTTTTGGCGAGTAGGGAAGCGACAATTAATAGGGGTTATCAGAGGCATGTCGTTGATGCTGGTGATGGGGGACAGAACACCGTCAGAACCCAGTTATATAATTGGTTGAGGGGCGAGAGGAACTGGCCGGCCGGATGGGATGCTAGGGGGTTGGCTAATGGGAGTTGGATGGATCATGAGAAGGGCGTTGACTTTGAGAAAAATCAAGAGTTATATGCTGAGGCTGCAAAGAAGGGAGAGGATGGGTGGGGAGAAAGAGGTAGGATGGCAACGTATGCGGGAACCGGTATTGGGCTTGTGAGGGAAGTCAAAGGGGCAGGAGAGATTGTCGCTGAGGTGCGAGACGGAATTCGGAAGGTAATCAGGGCTTCGAATTAACTATAAAGTTCTTTGAAAATATCAACAAGGCGCACGACAGATCTCGGAAGCTTTCTTGGGAGTGGAAGAAGTGGCGCACATGTGGGTATTATCAGTAACTGCCGAAGCTTCTCGTCGGGGCGTCCTATCTCAACATCCACCGCTCTTCTAGCGTTAACGAAGATCTATCAGTACCAAGATAGGGATGTAAACAGCGGTGACGGTCGGTTAAATGTCAATACAGAACACTCCTATCCAGGCCGTCGGGGTGGCATCGAAGCCGAACTGCGGTATTGTTCAAGGTTGAGCATTGGCCCGCCGGCCCCGAGTGTGCAGCCGAATCTCGGCTGTTGGGCCCCCAAATTCTGTCAGGGATGGCCAGGACCAACACAGTGGCTATTGGATGAGCAGAAGCACCGAGTCTTCTTCACTTACGACGTAAAAGAACACCAATAGAGCTGTGATCTCCGCAGCTTGCCATGATTTTCAATTATATTATTCGAGATCGAGATGTCACACAGAAAGTCCGGGTCGAAGGGCGAGTTAAGCTCCAAAGGCAAGGAAGAGCCAAGGAGCAACTTCGAGTTCGTCTCGGTCGTCCCAACCAAGGATGGCCGCACGAAACCCAACCGAGAAGGCCTTGTGAGGAAGAATGCCGCTAGGTATCAGTGGAAGAAGAGCAAGGCTGCGAAGGCTTCAGTTGGAAAGACTGTTGTGAAGAGCACCACCGGCCAAGATAGTCCTGTCATCGAGGACAACAAGCTGGAAGTGCCCATAGAGAACCAGGTCACGGGACATAGCTATGCTGGTCCTCATGGACCACGTTCGGCACTGCAGACCTATTATTTGTGGTCCGCAAATGACGGAAAGGTTGCGAGGATCATGGCGTTTAGTAAGTGCATCTGTCTAAGAATTGCATTGAGCGCTCACTAACGATTTCAATGAAGCTAGTCGTGTTATCCTCCCTGCGATTATGCCTAGCACCAAGCCGAACGTAGACCATCCAGGAATCAAAGCCATGGTCCAAATGATTTGCAACGACTCTCTGCTTTTCCAGATCTGGAGATGCCATACGGAAATTCATCAACGAGCCAAATTCGGGTACCCTCTTATCGAGGAATGTGATTTCCTGCTGCTTTATGGCCAGATTATAAAGTCCCTCAATGAAAGGATGCGAAGCCAGACAGATATTGCCTGCTCAGATGCAAGTATTCTCTGTGTCTTAGGTGTGACAACATACGGCACCTTACTAGCCAAGCCACCTGGCAGAATGAGGTGGCCTTCTCAGGGACCATTGACAAATTTAAACGCACTTGATACACTTGGTAGGCTTCCTTCCATACTAGAGCACATCAATGGGTTGGATCTATTAGTCGGCATCCGTGGAGGAATCCACAACATTACAACGCCCGGAATAGCACCAATGATTTCCATGTAAGTCTTTCGCGGCTTGAACAATTCAATGCTTCACTGCCTGATGCAATGCTATGAGGCTGACAACCTAACAGTATTGACATTATCGGCTCGACGAGACTATTCACGCCCGCTAAATTTCCTCACGTACCATGGAATGAACAACCTGTCCTATGTGAATCGCTGGGACCAGTCGACGAATTGCCTAACTCGATGCCAAGCATTGGACGGGGTTTCCCTGAGGAGTGGAAACACTCCGAATTTCAGCCTCTTCAAATCCTATTTATCAATCTTCGATACATCGCCAGCTATACGGTTGTTGTTTACAACCATTGTCAAGGAATAGCAATACAGAGCACGGGGACCTTGACCGACCAGAGGAACGCAATTCAACATCGCATACTGTGTATGCCCGCCTATCCATATGAGCAGTGCACGAGACCCATCTACCAGTTCTATGAGAGCACTCGTTTAGCGGCGCAGATGTACAGTCTTCTTTGCATCTATCCGTATCCTCCAGGCCCTGCGCCCTTCGGAGAACTTGCCAATCGTCTCCGCAGAGAACTTGCCGGCCTAGACTTGATAACTATGACCAACCAAGAGTCGAAACTTCTTCTCTGGATTTTGTTCATGGGTTCCATTATGGTTCTGGGTACACCCGATAGATTTTGTTTCGTTTCCGCACTGAGCACTATCGCACAAAGCTTGCAGCTCGAGTCGTGGCAAGATGCCAAATCGATCTTGACGACGTTCTTATGGCTTGATATGACAAGCGATATAGACGGAAAAGACGTTTGGGACGAAGTCAGCTCCCGTCGCTATAGTGTGTCAACCATATTCAGCTCGCCATCTCCATCTCTTAGACGCTCCGTTGATGGGACAATTCCAACCTTTTCTCGATCGTCGGCGGAGGCGGAAGAATTATCGGCTGCAGGCAAACCTCTCTCGAGGCCCCAGTGAGCTCCTCTGCAAGATTGAGACGGTATGATATAACATTGTCATCACCAATACCTGCCTTTCGACTCTCAGAAAAGGTCCAAGGCTATAGGGTATATGTGGTTCATAGACCTCCACCACCCCGCAAACGCTATGCATCAGGAAGAAACCGAAGCATTTCAACGACGTGGTATCTGGAGGCTTTGTACAGAGGAATGGGAAGCAGGATATGTACATATGCTACGTGACAATGCAACTGTTCTCCCGGCCCGCGAAGTCGCGATTTCATCGTCGAAAGCAAGCTATAAAGTGCTCACGTTAACTTTACTGCTCTTGGAAGTGTCTTCCTCGATTTTGGATTCGGAAACAGCCCTTCCGCCTATAAAAACCAGGCGAACTCCCTGCCCTCCGAGAAACAAAGCTGCCAGCATTGCTGGGCCATCGATTGGCTATAGGGCGGAGTCGGATTCAACATGCGAAGTTCTGGTTAAACGTTAAGAATATTTACCCTCAAAAGCTGACTCGCTATCACTTTGAACAGATGTGGAGTTGAGCTTCTGACTTGCTACCTTGCTTCTTGTCGTCAAGCTCGCTGTTGTTGTCAGGTTGAGGCCTACCCATGGGGTATTCATCACTTTAGATGAAAAGCTCCTCCCCATTCCACGGGACTTCGTTACCCAGCAAGAGTCTCCAGGGATAAATCACCTCTCTCATCCTACAAGCTCAGTACACAGTGCTGTCGAGCAAGACCACAGTTTGGACATCCTTAGAACCAAGTGGCATCTCGCAGAAAGGATTGATGATTCCAGCCTCAGCGCAGGAGCTCATTTATATAGAAACCAGAAATCTATGAAAACACAAAGACAGCTTAGCAAGTCTTCTGAGATTCGTGTTCGTACGATGCCTTGAAATTCAATCGATCTCCAGCGGTCTCAGGGGTGGAGAAGCCATGCACCAATATAAAGTCCCAACTCCCACCACTTTTGCAAATTCCAGTGATTACTCGAGTTGTTAGACGTCATTAAGGATGGGGGTGAGTGAAAATCATAGCTGTGGATTTCAATAATAGCAAAAATCTTCTGCAAATTGAAGTCGTTTTTGCGTGTAGAACTCCATACTGGTCAGATATCTCTCCAGATCTTCTAGAAATATTCTTCTTGTTGTCAAGCTTACTTTTGCGTTTGATTTGTTTCTATTCGTCAGCGAGGGACCTTTGTGAAAACGGCTTTTAAGGCAATGTGTCCTAGGATGCTTACTTCTCTGACAAAATCGGGCAGGTGGAACTCTCCTTATTAGCTTCTATGTTTGAGTTGTTTTCTAAGTGCTATTTGAGTTATCCTTGGTTTCCTGTAATATAAGGTCTTAGAAGGAAGTTTCCCATTGAAGTCTCTCACAAGTAATTCTAGATAGTCCTCAACAGCACCATACCTCATGTCGAGTGTACGGGTTTTAGAGCAATGATTTGCACATTGTACGAAGAGTGTCGCTCTATAGATAAACTTTCTCAGTGTGCAAGTCTGAGGATGAAGTCAATGAAGACATGTACTCGCGACCTCTGTCACAAGGTCACAAGTTGAAAGCTTTCCAAAGCATTCACATTGCATTGGGACCTATGTCTATCCTATGGAATCTTCTGTCCCGCGAAGCTCCATCAAAAAGCATTGCAAGAGCTTCCTCCAAGCAATAAACCATTTCATGTCTAACTGAGAAACGAACTCTCTAAGGAGTCAACCAATAATCCTTCCTCTCATGGTGGTCCCTATCGACATACTCTCCACGTTGCACCACCCATCCAGAATCATATCCATGACCTTCATCTCTCCGTCTATGCTTCTGTAGCCCCAAACCTGCCGAGTACAGTGTCGCAGCAACACAACATACTATCAATGCCAGAAACGGAGTGGCGATTCTTCTCAATCCTTGGCTTGTCGACTCAGGAGACGAGACTACGGTAACCACGGAGGAATGAACTACCACGAAGATAGGAATGGCGTCTTGATTGGAAACCGAGACAAATGCAGTAGTCGGAGGCAAGGAGACTGTCATTGCTTCGAACTTCGCAGCTCGTGCTTGCGCTGCTTGTTCTTCTACTGTCGGAGGCGTGGGTACCAATTTCGCCCATGAGTTTGTGATGAAAGAGTGAATCAGAAGCAAGAATCTGGGTACCTTGACTCTGGCAAAACCGCTCGTTGCTGTTTTTGAAGGCATCGATGTCGTCGAGGTTGCACTCGGTGAAGTTTGCAGGGTTGTGAGTGGAGAGATTGTCCCCACTGTGACGGTTTGTCCTCCCTCTATGATGCATTCAAAGCTGGTATTCGATACACACGAGCCTGGATTTGGACCTTGGGTTACAGTGGAAACACTGTTTGAAGATGTCTGGGTGGTGACTACAGCGGCAGTGGTCGTGGATCCGGCAGGAAGGTCGGACAGATTCCATGAGGAAAATCTGGGATTCGCATCACTGGAGAATGACTTCCCAATTGGAGACGGAATTATCGAAGTGGTAGAAGCGGGCGTAGGGTCGGTGGGGAGATCGGAAAGGTCCCAAGTGGAAAACATAGGGTTAGCATCACTAGAGAACTTGACCCCTCGAGGAGAGGGAGTGATTGAAGCAGTGGCCAGTGATACTAATGAGCAGAGAAGCAGGGAGAGGAAAGGGATTTTAACCTTGAAGGCTCCGCTCTTCGCAGGCTTCGATGTTGCAGCAGGAGCACTCCATGTTGTTTGCGTTGTGGGAACGATCGTGAGAGTACTTTGCTGTAGAAGGGTACCAACTGTGATGGTGTTTCCTCCCTGCACGATGCATTCAAGAGTTGAGTTCGATTTGCATGGGCTTGGGCCCGCTGAAGTCAGAGATGAGCCAGTTGCCTGTGGTGAAATCGTCCTAAGCGTGATGGTGCTTTCTCCTTGCACAACGCATTCGAAATTGGAGTTTGAAACACATGAACCAGGGCTAGACATGATCGTGGATGGGCTAGGCGGCCTGCTTGAGCTCAGAATCTGGGTAGTGAGAGGTATGGCACGAGGTGTTATCGTTGCAGCGCCTAGAGATACCAAATACCATAGAAGAAGAATCAGCAAAGGTGCCTTGAGTCTTGAAGAGCCACTTTTAGCAGTATTTGACGATACTGGTAGCGAAGAGGTGGCCTGGGTAGCTTCTGATCCCGAACCCACGTCAGCTTCCGTGACGGGCTGGATGAAGTTTGTCGGGAAAGGTGAGAAAGAGGGCTTGGCAACGGAAATAGCGTGAGTGACAGTCGCTGAAGCTGGAGTTGCACTTGGAGAGGTTGATTGAGTTCCACCTCCACCTCCGCCATATTGACCGTTTTGGAAGAAGGTAGAGGTGGCTGCTGGAGAGTTGGATTCACCTCCACCTCCTCTGTATTGACCGTTTTGTTGAAACGTAGAAGTGGTAGCAACTGGAACTCCAATTCCCCAATCACCATCCGGCTCAACACTGGTTCCAGAGAGTATAGCTGCTATTGAGGATACCAGCGGTGCATAAAATATGTCCGTAGATGTGCTGGATGGAAAATCGGAGATGGGTCTCTTTTCAGGAGATTCTATGGATCGGACGTCTATGGACATCGCCATCGATACCAGAGAGCAAAATAGCATAAGAAACATTGGTATCTTGAATCTCTTGACAGATCTACTCTGTAAGCTTGGATATGGATAAGGGTTACCAGGTGCGGGCTTCGATTCGCTCGATTTGGTTGGAAGCGAACTCGTTGTGACTGTGGTGATAGTAACTACGTCAGAGATTGACTTTGAAAATGCCACCTGCGAATTTCCAGCAGTGAATGTGCTGTTTCCATTCACCAAGCATTCCATCGACGCATTAGAAGCACACGGTATTGGACTTAGTGTAGTCGAGCCTGCTGTCGTGGTCTTGTCACCTCCTGAGGTTGCAGCTGAGGAAAAGATTGTTGAAGAATGACCAAGAATTCCTAAGTCTGAGAGTATCGACGAAAGAAGCCCTGTGTCGGTTGACATGTCACTCGTGATAGAGGAAGGGAACGATGTCAGTAATGAGATAGCGCCAAGAGTGACGGTACTTGACCCTTCAACTATGCATCCCAAACTCTTGTTATTGGCACAAGGCGTCGAGTTGGACGTCCAAGACTCTGAGTATTTCAACGATGCTATTGGAGCAAGGCTGACGACTCCCGAGTCGGCATCTACGCACTCCCAGCTCTTGTTATTTGCACAAGGTGTTGAGTTGGAAGTCCAGCTCTGCGAAAGATTCACACTTCCCGGCGGTGACACGGGTGTTGCAGTCACTGCTTCAGGTCCATGTGTCTGCGTAATAGGTCCGAGTGTAGTGGTACTCGACGCAATCACTAAGTATGCGAGGCTGGTGTTTCCAGCGCAAGGGGACAAGTTATCAGCCCAGCTCTGTGGAAGATTGCTACTCCCTGTTGGTGATGATGGAGTTGGAGTGGCTCTTCCGAGTCCGAGTATTTGCGAGATAAGTCCAAGAGTAATAGTACTTGTACCATTTATTACACATTCAGAGGTTTCGTTGCCAGGACAAGGAACTGAGTCAGATGTCCAAGACTGTGATTGATTGGACTTTGGCCAGGAAGGCGTTAGAGAATTCGAGGGCGTGGGGCTGCTTGTAGAAGAAATGTTGGCGACATCACTCCAGCTGTAAGTCGTTGTGGGCAGTAGCGTAAATTCACTGTTGATGAGAGTGCATCCCACCGGTGTCAAACCTGGGCCAGGTGATGGACCATTGCAAGGTGGTAGTGACCAAGGAGCGCCTGTAAGAGTCTCAAGTTCTGAAATGACCACTGGTGGAGCAGGCGAGCCACCTGCTATTCCTGTCGTTATCACCGATGTGAAAACCGTAGTGGGCTGGTTGGACTGAGAGGTTGGAGAGTTATCTATCGTTATTGTTGATATTAAGATAGTGGACGATTTCATAGTGCTTATGACGGCTTCGGTGGGTCTCACCCCTTCCGTTAGACTTGGCGAAGTTCCAGGAGATGATTGCTGTGTACTATCAATCGTGACAGATTGATACTCAGATGTGGCACTTCCTGCGCCTATCGTCGTCACTGCAGAGAAGGTGTATGCAACCGGGCCAGTGAAGGAATGCGCTCCTGTTCTTGTTGTCAAGGTGGTCGCAGTTGCGTTGAGATCGTATACGAAGGGGGCGTACGATGGATAGATTAATGGAGAGCTGTTTTGCCGTGCTTTAACTGTCTTTGAGTTGGCAGTAGGCTCGGTGGCCAACTCAGAAGTGCGAGTGAACGCAGGTCGATTCTGACCAGGGACATAACGATGACCATACCCTGCAGGATGCGAGGCGGTGGGTTCCCCTTCGACTCTTACTTGGCCAAGAGAATGGCTATAACGATATGCCGTAGAATTGCGGGTAATTCTATATGCTTCGCGGGAGCTTGCAGTGTTTGTTTTTGAGCTGCTGGTGATGGAGAAGAGTCCAATACTGAGAAAAAGGCAAGCTTTCAGTAGAGGTAAGGTCATGTTGAAGTTAAGTTTGCAAGAGCCTATTTGAGATTTGGCGGCGGAAGCTCTGTGGCACTCTTAATTTTCGAGGAAAGAACGATGGAAATGTTCTTGAGCAGGAGGAAGTAGTAGAGAAGACCTGGCGTACTTTTGAGAACTTAAATGTTCCTAGATCTTGTTTCGTGAATGTACATTAATTATAACTCGAAGACTTTGGTTAAGATTCAAATACGGTGTAAGTATTTGCTCAATGTGAATAAATGAGGAGCATGAATGGAGTCAACCCACTTACTCTTCTCCCACCTAGGATGTGAATCTAGATGAAGTCGTGCTTATTCGGACTTAAAAACGGTTTATGCCTAGCTGCCTTTTGACACTCGGTGGGAGGGATGGGAAAGACGATATAAAGCCACAGAACGGCTTCCGTGTGACCAATGAGGCTCAGTCATCTACGATCTCATCAAATTCCAGGCAGGAGGCAGAGACCCTGGACTCATGCTGAACGATTTTATTTATGCCTTTGATTCTGAGGGATGAGAAGGCATTTGAAAAGAAATGGTCGAGTACACAGCGTGCTCAAGAACTTTCGGCGCGATAATTTCGCAGCACAGCCATTGAAGGTATTTGCTTCACGGTTTGAGAAGAGCTTTCAATTATGCATTACCGTATTTGTTGGTGGTCCCTCTTCAGAGCAACGACATCCAAAGTCGGCTTTATAGGCCTAAATAGGTGATTTTATCTCCCTGGCTTTCATTTTCCTTTCTTTCTGGCTCCCAGTACGGTAACAATTCAGGCATTACCTACCCATTACACAATACCCAACGCCTCATGTCTTTCTTCTTCGAGTACCTGCTCGAAGCCTTAAACAACTGCCTCGAAGACTCTAAATGTAACATGACCCACGAAAGCGACTGCCAAGAATGGAACCGGTATGCCGCCTGTACTGGCTTTGCTGGCACCGCAGTCAATCTGGCCTCCTTTCGGGTTCGTGTATGTGGGTACTTGACCGGTAGGGCAAGTAGTTGAATCAGGAATGCGAACGGTAGTAGGGATAAAGCTTTCAGACTCAGTGACGGAGAAAGAAGTGTCTGATGTCTCTCCATTGGTCGTCGCTCTAACGATTTTTGTAAGGAGGAGGCCCATCATAAAGGCGAGGAAGATGTGGGTGGCGTTGACGAGCTTCATGGTGCCTTCAACAAGTACTTGAGCGATCTCTTGTATTGTTTTCTTGCTTTGATCCTGGACAAAAATATGTGTAGGGTTTGGTATCGTCGCGTTTGGATGTTTGGGTGTTTGCTGTTGGGAATGGTTGCTGAGAAGACTACTCTGAACAAAGAGCAGCATCTCAATGTGAGTTAAAATCTCGTGTCCGCCGTTCATGAAACCGGTTCCAGTCAAAGATGTGTCATTGTATCATCGGAAGATATGCCGTAGACCCCTTGGTCAATGTGGCTGTTGTCAGGACGTATTCACTTTGTGCTGATTTGAACATAAGAAAAAAGGGGCTCAGGGGCTGTAAGCGACAACTTTGGGTGTGCCTGAGTTTCCATCTTCTATTTCAGCGTCCTCTTTCTCGCAGCGATACCTTTTGAAGATCGATATAACGAAGTAAAATTATCCCAGATCAGAATATGGCTATTAGCTTTGCGTCGAAGTGTACTACATGGGCACATTTCGTGCATCTTGGTTCCATTCAAAGAGAAAGAATTATCTTTTCCTATACTGAAGATTACACTCTGGCGACATACTTCTGAGTATTTCTGAGCACTAGGAGCTGCGAGCTCCTGCTGGTTCTGTCTCATTTCTCCGTCGGATGCTGGGAGTCCACTCAATGCCGTCCCGATGCGGAAGCATCCTAGCTTGTTAATTAGTCTCGGAAACGACGAAACTGCGTGAGAGGCTCCTTCCTCGGAAAGCATTGAATGCTCACATGGTCAACTTTCTACAACCCGAGGAGCAATTTCAGTCTCAACTTTTAATGCCAATAGCACAATTGTAATCTTACAGGTGGAGCTCTATTTAGTGGGCTTCTTCCCTCCACTCGTTGCCTCCCTCATCTTTAATAATTCTTCACAACGCATACTTGTTGAAGAAATCCATGATGATCGGAGTAGCATTATAGTACGTCCCATTGAGGTTATCATCATTGGGTTCCGTGCTCGGCCAATCATGCCCCAACCCATCCGTCAAGTAATGGGTCACAATACCCAACTCTCCCGCCGCTCCTCCGTACTCATACTTCTGGACATTTCCTCCATACAGTTGCGTCGTCTTGTTTGTCAGTCCATACCCGTCACGCTTGCTCCACTCTCTCACCCAGTGCGGGATGGATGGCAGACACTCGCCACGACGGCCGCCTCCCGGGTACGGAATCGTGCCATCATCTGAGCCGTGGAATTCCAATATCGGGATAGGGTTACGGCCTGGTGAACACGGAATTGTGATATGTTGAGCATCACAGTCTGATGAAGAAGATCCGTTGATGTAGAACGCACCCGAGACAGGTGCGAAAGCTGCGATTTGCGTTGAGAGCTTAGAGTCACATGCTAGAGTTCCAGTGAACCCTCCTCCATTGGACTTCCCAGCAGCATAGATCCGGGAGGTATCAATGCAGTAGCGCTCTGAGAAGTGAGAAATCATGTCGGAGACGAAGCCAATGTCATCAACTCCGCTGCTATCAGGATCCCCTTGCCATTCATTCTGAGATAGGTCAGCTGAGTTCTTCTGATTTCATATGATCATAAGCAGCTATATGCTTACCTTGATACCCTGTGGGTAAACTGCAATTCCATTCGGATTCCAACTTTCATTTGAGAATTGGCTCAGTGCTTCCTGCTCAGACGAGTTCTTGTGTCGGCCATGGAAAGAGAAAATGAGAGGAACGGGAGTGTTCTTGTCATAATTCGACGGAATATGGATGCGATAGGTACGAGCTGTTCCATCACTTTGTTTGAAATCTGTTTCGTGACTCGCACCACCTGGTGGACTTTGAGCCGCAGGGAGGTCTTTTCCACAACCTGCAGAATTTGCCGATGTACTCGAAATGAGCAACGGGCTGAGAAGCAAGAGAGACCGGAGACATGAAAACATCATTTTTACAAAATTGAATCGAAAACAAAATTATGTACGAAAAAAAGAATGTTTCTACTCTGACAATGTTTTGATGAAGAGCTGATGAGCGGCCGACCGTCTGATGACGGAGAAAGTTTGACGTCAAGGGGCTGATTTAGCCTCAAAAGACTTCGTGGCTGTGTTCATAATACCATGAGCGCAGCATCAGCTCCAGCGTCAGCTTACTAACTGAAGAGTAGGTCAAAGGAATGATTGGTCGGATTTGTGAATATCAATTTATGACGCCGCAGCTCAGTACTGTCACGAAAACCAACGAAGTGTTGGCGTGCCGTGCCACCTGAACACCTGCAATCTTTCGAGGCTCTTTAGGTTAGAATTCCGATTCTGACGACCGACATAGACTGTGCACCGTCAAAAATAGTGGGGAAAAAAGTCTGCTAAAAAGTTATTTTCTCCAGCTTTCAGAGATCTGCAGCCCCTCTCCACACTGTCTTCCATAAACGTGACTTCCGCTCCGGGACCTCGACGACCCCTCTCCGTTGTAGCCCTAAAAAGAAGCTCAATGCTCTATTTCCGAATAAGAATTGCAAATGCGCTCGGATAACTTCTTTGAGCAGTGCGTGCGAGGGCTGATCTGCAGGCACAAGTAGTGCTGATGAGCGCTAGTGCCGGCAATGGAGGTGGGAGGGTCCGATCGACAACGTCTTTGACTTCTCTGCACATTGGCATACTGCTATCATCAATAGTTTCAAATCAAGAGCAGGTCCTAAGTGAGGACAAATCCGGATGGCCGTCTAGATATCATAATCTGCTGAGTGAGTGAGGAATTTGGTGGCCAGGTTGTGAACCGGTGCATGTTCACCAAGTTAGTTAAGGCATACCAATGGATTCTTGTAACTTTGCGGGACTTTCTGAAATAGCCTCGCGCTCGCACGCCTTACTTGAGGAGGGAGTTCATATTCTGGTTGATGCTAGTAGGTCAGGCACGAGCGGTTCGGTCAACTATCAATATTAGTCGGGACCCTTGATGGATTGGAGCTCAAAGGTAGTCTGCTGTACTAACCGCTTTCCTATTCCCATTCTTCCATTCCCCAAGTCTTCAGAACTTCGGAAGTCAACTTGAAGTAGTTTCGAGGACGATCCCAACTTTCTCCAGAATTGGAATTTGATCCGACGTACCGAGTCTCCTGGACATTCAACTCGCTCGTCTCAAGCAGGAGCAGAGGTTTGACTCAAATTCCAATATAAAAACCTCATCATTTCCCCGTTCATCAACCTCGAATCAAGCCAGCCCCATAAGAACCATCTTCAACTATCATTCATTTGTTAGTTCGAAACCGAATTCTTGACAATGAAGTCCACAATAATCACCACAATCCTCGCCTTCACGGGCACTGCTATCGCAACTTGCTCCCGTGAAGGTAGCGTCGAGATCACCTTTTACGGCTACCCCGACAACGACCCTCCCTCCGCACAAACTGCATACAATTGCGGCGGCCGCAACAACATCGCCGGCGGAACAGGAACATACGATGACCCCTTGACCATGGCGTCCGCTTCAGGAGAGTTCAGTCAATGCGAGATTGTGTATGTGCCATACCTAGAGAAGTATGTTCGTTGTAAGAGACCTCCTTTTCTTTTCCGCCATTTATTCTGCTCCCCAAATGGAGAAAATGGAGAAGGAAGAGGAGGCTAATGGTGAACAGATGAGGATTACTGCCAAGAATGCACCGATGACTTCAATGGTTCTGGCAAGCGTCACATCGATGTCTGGACTGGTTCCTCCACTGTCAATGGAGGGCAAGCGCAGATTAACTGCGAAGACAGCCTTACACCTAGCGGCGACATTGTCATTGTCCGCAGCCCGGACAGCAGCTATGGTGTTGATACTGCACCCCTGTATCACAAGGTATGTTTTCTGTGTCGAAGGAAAGAGAGGGGACTGACATTTCAAGGGAAGGAGTAACCCATGTCGCACCAACCATGTTTACCCTGATGCTAAGGCGCATACTTATTGCTCATCTTGAATTGGGTTGGTGGACGAGAAGGAGAGGGGAGGAGGAGCGAGGAAATAGGAGTATGAGACGAGATCTAGCATCGAAAGTAGTTAAATACACATTCGTTACCCGATCCCATAAGCCCGTTTCTTGCCTCCATATCAATGTTTTCGACGCGTTCTGAAAGATAAGTTCATCGGTGACACTGTCACTAAAGAGTTGAAAAGCAAGTGGTATTTGTGACGCTATGTGGAAACCCCAGTCCAAAGCAACCCTGCCAGACACCATTACGAATACATCCAACGCCCATACTATGCATTATCATCAACAGCACTGGCTTTCGACTTGCCCTTCCCATCACCATACAACCGCTTGAAGTCAGCCTTGTTCTTCTCCACGCTCGACTTCAACACCTTAAGCTTCTCCTCCGTAACGCGAATGGCAGCATCTACCTCTCTTTCATCCATTTTCTCCTCCTTAAGCTTATCTTGCATCGTTCGTGCTTCGATGGGCATCTTGCTCACATCCCGAAGGCGGTCCATACCAACCCTGTCTTCAAGCCATTCCCAGAGTTCACTCTCCTCTCTTCTCCAAATCTCCTCATAGGCCGCCACTCTCTCCGGAGTACCAAAGTACCCTATGCCAAGGTCTCTGCTACCGCTCCCCTTGCCCGAAAACCCGAATCTGAACCAGCTGGCCACCAGTAAGCCCACTAGAAGCCCATAAAGAATATTTCCCGTAAGTAGCGGCCCTACGATGTCCACCACTGGCTCCAGTAAGCTGTGAATAGGCTCGAACAATCCCCAATTTGAAGCAGCTGGTTTGGAATCTGAAGCGCCATCGGTTTGTTTGCTGATGCTTTTCGATTCCCGACCCTTGCGACCCTTCTTCTTGCCTTTGCCTGGAGTAATGGTCGTAGTACCGCGGCGCGATGAAAGAGCAGCTTTCAATGCAGCAACGATATCTTTCGAGTATTGGACTTGGCCATCGTTTGCACCTTTTTCGATTGGACCTAACACCAAATTAGTGGAAAGTCGTGCTAATGAGTCTTTCAAACATACCTTTCAGCCAACTCTTTCCCGTCCACTCGATGGTGCAGCTCATTTGCAATCTGGTACCGTTTCCTTCAGCCCATGAAAGACAGTATTTTGTTTTCACACTGAAAACATTACCACTTGGTACGTCCGGAGTCTGAGTTGAAATGGTAACGGAGATTGCCTTTTCGAAGTCCAAAGAATCGAGGTTTTCTGTGCATATGCACTTGGTTTGTTTAGGCCCTATGGCGCCATTCAAGGGTTTGATGTAAGAATAGTTCCGGACTTTATTGTCCAGACCGAGCGGCTTTTTATCGTCCATAGTCAACTCCAGGCATTTTTGCTCCACTGTCAGCCAGTTTCGCATCCAAGTGAGAGATGCTTGCCCAAACATCAGGCTATAGACTTTTCCGAGAGGAGCGGGGATAACTTCATCGGCAAGGACTTTGGCATAGTGGGTATCTTGATCTGTACAATTCGTGGGAGCGTGCGTTGCGGGTCCAGGAAAGTCACCGCCAGAGGTTGCAGGGGCGTCTTCCTTGGTCTTCTCTGGTGGAGTGCCATTCGGCACTACTGCAGCAGAGGGTTTTCGGCTGACACTCTTCTCCGCAATATCGCTTCCTGCGACGCTTCCTTCAGCCTGGGTGAAGCTCATCCCATCCTCATCATCTTCATCTTCATCATATATCTCATCACCATCCTCTTCGTCACTCCCTGATTCCGAATCACTCTGACTAGCTGGAGCAGCAATTCCGTCATCTTTCTCCGTCTTGTCGCCACCACCTGTCTCCTCAATTCTAACTCCATTAAGTGAACTTCGCAGACTTGGGTGGCCAAGCTTCCATATTCCAACAATTAAATCGTATGTCGAATCTCGACTCGTAAAACTGGCGAAAATGTTCTTCGCATGTAGCGTGGATATCATAAGTCCGTTCTTGAAGACTAACGCAGTGCTTCGCTTCTCCACAGAAACAATCTCATCGAAACTCATCACCAGAGTAGTGACCCAACCAAAGATGTTGCTGCTAAAGCACAAGTGACCTTCCGAGACGTACAGTCGTCCGTGAGTAAGAATTTCCCTCTGCAAAGCACAACTATAGTCTTCGATGAGGTAATCGTCATCTGGAACACTTCTGAAGAGATTATGGAAATCTCTGTTACGCTTCTTGCTTGCAACAGCGAATCCGGTGATCTTGGGAGTGCCTGCAGTGGGTGATGCAACAGAAGCATGGGCAGCAGCAATGGCAGCTCCTATAGTAGTTCCCGTTGCTGCTGAACTTCCTCTCTTTCGCCGACCACCTATGGCGCTTCGAATGCTCCCGCTCCGTTGAATTCCTGCTTTCCCTTCAAACACGCTGCCATTTGGCGGAGTCTGTTCGCCAGCCACGGAGGGTTCGTATATTGATCTAGGGGGAACCAAGGGTTGGACATCATCGAGTATGGATGTATTGGCAGATTCGAAGTTCTCGGAACTTGGTATTCCCGTGGTGGCATTTCGAGATTCGTCGGTAAATTCAGATCTACCCCGCGGCTCTTCCGAGAACTTCGTGCCGATCGGTGTATTTGTGCCACTACTATTCTCAGAAATTCCGAGGGCGCTTAGACTTAGGTCACCCATACCTAGCGTTTTGACTGCGAGCTCTTTCTCCTCGCTGGGATTGTCTGAGTCCGCCTTCTCGACCAATGTCTCCACCACAGGATCATCTACCTCTTTCAATTCTTTCAAGTCTTGTGTACCACTCCTACTTCGATTCCCACCGGGTGCAACCGAAGTATTGGCGATGCTGTTGCTTAAGGTATTTGCCGCGTTTTGCGCGGCTGAAAAAACTGTTGAAAAGAAGCCACCTGAACCTGGTGTTGTGGAGCCGTTCTCTGGTGTTGGTGTCAAGGGAGCTGATGTGATATTCGATAATTTACTAGGCCCAAGGGTTGCTGATCCAGATCGAATTCTGCGATGAGAGATCATATTACCTGAAGCAGAAGTAATGACATTGGGATTAGAGATAGTAGGATCTGAGGATCCCCGCTCTCGAACGGGCTCGAAACGTGGCGTGCTCGTATCTGTTGGAGTTGGAGGAGTGTTCACAATAAGGGGGGCGGTGTTCTCTCCAGGAGGTGGTGTTTGCGGCGAAGCATTCGTATCGATATGCTGAATTTTCGCAGTGCGTGGTCGCTCTGGGGAATTCGTCGCCGATCCTGGCAGAGGAGACGATTGCCTATCAGCAAATATAGAGCCAACTCTTGATGCGACACTACCACGCCTGCTGTCTCCTCCACTGCCCTCCTTCTTCAGGACTCCAAACCCCCCAGGCTTACGCTCTGGGCTTCGACTTGGGCTTGATCCACGTCGCGGTTTGAAAACTTCCCTTATTCTGCCTACTGGCGATGGTGATCGTTTCTGGGATCCGTTCGTAGGAGCTCGCAATGTCTTATCCAACAGTGACGGAGCTGATTCCGAGGCCGCCAGTTCGACGTTTGGCGGGAACGTTGAAGCTCGAGGCGTTGGAGCCCCGTCTACTTGGGCGTCAGCCAGATTAAGTTCCGGCAAGGTTGTCGAGTGGATGAGAGGTGAAGACGTCGTGAGGTATCCAATGTGTGATGGATGTGTCGACAGCGCTGGCGGTGTTTCGAGAGGTCTGTGATGGACACAAGTTAACGACAAGGCCCACGTAATTTATCCAGATCGGGCAAAAAGCTTCCGCGATTAATGCAAAACAAACTCTCTGCAAACTAATGGACAGAAGAACAGAAAGTTAAATCAAGCGGGGGCAAGCATAGACCTTGATGTGATCAGGCTGATGATAGAGAAACTTCTGCGTCGTAAGAGGAAGCCTGCGATGGAGCTGGACCACTTCGGCCGAGACTTCGCTTCATTCAGCTGTGGCTGGAAACGCGTTTCTCGTATCAAGCAGCACTGATACGACGTATGGGGTACGGTGCAACCACGGACCGAGTGAGGGATATACTTACGACTCGGTATCAGAATCATATGTGATCAAGCTGCTCCCATCTCCAGACCCGTTAACAGGGCTACCGCTATCGTTGCGCAACGTCCCGCGGTCTGCGACGCTTCTCCCCCGAGCTGCCTCCTCACTTTCTCGCTGTTCCTCTTCCTCTTTCTCTTTCTTCCTCTGCCGTCTCTTAGACCCAATTGCCTTCGGCACAAGCTTCTTGATACCATTGGACTCACCGTCGTCCTCGGTGCTAGTGCTGGTGCTGCTCTTCATCTTCTCGATTGCGTCTTCAGCTCCACCTCGCAGACCCAAGCCATCATCACTGCTCTTGATTGAATTCCCTGCAGAGTCCTTGCCTTTCTTGTCGCGATTACGAGTCTTGGAGAATATTTGGGCCAAGCCGTTCCTTGTGGGCGAATCTGATCTCTCCGTCATGGTGAAAGACATCGGCGCGCAACTGGTCTGGAAGCTAGGGGAGCGAAAAGAGGAAAAGGGAACTTCGCAGATTGAAGTGGCATGTAGACTGAGCTTCAGGAAATCTGGCACCGTAGAGAATTTGTCGTGGAGAGGTTGATGGCTTGAAGCACCCTCTCTTCAACAGTTGAAGAATGGGCTCAATCAAGCCAGCTGAACATCGAACGGGACGATGCAGTAGTTGACGAGTGGGTTCTAGAGAGACCCGCACCAAAGGACCTCTGCTCCGAATGGTGGCGAATCAATCTTTGCAGGGTATCCAAGAGGATGGGAAAACAATGACCATGGCATTTCCAAGTTTGCTATTGTACCAGGAGGGCATCTCCCTTTTTGCTCCCAATCAGGAGCCGCCCCACCAAATTCAGAAAGCAACGTCATTGGCCCGAGAGGCAGTCGCAAACCAGCTTCTGCCTGAGTGTTGAGGCGGGACCTCTCCGCGCCTGAAAGTAGCCTTGTGACTTATTAAGAGCACACTCTATTTCTGCCAAAGCATAATAAGACGTCGAGTATGGTTCTAGAGACTCTGCAAGTCTGTTGATACGCTCTTCTCCAGCATGGAGTCCTCACCTCTAATTCTGGTGTGTCCTTCTGTATCCCTCAGCCCCCTTTCCTTAGCTAACGCTCTTTCTAGGCCCACGATCATGCTCGAGCTGCCTCTGTAGCCACTCAAAGCTCCGATACAACTGTCGCGATCAACGAACATGCTCTTGCGGCTGGGGAATTTGCGAGGGCGGCGTCGGGGACTGGAAGTGCAGAAGCTCTGAGGACCTTGAGACTGCTGGAGCAACACCACCAAAGGCTTTCAGAGCTTCTTCGATACCCCACCGAGAACCCACCGAGCTCTACGTCTGCGGAGCCCGAGGTCCAAGCTGTTGTAGAGAAGCCTCTTTCAACATCTGCAGCAGTGGCAGAGTTGCGTGCTTCGAAATCCGACCTTGGACCTCGTGCTCAATCTCCTCTACGAAATCCACCGAGCCTACAACATCCACGGCGTCTCCCTCCTCGTGATCTGAGCTCTTCGATTGCTAGTAATCTGGCTTCAGCCAGGGGGATACGTGCAAATTATACGCGGCAGCCATTGTCTCCAAGTATTTCCACGCATCAAGCTCCTGGTAGTCTGGAAGCTCTGCCACGAAAAGACGGAAAACGGTCAAAGGTTGCTAGCATTCCGGAGCATGCTCAACCAAGTTGGGTCCCTCCTACGCAAGCGGGCCCGAGAAAGTCGGAGCCTCAAACGTCTACGACAAAAACATCCGCGGTGGCCGAGCAGACATCAACCCCGACTGACGAGGGGTTTTCACGGTTCTACAATACTTTTGAAAACATTCTCTCTAAGCTCTCTGCCCCTCTTGCCTTCGCTGGCCTACCTTTGATTTCTGAAGAAGGCCCTGCACCGTCAGTACCGGAACCCACTTCCTCGAAGAAACGCCCTTCAGGAAGCAAGGAACGGACTGGATCGGATCCAGATCTCACCAAATACATTTCTCGGGCAGCACTTCGAGCATCAGCTCGAGACGGTCACTCTGGCAATGACTCATTCTACGTTGTGCCTACAACGGGTCACACAGTTTCATATGCACAGATTATGTCATTCGACCAAAAGGAGAAGCGAAGATTGGCAGCCTCCATTCACAGCGAGAATCTTGAACTATTCAGCGATCCTAACGAGGAAGATGACTTTGTCGATGCAAGAGAAACTCCCATGCCGACATCACCAAGCTTCACTAGAAAGGGCGGCAGTCGTAAGCTCAATGGCAGAGACCTGGAAAATAAGGTTGAGGAATTGGACATGGAGAATAAGAGTCTCAAGGACTGTATTGACAAGCTAAGCAAGAGACTGCATGCATTTGAGATGTCCGCACAGCAGAGCAGTATGGCGTTGCAGGAGAGCATGAGGCTGATGCGGCCTATGAGTCCGGCCAGAGAACAGGCGGCTGATCGTGGTGGTGATGAGGCGTTGAAGCGTAGAGTTCTGGAACTGGAGGAGCACGTGGCTTTAGGAGGGAAGGAAATTGAGAGGTTAGGAAAGGAGAACGAGAAGCTAAAGACGGTAGTTGCCAGGTATAGAGAGAGATGGGAGAAACTGAAAGAAGGGGCGAAGACGAGGAGAGAGGGCGGTGCAGGGAAGGAATCCCCAAAAGTGGAGCAAGGCAGATAGGTTGCAGATAGGGATCACTTGATAACTGGTTGTCAGAACCACGAGTTGAGAAATTGGTCGGTGACAGGGGATATCTTGCAACAACTACTCTACCATCTGGGCCTCGAGCGGTGCTGGATAATTGCAAATGTGCCGCAGAGCCGCAATATTAAAGTTTTTCTGCAAATCACTGCACATAACTGTATCCTCCATACTATGCACTGTGCAATTTTTTGAGTGATGGTTGTTCCCTGCTCTGCCTCGCCATTTTTAGCTGGTGCTGGCGAAGTTTTAGTGATTGAGAGAAAGTGCCACATAAAGGTATGCCCATTTCATGCTTAGCCTACATTTAAGGAAGACAGCATACAATGTCTACATATCCTGCAAGTTTTTGAAGATATTTCTAGCGCTCTTCAGGATGAGCGTAGAATTCAGCGTGGTCACGTCAGACGGTCCAAACCTCGCGTTGTTGGAGACAGAACGATTGCCGTTGCGCGCACCCGCCACTAGGTGGAACTGGTCTCAAATGAGTATGAAATACTCCAGATATTCTCGACTTGACCATGCGATAAAGCACATAACTACATAAATCGGCAGGTTCACATGTTTAGTACAGAATTTTGTAAATGTTCTCTGTGAATATGAGCATACCACATTAATCAAAATACACATCCAGGTCGATTGATAAGCCCATCTCGATTATCAGCCCATGGTTTTGTAGGGTGGTGGTAAGTAAGGTATGTCTTTTGCGATCGAGAGAGTACTCCACAGACGACTAATCGGCGTGTATTCCAAGGAATGCGGCACTAATCTTGCCAAAACTCAAATACCTTGACCAATATTTGAAATACAAGGCTTCCTCTTTGTTCACCTGCAATGGACCAAAGGAAAGGTAACGATGAAAATGTAGGCAAAATGCCGGGACCAGTCTCACCGCCCTCTATCCCTGTCTGGACGCAGAGCCTTTGCTAATTGTACGGAAAGCCATAAGAGTGAGGTGTGACAGCGCAACATTTTTGGTGGGGTGGTGCACGAACACCAGTTAAAGTTGAGATTAAGATTGCGCTTGCACAATTTGGCACACCGCTCTTACGGCTTTCCGTACTACCAGGCCGGCAGAATACTGCCGTGGCGATAATGAAGCTTCGTTGATGGATTGTGTTTCAACCAGCAATCAACATTCTACGGTTCAAAAACTCCTCCCGCCATGTGTTATATTGCAGCTCAATAATGAATTGAACCTGTATTTATTATGGATTGCGTGAGATCTCTCAGACATATTTTTAAGCGCAAGCTTGGCCGCAGGGCTGACTCTCGCCCTTCAAAACATGAGAAGAATAGTGGCCTGGTAAGTGAAAGATGGCGACCATTAGAGCTCTGATACAATATCTAAGTATCATACAGTCAGTCGCAAAGACGGAAACCTCGCAGGACACTGCTGCGACGGAAGACGTGCCTTCTACGCAAAGAGATACCGAAACCTCCCGTGAACACTACCCGTCAACACCGAATCTACTTGCTATAACGAAGCGGATGGGCTCAGAACTATGCAGTCTCAGCAGCTACAACACGGGGTCCGAGGGAGCGCAGCCGTATATATATCGTGATATTAGGGGCTCCCATGATCATTTCAATGATGGACTGCGTGAAAGATTATGCGACGTAATGATCGAGGCACCGCCGGGGAGCCATAGATATTTCATTCCGGTGGATGATTTGGATCGTCTCCTGACCGGCGACACGATATTGAAAGAGCTACGAGATTACGGATACAATGAAGAAATGGTCCAGTCCTATTCAGAGAACATTCTAAAATCTGCGTCGAGGCTCTTTGCGACCTTAGTCTACATAAGACATGGAGCACTCATACTCGACTTCCTCCACGAAGGCATAAATGATCTACACCTACCTTTCACTCGATCTGATATGAGCTCAAAGAATTACAAGTTGTGCAGCCGTCTGCGTCCAGGTCAGCCGATAAAATGCATAGAAAGATGTGATCGTGACTTGGTTGACGCCTTCGGACGAGATCAATGGTATATGTTGGCGCCGGTATTCGAGTACCACGACAGAGTCGAACACTATGACCTGCATGACAATTGCGTCTTACCTTGGGTCGAGGATGACGAGCGCGGTGATCATGAGATCCAGGGTGGGTTTGGCTCCGTTGTTAAAGTTGCTATTCATAAGGCCCACCAGCGATTCGTCGGGAATGCCATTCAAATGGTAAGGTCTTTGTTATATCCCATGTCCAGTTCCGTGTTGACTTTTCTCAGCCCTTGCCACGATTCGTTGCAATAAAGCGACTTCATTCAGGGAATGAAGAAGACTTCAGGACAGAAGTTGCTATGCTGAAAAAGCTAAGCAGACGGAAACATGCTCATCTTGTCACCTTGCTTGCAACTTTTCGTTACAAAGGCCACTTCTATTTGATTTTCCCCTACGCACACTGCAATTTGCGCCAATATTGGCAAAACACCCCAATTCCAGACTTCTCACGAGCCACAACTCTGTGGGTTCTGCGAGAATGCAGATTTGTGGCTTCTGCTTTGCTCATGGTTCATGAATCGAGATCCACCCAGGTATTCACCCACGAATCAAGCAACTTAATAGAGATGGAGACTGGTTCACGACCGGACGAGGAATCTCGAAGATACGGCAGGCATGGAGATATCAAAGCGGAGAATATTCTATGGTTTGAGAAGGACGATGGTTCCCCTGGGCAGCTTGTTGTCGCAGACTTTGGTCTGATGGCCTTCCACACGAAAGAAACACGCTCGGATGTGGACGCGAAATACATCACGGGGAGCCCAACCTATGAACCGCCCGAACTTCATCTTCATTCCAAAATCTCTCGTGCGTTTGACATATGGTGTCTTGGTTGTCTCTACCTCGAATTCATCACATGGCTTGTTTGCGGTTGGCGCCATCTTCAACGGTTTCCTGATGCACGTGATATGGTGAGCCCATCCGCGCCTCAATATCTCCGTGACGACACGTTCTTCACCATCGTGGGTGGCGGAAACCAAGCTGTCGTTCGGCAGGCTGTAAAAGATTGGATTGCGGATCTTCACGAGATGCCACGCGCGTCAATGTTTGTCCACGACTTTCTGAACCTCATTTCCGACCATCTATTAATCGTCTTTCCGAGAGATCGGATCAAAATAGGACAGTTGAATATGGACCTGATGGAGATGGTAGCGCGGGCCTTAAAAGACCCGTCTTATCTGACAGATCCAAGGCCCTACCCTGCACGAGCTCAGCAAGCAGAGCCGTTAAGTCTAGCAGCCTTTCACTGGAATGGTCGGATTATATCACCAACTACAGAAGAGGGAGTGCCACTTCCCAAGCGCCTGAGTGGCATTCTGGAGCGTGGGCCGTGAGACACCTCACGCCTCAACATTGACAAATATTCCTTGTTTCCCTAAACTAGCCTATGCATTGGGCTGGATTACTGGAAACTAGAAATATAAGATTATCGGCTATTATCCTTACAAGGAACCAACTACGTATGACCACAGTTCTTGTGAGTAGTCACATTACGTACGTGAAGGACGAGGTTATGCACGGGACGGCATTGGGAATTCTTCCTTCGGCAGCAGAGGCGAGTATGTCGAGACGTGGGCAGCAGGAAGCAGATCTTAAAGTTAGATAGATTCATTCTCCACTCCACAATGTTGTTACCCTACCTTTTCACGATTGGAAGAATATTTGAACAGAATATGGAGCTTCTTCAGGATTGCACGAAGGGATCAGAGGTGAGCGGATACTCTAGTTTTGTTGGTATTATGGAGAGCATCTATCCAATTTCTCGATAAGATAGTCAGGCTGCGTGGCCGTACCTTGATTGGAAACTGTATTTGTTGGATCGTCTACCATTTCAATATCAAAAACATCAAATCAAATCACGTTTCATGCGAGGAAGCTTTATCCGTGTTCGTGTGCAGACACGCACCCATGAAAGACCATCGACCAGAGAGTTTTGATGGTCGACAGGGCTTTCTCGAATATTCCGGGTTCCTTAATCGTTACAGCAGAGATTGATATCCTCCTAATTATATCAGTTGTTGCCAACTTGGGGCAACGTGGTCTTGTAGCTCATACCTCACTGGGGATTGAGGAATCGTCAAGATCCTGCAATTCAATTGCAGCTATAGCTGATCAGCTTATAGTAATTGACCTGAGCGCAGGGACGTACCCTAATGGCATAATTTTCCACTAGGAAACGCTTCTCAAGAAGGCGCAACAACCTCCTTCGGTCGACGTAACCTCCTTGGATTATTTGGCTTATGGCGCCCAGCATCCTGGCGGAAAAGGGAAACGAGCGCAGAGATTTCGGAGAAATCTTTGTTCCAAAGACTCAATAAATGGCTGATTTCAGAGACTTTCGCAATGGCGGTTCAGATTTACACAACGGGCTATTGAAAAAGACGCTCACGTGATGGACTAGATACTTATTGGACTGGCTACTCAAGGATTTTCTGACTGCATAGTGGGCTAAGGAAGTTTCCTAGCTTTGTACTCTGGGGCGCCAGCTAGCAATAAGTGCAACAGGCTGCCGCTGTATTCTTGTAAGCCACCTCAACCTTTACACTGAGACTGCTGCGCAGTGATATCTCTGCACGAGATAGAAACCAAAGATTCAGATAAAAACGGTTTGGCTTCCTGTTCGTTGTCATGAATTCGTTACTACATAAGGCTAATCAAGGACGAGATATGATCGAAAGAAACTAAACCACCTTTTCAAAATTTCCCTCAGTAGCACCCCAAAATACCCGTTCAGTGCAAGCCGTCCCGAGACACCATAGTGTGTCGTCATGAGAGCTTCACTGAGGATGTTGAGTCCGCATGTGCTCCCTATATTTATCAAAGCGTGAGAACCCCTTGCCCCTATTATTAGTACACCCAGGGACTGAACAACGCGGGCGACGATGGCGGTGAATTGTGTTCATGTGCCGATCGAGATCGCTGGGCCGTGATAGAGTTATGCTGCAATAGGCGCATTTAGACCGCGGTCTGTGTGGCTTCTCTGGACTCCTTGGGGCTGGACTTGAAGAAAAGTCTCCAGTAGAAAAGGACTCAGTTGCTCGTGCTTCACTACTTGACAAGCCTGAGGGAGAAGAATCTTCGCCGAGTACGGAAACAGCTTCTGGAGCCTGGGTCTCATTGTTGGCGAGGTAAAATGTATCATCTAACGAGGCTAAGCGCAATGGGGAATGCGCCTCAGTGGCCATTCTAGCGCTGCCGTCGAAAATATTGCCATGGTCATGGCCAATATCATTGTAGCCCCCACCGTAAGCTGATGCTGAGTCCGACAAGAAGGGCAGCAAACTCTGATCCAGGGTGAGATTCATGTCTGTTGAATCTCTCCCATGTGGAAAACCAGTCTCGAGTTGATAGCTGATTGGAGTCATGCTATCGAAAGCTGCCTCGCTATACGGACTGAAATTTGGAGGTCTCCCATGCCAACATCCAGCAGCTAAGCCATGGTGAGGTGCAAAGAGAGGAAATTGCAGCTCTCCGGTCACGTAATTGTAGCCCAGAAGATCGGAATTTTCTGGAAGGCTCCATGACTGTGAGCCGAGCAAATCCAAGAAAGGATCTTGTGGCCCAGCTTCCTGCAAGGTGGACTCAAAAGAATGCGCAATTCCTGTCTTAGTCTGCTGCAGATATTCAAGGGTGCCTTGTAGGGCGCACCCCGCATGTTGTGCAGCCTCTTGAGGGCGCCCATCAGGATGTTGTGTGTCGAGGCTGGGAGAGACTGAGCCATCGAATGGCAGATGTGAAAAGACTTGGGGTGTTGCGCTTTGCTCGGTGAACAAATAGGGCGGGGTGGTGACTGGATGGTGGGAAAGCCCAGGGTGCGCCCTGAGATCAAGAGGCCTGCCAGAATATGAGTAAAAAAAAAAATCTAGGCCACTCACAGAGCTTTGGCGTCAGAAATATTGCTGTGCGATAGTGATGAGGCTGTGTGAGAATGTGATTCCCATGTGGGAGACGGACAGGGCGACAACGACCATGAGGTTGGACGAGACATAATGTCTGATGGAATGGCTCAGATCGTAAAGAGGAAGACCAGGTTGGATGAGACGTTGATCTGAGTGGCTGAGGTGTAGGGACGAAGTTCAGAAAGTTGAAGGTTGCTGTGAGAATTCTGGGGGGGGTGCCACACAACCTTTATAGACAGTCAAACATTTCGGAGGAGAATTCAAGCTCTGCCTTACCACAAGAGTGTGCCATGCCCATGTTCATTTTATCACGCCGATTGCCTGTCTTCCTGCCAGCGACAAGGAGTGATGCCCAAATATTGGGCTTGGAGAAATCTGCTGGCTAGAGGTGCAAACGGGTGCCTGCGCCCACTACATCTACCGTATTGAAATCGACATATAATCTTTCAACAGCGCTCAACATACTTCTGCTTTTCACCGTGTAGTAAAATTTGCTTCTATTACTCATTCCTGATGGCACAAATTGGTGCAGCAAGCAAACGCGGAGGAAAGGCTCGTAGCCTCGTCCCTTATCCAAGAAGCGACCCCTTGAAGCCAGCATCGCAACATGCTTGTCAAGTCTGTCCCAAAAAATTTCCTACGCCTCGCGATCTTCGGTAAGTAAAAACATCACATACTTACTTTCCATCGACTACCAGTCAATCCAAACTGAGTTGAATTTAGTCGCCACGAGATCAACCACTTTCGCCTTTTCGCATGCAACAAGTGCCCAGCAAAATGGCCTTCCAGAAAGGATCTTGACAGGCACATCTCTAGCCGTCACCAACGCAAGATAAGATACCATTGCACCATCAGCGAGTGCAAAGAGTCTATCTTCTACATGCACGTTGTGGACCGCGGGCGTCGTGGCTTTAAAAGAAAGGATAATTGGCAAAGACACATGAGAGTTGGGCATGGGATGGGCGAGAAAGAATTAGCAGATATTGAAAAAGCAGGAATTCCAATGGCGAATAAAGTTGGTACTGGTTGGGTGGAGGTTTCAAGACCAAGTGCCAACGGTCAATATCTCGAAGAAGTTTGTAACTAGATACAAAATCGACTACTCTCTATCATGATTATGCACTCCCTCTTCAAGATATTCTACAATAAACATTTCATGGTAGCAGACAAAGGCAATCAGAAATGAGATAAATATAGGGGAAAATATTATGGAATTTTGCATCTCGAAGCCTAGTCCAGAGCTCGATTTCGATCCTACCAACTAGTTTCTGACAACGAGCCAAAATGCAGACATGAACCACCCGTGCCGCTCATATCCTGTCTCTCCAGTTCATAAGAACCGTGTTTGCAGGTCGTGAGCCTCCTATCGATCCTGTGGGCCGCGAGAAACACTTCACTCACAGTATCTCGCTTCCAGAATCCGAATTCACGATCGACGGTGTTGATGTTTATTCCTCAAGTGCCTACTCAACGCACTTTTGTCCGTGAATCCCACACCATCATTGTTGTTGCAACCATCTTCTCCATCCCATTCGCCATGCTCATCTATCCAAGCATATGGGCAATGCCGGCGCTCGCGTCGTGGGGAAGAGTAATAGTGGAGCGGAGGGTCCTGAGCCAGTGCTCGGTAGCCAGTCCGGTTGCAATGGCCAGAAGCATTAAGGGCCGTAATGATGTGGGTTATCTTCCTTCGCGTGCCGCTGAGTCGACCAGATTCACAACGGCCACTTCTTGCATGATGCACAACATGAATACGTAGAGAGTCGCTGGAGCAGGCAAGAGACTCTAGCGAGCCTCCAACAATGCCATGACCAGTGAGAGAATGGTCATGGAGGTTGTTGGAAGAGAAAATATCATGAGGCGCTTGAGATCCCGAAGACCGGGCAGTAAAGTGAGCAGCAACGGAGCGCTGGTTTCTGGCTACATGTTAGGACTGATTGTATAGAAAGAAGAGACGGACAAACATTTTTTGCGATTCGCGAGTAGCCATGGCTGGTTGATCGTAGTGCTGGGCACCGGTGCTGTTTCAATAGTGATGGGCACCGGTGCCCATTTCGATTTTTCGAAAGTGTGAAGTGCGGAACGCTAGTATTAGTCATCCTTGCATTTAGAAACTGCCAAGTCTCCCTGAGCCTTCTTGTCCGAAGGGTTTCCGGAAATCTGTGATTTGAGATTTACCGCCTTTGGGTGTCTTGGAAGGCATTCAAACAGTTATTCCCTTTCCCCCCAAGTTGACATGAGTATTCAAATTTTACATTGCTTTCTATTCATGGACAGGATTTAGGCCTCAGGCTCCAAGGCACGCACTGCCTTACAAGGCAATGAGACGTCGAAGGGTTTGGAGAACGAGGCTGTCCGCAACACAGTCGTAACTTTCATCTCTCAAATCTCTATTATGGTCCATCTTGCCCAAAAAGAAACAGGTCGAAGAGACCAGAGGGTGGATATTGAGCTTATCATGGCACATGAAAATGAACGGGCTCCCAAACGCCATTCGGAACGGCAAAGAACTGCTAGCCATGGCGGGGGCAGACCGAACGTGGTTTCCAGCTCTGCAGCAGCTGCTTCAAAGGCTCCAGTTAAAACCCCGATTCCAAAAGTCAAAGAGAATTCTTCCGTCATGGCTCCGGGCTCTCCAGTAGCAGACATGCACGCCTTCTCGTGGCTCGCATCTTCCGTCATCCCAGAGAACGAGGAATTTCGACCCTCACAAGCTTCCTCCCTCCAAGAGCAGCTTTCACACACCACTGCTGGGACAGATTGTTATAAATGCAACATATGCGGGAAAACATTCTCTATACCGAGTCATCTCAAGTAGTTCTTCCCACTCGTTACTCTGATTGACACTTACAATGAACAGGCGACATCAGAAAGACCACGAAAGACCGGAAGTTTGCATGAAGTGTGATAAACACCCACGCTTTCCTACCAAATCCGAACTGCGACGACACGAGGAAAGCCATCATCCTACCAAAAGATTCTATTGTATGAGGGTGCCATGCAGATACAATAAGCCTTTGGCTCAAAATAACGGACCATTTTTTGGGGGACTGGCAAAAATCCGGAGACATCTTAAAGATAAACATCAGATAACACATAATGTCGATACGTGGATCGAAGAGTGCTCAGAAGAGCCAGTCGAAAGCCTTGCGGAACAGTTGCTATCTGCTCAAATTGAAGAACCCAAAGAGAGCAATGCTTATTTCATACCTATTGATCAATTAAATAAGCTGCTCATCAAGTCCAATGTACGACAACAATTGCGCAAGATTTTTCCCACAATGGAGGACGAGAGCGTCGAGCTCTACACGGATTCTATCTGTTCTACTTCCAAAAAACTTTTCGCCGCTCTTATCTGCAGTTCATCCGGAGCCCAGAGCCGAGCTATTTCCAATTTCATCCAAGAGGGTATCGACGATACTGACCTTCCATTTTCGAGACTCTATTTAAGTGATAAATCGGCCAACTTATCTGGTCGAGTCAACCAGATGTATACATTAGCGAGAGACGCACATGTCTCCTGCACACGTACCGATCATGCCTCGTGCGGGATCAATGCCATCTCAAACTGGTCTCGAGACCAGGTGCAAAGTCTCAGTCGTGACCAGTGGCGAGTACTGGCTCCTATCTTCGAAAGCACACCGGGCACCACCCCTCCACATCTCCACATCTCAGATAGTGCTGTCTTACCATTCACAGAGGACCATGAGAACGATCCAGAATCAGTCAAGTTTGGAGGTTATAGTGAAGTGTGGGCTGTACGAATTCATCCGGCTCATCAAAAGATGTTACGGTCAACAAGCCGCTCGGTAAGTACCATGGCCCCATGAGAGGTCCTGTCCAGCTAATATTTTCCTCCAGGAGCCTGAACCCCTCATAGCGGTCAAGCGACTCATCTCTCGCGAGCCTGAGGTCTTCGAAAGGGAACGACGTATGTTGAGCCAACTCACACTAAAAAATCACCCGCATCTTGTGAGACTGTTGATCACATATACATACAAAGGCAAATTTCACCTCCTCTACCCCTACGCCCAATGTAACCTTCGCGATTATTGGAGAAAACAGGCGAAACCTGGGGAGAGAGATACATGTCTCTGGGCCCTGCAGCAAATTTGCGGTCTGGCCTCGGCCTTGAATCAGATTCATAATTTTTCGACGAAGCCTGACATGAATAAACAACCCGAAAGAAGCCGAGAGCGACCTGGCTTGAACATCCCTATTGATACTGGCGAGGAGATGTTTGGCAGGCATGGTGATCTGAAACCAGAGAACATTCTCTGGCTCAGCGACTTAGAAGAGGTCGATCCACTCGGCATTCTTCAGATCACAGATTTTGGACTGGGACGATTTCATCGCTTGGAGTCAAGGTCCCTCCAAGACCCAGCCAGCATAAATGGATCACCGACTTATTGTCCACCCGAACTGTTACTCATGAAACTAGTGAGCCGTGCGTACGACATTTGGAGTTTAGGATGCCTGTACCTCGAGTTCATAACTTGGATCATTAATGGTAATGATGGGGTGGAAGCATTTGCCGATGCCCGACTTGCGATGGCTTTTGATGGTATCACAGACGATACTTATTATACGTTGGTTATTTCAGGTACAGAGCGCCGAGCTGAAGTTCGAGAAGCGGTAACTACTTGGATGGAGAGGTTGCGTTCCAATCAATACTGTTCACAGGCGATTAAAGATCTACTGGACTTGGTGCAGAACCGGATGCTTCAGGTTGAATCGGGAGACCGCATAAGGGCTAAAGAGTTGGATTCCACCCTTAGAAAAATGCTTGAGAGAGCTAAAGCAGATACTGCGTATCTCTTAGGCGACCATCCTCGGGAGTCCAATGGAGACAGAAGTAGCATAGTCTCAACAGCATCCACATCCACAATACCATCCAAACATGGTTTCACGCTCACCGATAGGACGAGAAGTCATCCTACGAAACGGCGTTTAAAATCCAGGACTTTTGAAAGATGATACTGCCTTCTTGCAAGGCGACTGGTCTGACGGGTTCACAGTCAACTTCCAACCTTACACTCCTTAGGTGCTATTGACCTTTGCTAACTACCATGGCGCTCTCTATTGGGGTCAAGAACGCGAAGGGGCCTGTTTTCCTGTTTCTTGCTTTCTGTCTTGTGGCATTAACAAATGGCAGTGGTCATCCATTTCTCATCTTGATTGCATGTCGTAAGTGCATGTCTGAGTCTAAGGCTTTGGATGGTCAACGTGGTAATGGCGCACAATCGCAATCTCCTTTACAATTAGAGGTTTCGTCCTCGCAAATGGTGGCCAAATTCAGCAATAAACCCAATAAAGACTATCAACAAGCGTATTTACATTTGAATGAATTCAGAATCCTTCAGTTCGTCAGTTCGTCAGTTCGTCCAACCCTCCGCCTCGCGGCTGATGTCACCCCGCAATTTGACCCCCACTCTTCCCCGTCCCGGCGTCTCGGTATAACGAGGGATCTCCCGATCGATCAGGGGTTTGCGGTGGGGGCTGTTGATTTGCTCCGCTGAGACTTATGGTCGACTTGATTTGAGACTACGTCCAGTCTGTAACCATCGGTTGTAGATACGATAACACTAATGGGGAGTTGCAAATTGGATTGGCAGACTTCTCGTCAAGGATCCCTCGCCTGTCCCAGCTTACACAGTGGCAGCCGTTGATGCCGAGCGCCTGTCACATTGCTCACACGCCCTCCTCAGACTTCTCTTCAGCTTAAAGCAACTGACAACTAGCGAGATATAAGTACAGTACAAGATACCGGCCGGCAGGTACCACAAGCCCGCAGCACGTCCTTCCGGGCTCAGCGCGAGACGGTCACACCCCCAAAGTATCTTGCGGTCCCGAGAAGACTGACAACTTCTCTGCTCGCTGGCGTACCGGCCCATGAGCCACATATGCTACCTGCGCGCGATTACCAGTTCCCCTGGCCAGCCTGCCTGAGCCTTGCAGGTTTAGTGGTCACCGGTAAATAATTGCAAAGTCTGGCATTCCAGTAGCTGGCAAGCGGACCACCTGCGAAGCAGAGCATAGGCTTCGAAAGCAGTTAGCAGCCAGGGTCCTGAGCGTTGCTTGACATCCCTGACTCAAAGAGTGGCGGGCAAGACAACGACGGCGCCCGTTTGCGCGAACCATCGAACATCAGAGGGAGACCCTACCTGTCTCAGATGCAGGACCAATGGCTAGTGGAAGGTTCGATTTGATCCACCAAGGGCCTGGGTCCCTGTGGACAAAGGCGCCGAATATGGCACTCTCTCGAGGATCCTTGATGTTTCCGCTGCGGGAAACCGCTGCCATGCCCAACGAAGTTTGGATGGCCCACTCTCTTATAGATCATGTGATTCAAACACTTCCGCCTTTAAAAGAGCAGAATGTGCCCAAATAAAATGAGAAAGATTACGAAATGAATTGCCAAGTCACAGTTCGCATTCCGCAAAAGTGAATCTGAGTGTCAACGGGCATCGCTAGATCAGAGTGAAGTAATCCGAGTTCTGGGTGCTTCCCGTCCCCAAATGGCGAAGACCCCCACAAAGTGCTTGACTTTTCTCCGTACCCTAGCCAGCCCAAGCCAGCATACCAGGATTGTCTCATCTCACTCTATATCTTATAAGAACAGCACCTTCCGACGGCATCGCAAAATTTCAACTGCCCCGAAAACAAAATTAATTGCGACTAGGTACAACTCTGCGAAGTTCACCACCGCGCCTTAATAATTGGAAGAGACTTCCGACCTCAAAATGTCGGAAGTTGAGTTGACATCTCAAGTTTTGCCTTCACCGTACGTTGACCGAAAGAGGCTGCTGCACCTGCTGCAGGCTCGTTTTGGGCCAGGAAACTTCAGAGTTCAGGTGAGCACGCGTGAGGATACCTAGAGTGTTAAGCGGCTGCTGATAGCAATCTAGTTGTGTCTGAATCAGTGGACCATCTTCGTGCCAGAGGCACTGGGCGAGGCAAGGAAGAAATTAATTGCCCTTTTCCCCAGAACGCCAGCTAACGTGAATGCCACAGCGGGAGGTGCGCAATGTGTGTAGGATACGAGCATGATAGTGACGGGATCACTTCTGGGTTACCGATCAGTGAATGAAGAGGCGGAGAACAACTTTCACTGCGGAAATTGAGCGCATCCTCTGTATTTAAAAGAGATCGGTATTGATTCGAGTTTCGTGGGCCAAAGTGCGAAGGGCAGAATTGGACCAGGATGGGTAGATCTCCGTTGATTGGAACAACGATCTTGGGTCTACTGTTGTAATACTCCTGAGCATCCATATTCGCTCTAAAAGCCAGATACTTAATAGAGCAGATGATTCTCTTCCTGTAGCATTTTCATACTTTCTTCATGCCAATGTCAGCTTCGCTTGTTCTCAGTCGACAATCGGAAAACGCCCGGTGCCACTGCATCATCTTGCGATGAAGCGGGGCTTTTTTGGGGCCAAGCATGCGCTGCGCTCGAGCGCTGCATGCGACACAGGAAACCCTTACTACGTATCCGTACAGCCCTAGTGCCCTATAATTGCATCTAGCGACGATCTTCACACTGGCCACTCATCTGAGCTGAGGCCTGACGCCTACATCTAAAACAGCAACGGATGAAGGCGGAGCTACCCATGTACCTTGCCCTAACAGATACCAAGGTGTGGTAACATGTTATACGTAGCTTAACGAGGGGACTTGTCATGCGAAGTTCAGTGTCTTCAAGCCCAATAAAAGGCCATTATTCAGAAATGGCAATTTTATCACCAAAGCTTTATATACTTCTGGCCATCAATGCCCTCGATGCTTGAGCGAGCTGTTCCGAGGGCGATTGGGGGAGTGTGTTATTTATCAGGAAGGGGTTGGAGGCCTCCCATGCAGCATTTTAAACTTTTCCAGAATCACTACGGCGAGGGGTTTGAATGTTGTGCTCACAGATCTTCTGGAGGGTACGGAAAGCCGTAAGAACATGATGTGCCAGCCCCGCGTCAAAAGTGCATCGTTCATTTTTGTGTCTGTGCACTACCCCACCAAAAATCGTTACTAAAAATACTCCCTCCCCTTCTCCTTCCTTCTTTTACCCCTCCTTATCCGTATTTATTCTAATAGTCATAGTAAGGAGAATAAGGCCTTTTATTATAAGGACTAATATATATGCGAAAAAGGAGACGGGAAGGGGGAAGAGAAGGGACTTAGGGGTAGGTTTAGTTAGAGAGAGGAAGGAGAGAGTAGGGATTTAGGAGTAGGGAAAGAGAAGAGAGAAAGAGAGAGAGAGAGAGAGAGAGAGAGAGAGAGAGAGAGAGAGAGAGAGAGAGAGAGAGAGAGAGAGAGAGGAGAAAGGAAATAAGGAGTAGAGGGGAAGGGAGTGTTTTAGTAAGTAATAATTTTTGGGGATAGGGGAGGGTGGCGGGGGGTAGCGGCACGTAGCTCGAAGTCGAAAGTAAAAGTCGCGGGCCTCGAGTCGTGAGCCCAAGAAGCAAGCCAATAATTATAGGGATTGATCGCTTAAAATACAGGCATTTAAGCACTATATTGAGGCGAGAGCGCCTATAATTTTAGTGCCTTAATTTTTAGTGGGGTGATGCACGAACACAAAAATGAACAACGCACTTTTGACACGACGCTCGCACAGCACGTTCTTACGGCTTCCCGTACATTTCGGTGTGTTGCAACGGGGGTCAAGGTTAGCGCTTCATACCTTGATCATTCGTGGGCAAAAATGAGGCGTACGAGTGCAGAAAGCGAGTGTTATCAACCACCAACTTCACTTGCTCACGATTATCTTCTCAAGGTCACTACGCTTTGGTCCATCACCTTCCTGACTTGGCACAAGCTCGGACCTAAAAGATAGCAGGATGTAGAGTGATGATTAATACTGATTATGCGAAGAAGGTCAATTCTCGAGCGAGGCTTTGCACAGCCCAAGTGCCATAGGGCGACGATGAAGAGCTCAGAAGAATTCTGGTCCCAATGTCGGATACATCCTACCTGAAGCTCGCCGTTGAGGCGTCAGAATGTTTTCGACGAGTGGCCGATGATTTGTGCTCAGACCCTTCCTGCATTCAGTTCTGTTCTTCCCTCAAAGCAATACTTCTTGAGATTATTACCCGGCTCCGAACTCTACTTGAGAGCAACAAGTTCGAAGATGAAATTCTCGATTTGTTAGATGAGCTACAGCATCTCTGTCAGGTATGATAACAAGAAGTTTTCACACATGTGAATACCATACCTCATACTTCTGGATCTTATAGGTTTGATTTGCACCTTGTCACTAATCATTCATTCCTATAGCCACACAACCCTCGTGAAATGAATATATCTACGACCGCGTGTTCGGAATCCGAAGTCCGTTATCCAGGTCTTGCCCTGCTTCTATAAAGCACTAGGCTGCGACTCTAGCTATCCGGAACTTGACTAGCGACAAGGTACGCAGATCGTGGAAGAAGCAGAGGGCAACTCTCAATGGCCTTAAAGATTGCTTGCCTCAGACAATAGTCGACGACAAAATCGACATTTCGCCGTCTGACGCCGACTCGCCACTAACAGAAGGACCGGAATGTGGGAGTGCGATCAAGTCGCTGCACCAAAGCTCTCTTTGAACCTTGCTTTTGCAATAGAGGTAACGCCTCTGGAGAGATAGCTGCCCAAATAGGAATACACGGAAACGTTGAAGATGAGCCTGGTACATTGTTCGGTGTACTCTTCACGGTTCATTCTTGAAAGCCTGGTTTAGGAAACCAGCCCTAATGGCAGGATACACACATTTGTGTACTGAAAATGCACAAAGGGGTGTCAGTTCCTGTCCTGTTATGTTTGAATAGGCTATGCTGACCTCTTCTTATAGGAAATAGGAAAGAAGTCATTATTGGAAGTAGTTAGACGTTTGAAGTCCTTAGACCATAGTCTAAGTATTGATTCCGAGACCACGATCTATTTACCCAGACTATTTTGAGCTCAGTCTCAAATATTTGGACCAGACTGAGCTAAACTACGGTCTGACTACTAAACTGCGACTAAACTGCAGTTTGGAGCAGGATTCAAGACCGTGATCTGAAGTTATAGAAATAAACTAGAACGAAGACCTCTAGACCGGATAACGTAGTCAAACTTCAATTCGACTGGACTTAGGTTGCAATATTCCTTATCTTGAGAAAATACGGATGAACGTGAAGAAAATCGACAAGGCTTGAGCGGCCATTCTCCTTTTTCATTTCAGATCGAGATGAACTCGGAGTTTATCTCCTGAAATTCACGACGTGACGATGAGCAAGTGGATGCAACGCCTGAAGGGCTCTCATAGCGACGCGTCTCCGGACAGTGTGTGTTGGCAGTGCGCACTGTCCAGTATCCTAGCGATAACTCAAGGCGGTGGAACGTCCCCATTTCCGCCCAATATTTAGTACTACTCTCACAGCGCTCACAGCCCGTACTCTCAATACTCACAGCTACTACTTTAGTACTCTCAATACTCTTAATCTCTCATAGCATTTAGCATTTAGTACTAACGGCTAGTACTCTAAGCATATACTACTCTCAGTACCCACCACTCTTAATACCCACCACTCTCAACATTCTCAGCACACAATACTCTCAATACCCACTACTCTCAATGCCTACGACTCTCAGCATTCTCAGTACTCCCAGTACTCTCAGTACCCACTACTCTTATAGCGCCCATAGAGCTTACAGCTAACACTCTCAGCACTCTTAGCACTCTTAGCACTCTTAGCACTCTCAGCACTCTCAGCACTCTCAGTACTCTCAGCACTCCCAGTACTCTTAGTACCCACTACTCTCAGTATCCAGTCCGCTCAATGCCTATAACTAAGTCCTCACAACGTTTAGTACTAGAGTACGTGGAGTACTAAGAGCACTAGCTATGAGCGCTATAAGTGCTATAAGAGTAATAGGCACTAAGAGTAATAGGCACCGAAAGTAGTAGTACTAAGAGTACTAAGTACTAAGAGTAAATACCCCACCAAGTAGCGATAGTATTAGATAAGACCCGGCAGAATCGAGCTTTATCGCGGATAGTGCGCACTCCCAATACACACCGTCCGGAGACGCGTCGCTCTCATAGCATGCCTTGATGGTTCTGCAATAGATGCTGGCTTTAATCAGAGAATCTGGCCCAGTTTGAGTTCAATAGCAAAGAAAATTGGGTATTCCATATCGTGGCTGCACATGCAGAGCAGTTTGAAAAAGCAATTTGCCAGGTCTTGTTGAAGCGTGCCTGTGGACGGGAATCCAGTCAGTTGGTGGTTGAATGAATGCCCGTTGTGCTCCGTAGCGCCCTCCCCAGCCTGAAACAGGCGACCACATTGCCGGACATCTACGAAGGCGCGCGGCATTTAAAACAGTCCTTTTCTGAGCGAAGGGTTTCATCAGTCTTGGGTCGATTCTTTGATAGCATTATAATTGGTTCCCAAATGAATTTTTTGCTTAAAATAATTTCCTCTGATATTTATAGCTCATTTTCTATGTTTATAACGAGAATTCACGAAATAATAGTGTTATTCTAGATCATTATTATAATATGATAATATGATTGGGTATTCTTGATTTTCTCCCCTAAAAAGTTTGAAACATGGGCGGTTGTCAATGCCGCGCGCTTTCGTACGCTCTCGTTCGCGCTTATAGGCGCTGCTGTGGATACGATTGGCCCTAGTAACAACATCAAGGCATTTGTAGGTTCTCAATCCAGAAATTCGGAGTCATTGTTAGGCAGCGAGGAGGGTAGCAGACATGGCATACCCCTCCGAGACATTAGACGATCTAGGTAGCGATCTGTATATATAGGACTTGGACCCCCCTCATGAAAGGTACTTCGCATCCTTTGCCAGACACATCTCTATTAAAAACGAAGAAATTGACGAGCGACCTGACTTCGGCAGAGATGGAACGGCAACGACCTATCACTGCAACACGACAGCTTGTCCGTGATCTGGCATACAAGAGTCATGAATGGCCAGGACGGAACAGATACTTCCTTCCTATCAACGAGCACCAACACTTTTTAAAGGAGGAAGTAGTACGAACAGTCATGCGCGAGGCGTATCCAGAATTGGACAATTACAAGCTAAACAAAGCTACTCGCCACATTTGTGCTCACGCACGGAAGCTCTTCCTGATTCTGCTTTATTGTGGTTTCTGTTCAACAATACGGGACTTTCTAAACGACGACGTCACCGATGAGGATCTTCCTTTCGCGAGAGTATATTCTTCTGGAGCAAGAGATTCGAACTGGACTTTGGGAAAGAAGAAGCACAAGAACTGCCAACGAAACCATGATGGTGATTGTGGATTATCTGCACTTACTTCTTGGAAACGGATGGAAATAATTGCTCTCGGCCGTGACCAATGGCTGGTCCTAGCTCCCATCTTCAGTATATATAATGACCACATCAAGCATTACGATCTGGAGGAGACTACGGTTCTGCCATATGTGAGAGACCAAGAACTGGAAGACGGCGGGATGAAGTCCGGCGGCTACAGTGAAGTTTGGGGTGTCAAGATTCATCGTGCCCACCAATACTTATTGCCTCCATCGAGCAATCCTTCGGTAAGTCGAAAATCACAAAAGAAACACAGGAAGGCTCATAACTTTAAGGAACCAAGGATAGCAGTCAAACGCTTGTTTTCTCGAAACCCAGAAGAGTTTAACAGAGAATATGAGATGCTCAGCAAGCTTGCCTTAAAAAGGCATCAGCATTTGATTAGGCTACTGGCGACATACAAATTCAGGGAGCAATATCACTTCCTCTTTCGTTACGCGGATTTGAATCTCAAAACATATTGGGAGAATTTTCGGCTCGATTGGAGAAACAATGAGGTTTCCTGGGTTCTCAAGCAATTACTAGGGTTGGCTTCGGCCTTGCACGCAATCCACGAGTTCAAAACGGCGTATCCTTTGAGATCTGATGGTAAAAGCTCTGGAGTTTCTCGTTCGGGACTTGCCATGAATGTCGGCATGCAGGTTGATGCGCAAGAAGAGCTCTATGGACGTCACGGTGACCTCAAGCCTGAAAATATTCTGTGGTTCAAAGATATCCCAGGTGTTGGCCATGGGGGAATTCTACAAATCACGGACCTAGGTCTAGCTCGTTTCCACCGTCGGGAGTCAAGGTCTCAGCAAGATCCCAGGACCATTGGCGGTTCTCCAATATATATTCCTCCGGAAATTGCCTTGGTAAAGCTCGTTTCGAGGTCCTACGATATCTGGAGCCTTGGTTGTGTCTTCCTTGAGTTCATCACTTGGATGCTTGATGGCAATTCTGGTGTTACAGACTTTACACATGCAAGACGTGTAGTGGCTTATAATAATATCCCGGACGATGCTTTCTATACAGTATACAATGATTGGCCTAATAAGTACGCCAAGGTACGACCAAGCGTTACCACTTGGATCCAGAAGCTGCGTAAGCATCGGAAATATTCCAGGATGGTTAAAGATCTTCTGGATTTGGTTGAGGATCGGATGCTGCGAGTTGATACTAAAGACCGTATCAGATCTGGAGAGTTGGTGGTCAAGCTCGAAGGAATCGTATGGAAAGGTAAGAAGGACTCATCATACATGCTAGCAGGGCTGGTACCGCCTGTTGTGGAATCTAATCAATCGAATCAATCGATTCGGTATCGATACTAAATCGGTATTAGTTAGTATTATTGGTATCAATAAGGAGTCGATTCTTTAACTGCTTTTTAGCCCATACTTGATCCTTACTCCCTCGTATAACGAATTTCCAGATATAAAACCATTGAAATATCTTGTTTGATTAATATAAGCTCTTCTTTCAATTAATTAATAATTAATGATAACTTAGAATATATCTTTAAAAGCTTTTAAGGGAAGAAGCTCACCCGCTTAGGCCTATTGCCGATATGTAAAGATAGACTAGGGCGAGGACGAGAACAAGCTCTATGATACTAAATATATCGATAACATAGTCCCGCCGCTATATAATAGTAGTATCTCTTTAAATATAGTTAAGTACTTTAGAAAATACAAGATTATTATATTTTTGCCGGGCCTGCATCCTAGCATCCTGAGTAGCAATCCATAACTAATCCGTGGACATGCATAATTCTAAACCATCGTCGTTGAAGTTGGGATATGATAGGGTACGGAAGTCGTACTGAAGAATGGGGTGGAAAGTCGATTCTGTCGTTCAACATGAGTTGGGTATGGGTGGATTTAGACGACTTACATGAGTTAAAAGATGCAGGTGCCAGTGGAGGTGCAGGTGCTTCTGTTTTTGTTTTTGTTTCAAGTAGATATGAAATACTGATCGCACTGACCGGATGTTCGAGTTTGAAGTCTTGATCTATAAGTGATGCCACCTGAACTCGATCTTGACGTTGGAAACTCCCGCTTTTCAAGCGAGGGGTAAGAATATGTCACGTGATATATTTTCCAATTAACGTCAGTTACATACTCGTTTCTTCATTTAATTCGGCCATAAATTGTTTTCAAGCTTGAGCATTCATACTCAGATATAAAGAGCTTCAGACTATTTGAATATGGAAAGCTTTCACCAAAAGCATTATTCAGATGACTTCCAAGTACTCGGGGTGGTTCGCACCGACGTGACTCGTGAGTTTTCAGTGAGGCTCAACTTGACGGCTGAGTACATTGTTATTAGTCCCGGTGATGAGAGGCCTTAATCAAAGAGTTCATCTCTTAGTTGAAGAAAGAAACACCGAAGCCCTCAGCGAAGCAGAATATACCAACCATCCCGAACAAACTGACGGCATTAATTTTGAGTATTATAGCAGGAGATGGCTCTTTATTGCGTTGCCCACTCTCTTTTGAATTCCATCTTTATTATCACTCAAGTGCAGCTTCGTTTTGTTGAATCGTGGGCATACGGATTTATTGATTAACAATGCCATTCACCAAACCTTGCTTCCCAACCGAAGTGATATCCTGCAGCAAAGCACTGCTACCACCAAAACATTCCACGTCGGTTTTTTGGAAACGGTATCCTTAATGATAGGTCACTCTGTTGTGCAGAATTTTTTTCCCTGGCTCAAACGACTCGGCGAGTCTTACGCGGTGTCCTCGTGGCAACTAGAGTCAAGTTTCACTAAATATGATGCAGCAAGGGCTTGAAGAGATACCAAAGAGAAGTTCTGAGATGCCACTTTCAGGATCTCGAGCATGTTCTGCTACCCAATGCTACGTATGCGGCTATAAATCTCCAATTTGCCAGTCCATGCTACGCAGGGCACGCTCCTGTATTATGTCATTCGTTATGGAGCCACCTCGCATGATCTCGATTCAAAGGAGATGACACTTTCCTACTGAGAGATAACCTCAAGAATTTCCAGCTAGTTCAGGAACCTCTATAATTCAGTTATACATTACTAGGATTGTACTGGGCGTGAGGGTAACGATCATGCGATAACTTTCAGCTCTTACTCCCCTTGTGGGTGACATAGCAATGAAGGAATATTCACCTGTACAAGTTTTAGGGTTGGCTTGATTTTCCATCATCATAATTTATTTGAATTATCCGCTAAATAAAACATATTGCACTTGTTATTTCCCAAATAAGGAGGCAGATCAAGATCCCCAATCCAAGATCAAGTTACTGATAGACTTGACCAAGCAGACCCTGCTCCAAAATCAAGAAGAGGAAACAGAATTCTCTGTGTCCATATTAATCATGTCGATAAGAATTGTAATTTATCAAATGATGTATTCAATCATCGCCTTCAAGTCCGGATAATGCTCTATTGGCGCTGAAAATCTTAATCAGTATCTCAACGTCGATATTAGGCCTCGCTTCGTACCTCTGTCTAGTTAAACACAACAAGCTTTAACCCCTGAAAATTACTTCCGATCGGATCACAGTATTTGCCAAGAAAATCTCTCTTAAGTCCAACGAAGAGCTTCATCGTTTCAACCTCGTCCAGCCGCTTTTTGTTGTTCCCTCCATCGAAATATCGCGTCCGAATTGTCTTCCCCATTCTCCGAACCTCTCTCTGATCCATTCTCAAGCCTCTTCTCCCTCACTCCCTGTGGCGTCCTATCCCTCCTATCGAAAAAGTCTCTCGGAGCACCGCCCTGCCCAGGATACTCGACAACCCATCCCGTCGAGATTGCATTCCAAAACTTCTTCGCGCCCTTCGACACCTTGTTTTGTTTTTGCGGCATTTTGAATGAAACTCGAAAACTTAAAGGTCAATTTCAAATTTCTAGCAACGGCGACACCGATCAATATATAAGAAAAAAGTCCGAAGATCTAGTGATCCAGACTAATCACGTGATGATATGCAACGCCGTACTAATCCCGAAGATCCCGAAATTTTCTCTTTCATCGAATCATCCTTCCATATTTCAATCAAAACAGGGGCTAGAAGCACTAATAGTCGAATTCTAGTCATCATCATACATGGCGAGTATCGGTGATATTTCAGTGGCTCTGGACTACCTCGGGAAAAGAGGTCACACTCTACCCCTGTCTCCTCCGTTTCCGGCCTGCAGAATTGCCGATGGTTTGCGGCGGGAGGAACCTTGATCGAACATCCACCCACCACCTCTCTTCAGAGCATCTATCGTTAAATCACGTCTGCGAGTGAAAATAATCTCGGGGTTTAGATATTGAAGCCGGAGAGGTGCATGGAGCGGCCGCAATGCCGCAGAGGTACAGTGGGCAGAGCCGCGAGTGCGTGCTGGGAAGATCATGTTATTTTACGCGGTAGTTGCGGGGGAAGATAGAGGAATATGGAGATCACGCCTCTTTTTGCTTGATTCTGGGACTGTCATTGGTTGCACCTTCGAGCTACCGGGTCATACTTCAAGGTAACTGGTATTCTTCAAGGTTTCTTGTCCTTGCATCTCAAGATCATGGGTCGAGCCAGTAGTTCAGCTCGTACCACAGATATCTTCATGCAAGGTACGGCTTTAGACGAACTTACGGACTTAGTCGTCTGTATCTATCCTATGGCCTTGCTCTACACTGCTCGATTCAGATTTTGATTCCGTAACGTACCCCAAGACTCACCTGCAGAAAGAATCGACACGACCTCTGATACCTGGCTGCCATCGATGTTTCTGAGCCCCATAGAGTCAACAAACCCTGATGAGAACTGATCCTGCCACTCTCCTTCCTTCGAATATCGCGATGTCCCACTATAATTTCACCACAGAAGGCTCAACCATCGTGTCCGACTTGCCCTCCCAAGTTAAAGGACGAACTTTTCTGATCACCGGCACCAGCACGGGCAGCGTAGGCGCCAAAACAGCTCTTTGCCTCGCAGCGGGTCACCCTTCCACAATCCTCCTCCTCGGGCGTTCCCTTCCCAAAATCCAACCCATCATCAACCAAATCCACACAATCTCCCCCGAAACGACAGTGCAATACATCCCGCTGCTCCTCACCTCCCTATCTTCCGTGCGTTCTGCCGCATCTACAATCCTCACAGACTCCTCAATCCCAACCATCGACGTTCTCATAAACAGTGCCGGAGTAATGGCTTGCCCTTACTCAAAGACAGAAGATGGATTTGAATCTCAGTGGCAAACGAATTTCCTCTCCCATTTCCTACTCAGCAACCTCCTGATGCCAAAGCTCCTCCTCTCCTCATATCCAAGAGTTATAAACGTCTCCAGCAGTGCACACCTCGTCTCCGACATCCTATATTCTGACTCCGGATTCTCCGACGGAGAGACCTATAACCCTATCCTCGCATACGCGCAATCCAAGACCGCCAACATTTTATTCTCCGTGGAGCTGAGTAGGAGGTTGGGGGAGAGGGGAGTACAGAGTTTTGCGCTGCATCCAGGGGCCGTTGATACTGGATTGGCGAAATACTTTACGCCTAAGATGATGGGTGAAGGATTGAAGCTTTGGGAGAAGATGGGGAAGCAGAAGCCGCTTAGGAAGACGCTTGGACAGGGGTGTAGTACTGGCTTGAGAGCGGCCCTTGATCCAGGATTAGGGGTAGAAAGGGGGTGCTATTTGGAGGATTGTCAGGTGACGAGGGACGCGAAGTCTGTTGCGGCGTGGGCACTGGATGGGGAGAATGCGGAGCGGTGTTGGAAGCTCGCGGAGGAAATGCTAGGGGAGAAGTTTGAGTACTAATTCATTCACAAGGTCAATGTCGATGCGTTTCCCAAGCACCCATGAAGAAAGGAAACTTGGCAATTAGAAGGTTAACATGGTATAAGTTCACACAACACTGAACACCTCTAACTTCTACAACTTCGCCTTCACCACCTTCTGCCCCTTGAACCGATCCTTCAACACCCTTCTCAAGATCTTCCCACTCGCACTCTTCGGCACCTCATCGATCCATACCACGCCACCTCTCAACCTCTTATGTCCCGCAACTCTCTCATTCAACCACTTCACAATCTTCTCCTTCCCCTCTTCGTTCCTCTCAACTCCCTGCTTCGCAACTACGCACGCCAACGGGACCTCTGTATGTTGAATCTCATCCTGGATCCCGATGACAGCCACGTCATCCACTAACTCGCAGCTCGCCAGCAACCCTTCTAACTCTGCTGGAGCAACTTGAAATCCTTTGTACTTAATGAGTTCCTTAACGCGATCTGTGATCCACATATTTCCGTCTTTATCTTCATACCCGATATCACCTGTTTTGAAGAATCCGTCCGGTGTCATAGAAGCAGAGGTTGCTGCAGCGTTGTTGTGGTATCCGAGGAAGGTGTTGGGGCCCTTGATCCAGAGTTCTCCTTCTTTGCCGTGAGGGACCTCGACACCATCTGGTGACATGAATTTCACGATTAAGTTTGGGAGAGGTGGACCGTTTGATCCTAGGCCGACGTCCCACTTTTTCTGTTTGATGTGTTAGTCAGGAGATTCAAGAGGGATGAAAGGGGGAGACAAACCTGCATATGCGTCACGGGACTGCTCTCACTGAGTCCATACGCCTGCTTCACCTCCGTCCCCAAGCGCTCATGAACGGCAAAAATTAACTCCTTGCTCAATGGCGCCGCACCAGAAGTGATCATCTTCAGAGAGCTCAGGTTGTACTTCTCAACGACGGGTGATTTAGCGAGATGCAGGACGACAGGCGGCGCGACGTAGGTGTAGGTGATCTTGTGCTCTTGGACGATTGAGCAAAATCTGTGGAGATCGAAAGAGGACATAACAATACTAGTGATGCCAGAGAAGGCGGGGAAGTGGACCAGACATTGAAGACCTATTTCATCATCAATGCTGCTCGTTCCAATTTCAAGGAGCCAGGGGCGGGAAAGGGACGTACCATAAATATGATAAAACGGCAAAACACTTAACAAACTATCCTCCTTCCAATGCAGAAAAGTGCCCTCAGAGCTATGCACCATATACATATTACTCACCACATTAAAGTGGCTCAGCATAACCCCCTTCGGCAAGCCCGTCGTGCCAGACGAGTACACGAGAAACGCCAAATCCTTCTCACAATCGACTTCTTCTCTCTCCCCTCCGCCATCAACCAAGAAATCCCTCCAATACCCCAGCCCGCTCTCCTGCTCATCACCAATCAGAACCACCTTCTCCCTCTCAATGCCTGCCTCCTTCGCAGCCTGCAACGCAACACCCAACAGATGTCGCTGGGTAAACAGCGCGCGGGAACCCGAGTCTTTCAAATGATGAACCAGCTCTCGAACCGTGTACGCCGGGTTCGCAGGAGACACGATGCCGCCAGCCCAATGCACACCCCACGTGATAGCCGGGGTATCAATGCAATTCTGTGCAAACAGGGCCAAGACATCGTTTTTCTTCCAGTTCCATTTCGTTCTCAATCCGGAGCCAAAGGAAACCGTCGTATCTCTCAGATGCTCAAACGTATATTTCCTCCCGGTGTCAGGGTTTTGGTAGATCACTAAATAAGAGAGTTAATAATGACATGGAAACGTGGGGACGGGGGGCGGTACCTTGAGAGTCAGGGAATGGCTTTTCAGGCCGCGAGAAGAGCGCACTCCAGATATCAGTCTTCGGGATCTCGATTTCGGGGGCTCTGTACGCCATCTTGGCCTTCTAAAACTCTCTTTCTCAACTCGAAATGTTTCCCCGCGTGTCACGTTTCCCCGCAATTTTGAGGCTTCGCTCCACCTTTGCCTTCCGACTTTCTCAATGACGAAATCCCCCTCTCGAATATTTGCACGGAAAAAGAAGGGAAGTGAAGGAATTCGTTGGTCATAAATACAAGAAGGGTAACAAAGACATGAAAGGGAAGTTGAGGGAGCAAATCGAGTACAGAATCTAAAGAATTCTCCGAGAAATGATGTCAGGTCCAACCCAGCGATGCGGGTTCTCGATCGCTACTTAAGTCTATCGCGGGATTCTAGAACACCCCCTGCCATTCACCCGGATTTACGCGAGTCAGTGGGGAGCCGAGGCCATTGCTGCTTTAGGAAGCTGGGGTCACTGGCTTATAGCACCGACCATTCATGCCTCATCTAGAATCAAGACTGCATGAGAGGGTGAGACGGATGCTTAATAGTTGTGGTATTGCTGTGTTGTTCATTCAGCTATGTACGCATCGGTCAGCAGTGTTGGACGCGGGGTATATAACTAGGATCTTCCTCGACCACCACATGTTCCGTCCACATGATCCATCATGCAAGTTATCCTAAGTTCCTCATCCAGATACCATTAAGTAAGCGCTCTGAGACCCCTTTTACCATGCCAGGTAGATGCCCAGCTCTAGAGGTCTAAAAATCTCTGTCGTAATCATGTGAATGACCGAATTCAAATTTCCAAAATGCCCACAAGATGTGCCCTCAACTGCGCCAATGCTAAATTCAATGGAGATGAAAATGAAATACATGCTACACAAAATGAAATAATTCAAGAGTGGTGTATCGTCGTGAGAACGTCTGGGTATGAAGTGTTCGGCCGTGATGTTATGGGTACTAACATCCGGAGTCTGTCGATATGTCGTAGTGTTCGTGAAAATATCATGTCCTCGAATGCTCGAACGAGCATCCTTCGTTGAGATCTCGTAACCTCAGTAACTCATTCCGTCACAGCTGCAAGGCCTTCATCGTACTTTGGCTCCAAATCGGGCCACGAAACTGGAGTCAGCGGCGCAAACCTCGCTTTCTGCTCCGTCTCCAGCTTCCTTCTGGTGACCTCCTCGATGATGTTCCACCTCCTTCGCAATCTATTCCTCCTCCGTTGAAAGACCTTAACAAAACCATCCTCCTCAACCCCAAAGGTCTCTTCCAACGCTTCCAACTCAACGTTTTGCTTATCAGCCAGCTTGTCAAGCTCTTCCTCTTGCCGAACAAGAAGCTGTTCCATCTGCTTGGCCTGCTTATCTCGCATGACGTTGATCTTGCTTTGATGAAGCCGTTCCATGTCATCACGGATATTGTACTGCTGACCCAGTTCTCGTAAATCCCGCTCCGTAACAACTCTGGAAGGATTGTCCCCGCTAGCGCTTCGACCCAGACCATCACAGTAAGCTTCCATATGCCGCAAACGAATCTTCACACTTCTCTCTGCCTGCTTCAAAGTAGCTCGAAGTTCCATTTCGGCACCAACTTGTCGGTCTTCAAGGTGTGTTGCAGTCTTGATATGCCGTTCCTTCATCTTGCTTTGAAGATCACCATAACGGTCGAGAACGTCTAGTTTCGCTTGGCCGTGTCGTGTCCACATAATCCACTTCATCTTCCGCTCAAAGGCAGAGAAGCGATCTCGTTCGTTGGTTTGTTGTGCTCGAAGATCATTCAACTCTCCACTCGAAGCCGTCCTCTGCTCCGCCTCAATTTTCTCGGCAGCTTCCAACTTCTCAGCCTCTTCCCTAGCAGCTTTCTCTGCTTCTTCCTCGGCAATCCTGGCTTCCTCTTCCAGGCGTCGGCGCTCGAGTTCTTCTTCCCCATTGCAATAATTCGGACAGCCGACAACTGGATCCCAAACTGCTCCACATATGTAACAGAACTGTGCTTTGCAACGACAAGTGATATGACTGCATCCCTGTGTCAACTCCACCAGAGTCCTACACTTGTAGCAACGGCGCCAGCCAGACTTCTCTCCCATCTGGAGCACGGCATCCAATTCCCAGTCTGCAGGACAGTCATGACCGAAGGCATGAGCAGCGCGCTTGCAGGTGGAACAAGCCCTGGATCTACATTTGCGACAGACGACTTCGAAGGGATGTTTCGGGTCTATCTTGCCTCGTCTTGGGATAAATTCGCCACATGCAGGATTAGGGCAGAAAATTCGCGATTCCCATGGTGTGCTGTACTGTAGAACACTCTTCATAAAAGCAAACTGCTCATCTTTTGTCAAGATAGACTTGATCACCGTCCCAGGTATAGCTCTCGAACAGCAGCGTGGGGGCATCTTGGATTCATCGTTCGCGGCTTGTGTAATAAGAATGTGAAGGCAGTTGTCGCAATAGTTGTGACCGCAAGGAAGTGTATGCAGAGCTTTGCTTTTCTTGAAGTCATCTCGGCAACATATACAAGAGCTATCAAATTAGTTTTCATCCGATATTTAGTCTGCGAAAAAAAACTCACTTCGAATCGTCTTGGCTCGTCTTGCTTCTCCGTAATCTGAACTTTGACTTGATCCCGTTCTTGATACTAACGTACGATCGCCGAGTTGATACTGAAAATAATGATGGAGCAGGTTCTGCAGGTAAGGGCGGTGGCACAACACCCGATCTCATCGCATCTTGCGCGTCATGCTGTGCCAGGTATTTGTCGTATTCCGTGGACAAGCTCCTCCTCGAGACCGGCCGTTTCCTCGCATGCGACGGCAACGAATTATCCAGCTGTTCGTTTGAAGATCTCGATGTCATGCCCGTTGATGCGCTTCCTTGCGACCCAGACGACGCAGTCCGCGCATGATGCGATTGCGCCGTCAGCGCAGACTCGCACATTGAGTTATGGTTTTCATTCTGACCATCCGCAGTTGGCGGTCTCGATATCGTAATGCCTAACTTCTCAGCCTCTTGCGCAAGCTGCTCGTCGAACAGAGCCTCGGTCTGGCCCTCATCCAGCTGTAACACCTCACAGAAATAATCTTCGTCATTGTACTCTGCGGGTACTGCACTGTCGGCGTTCTGCATGTCAGCCAGAGAACGTTTTCGTGGTATCGGGGCCATCGTGAGGCGGTACTAGGTTGCGCAGCGGTGGTTGCAATCGTGATGTCGACATCCGGAACGAGGCTATCACTGAGCGGGGTCCATCGACGCTCAAGGGTAAGGATAAGGGCACGGCAGATAGAGGGCAGAGTGGTGAGGGAGTGATATAGATGTCGCAAACGAGGGATGGTGACGATTGTCTGGCTCGTCAGCGCTGGCAGGGTGCCATGGTGTTGTCTGATGCTCAGCTGGCCAGGACACAGAAACAGGACGACATGCAGTGATGGTGCTGGTGCAGCGGTGTTTGATCGGATTAGCTTTCGGTGGACTAGAGCTGGCGGTTCGCTATGCAGCGCCAACAGCGCCCGCACCTTTCCACTTGTGGGCCCCTTCGGCAGTGTGCTTGCTCGGCTGGTGGGGGATCTGGCCGGGAGGGAGATCTTCGTGCTCCCGCTGGACAATCGTAGATGATGGAGTTTCCGCTCGCTGATGTTGGTGGTGGATGGAGGGGAGGGGATGAGGGGCCTGGTTGGTTTCGACCTGGTGGACGATGATAATTTGCTGATGTTCTCTGAACGGCTTCAGATAGATTAACCTCGACTGCCCCGCGCACTGTGGCTAGGAGAATAAACAGAATTGATCCCGCGCCGTCGTTTCTCTCTCAGCCGCCATGTGACTTCGGGCCAGATGCTACTAGATAGACTTTTCAAACCGCGCGTCGGCTTGCATCGAGGAGGTTTGGTCCCTTCGTTATTGGCAAGGTCAGATGCTGCTTATCTCCCTGTGCAGGCTTCCCATGACTTGAGCAGTCAGATTTCCACTGGTTTCCTGCATGAAAAGAGTCGAAGCCTCCTCCTTACCTTCTTCTCGAAGCAACGTCTCAAACCTCAACCATCCGAAGAAATCCGAAGGAAGCACAAGGGTCCGCTGAGACCCTTCACACATCTTCATACCCCCACGAACAATGCGAACAATGTCATCACCAAGAAGATCCCGAAGAACTCGAGGGGAAGAATGATCGACGTAGCTCTCTGCATCCAATCACAGGCGTGTCTTCGGATGTGCCCTATTTTCGCGGGTGAGGACACGGCCTTGTTAGTGTCTTGGCTGAGATTCTCGAAGCCCCAAAAGCCCCTGAGAGCATGGGGAAAGGAGATTTTCTCGAAGCCATGAAGCCACAACCGTTCGCTCAGACCGTGATGTGACGAATGCGAAATCATGCAGGACACGTCGTTTCTTGAGATATTTGACGTTTTGGAGTCTGAACGCGCAGAGGAAATGTCTGTGTTGTCCGTGGGTCTCATCCGCTCTGCGGTCCTGGACGTCGGATCGGATGATTATGCTATGAGAACATCGGACCAACTTTGGCGACGGCTGGAAGGCTTCCAGAAGGGTGGAATTGTGTCCTCGACGATTTCTTTACGGGTTCTGGAAAAATCATCCCTTAATTCTGCAGGGATGCAGTGTAACGAGTAAGGAAGTTGGAAACATCAAGCTCAATGATAAAGTGAGCAAACAAACCTTAAGTATGGTTTAGTCCCTGCCCGAGTCCTCTAAGCTACTCTCCACTATTCTCCTATCATGAGACGGGAGGTGCAGAGTGACTTAAGGTTCGATCGAATCGATCTTGCATCTATTTAATGTCCGAGAGATTATTCAGATGGCGGCTCGCTCGATTAATGAATGGTGGAGACGTGGAGCTAATGTCAGGGGGAGATGATTCAGCAGCAAGCAGCTTGACGACTCAGGGGGAAGTTGGGACAGCCCTATGAATTGTTCCTACTTGATTAATAAACGCCGGCCAACCAACGAATGATCGTATTGCTCAAGTGGATTATTATAAGTGAATCATTTATATTATGGGTCACATGGCTGCTCAATCACGTGCTATGCTTTAAGAGACGACGTAGATAACCTCTCTAGCTACCTACTTTATATCTATCACAAGAGTGGATTTTTTATGGCTTTGCTTTGATTCTGTTGCACATCACAGAAATGCGAATGTCTAAAAAGTTCTGGGACAATGAGGTGGAGCATCGATTATCCTAGTCTAGGTTCAGATGAAATGATATTACTCTCACTTATTTTCATCCGAAGAGACGGGATGAGAGTAAACTCAAAGTGTTACATATTATCTCAGCCCTTCACGTCAACATAAATAAAACGCAGCCCAAACTCCTAATACAACGCCCACACTAACGTATCCAAGCGTTCTCCTAACCTGCGCCGCGTCTCCCGTAAAAGGCGTCGTGACCGTACCATCACTGTCCCCAGTTACTTTCCCACCTCCAATTCCCCCACATCCTGGACCATTAGTCCCCATCACAACCGCTATCATCGTCGTCAAGGTAAGAACATTCGTCTTCACGCTCCCGGCTGTGTAGCTCGTCACACGATTACAAGCCGTAACCGTGTAAAGGGAAGTTGTGGTTAGTGTTTCCGTTGTCAGGGAGGGAGGTGTTGTAGTGAGCACTGGGACAGGTCTTGAGGATGCGGCTTCTGGACAGAAGCATGAAGTCACGACTGTGGTATCAGCGACCACTTTTCCGTACGGGCAGTTTAAGACCGCGGAGGAGCAAGAAGTGATTGTGGAGACCGTTGTTGTGATTATATACGAGGTGATCATTGAGGGCGTGCTGCGTGTTGTTGAGATTGCGGCTGAGTGGAAAGACGTTGAGGAGGACTTTCTGCATCGAGCTCGTGTATGTCTTAGAGGCTGCTCCCTGAGTGAGACTAACAGCATCCATGTCAATATCTTTGATGGAATTTCAGCGAGGATATATACTAAGATGAAAGGCAAACGGATCCATCAATGTATTGATTGAGGGGAAGTGGAGCTGCGGTCATGGGGACCTTCTCAAGAGAACCATTGTATTTTGTTGCGTCGATGCCGCCAAAGATGATGGCACCTTGAATAGTCAGCCTTTGGAAAGCACTTTTTACAAGCTAGGCCTACCTTTAGAAAAGGAAGAGGCTCTGAGGTCGAGACTGAAAGCACGGCTGTTGATAATATTTTGTGCGACCAAGGTATCCAATATAGAAGCGGGATTTGAAGAGTTGCTTGGTCTAAGACTGATCAGGCCCATTCCGGGGTCATCATTAGAGAAAGAATTGATAGCAGTAACAAGTCCAAATTGCTGGGCGGTGATTTCAGAATCTGCATCATGTTAGCACTGTGCCGAGCACCTTCTCTTATCGCAGTCAGCGTACCACCAAAATGAAAGGTTTCTGAATACATATCGACGTCCAGCCACTCGGAACCGTCTTGATAAAGTATTTGTTCCAAGACCCCGAGAGACTTTGCTGAGGTTGATGCCTTGACATTGCATATCGAAAACTGTGTGCAGTCAAAGCTACTGTTGTGCTGGCAGACAGGATCGACAAATGTAAATGAGGAGCCGGTATCGAGGTTCAATGAGACTTGTTGGGGCGGAGTTCCAATAGTGACTAAAGAAACATGTTAGGCAGCTACTATCCATAGATTCATATACCTACTATTGAGGACGTAGTTAAATCCGTTGTCGCTGGTTAGAGGTAAAGGTGAAACTTCTCTTCTTGCAATGACAGAGAGGATTATTTCTGGTGCTTACAGGCACTTTTAAAAGCTCTGAGTTCGTGTTGACAGAAGCCTTTGAAATAGTTGAAATAGAAAGGATGAAGAGAATACTGGCTACAAGAGTAGTGGTCATCATTGTGTTCAAACGAGTGTGCTGAAGTCAGGAAGGGTAGGAAAGAGAGAGAATACTTGGAATAACGAGATAAAGAAATTTATGAGTGAAGCACTCACTGAACGACTCGAGTGTGATTAGGTAGAACAATTATACTGTCAGGAAGCAGAGCAACGCCACTCTCCTTTTTCAGTTGCTTCGTTCCCATTGTAGGAGAGCCTTGGCTCGAATCCGGAGTATAAAAGGTACAGTACATCGATCAGCCCGTTCGAATTCTCGTGGTGAAGCTTACGAGAAGCAATCTCGTTCGTCTGTTCAGAACTCCTGCACATTTTATTTTGGCACTTAGTGGTCATGCACAACTGCTCCTGCGCCGCTGGGCAAGTTGCGGGGTTTTGGTACCTGTAGCTTAACCGATGATGTGTGTGGGAAGCGAGGTGAGATCCGTGCCGCGAAACATAATAGATCCTTCAGCGAACCGCATGTGGATTCCTCCTTTGTTTGGTAGGATGCTGTTTTGATTGAGATGTAGGATCTGGAACGCTTTTTTGATGTTTATTTCGGGAAGACGAAAGCGAAATTTAGTTGGCATGATTGAGATTGGAGGAGCGTTTATGATCTATGAGTTGAAATAGTGAAATGTGTTTCTTTTCTTGTCTTACAAGAGAGTTATGAGTTTCATGCTACGAGTGGCTACTTCGCCTCAAGCTCGCCTCCCGATACTTTAGAACCCAAATGTTTTGTGCCATTTATCATGGATGCGCAAAAGAGGCCGCAAAGCGAACCGAAGCTCTTGAGGGGGGGGGGGGGGCTGTGCTTCTTCCTGCCACTGACACGCGGTAGACCAAAACCGATACCATTGCATAGCCATAAAATTTTGGGAGTTGATAAGCTTGTTGAGTTTTGCATAATCAATCTCGATAGCTCAGGGCCTGTTCCGCTCTCTGGAGTATGCTGATATGGTGGTTTTGCCTCGAAGGGGAGCATCGAACCTATCACGTAGGGTGAGGAGAGGAAATCCACAAATAGTTCCCGAGAACGAGAAATAAAGAGGGTGTACGCCGGTGTGAGATAAGAGGTATGACTTGTAATCGATTGCGGGAAACGAACAGGTTTGATGGGTTTCGCAGATGTCCAAAGAGAGCAACCAAGATCCCCGATCCCACTTGGAGACATTTGCAACGTATACGGAGACTTCGTGTGATAGTTGGGCTCTGATACTTCGCCTTAGTGGGTGGTGCGTCGAATTCACACACTGGTATGCAGAGCTACGCAGTAGGAATAGTAACTCGGCGATCAAGGTCCGCTTGGTATCATCTGCCATCCGCTCGCCGCCGCAAGGCATACGAGCCAGTTCACATTGCTCCTCGGTGGACTTCCATCACAACTGAGAGCCATCGCTCTCCAACTTTTTATAATATTGGCATTGCAGGGGCAGAGTCAGCTAATCTCATGCTCGAATAGCGTCTTGCTTGTCTGTCAGGCCTTGGCCAAGAGGTGCAGCAGATTGCGTGTTTCTCGACAAAGGTTGTGGATGGTACGAAGCATGTCGTAGGAGGATGTCGTGGAGGTTGTCACTGAATATTTGAGTCAAGGTCCAGAAATCCTGCAGGGAATTACTATCAGCAGATGTCAAGTCCATGTGTGCTGAGCAGAGGGATTGTGTCCTGGGTTCTCATGTTGCACGCTTTCTTTCTTGCTTGTTGGAGAAAGAACGATGCACGCGACGGCGCCACGACTTGGGCATCGGGTGGAATTGTAGAAGCGCACAAGGGGTCCGGCTCGGTCTCACCAAAGTTAGTGATGGGTTGTTTGTGAGATGGCGTGGTCAATACTGGTCATGCTTGTAAACCTCACCTCACCTCACCGTCACCCCAGCTGGCTTCGAAGCCTAGAACCACAGTAATAGGCGAGGGGCCTCTGTGCCAAAATGACGTCGACCGCCAACACACAATGGGCTCGTCTTCAGGAACTGCGGCAACGGGAGGATGTTGTGAGCAATAGATCAAATTCCGAGTTTCTCTTCTTTCTTTCTCCAACATCCAAATCTGCTTGAAATCAGCTTGATATCGCACATCGCTTCCTATTGGCCCGGTGATGCCTCCGGTTTATGGGGCCATACTTTTCCATGGCAACGTCTCGAAGCGTGCCTGGCTCCAACGTCGAGGCGTCCAGATCTGGCGTAACACGAGAAAACCAGCACAATATCGCGTTTTCCACCTTCACCTCCACAAAGAGACTTCCCCAGACGTGCCCAATGCTTTCCTGCATCGAACTGCTCAGTGGCATTCATTCTCCCATGCGACACAGTTACCAGAGGCGGATGTGCTGATGTAGCTCATCAATCCCGGCCAGAGTGCCAGTGCGCATTGCTATTTTATTCGCTCTGCAGTCTGTCGGACTTTGCATCCGGCCCAGTGACGACATTCATCTTTGTGTCTGTGTCTCGTAATGGCCAAGTCGGTTTGGCATACTTCACAATCCGGTACAGAGCTTCTGCTCGATCTTCCACTGTCATTTGCCATGCTTTGCTTCTCCCATATAACGAGCAGCTCTGGCCATACAGGTCTCGCAATTGTGGACTGACTTCTACATCACGCTGTTCTCTGGCTCTACCTCGCACTGTTTCCCCAAACAATTTCCTCTCCTCCAGATTTCACGCTTCCCCTGGCTATCTTTCAGAAGCCAGGCCCACGGATAACAATTAGAACAGAACGTCACTGCGCACAAACTTTTCAGATGTTTCTCAAAGACCCCACGCCGCCTGCCCTCATCACCACTGTGAGGTTTCTAGACTTGCCTAGGCGGGCTCGACGATAACGAGAAGTTCTGAGGCCCCTTACGCATACATTGCTCGAGTGTTCACGGATACGATCCGCATCCCCAAACGCCCGGTCCACGATACGCTCCGCGCCTAATCACTCGCTATTCACGCAAGCCCCCAATGTCGAGACAGGAGAAGCGCTCCAGAGGGAAACGTCCCCGGTACGAGGCCATCTCTTCACGTGAAGCCCCTCAAGGCCAAGGGTTTGCCCCTATTAACTACCAATCTCAATCAAGTCCGACGTTTGCTGGTCGTTCAGAGCAGCCTCAGCAACCCCAGGAGCCCGCATTCCACGGCCAGGCTCAGAATCCGTCCCAGCCACAGCAGCAGCTTACCATTGCAACACAAGCACCACCAGGAAAAGTCGCGATTCCAGCTTTGAAGACTCCACAAACAGCAGATTCGTCGAAGAATTTCAGGAAGGGGAGAACAGCACATGCCTGTGATTACTGTCGAAAAGCAAAGGCAGGCTGCACAGGAGAGCAGCCATGTTCCAGATGCAGAAGTGCCGGAGTAGACTGTGTATATGGAGATGGAAAGCGCGTCCGGGACCGAAAGTCGGTATTAAAATACCCTCGTAATGGAAGGACGCTGACGAGAGCTAGACAAATGTCAAAACTAAGCAAGAAGACTGATGTGCTAACCCAGCACAACACTGAAGTTACTGAGGCGCTTCGACGCATCCGTCTCGATACTCATCTATCTACAGATGACATGAGAGCGGCAATAGATGAAGTTCTAGCGATGGTCAGTGGGTCTCCAATCCTTATCTCATACTAAAAAAAATTAGACACCGAATCCTTTGACTCCAGATGAGGGAGATCTTTCAAAATCCAAGCAAACATCAGCAGAAATAGACGAACAAGAAGACAGCGACGAGTCCTTCGCCGATGCAGAGGTGGGTTCTACTGGCTCCTTGGATGTTATCAATGTGGATATCGATCAGGACGACACTCGAGCGACTGGGCATATTGGCAAGTCGTCCTCAGTAGCTTGGGCAAAGAGAACCGCCGAAGAGTGTAGTCAAATCAACCATCAAGAAACTCCACTTGGAAGGCATGACACGGGCTTTACTCTAGCATCATATCACACCGAAGATGCAGACGTTGAATACATTGATACAAGTAACATCAGTCCTTATAGTTGGCCAGATCCCAAGGATGCAGATAGAATGGTTCAGACCTACTTTGATCACGTCCACAATACCTTACCGATAGTAGACAAAGCAGTTTTCATGTCTAAGTATAGGGATTTTGTCAGGGGTTCAGATAATTTAGGGATTGAAGATTCAGTTTGGCTGGCAATGGCCAATACTGTCTTCGCCATCACCTCCGTCTACTTTGATCTTACCAAAGCTTCAGATAGTAGTGGTCATCAAGATCATCTGATCTATTGCGCAAGGGCGAAAATGTTGCTGCTAGATCCCGGGCTGGTATACGAAGATGCACGAGTAGCAACTACATCTGCATTGGGCCTGCTGTGTCTCTACTTCGTCACTACATGCAGGCTGAATAGGTTAGTTACTCTTTAGGTAATAACAATGGCTGATGTTGTGTCAGAGCGTGGACTTTATGTGGTCTTGCAATTAGGCATGGGTTGACGCTGGGCTTACATGTCCGAAGTGAAGCACACGACCTCCCAGATGTAGAGAAGGAACATCGAATTCGCCTTTGGTGGTCTCTTTACTCTCTGGAATGCATTTTGAATGAGCTCACAGGACGTCCTAGCTGCATATCAGATCGCGATATCAGCACTCCATTACCCCTCAACATGGACGAAGACGACTTCCAAGCTGGCCAGACCCTCTATGAAAAGATAGAAAAATCGCACCACTCTGGCTCCTCTAGCCGGCAAGGCTCCAAAGGCTTTCAAGGTATGTACCTCCTCGCTCTTATTTCGACTATGCTAAATTGCAAGTCCGCCCCTCCGCAACCTATCAAATGCCAACCGGTATCACCCAACCACTAGCATTTACCTTCCCAGTCTACGCCCTCCCATTCACCTCCTCGACCTATTTCATCTACCGCATCCAACTCTCCATCATCTCTCACGAGATAGTCACGCAGCTCTACTGCGCCGCCACAATCAAAGGTCGCTGGAGCGACGTGCAAGACACAATTCACCGCATCGACCTCCGGTTGTTAGCATGGCGAGACAAGCTAACCACCAACTTTGACATTACCTTCGAAGATACCTGGTCTTTGCCCGATTGGAGTGATCCGAACATTCTAGCACGAATGGGACTGGCCATGCAATTTTTCTCCAGCAGAATGATACTGTTCAGACCCTGCCTCTGTAGATTTGAAGGCCGGATAAAAAATCAATCCGAGGACTCAAAGGACTTCAACCAAGAAGCAGTAGAAACCTGTATCCACTCCGCTCGAAAAATGATCTCCCTACTCTCCTGGTCCGCATCCAACCCCCGGAAACTGTACGCAATCACACCATGGTGGAACACCTTGCACTACATCTGCGAAGCCCTCTCAGTCCTGATGCTTGAGATGGCCTTCCGAGCCACGCACTTACCCAACGAAGCAGCGTACATGCTCGACGACGCCAAGAAAGGTGTAAACTGGCTCGCAATGATGGCCGAGCAATCTGTGTCGGCCCGAAAAGCATGGGAGATCTTCGACTCTCTGATCCGGGTGGTGGCGCCTATGATACGCTGGTCCGTCTTCGACATGCCAACCCAAGCTCCCGTGCCACCGGGGTACAACTGGCGACGCTTCAATTCTGCGCTCTCTCCTTCCTCACAGCCTCAAACTCTTTCTTCTTCTCACCAACCTCAAAAACATACCCAGATCCCAGATCAACAGCAAAATCAAACTCATCAAGAACCCCCGCCCCAACCCACACAATCAACATTCCCCCACTACGACACTTCTCACGCCCAACCAACACTAGCCTGGCAACCACCTCCTCCTCCACCCTCCTACTCCTTCCCCTCCTTCCCCTCCTTCCCTCATTCTTTCGAAGCCGTAAACCCGCTCAACCCCTCCACCGCCATCTCGCGCTTCTCGCAGATCGGGCAGGTGCATGGACACTACGATGATCCATGGCAACACTTTTTCATCCCTTCTGATGCTGCATCTGGGGCCCAGGGCATGAGGATAGGTGCGAATGAGATGAATGAAGGGGAGGATGTGATGCAGGGACAGATGGGGCCAGGCGCTTTGCTGGGTGGTGCGGGGAGGTATCAGGGGCAGGACCTCGGTGGTTATGGTGGTGGTGCAGGAGTAGGAATGACTGAAGGGTTTGGGGAGGGAGGAGCCGGGTATCCTGGCAGTGCAGAGGGAAGCAGTGGCGGGAGTGGAGGGAGCAGTAATATCCGGGGCTACTTCTGATTTGCTCCTATTAATCGTTTTGTGTTGTTTACTTCTATCATACCGATTGGTTGTGTGTTAAGAGGAAGCGAAGGCGACGAGAAGAGCTACTGAATAACGACGTCACGACAGCATCAACATCTGCAGTTTCGCAAAGCAGGGTGTTTTCAGATAGGATCGGGTTTAATCGGATTGGAACGGATGGCAAGAGGCAGGTCAGTTTGTACTTAAAAGCGAGCGAGCGATCTCTGCACATCATCTTCATCGTTGAAGCCTAGAAAACTTAATTGTGTTCTGCTGCTCCTCGTCGCCGAAGTTGGACACCGCACCTCTCATCTGAAAATTATCGATTTCATTCCAAGCGCTCATGCTCTAACATCGTGCTCAAAGTCTAACTACTCATACACTCCCCTTCCCCCTTCCCATCCCTCTCTTCACCACTTATCCCACTCATCATCCTTCCCCCTCCCAATACCACCTCCACCACCAGCTTTCTTAATAGCACTCGTCCCCACCGCACTATTCTTTTGCTGTCTCTGGGCACCCGCCTCCGCAAAGCTATCCCAGAAATCCTTCTTACTCTCATCAATCGGCACATCTCTATAACCCCCCGATGGACCAGAAGCCGAGCCTTCGACAAAGCGGTTAAAGCCATCTGCTGCGCTCTTGGCGCCTGTTTGGGCACCGCGTGCGACCGTCGCAGCTGTAATGCGAGCTTGCGCTGCTATGTCTGTTTCTGCCAACTACGAGCGCCAGCGAGTTAGCCATTGTGTTGAAGAGAATGGAAGGAAAATGGTAAAAGGAACATACCTTAGCAGCAGTAGGCTGCACCCAGCCCTCATTAACCTGCTTAGCCGTCTTCCCAACCGTCGTCGTAAACCAGCCAAATCCCTTACTCAACGCAGCCACAGGATCCTTCTGCAAATCATCGAAACCCGGCAGAGCAGCATCCCTCCTGGGCTCTGGTGGCGCGGAGCCAAAGCCAGCGTACTTGCCTCCCTGGCTCGGCGGCAGGTCCTCTGGACGGCTGGCATTGGCTTGTCCGAGACTGGCGAAGTATTTGTCGTCGACTTTTGCTTTGGCGCCTGGGGCGGGGACGGAGGAGGCAGAGGGGGTGGAGGTATTGCGGGACCCTTGGGGAGTTTGGGAGCGAGGCGTGTGAGAGCGCGAGTTGGTTGAGGAGGGCGGTGGTTTGCTGCCGGGTACGTATTCTCGTCCTTCGACTTTGGCGGTTAGGCGCTCTTTGTATTCCTCGCCGACTTCGCCGGAGTAGCGTTCTGCGATCGTTGCATCGTCCCATCTATGCCGTTATTAGCAAAATCCTCAACCATTTCCCTACTCCTGACCATCCACCATCCATTATTCCCCCACCTCCCTGAATCAAGAAGCACAAGAAGGAGATAAAGGCAAAACCCACGTAATTCCACTCATAACATTCCCCTCGGCCTTCCCAAAGAAATCCCTCCAAACGCTATTCCCACCCTCCTTCATACGCTGTATCTCAACCGCCTTAAACGCATCCATCGTAATACTCCTCACAAAACTAATATGCACCCCCAATCCCCTATGCACACCCGCACACGACAAACATATAAAGACGCCGAACTTCGGGGACGCCCATTGCGGAGACGGTGCCCCGCAGTCGCAACACCGGTCATTTTGGTTGACTTTTTGGATCTCGAGAAGCTGAGGGAATGTCAGCGGATTGAGCAAGATGGAAGGGAAGGGATGCGCGAAAATAGGATTAGCAGGAAGAGGGAAGGAAAGGGGAAATACCTTTGATCTGGTCTCCGGATCGACCTCCCACATCGCCTTGCTGGCCATCCTGCCTCACTCCGCTGTGCGATACCTCGCACACAGTCTCTGTTCTTCAATCGTTCCTCTCGGGTTGCATTAAACGGTTCAAGGTTGCGGAGGAGAAGTGTGGTCGCGAAGGGTTGGTGGGGAAGTCGGCGGCTGGATTTCAGCAAAGGGGTGTGGGTTTCAGCCGAGCGAGCGGGAACCGCCAATGACGACGCAGTGGCATGGAATCCATGTGTAAGGCTACGTTTCTACATTCGAGGTCACCCGAGTTGGTATGTTTACATTCCTGGATGGATGTTGCTGTGGATTTTAGAGCACAGAGTTCAAGATGCTATCGGGTCGAGGTCTCACAGTCACATTCAAATTTAAGAGCACAAATTAGATGCCAATTTATTATCAATGAACCATGGTATCACTGAATAACTTTTCCATTCCTTCCCTTCCCGAGAGCACGTCAGCAGAGAAATCTATTGTACAGCCCTGAGAAGAATGCGAAAGAAATGGTAATAAGACATTGTTTGGAAGAGAGTCATCGAGAACTATGAACTCCACGCAAAGGGAAAGTCAAGTTGTCGAGAAGAAATGAGCCTCGGGACCGCAATTCTAAAAGGACGCCAGCAACGATCCACCCGCAGTGGTGAACACACGTTCCACCATTAAAAGGAAAGTCATAGAAGTTGGATTGACCCAGCTCCCTCCGCAGTGCCTCCACAATGCGCCGAGCAATGGTCCAAAAGCAAATAAAGCAATGCTCCTTGACGGCGAATGTAGCACCTCCATCGTACAATGTAATACACGACTACTTATGCAGCAGCAGTCTCGGTGGTACCGTTGGTAGCTTCAGCACCCTCAGCAGCAGGGGCATTGGCATCTTCATCGGTCTTGTCGGGGCTGTCAATAGCGACCTTGACAGCGATCTCACGGCCCTCGATTTCCTTTCCGTTCATCTCAGCAACGGCCTTTTGTTGCTGCTCCTCAGAAGAAAGAGTAACAAATCCGAAACCACGGCCCTTGCGGGGTTCATTGCGGGCCTGGAGCTTCTTAACCATGAAACGAGGAATTGGGCGAAGGGCGATCTTGGCAGAGGATGGCTCATAAGCAGCGAAAAGTTCCTTGAGCTGTGGGAGAATTAGCAAAGAAGAGATGTGAGTATTGTGTAAGAACGAACCTTCTCCTCAGAGAGATCATATGGGAGATTGGCAACCATGACCTTGTTCTTGGATGGAATGCCGTCAGCAGGGGGACCACGCTCACGTCGTTCACGTGGAGCACGGTTGGCTGCAGCCTTGGCCTCCTTGTCTTTGGTCTCGGTGGCGGCTTGGTTGGTGGTTTCAGTCAAGGGGAGGGCCTCCGAAGTAACTGGGACCTCTGCACCTTCCTCGCCGCGGGACTATTGACAAATTAGAATCTGGCTGTGTTGCGCAAAGCTTCGCAGACTTACACCACGGGCGGCACGGCCTCCTCGTCCTCCACGACCACGGCCTCGGCCACGTCCACGGCCAGATGGTCTACGGCGTCCGCCTTCACCCTCGCCTCCGGATCCAGCCTCACCTCCGCTTGCAGCTCCCTTCTCACCAGCTGGCTCAGGCTTGCGGGCAAGCTGGACAGAGACCTTGCGATCAAGGATCTCCTTGCCGGAGAGCTCAGTAATGGCACGTTCCGCCTCGCTCGGGGTGGAAAGATCGACGAAGGCATATCCAACTGGGCGGTCGGTGCGTGGGTTCTTTGGGATAGAGGTGGATTCACTATAGGAGATATTATCAGCGGTTGATCTAGGATCTTCGAGTTCAAAGTAGAATAGAGAGTAGAATCCCTTTGACTATAGCCCATAGCTGTCTGAAGGTGAAAGAATTAGAAGTTGCCACTGTGGCTGCTTCCCCTTTTGGAAAGGAGTCACAGAGCCACGAAGGAACCCATCAAGGTGAAATCGCCAGGAGATGGAAAGGTGAGGTTCTTACACTAGGTATCCCTTGAAAAAAGTGGTCAACTCCCCCTCGGTCGTCGCGTACGCGAGGTTTCCAATGTAGAGTCTGCGACCCTCAGCGGCGCTGGCGAGAACGGCATCGTTCTTCTCAGCAGAGGCAGAGTCGGCAGGCTTGTCGGAAATGGTGGTGTTGCCAAGAGCGGCAGTAACGTCGTTGATGGCGTCAGAAACTTTCTCCACGACGGTAGACATGGTGATTTGCAGGTGTGGGTTGTTTACTGAGAACTTGAATATGATTGGGAGATTGTCGACGTTCGCTGAGTGTGGTTGACTCTTGAACAAATGGGGGAGTTGCGTAAGGGTAGCTTGGTGCCCTAGGTGACTTGTTTGGGTTGATTGGGGGTGGTGTTTGATGAACTTGATCGGATCTTGTTGTGATGTGAAGTCGAAGAAGGAAAAGGGAGGGAGGTCGCGCATTTGCGAAATATAAAATTCCACAGCCGCGACCCTGGTAAGCGAGATGGGCCACGCTAGCCCGAAACGGTCATGGCTGGCCCGGCTGGCGGGCTGGCAGAATGGGCAGCCGCATTTCGACATTTACTGCTGGGGAAACGGGGCTGGGCGAAAGGGTGATATTTACTGCAAATTTAGAAGATATTGCTGAGCGGGAACCGATAACTGACACAATTTCATATTTGTATCTATTCTTATGGTTTGATTGTTTACGTTTTTGCAACAAGCTGCTGCAAATTTAACCCCAAGTTCCACCCCCCAATGCCCCAATGCAAGTGTGCCGCCCTCGCCCAGCGTTTGCTCCTTTCCTGCCTGGTCTTGCCCTGCAGAGCCGCTGTGCATTTCGCAACTTGCATTGGATGGGGCGCTAGGCAGCGGGACAATGCAAGCAGCTTGTCTCGCCCTGGGGCCGGCTGGCCGCTGCACGTCAGAGCCTTCTAGAAACATAGGGGAAGGGGAGGGAGTCACTCGCCGCAAGGCTGGAGACCTGGCCTGGTGATGGACTCAGGGGTCAATACAATTGCTGTCGGGCATAGCAAATATGCCCTGGGCCCAGGTTCTGGGTCACAAACTGCAAATCAACCATGGTCAATTGAATTCGTAAGGATTCGCAAGGCAAGGTTTCTGAAGGACTGTCCTCGGAGATTTGCAGACGTGGTTTTTTTATGCTGGTCACGTGATCCTAGAAAGACATTTACTTCTTCCTCGCCACGAAGTCTCCCACTCTTCGATATCAAACAGCACATCATGACAGATGCGCCCAGAGGCCAACGCCATGATAGAAACGCTCTCATCCTATATGGATCCGAGACTGGCAATAGTCAAGATGCGGCCGAGGCGCTGGGCCGCATTGCAGAGCGG